>OW285243.1:115999436-117199436 GCA_935421215.2 Melolontha melolontha | reverse complement strand
ATCGATTATTTGTCAGTCGGTACCAGGCGGTGTGTTTCGTAGTGGTGTTGTACGTACATTGAGAGTTTTCCTATTTGTAATATTATTGTTGTGTTTTATCTATTAATTAATTTTTTTTCAAAGCTATTCAAGAGTAAGAATGCATCCTCTTGTAAGTAGAAATATACTTATCATAAAATTCCTGAAAATTTAGTTGTATTTATTTACACAGGGTAAAATGTCTGATATGGCAACAAACTCTGTCCTGGAGGAAGTGAGCCCTTGTTCGAAAAAGAGAAAAGTTTTTCTTGAACAATCTCGTGAAATAATTTTTAATGTATATAACTATTTTAAAAAACAAGGTGTGACAGGTAAATATATTTACAAATTAGGTGGATACATAATATTTAACCTGTAATAATATTACTTTTTTAAATCAAATTCAAAATTAAAATGTATGTTGTTCATCATTTATAGGTCAGCTGCTAGATACAGTTGCAGAAGCAACAGGTATTTCTAGGAGCACTGTAGGTCGAATAATTAAAAAAGGTCATGCTGTTGAAACAAGAAAAGTAAATTCATTCTTATCGACAAAAATAAAACCACCAAAACCATCACCAAAATCTACTGTCGATAACTGTGGGGAAGAAATTATTCGCAGAATTATACATAATTTTCATGTGACTGAAAAGAGAAGACCCACAATAAAAGCCGTTTATAATAAAATTCACGATGATGAAGGAATCGGGTTTGCAGGAGGGCTATCATCTTTTAGGAAATTATTGCTGCGAATAGGATTCAGGTACTTTTTTTATTATTTTTAGTAATATCACTCTAAACTTTTTATTTGCTAGATGGAAAAAAACTACTGATAACCGTAAGATTTTAATGGAGCGGTTTGATATAAGAGAGCTAAGGTGTTCTTACATCCGCAAAATAACAAATTATCGTACCCAAGGACGTCCAATAATATATACAGGTATAAAAAGCATTTAGAAAAACTATTTAGTACATATTTTAAGTACATAAGTAATTTTTAGATGAAACTTACATACATGCAGGGCATACATCTCGTTTTGGATGGGTCGATCAATCTAATGAAGGATTAAAGTGTCCAATTTCAAAAGGGAAGCGTTTAAAAATTGTTCATGCTGGTTCTGCAGAGGGTTTTGTTAATGATGCGTTATTAATTTTCAAATCAGGTCAAAAAAGTGGCGACTACCATGACGACATGAACTTCATAAATTATAAAAAATGGTTAGAAACATCTTTAATTCCTAATTTGCCTGATAATTCTGTGATTGTTGTGGATAATGCCAGCTACCATAATGTTATGTCATATAAACATCCAACATCAGCCAGTAGAAAGTGTGATATGATACAGTGGCTAAACGAAAGGGGCATAACTTACGATGCAAATTGTACTAAACCGGAGTTGTACAATTTAGTAAAACTTCACAAGCCAAAACATATACAGTACAGCATAGATGGTATATTTGCAAAAAAAGGCCACACCGTCCTGAGGTTGCCACCATACCACCCAGAACTAAACCCGATTGAAAAAAACTGGGGCATTGTAAAGAATCGGGTTGCATCAAGAAATGTTACATTTCATATAAATGATGTTGAAAAATTGGCAAGAGAAGAATTTTCAAACATCAAGGTAGAGGAATGGTCAGAAACTTGTCAACATGTAGAAGGTGTAGAAAAAGATTACATTATGAAGGAGCACATAATGGATGATTTTTGTGAAGAATTTATTATTAATGTCAATAATGACTCTGAAGATGATTTCTACGATTTTTCAAGCGATGAAGACTGAAGATTTTAAATGTTTCAAAATATATTATATTAATTTTGTCATCAGCGAAAATAAATATTTGATTATACATTGTATGTATGTATGTATGTATATTTGTTTTAATAAATACAAAATTTTTTCTAGGCACATGCTTGTGTATTTATCTTCTTTTAATGTCTTTAAATTGAGATTTTGGTTAGGAGTAAAATTATCAGTGACGCGCCGTCCATATGGGCAAGGTCGTGCAGCGCACAACGGCGCCAAGACCTTAAAGGCGCCTACGGCCACTTGTGATATGTTAAATTTTAAAAATTGACTGACTTTTTAAAGCAGCTGAATATTGAAAATCTTATTAATGAATTTGCCAAAAGTAAAGCTAGAAAAGTCCAATTTCTATAAGACATTTCCGTTGTTTTCCTTCACGTTTATCTATTTAAAAACACGGGCACTCTAAAAATATTTTATTTGACCTTTTGTTTTTTAATAATTTGGAATACTGTTTTTTATTTTGTTACTGTTGTTTCAGTGTGCAATAAAAATTTTAATAATATTTTTTTGTATGTGAAGCTATTGTTTGCCTCAAATAAAAAATACCTACCAGTACTAACAAGTCTAAAGAGTTCGTCATAAATTTCAATGTTGAACTGTGGGAGAGTGGCTGGTAATTTTGGCTCAATACATATAGGGTAAAGGCGCCTATCAGTATTTCGCACGACGGCGCCGAAGATACTTGGCGCGTTACTGAAAATTATAATGAGAAAAAACAAAATTAAGGTTAATGAAAACCATATTACAAAATATGGATTAATATAATAATAATTTGTAAATACAAAGACTTAAATGTGAAAGCACGATAAAAAGAAATATTTCATTGTAAAATACAATTTATAAAAAATTTGTTACATAATACCAATTGATTTAATAATTATTTTATTCTTCGTGAAGTAATAAGTTTATTTAAAATCGACAACAAAACATAATTATTATGGTTTAAAATAACTAAAAATTATTTAAATTTAAAACTGCCGCCTATATTGTCAAGACTGCTCAATGTTTTTAAGGTGTTCAGTATTTTTGTAACGTCATCGCTCGCGCATCTTCAGTCTCATCCGAAAGTAATTTTACTCTAACAGCCCCACTATTTGCTTGCTCGATTGCATCCGTCGAGAAGATGTTGTTATTTCCATCGTTATGAATTGTCTGTATTCCTTCATAAATTTAATTCAACAGTGGCATGGAAGACGGAATAAACATTTATATATTATTTTGATGACTTCGTTGAAATCATCGCTTACAAAATTATATCCGCTAATTTCCAAAGTGTATTCTCGTATTTACATGCTGTTATACATGCATATACGTATATATATTTATTGTTCTTGAGATAGTATATTTTCTATTCTCTTCTATAAGGGATTATTTCAGGGCACGTTTCTTTCAGTGTTATTTGGTTACAACGCTTAGTATTTTAAAAAATCCGTTTTATATTGTTATATTGTATATTTATCCTATCATTTTTTTTAATATTAAGTTTAATTTACTACATTATTTTTGGAGTAGTTTTCGTTTCTTCACTTTAGTCCATTTCTTTCTGTTCCTAGTATTTCTCTTTATTTTCATTAACTATGGAGAATTCTCGTAGGGCAACCATGGTAGGATAGATTAGAGGCCATACAGATTGGTTGCATATTCGTAATGATACCGAGATATATTGCAGTGCATGTTTATTAAGTTTAAGGCGTCCACAAAAGTGTGCAGAGACATGTTTCTTCGAAAACTCATCAAGATAACATATGATCATCTGTACCTGACACTTTTAATAAAGAACTGTGTGAAGCTTTCATGGCGGCTAATATCCCATTCAAAAAGCTTAACAATCCAGTCGTCAAGAGGCTTCTTACAAAA
The DNA here is from genome assembly GCA_935421215.2 of Melolontha melolontha. Classification (NCBI taxonomy): domain Eukaryota; kingdom Metazoa; phylum Arthropoda; class Insecta; order Coleoptera; family Scarabaeidae; genus Melolontha; species Melolontha melolontha. The sequence continues at coordinate 117,195,751 of OW285243.1, read as the reverse complement.
TATACTGATCGTCATATACCAGATGAATCTACTTTACGTAAATACCACTTACCAAAATGTTATTTGAGAACCAATGAAAAAATACGAACCAACCTATCTGGTCATTATCTTCGGGTAAGTGCAGACGAAACAACGGATGTAATAGAACGATATGTGTTAAATATAGTTGTTGGTAACAACTTCATACCAACTATACTTAATTGCAACTAAAAAAAAAGTTGCAGAAGTAATTGATCAATGGATTCATAATATTCTGTCATCGGATAACAACTATAAAGACAAGATGCTATTATTTTTCACTGATGTGGCAGCTTATATGTTAAAAACAGGGAAGTTATTAAAGCAATATTATCCCAATATGCTACACGTTACCTGTACAGCATCAGGGGTCATTTTCCAAATGTTGATAAGTTAATTTCATCATTTAAAAAGATATTTCTCAATGCTGAAACAAAGAGTTGATGCCATATCTAGCAGAAATCCAAATTTGAATATATTATATCAATTCTGCACAGAGCCGATTGAAAAAATCTATACACTCGAAGTATGGTGCAATTTTGCAACATTTTAATCACGCACCCATCACCAGTTGTGATGTGGAACGGACATTTGCTATTTTTAAAGACGTTTTAACATCTAAAAGATCTAATTTAACACAGGAACACCTTGAACAAATTTTAGTTGTTCATAGTAATGTTTTACACTTTCAATGTTTCACAGAAAATACTTAGTTTTGAGTTTTGTTCTTTGTAAATTATTTTTATTCAAAATTCGATACGCAATCCGCTTGTCAGCATTACTTTTGTTTCAGCAGTAGTTGCTGCTGGCTACCAAACCGTTTATTACATATTAACTGCATGATGTCGTGGATTTTTCCCTGAAGAAAGTAATAAAAGAAGATATGAAAAACATTATATTTACGTACATTTTATTACAGAGAGATAACTATAAAATTTTGATAGTTTATGTAACAATTTATTATGATATGTATTTTTGTCCACAATTGTAGGATGTACGGGTTTATGTGATGTTTGCAGTTCGCGCCAATTTGGAAGTTGTAATAATGTATATATGGATATATTGTAGCTGTTTTGATTTATTTTTATGTTAGGTAGGGGTAACTTGCTGTTTCCTGGATGCTCAAGAGAGACTGGGTCGTTTTTATGCAGATAGGTTGTGTTATTTGAAATTGAATAAAACTTAATTTTATTCAATTTAAACTTTGGATAATTACGGTGTGTGTTTTTTGATTGTGTTTGGATGTGTTAAATTAATTTTTCGTTTGTTTACGAGTCTTTAAACTTGTAATTTAAATTAAATGACCTATCTGGAGTCCCACTTATAATAGTTTTTTGTGACGTGACGTATACAAAAATGAATGTATGTATATTTTAATATTATATTTATGTATTTAGAAATAAGTGTGTTACAATAAGGAGCTCAGTAAATTCGATAATTCTAGTTTATAATATTTTTGTAATCAGAGAAAATATTAAGAAAACTTATCAGACTGTTTTTTTTGAGTATAGTTTTTCGTTCATATAGATTACTGTAATGCGTTAGAAGGCGGGAAAACTTATTTGTTACATGCTTGATTTTTGCGCATGGTCAATTTTGGATGCGTGCGAAAAATAGAGAAAGTTCTATTTGACGTTTGATTTGTGGGGGTAATGTAATTAATGACATCTGATAAATTTTGTTTATATTTTATATTTAAATCTTTGTTCGCGGTAAATCAATTGGAGGTTTTTTATAACTTTTACCATCAGTTGGTATCAAAGTTTTTTTATCCTTATTTTCTGTTTTTTTTTTAGTTTTTTTTTTTTAATTTCCTTGTAAAGGGGGAACATGTTTGTATGATTTGTCTTTTACCTATTCTTTTCAATTATATTTCCACGTATCCATGAGGATAAGCCCTGAAGATTGAGAAGCTCAAGGAAGGCGCACCCGACTGAGGATAGCAGGGAATCTGTTTTGTAGTGTGAATTAAAAGTAAATAAGCAATTAAGATCACAATTCACTGCAATATGTAGGTATGTGCCACTCGTGCATGCGACCACACGTATCAAATTGTTCGAAACTCACGGATCGCTTACAGAAGCAAACCTATTGTGAATACAAGGCAGACGCCTATGGGCGATGTATCATCAATCGCTCTAGTCCGCTCTCTGATAATTACAAAATAAATTATAAATTGATTTTGCAAAGCAACATATAAATATTGTTATTATATACACAAATTACGATAGATATATACAAACATGATATATCGACATCCCAATATATATATATACATATGTACATACATATGTATTACGAACCGGCAAAATGTACATAGCATTTCGGAATTCCAGGTAAATACCAAAGTTATTCCAGCATCCGGATGTTCACAATGTTGTAAATTATTACCTAAACTCCCGGAACGATGCAGGCGTTTAGGGATCGCACGGGACTCACATGGTGTTTCGATTCCGAGAATATGTGCACAAAACACAATGCTAAAACATTAGCGTCGACAGCGGCAACAACACAAACAGCCCAAACTGGAGCAGAACAGATACACTTTTCGGGGTACGGATTACGCGAAATTAACATGTACACATTCCATTCAATTTTCGGGTGGGCGCGAGGGAAATATTAACTGGCTCGACTACATACATTCATACAAACGAGAACAATATGAGTGTTATATTAATATAAGGGTTATATTATTAAGGGTTATATTATGATCATATTTGATATAATTGATTTTTGTAATGTAAAAACTTGTTAAACTTCAATACTAGCATTCATTTTTATGCGATTTTCAGGGAAGATGTATTTTTTCGTACCAGCAAACGAAGATATATTCGATTACTGAGGGTAGAATTGAAAATAAATTAATTTAATTTTGTTTGATTTTTTTCTGTTGATGTTATTTACTTAAGTCTCACTGTAAAGTATACCTATAGCTTTATTTAGTTCTAAAAGAGTGTAAAAGAAACTCCGACGTAGCCGGTCCTAAGCCCTTGTTAAGAAAGGATGAGAGAGCAGAAACTGTTGGTATCATCTTTAAATCGCTATAAAAATGTAATGAAAAAGATCTTTGATATGCGTTGCTTTGACAATTTAACAAAATAAAAAAAAAACAAAGAAATACTAGATAAATATGTTAAAAGAATATGGTTTATAAAGTCTTCAAAAAGCAAAATGATGCATTCAAGTAATTCGAACGTAATTTTGTTTAGTTTTCACTCCCATTTGAATAAAGAATGTTTCAATGGGAATATATGTTTATACAAGCTGACATCTAAACAGCATGGCTGGACAATTAACATATATTTTCGTATTTACATAAATACATTAAAGTAATATGTGATATTTATTATTTCGATAATTTTAAACATTCAACGACTATTGTATGTTTATCTTGAAACGTACTATATTTAAACAAACGTTGAAATCTTTTTACAATTTGCAATTGTTATTTATTTCCATAATAATTTATCTTTCATAAGAAATATATACAGGGTTAGTTAAAAGTATGGAGACGGCGATTTATTGTCGTTAATATTCATTTTAGGGAATTATGTTCATTATAAAAGTTTGTTAAGATATTTTGATCTACATTTGAGAATATTTGAATTTTTTTTTTCAATTGTTTTTTTAGATACGCCTGTCCGCGCATTTTTTTTAATGGGAACTGGTAAATTTTGCTCTACCATTCGAAAGAGAATTTTTTTCTCTTTACAATAATATTTTTGTAATTTTTAAAATTCATTTTAATAACTTTTTTACAATAAAACTGAAACAAAATAAAAACAAAGTAAATTAAAGTAAGTGTTCAAATTGTCGTCCATTAGTAATTTGACAATGACCCAATCGATTTACAAAACCCCGAACAGAGTTCTGTAAAAAATCTCGGGGAATTTCTTGTATCGTTCTGGTAATTCGGATTTGTAAATCTTCGACGTTATCGGGCTTATCTTTGTAAACTTTGTTTTTTACGTATCTCCAAAGAAAAAAATTTAAAGGACTTAAATCTGGCTAACGGGCTGGCCATTCAATAGTTCCTCGTCTTCCAATCCATCTGTGGGGAAAAACGTTGTCCAGATATTGACGAACATTTACACCATAATGTGGTGGGGCGCAATCTTGCTGGAACCAGATACTGTCATTGGGCAGGTGTTCATTGTTTTCATGAGGATAGAGCGTAGCACAAGCAGGTATTATTTCATTTTGCAATAACTGCAAATGCAGAGCCGAAGTTAAATTGCCATTGATGAAAAAGGGACCGATAATATGACCGCCTAGAATGCCAACCCAAACATTAACCTTTTGGGGGTACTGCGTATGGTGCTCCAAAAACCAAGAGGGATTTTCCGATGACCAGTATCTGCAGTTATGTCTGTTTACTTCACCGGTAAGGCAAAAAGTAGCTTCGTCAGAGAAAAGAATATTGTTGGCAAAATTTTCATTATTATTGCAAATATTTAACATTTCTTCAGAAAATTGTAATCTCCTATCAAAATAATCTTCCGTTAACTCGTGTACAAGGTGTACCTTATAAGGTTTATACTTTTCACTTTTTAAAAATGACACGATCGATGACTGTGAAATATTGAAATTGGCCGTTAACTGATTGGTTGATAAATGGGGATATTCAGATACAGCCAATAAAATATCCAGTTTGTTATCATCGCTTTTTGCTGTTCTAGGTCTACCACTCCTTGACAAATCTTTAACGCTACCCGTTTGTTCAAAGCGTCTTAAAGTTTTACCAACAACGGATTTAGAAATTGGATTTCTATTTGGATGCGTATCATTAAATAAATTACAAACGTCTTGTAAGCTTCTGCGTCTATCTCCATAACCCAACATCATAAGTATTTCAATTCGTTCATGTTCACTTAAACTCGCCATTGTTAATATTAACAGCAACAAATTGCACAAATGAATTATTTCTGTCAAAGATTTGACGTACATAATAACCACTGATAAAATTATGTCGCTCAAGTTTATTCATCGCTAAGCTTCTGTCTATCTGCGATGTACCGAACATCTGTTAAACACATGAACCGGCCTTTTCTTATAAAAAAGTTATTAAAATGAATTTTAAATAAACAAAAATATTATTGCAAAGAGAAAAAAATTCTCTATCGAATGGTAGAGTAAAATTTACTAGTTCCCATTTAAAAAAACTGCGCGGACAGGCGTAACTAAAAAACAATTGAAGAAAAAAAAAGTTCAAATATTCTCAAATGTAGATCAAAATATCCTAACAAGCTTTTATATTGAACATAATTCCCTAAAATGAATATTAACGACAATAAATCGCCGTCTCCATACTTTTAACTAACCCTGTATACGTAAAGCACCAAAAAACTCGTAACTTATACAAGCTTATACAAGCAATAAAAAACAGATCAAAATAAAATTGTGTTTCTGTCAATGATTTGGAAAACAAAAGAATTTGTTTAAATATCCTAAAGATTATAAATAGATACTTCCAAAAGCAATATAAGCAGCAGTTATCTAAAATATAATTAATTACTCAAGCAATATTAAATTGGTGTAGGAGCAACACTAGCTCCTCCACCAATTTTTGAAGTTTAATTTTAAATTGCTTTACTAAAAATTTATTTATATATAGATACTATATTGTATTGGTATTTGTTATGGTGTCGTTTCACATTTTTATTTGCGTACATCTACATAATAGAAAGAGGAATTAACATGGAATATTTACTTTAAAAACAATTATTTAAATTAAATTTGTACATTTAACTTCGGTTAACCCTTGTACGATTTATTGTAATATTAAAACTAGTTATATCAATACTTTAATGTCATTTATAGTTTCCTAAATTCATAAAATAATTTATTCACTTTATTTCAACCATAATTTACATCAAACATATCTTTAAAGAAACTATTTTTGTAACTAACTCGAATGATTTAATTTAGGGATGATATTTTTATGGAATGACTGTACTGCACATCTAGCGAGAGTCATGAATAGGTTAGGTCAATTTATAAGGCGATTAAAATATAGAATATTATTTAAAATAAAGAATTTAAAAGAAATACAAGCAAAAATAATATTAATTTGGATTAGTAAATATAAGGTCATGGAATAATAAAAACAATTAAAGGTTTCCTTCTGCAAAAGCGTTATCGTATTATTTTTAGCGCCGATTGTACAAATTCATAAGACGAAAAATACAAGCGTTACAAACCTGATTTCAGTGTTAAAACTTTTTGAAATATTAAGTAATCTTTTAAAATAAATTTGAATTACTAAGCGTTCCTGTATTTTAAGAAAATGCCAGATTCCGTATCCTTGGTCCTACGAAGCATTCCTGCCCTGCAATCCTGATTTCCAAGTACAAACATGCTGCTTTTTTTTCTATGCATAAAGCATAAAATTATTCAGCACCTCGTTCTGTCTCTTCGTAACAATATATCTTCGTCAACAATGGCTATCCTAAGCACATACTTAAGAAATATATATAGCTTAAACTTTTTTGATGGCCCTACTGAGGACCTTCCTGCAGACAGTGTGATTTACAAAAAAATCCCATACATTGGTGGTCTTACTCATACAATTGTATCACATTTCAAACAATTTAATAACATTAAAATAGCAAAATACAACACCTATACTTTGAAGAAGTTGTATAGTAAGATCAAAGACATAACATCTTTCTTTTTAAATAGTCATGTTGTCTACAGGATAGCATGTTCGGATTGTTGTGGCGTTTATATAGGTCAGACATCACCGTGGCTAAAACAGCGCATCACACAGCATAAAAGTGATGTCCGTATTGGAAAGAGATCTTGTGCATTGGTGCACCATGCACTTGATCGTGACCATACATTCAATTTTGTTGACGTTAAGATCTTAGACGTTGAAAGCAACCTTAAAAAAAGAACCTTTTTAGAAATGGTCCACATTAACAGAGACACAAATAACGTAAATTATAGATCTGATACTAACAGACTAAGTATAATTTATTTTAATATACTCGGTTTGACGGTTAGTTGACCATCTAAAAATTGTTTTGTTATTTGGTCCATATATTGTTAAATTTATATTCTATTATTTTTTTTTTATATACTTGTGACTTTAGTTTTTTGCTATATGTTTCGTTCCATATTTTTCATTTTTTAACTTTTACATATACATGTTTTTTAAAGGTTTTAAAGGGTTGTATCTATAGTTACTTTAAGTTTTAAATCTAATAAATTTTATTGTCCTTGTACGTCAATTTTATTATTTTTTCAACTCTACATTTTGTAAGTATTTTACTACTGCTTTATACTCTTATTTATTTAATGTTATTTCTCATTAATCTTGTAGTATCTCCGGAAGAAGCAACAAAGTTGTTGCGAAATATAGGGATACTTAATAAATAAGTTTTTTAATTGACAGACCGCTTCCCCGCTTTTAATTTATTTGATTCTATATATATATATATATATATATATATATATATATATATATATATATAGTAAACCTAATCAGTAGGCGATTAAAGGTCTGTATATTACTTCAAAATATATGTATTTAAAAAACTCTACATGTTTCGGCTATATACGCCTTTTTCAAGAGAATACAAAATATGAATGACAGGATATAAATGTCAAGTAATTAAGTTGCTATGGTTTAAATTATTCAAAGATACATTCTAGTAATAATAATAAATCATGCCTTAGTATTCCAAAAAATAGATAACAAGGTGTGAAAATATGTGTTGTTCGCTGCTAGCAATTTGTGTCTCCTTCTGGGTATGAACTTGTGTGTTGGTTGCTGCTGGCAGCTTGCGTCTCTCTATGGGTGTGTGGTTTTGTGTGAGAGCGTAAGTGTAGGGTTTTGTATGTCGGTGCGTTCGTGCGTGTGTTTAGTGATCGGTCGCATGAATTTAGAGAGGTCGGATAACCAGCCGTTGCGTAGGGCCGCCAACCCTTTCCCGACAACTTCTTTACAATTCCGTGCAGTACTTCGACGGTCTGACCCCCGCCCCAACGAGGCAAGGCGCAGACAGGCGAAGCGCACCCTGTACGGGGTTGCTCATCGCAACTAAGGGAACACTCTTAGTGGCTACCTCGGTCGACGATGGTCACACTTATGCCATCTTAACGTTTTCCGCCGAAGCGGGGGCATAGCACACACGTCGAACGTGTGTGTGCTGTTAACGGCAGCCTAGCCAGGTTGTCGCCCAGGACCGGTCCTAGTGGTGTGTGCATTGCGCGGCGACGAGATAGCGCCGCGTAGCATGGTTCCTCACTCTTGCTGGAAAGGCGGAATGGCACCTGACTGCCCAACGGGCAGACCCCCCTAGAGTTTTGTAGCGCATATGCTAGGCTGCAACCCAGTAGAGGACCACATCAGCAAAAAACAGAAAACAGGGATAGGCAGGGAAAAGCAAGACATGAGTTATTATTACGTATGCGCCCGTGGAGCGACTTAAGATACAAAGTTGTCGGCATTCGCTCAAAACGAGAAGGAAAACCACGAAAACCTGCTCGGACAACTAGACAGGAATCAAAACACGGAACAGTCATCATGATAAGCAAAACGGCTACGCAACGGCTGGTTATCCGACCTCTCTAAATTCATGCGACCGATCACTAAACACACGCACGAACGCACCGACATACAAAACCCTACACTTACGCTCTCACACAAAACCACACACCCATAGAGAGACGCAAGCTGCCAGCAGCAACCAACACACAAGTTCATACCCAGAAGGAGACACAAATTGCTAGCAGCGAACAACACATATTTTCACACCTTGTTATCTATTTTTTGGAATACTAAGGCATGATTTATTATTATTACTAGAATGTATCTTTGAATAATTTAAACCATAGCAACTTAATTACTTGACATTTATATCCTGTCATTCATATTTTGTATTCTCTTGAAAAAGGCGTATATAGCCGAAACATGTAGAGTTTTTTAAATACATATATTTTGAAGTAATATACAGACCTTTAATCGCCTACTGATTAGGTTTACCATATCATACCAAGGTCACGAAGTTATTATATATATATATATATATATATATATATATATATATCAATTGATAATTATTGGACTTTTTCGACTTTTATATGAAATACTTACAAATATCAAATTAGTATGTAGTAAGTGGGAATGTAAACATTGCTGTCTACAAATTACAAAGCAAATCATACGAAATTTTTAATTGAAAAATATTGTCTACGTTGGGACTTGAACCCAAGTCTACAGTTTGCCGGACTGTCGCTTTTACCACTTAAGCCACGATAGACCTTTGTACAAGCTATTTAGAAATGCATTATAAAGTAACAGTGTTAATGAATCAGATGTCAGTTATTGAATGTAGATGTCAAGTTGAAAGCAGAAGTCAGTTTTGAAAGCTGATGTCAGTTTTGATAGCAGATATCAGTTATTGAAAGCAAATGTCAGTTATTGAAAGCAGATGTCAGTATTTTTGAGAGCAGATGTCAGTTTTTAAGGTTTGAAATTGGTAATTATTACTCCATGGCTATATGAGTGTTTAGATAATTTCTTAGCCGTTTATTAATTTATGGATTGTATGGACTGTACCGCACATCTTGCAAGAGTCAATGAATAGATTAGGTAAATTTAGTGTTTATTTTAATAAATATCAAATTTACAGTTTGCCTGACTGTCGGCAAACTGTAGACTTGGGTTCAAGTCCCAACATAGACAATATTTTTCAATTAAAAATTTCGTATGATTTGCTTTGTAATTTGTAGACAGCAATGTTTACATCCCCACTTACTTTGCAATTACATACATACTAATTTGATATTTGTAAATATTTCATATAAAAGCCGAAAAACTCCAATAATTTATCAATTGATATTATTATATATATATAAATATAATATTTTCGTGACCTTGGTATGATATGTTAAATTCAATCAGTTGGCGATTAAAAGTCTGTTTTACTTCAAAGTATTTATATTTAAAAAGCTGATGTCAGTTTTGATAGCAGATGTCAGTTATTAAACCATAGCCACCCAATTATTTGACATTTGTATTCTGTCATTTATATTTTATATTCTTGATAAAGGCATCATTGCCGAAACATGTAGGGTTTTTTTAAATATATATACTTTGAAGTAAAACAGACCTTTAATCGCCAACTGATTGAATTTACCATATATATATAACATTGGTCCTCATAAATCATAACATACTACAGGCCTAATGGCCTTTGGCTCTTAGTTCTGACAGACTTCTTTGCCATTTCCTTCCAGTTCGTGACTCCTACTTCCTTCAAATCTTCCTTCACTTCACCTTCAACCATCTTTTCCTGAGTCGTCCTCTTTTTCTTCCCTCCTCCTCTCCTTCCATTAAAACTCTTTTGACCCATTGATCATCAGGTATTTTAGCTATATGACGCAACCATCTGAGTCTTTGCATTCTCACTACTTGGACAATGCTTGGCTTGTTAAACAGATCTTTTATTTCTTTGTTTATTCTTCTAAATTATCCACTTTCTTTAATCCCCAATAAATTCTCCTTAAAATTTTTCCTTACCATATATAGATTTTGTTAGCAGTTTTCTTCTTTATTACCCATGTTTCACAAGCGTAAATAACGCCAGGCTTTTATATTGTTTAGTACAATCTGATTTTTAAGGTGATAGATACATTTTTTTGTCCTTATAACTTTTGGTTAATCTTCCTGCAGCTCTAGCTCTTTTGACTAACATTTTACCTATTCTTATTTCTTCAACAACATGCAAAGCAGATAAAAAAGAAGAGCACAATGCTATTCTATAAAAAACCTACTCTCTAACAACATTTAAACATACCCATGTTTCGTCTGTTTGTATTCTACATGCATAACAAACATAAAATTGATGTGTAAATCATGTAAACAAGCCTGGATCGTACAACTTATTTTCCTCTCTGTGAAATAGCAAACATCCCTGAAGCATTAAAACCGATACGTCCGGATATATTGAAGATAACGTAACATGTTGCTAACACTAGTGAGTTATATATTAGAATATTACAGATTTCAGCACCGCAAATCTGTACACCATACAACAGTGTCTCTAGTTCTAGAAACCTCACGGATAGCGTCGTTTCACGAATAAATTATGACATTAATCAAAACGCACTTGCAATAACAACTGGATTTCAATCGATGATGAAGGCACGACAAACGGCTGGTAGCTGCTGACAGGCATAAAACGTTTCGATTGTTACGGTCAAGAGTCTCGCGTTGTAAATCAAATTTCTCGTGTCGTCGGTGTAATACAGGATAATTTTTCATATCGCAGTTGCGCCTATTTTAACATCAACAGTTTATTAGACAAGATATGAGCCGAGAATTAAATATCGGAGATGTTTATTATACCGTTTCATAACGTATACAAGCGAAAACGAAGAAATAATGCTAATTTCGTGTTTTCCTAAAATTAACTGGGATATAAATGATTGCAAAACTTCAATACAAGAAAATTCTAACATTAAAAAGATTTAAGTTAACCACATGCTGAATGATTTATTTATCTATTCTTGTCAGACATAAGCGTACGTACAAACACGTAACTAAATATATCAAATTGGTAACATCAATAGATATTTGATTTTGCGAAACCAGATCTTCTATCACACATTTGCTATCTACCTCTATCATGGTCAATTTCAGTTTTATTTAATTTTCTCTTAATCTGTACGTGTTGCCTGATAAATAGAAACTTGCTTTTGCACAGACAGTATTTGTTTAAATCATGTAGGTTATTTTATGTAACATACTGGATTCCATACTCGCTGTAAGAGTTTCGGCAACATATTTGAATATAATTATTGCAGAACAACATAGATTCATACAACGCAGAATTATCGACACTAACTTACTACAGTTATATCATAATAGGATTTTAGTTCGCTACTAGTTAGGAGCCAAGCATGAAGTTTTAAGTTTTCGATAATTTGAAACTTTGCAAGCAAGAGGCAAATATACTACACGAAAAATAGTATTTTATTTATCAACAACGAAAAGTGGCATTTTAAAGGATGGGAAAGTTGTTTACGGCCGGAGTGTCAGCCGAAGACGGAATTACTTGGAGGACCATTAAAAACACTTTTCGTTCGGTATATTTCATATTGCAAGTTTAATTAATTTTAAATAAAAAAAGGAATGAATTTATTTCATACGATGTCAAAAATGACATTTATATCTCGCAGAAATTATTCGTAAAAATTTAGTAAACAGTAACTAATATTTCCATAGCGATGGAAGGTTGTTTAAAATAAAAATGAAAAACCGACCTCACTTTTCTATGTTTTATTCGATTATTGGTTTTAAAATGGATACAAATGAGATACTGCAATATATTCTAGATGAAGCTGATCGCATGAAGAAGAATTTGATGCCATATAAGTCACGAAATAAATACGAATAAATTTGAATTATTCCCGTCAACAACTGACCTAAAATTTTAAAGTATTTCAACTTTAATATTGATTTTTTATACCATTAATAATTCCGAAAAATGTCATTTTTGACATCAATATGAAATAAAATACATTTGTGATACTTTATTAAATAGATAATATGGGTGACATGGAACTAATAGAATTTGAATGATTTTCCATATGCAACACATTCCCATGCAGACACATTGTCTCTGTCAAATGTTTAAATTTTCTGTTACATAGATTCATAATGATAAACCCAAGATTCGTTCCCGGTGATGACGGTCATAGGAAAATCATCTCCACGTCTATACTCGTTAAGAAGTTCTTGGCAAATGTTTTTCTTTGTTCTTATATGACCTAGTATAGAGTACGTCGGATGCGATCCCGAAGGCTAGACAAAAATTTAACCAGTTTTATGAATGAACCATGGGCGTATTCCCCAAACGAATTGGAAGTGGTCAATTCGGTCAAGTGGGCACTCATAAAAGTCCTGCTTATGTTATCTAGACGAAACCATTAATTGATGCACGTGGCAGAACCACCAAGAATAAGGTAGGTCAACGCAGACTTCTAGAGCTGATCACCAGGTCCATGAACACCAGGCCGTGCAGATAATATAGGATGTATTTTTTTTCTTCATGTTTTTAGTTGCAGTCGGTAAACCTAGAGATCGCTAGTGTTCGTTTGAACTTCCATTTTTGTGTTAATTGTGTTATGCAAATATTTCGTTATATATAAATTTGTCTGTTAATTTTGTGGATAAGTTACCACTCTAATTACTCGTATATGTATTTATTAATATATAATCTTTATTTTCCAAATTATGACTTAAACATATTTTTCAGAACTATGACAATAGAAAAGTATACAGCATCCAGTAATGTATTAACCAATAATAGTAGTGTATAATATTTTCATGTTCCCGCGACAACATGACCGGAGAAGATTGTGATTGTCATAATGATGGACCTAAGATTCGTCCCCGGTGATGATATTAATGAAAAAATCATCTCATTCACGTCGAAACTTTTTCAAAGAATTTTAAATTTTAAAAAATGATAAAACTTTTTTAATTTAAAATTCTTTGAAAAAGGCAGTAATTGCCGAAACATGCAAGAGATTATTTTAAATATATACATATGAAAGTAAAACAGAGGTTAAATCGGAACTATCTAAATCTACTATATATGTATGTATATGTATACACTAACCTTTGTATATATTATAGCTTATAGCAGAATTCTTTTATTAGGCGATTTAAGGTGTTTTTATTAAATATTTATTTAAGATAATTTTACGCCTAGTATCCAAGTTAATGCGTTTCCGAAGAAGACAATAAATGTCAAAACAAATAAACAAAATTAAAATATTAATTTACAAATAATTACGACTGGCTTTTCAATGTTAGGTTATGTGTAATATCTAGTACAAAAATAACCTGTTCGCGGGTTTTTGTTAATTCAAAAAGTGGGCGTGTTCAATTAGTATCGATATCAAATTTGAATGTAAATAAATTAGCTATCTTTTTAATTTCGCGTAAATGATGAAAATGAAAATTAAAAATATGAAAAATAAATTTTGAAATGAATATAAATTAATCTGCAATATACAAAGTTATCGTAATATTAATTTATTAACATTGCGATACTAATTTTACAGATTATGTCCGCCAAATGTAGCCATTCTATTGAGTGTAATTCTTGTCTTAATTCTTGCTTTTTCATTTGCAGATAGATGGAATACTGTGCTATTTGCCTCATAACATTAAATATATATATATATATATATATATATATATATATATATATATACATATATATATATATATATATATATATATATATATATACATATATATATATATATATATATATATATTAAAAATAATAGACTCTTTATTGGTTTAGCGACCTTTTATTGAATTTTGATGTTTTATTCTACGACGTTTCGACTTTTATTATTATTCAGTCTTTTTCAAGTAACTAGAATCAAGAATTAATACAATGAAAACATGAGAACTGTGTTTGCTTTTGTGAGACTGAATTAACAATTAAATTAACAATTAAAATTAAAATTAGATTAAAGACTGAATTACCAATTAAATTAACAATTAAAGTTAAACTTTAAAATTAGATTAATAATGAGTAAGGAAAAATTAAAGTGATTTCTAGTTACTTGAAAAAAACTGAATAATAATAAAAGTCGAAACGTCGTAGAATAAAACATCAAAATTCAATAAAAGGTCGCTAAACCAATAAAAAGTTATTTTTAATATTAAGACACGGCCAATAAAATAAATAAGAAAAATAAAATTCTTATAAACACTATATATATATATATATATATATATATATATATATATATATATATAGATAATAGATATATAGATAATTTCTTAGCCGTTCATTTTAATATATCATTTGGTAAGTTCTTGGAATTTTCGGCTTTTATATTAAATATTTGAAATATTTTCAAATTAGTATATTATTTTGCGACGTAAGTGTGAATGTAAACATTGCAAATTACAACGCAACTTATACGAAATTTGATTTGAAAAATTTTCGTCCACGTTGTGATTTGAAACCAAGCCTACGGCTTGCTGGACCGTCGCTCTAACCAACTGAGCTACGAGGACCTTGGTGTCAAGTCTATTAGAAATGCTATATAAGGCACCGATGTTTATATTCAGATGTCAGTTTGAAAGTGCTAATTTTTCATCCTTAGCTATTAATATTTCATTTGATAAATTCTTGACAAAAATTCCAAGAATTTATCAAATGATTATATATATATATATATATATATATATATATATATATATATATATATATATATATATATATTAGTACTTAAAATAAAAAAAACAATGTATGAAATTATTAAAATTATATAGAATATAGAATCCAAAATATTTTCCCACAATTCCCTCTCATAAGCGAGAAAAAAATAAATATTTGGTATTTTTCGTAACAAAAAAAAAACACTCACGTAATACACAAGAAAGGAAGGTGATTTAGGTTATTTCTAAAAGTTTTCGTCCGCAAATGATTCACAGTAGATATATTCGTACGTATTGTATTGAGGTTACTGAATCCTAAGTAAATAAAGCTGCTCCATTGAAGGTATTTTCAATAGAGATTCCGATACATAGAGTCACATGCTTTAATTTTCAGGGGGTTTTTAATTTAGGGGTCTCACAATTTTTTGGATATATATTCTATTAAATTGCAGCTTTCCATCTTTCATACGTAGTCTATTTATTTGCAGGACAGCCTGTATATATATATATATATATATATATATATACGTTGTATGCGACGGTCCAAAACTTATGACAATGTATTGATAGTCTAAGCTTTTTTATTAATATAAAACATTACTACAACTTCGTAATATATTATTTTATTTATACAAACATCAAAAACGAAATATCTGTAACACAAATAACATCAAGACGAAAAACTTCGTAAAAAGAAAACACAATTTAAATGCTTGACAACATCTGGTTCCGTTATAACGCGGTGAAAATCGGAACTACGCGGCCATAAAATCCGGTGAACAGTGTTCACGGATATAGCTTTTGCCTATCCCGAGCAACAAGTAGCCAATTTCCCCCCGAAGCGACGTTCAAGTGGAGATCAGTAACAATCCCCCCGAGACGATATTAAAACAAGGGGAACAAACAACTGCCGATCTTCCAGCAGCCGTCGTTACGCGCCTTCTCCGTTCTGTTCGGCATTTTCATCTCACTTCCTCCTTTTATATAATGCACGTTTATATAGAAATATCGCAGTTCTAATAAATGTCTGGAAAGATTCACGCGTACGAATCTAAATAAAAAAACGAAGAAAGAAGATGAATAGACAGTTTTGGTGGATAGTAATTTTATTATGGTTGTCGTCGGGGAACGAAGCAAAGAGAGAAAAAAGGTTTATTTTTATCATTTCCACAGATTTCTCTTTTTGCCAGAAATTGGGCGAGATTTATTTGAAAATGGCAAACTTCATAATTATAATTTTGACTTTTAAGGACAAAAAAAAAGCAATTTGAAATACATTTGATTGTCTTCAATATTCAATCAAATTAATTATCAAATATTACACAAGGTTGCTAGTTTCTGCTTTTATTAAAAATAATGCATTTTCGTATTACATAACAAGACAATTGTTTTATTATTAGGGACCGTTTTTAATTTTATTTATAACGAGCCATCGAAGAAATTCATAATTGGAGTAAACTGTGAAATTGGGTTGGTACTTTAACCACTTCCACATAATGACATTAATGACACATTACTTGATGCTTGACAGTTTCATTTGGTTTCATTGTAAAAAAAAGGTTATGGCATTGAAATGATATTACAAAAGAAAACAAATAATTTATTTAATATCGAAATCATAATTAAAATTTACATATAGCTACAGAAGTTGTTGAAAATGTTGTCCATTTACATCTAAACACAAACAATTTTCTTAATAAGAGTTTTGAAAAATTTGACACAAACTTATAGTTTCAATGTCAAATAATAAATGTCATTATGTGGAAGTGGTTAAAGTATCAACCCAATTTCACAGTCTACTCCAACTATGAATTTTTTCGATGGCTCGTTATAATTGGAAAACAAACGGGTGGTGATCTATAAAATACGAAATATATTTTTATTTGTATATTTTGTAGTTCAAGTTGAGTAAAGTAGTATTAATATTAACTAGCAATACTTTTTCAAGGTTCTCTTCTGTAAAATTTGTTCTCTTTGTATGAAATACATTCTTGTAGATAGAAAACGTCCATTCTACCTCGCAACTGGTTATACGTGCATACTGGAAATATTATTTTATTTCAGCGTATTTAGATTTTGTGGCATTGTCCCATACACAATTGTCGAAAAGTTATTAAATCTGAATTTCTATTAAAAACTGCGTCTAACTTTTGCCGAAGGCCACATCCGAAGTCACATGGAATATCTTTCAAATTATTAATAGCCACATCTAATGTGGTTAATCCATCATTTAATTTGAGATTTTTATTTTCAAAATAAGTAATTAGTTTTGGTAAATTTCCAAAGTCTTTCTAAAGAAAGTATAACAAACTTTTTAAATTTGGAATTTTTATTAGTTCCTTTCAGAAATACTTCGAGCGTCGTCATTTAAACATTTAACGAAATTAAAACTATCCAAATTCTCTGCATAAAAACTAGTAGCTTCCAACTATGTTCCCCATCTAGTTATAAATGGAGAAGAAGGCAGTGACAAAGATGGAAGTTTTTCCCTGTAAAGAGTTACTCTCAATTGTTAGAAGAATATAGAAAAAAAAGCTCTAACTTTCCTGTTTACCACGAAATTCCAGAATCAGCATTTCTGAATGCTGTCTTCATGTTAACATGAAAGAATGTCCTATTTTTTTCTGTTATTGATGTTAACATAAAGGCACCAGTTTTCGTTACCGGTGACAATATGGTATAAACGGTCGATATTGTTGATGAGCTAGCAAAGAGGCACAAATGTTGACATACGAGCATATAAATATCCAGTTTTTGGACTTTTAAAATGCCGCATTATTGTCGATTAGTTAGTCTATTATAATGACCAATTCCGAGATGATTGGCGTGGATGATCTTGAATTAAAACGTGTATCAAAGTCTGAAGGTTGAGAATTGGTTATGTCAAAATGGCTCCCTTTCTCTAAACACTCTAAAATTCCATTTTCTCCGCAAACGGTACAAATAGTCCATCTAGTGTCAAATCTATCGTCTTCCGATGCATTAACTCCTAATTTTAATTGAAATTATTTTATAATTGAATCTCGTATTGGTAACGTGATTTTAATTTTGGCGATGTATCATCAAACCAGTTAATTAATTAATTAATACTTTTCATAAACTATCGCAAACTACTTGCCAGCGGAATTAAATTTCCAAAGAGAAATCGTTAAATTCCTGTGTTGCTTACGCCTAAATAGTCATTTTTCCAGTTGTATTTTCCGTAAAAAAAATTCGAAAACTGACATTGACGTAATATATTTGAAATACATCAAATGCATTTGAATGAAAGCTTAATTAATTTTGATTTTGGGGATCAGAAACCAATAACGTTTTAGTATATTTTACAACTAGAATAAAGCCCAAAATACTTTATGATGATGGTCGTATAAATACGCGATGTAATTGCTGCATTACGTTCAAACATTAAGCCAATAAGTACGCTTAACGATTTATTAGCTTTCGTACTGTTGTTTTGGGACACAGAATTTAAGAAATGTTTATGACATAATCAAAAATAGGAAATGCCATTCTTGCTAAAAACACAAGCATTATAGAATATAGTTATATGAACATGAAATTTTAATGCCAACACCATTCCAATACCTATTTTTAACACAAATAATGAAATAACAATAAACATTGCATTTTACGTCTTTCTTTTTCCAAACTCAATATTACCACTTTGTACCATGAAAAGATAGCTTGATATTATTTTAGCATATCGATGTTAAAATAACATTAAGTATCAAACTACAATATTGCAGATATGTTAAAAAGTATCTGTGGATATACACAATTAATCGAATGAATGGTGTTATTCAATAATTGCGTGTTGTACTTAGCGATGTTACAGACTATTTATATCAGCGATGCACATACCGCGGCCCGCGGGCCGCTTGCGGCCCACTGTCGATATTTATGCGGCCCGCCAACGAATTTTAAAAATTGTTCGAAAAACTACAAAAGTAGGTAAAAATCCATTCAAGTCAATATTTCTTAACTTTTTATTTTACTCTAACTTTTGTAATTGTTAGTAAGGACCTACTACTTTCTTGTTCAGGTTTACTACGTAGGACAGGTATGCTCCTCGTCGTTCCAAGCATATTGTTACGAGACTAGAAATCTGTCGAATCAACTAGATTACTCGAAGATTCGCGAAACACGTCGGTAATATCCCTGAACAATGTGGTAGGTTCTCTATGTTAGGTAACTCGTATAAATACAACGCATCGCCCGCTATCGGGGCAGTTAAGTTTTAACTACGGACAAGCGAACGTTATATTGTTTGAATTGTAATCTGTGAAGAATAAATATTTCGTCGTTCGAGAACTTGGCATCTACCTACGTAACAATATAATATCAATTTTGATATGGATAAACCAGGCCCCAGTAAAAAACGTAGTCTAAGGTTGAAGATGAAAATCGACAGTTTCAAGATATTTGGGCCGAAAAATACTTTTTTATTTCATCGCATAACAAAAGTGTCTGTTTAATATGCAAGATTAGTGTTATTATTCCGAAGGAATATAATGTGAAAAGGCATTATGAAACCCCAGCATCATATTTTTACCAAATTAACCGGCGAAAATCGAACGCAAAAAATTTCCACTTTACAAAGGGAACTAATAGGCCAGCAAGCTATGTTTACAAAACCAATTCAAGATGCTGAAACAGCTACTGAAGTTAGCTTTGAAATATCTCGAATAATAGCGAAAACTTGTCGGTCTTTTAAAGATGGTGAGTTTGTTAAGCAGTGTTTAGATACCGCTGCAAAAAAAATGTGTCCGAAAGATGCAAAGAGGTTTGAGAAAATTCAACTAAATCGGATGACTGTTCAAAGAAGACTTACCACATTAGCAGCTAATATTAGCTACGAAATCGAAAAGTTTTGAGTATTTTTCTATAGCACTCGACGAATCTACATATATAAGTTCCACTGCTCAACTCTTAATATTTTTACGAGGTGTAACGCAAAATTTTCAAGTGAGTGAAGAACTGATTGGTATGAGTTCTTTGCCAAGTCAAACCAAGGGGAGTGACATGCTCAAAGCTCTTCCGGAAAAATTATGTATAATGGATTTGGATTTAACGATATTATCTGGAATTACGACTGACGGAGCACCTTCAATGGTTGGAAGTTAATCTGAGATAATAACTATGTTAACAGAGTATTTACAAAATACCAAGGAATTAATGCAGTTTCATTGCATTGTACATCAAGAGGCCCTCCGTTCAAAATTATTGGAATTTGATATTGTGATGAAAGTTGCAGTACCTACTGTAAACTTTATAAAATCACGAGGTCTCAATCACCGACAATTCACACAATTTCTCGAGGATATTGAAAGTGAATATGGTTATCTCCTGTTTTACACTGAAGGTGGCTAAGTCGTGGGTTGTCACTAGAGCGGTTTCTTAACTTGATTGAAGAAATCAAAATATTTCTGGCGGAAAAGAAAAAGGACGTCTCCGAACTCGACAACCCTGATTGGCTGTGTGACTTAGCGTTTCTTGTAGACATCACAAATCACTTGAATGTCTTAAATACGCGACTCCAAGGCAAAGATCAATTGATTTCGCAGTCATACTCTCATGTTTCGTCCTTTCAATGCAAATTGAGTCTTTTCAGGACACAAATCAATTCAGTCAATTACAGACATTTTCCGAACTACAAAAAATTATCGAGATATTCAATAAAACTGATGTCAATTTCGCTTATGTTGAAAAAATTTATATTTTAATTCAAGCTTTTCATGATCGTTTTCTAGACTTCAAAAAAGTTAAACCTCTATTAGACATTTTCAGCAATCCTTTTAACATTTCACCCGAAAATGCACCGGAATCAATACAGCTGGAATTGACAGACATGCAAAATGATGATAATTTACGAAACAAGTTTAATGAAGGTAATTTACTCAACTTTTACCGTTGCGTTGACAAAACCGCTTATAAAGAGTTGCGAATAAATGCATTGAAATGCGCAAGCTTATTTGGATCGACGTATATTTGTGAGCAAACGTTTTCAGTGATGAAACTTAACAAAACAAAAAATCGAAACCAAAATCTGGAAGCAATTTTACGTGTGGCGATAAGTAATGTGGAGCCAAACATAAACAAAATTGTTAGGTCAATGCAATGTCATGCATCCTAATAATAAAACATGAAATATTACATTGTAATGATTAGATTACATTACGATTACATAATTACAACAAACATTTTTGAATGTTCTTTTATTTTTATCATTTGTAGTAATTCATACTATTTAAAAATAAAAATATTTGTGTTAATAAGTATTCTTTGTAGTGACCCGTCCTTGGCTTGTAATTTTCCCGAGTGGCCCCTGTTCCCTATAAGTCTAGGCATCCCTGATTTATATGGTCCATCGTAATTTTAACGTTATAGCTAGCCTCAAACAAAATCAGCAAGATTCGTCAGCCTTTACGCATGCTAGATGGTGTAAAATACAACTCAACCAACGTCAAGTTAACAAGGACAACCCAATAAATAAAAAAATTTGTCGGTGACTGTATAATGCCGAAGTTAAAATCGGAATTTGCTCAGTAATTCTAATTTAGTTTGTTACACAAACATTTTTGAAATTCAAGAAATGCTTTAATTTAAGAACATATATGTCACCGCGTACATAAATGGCTTGTCTGCCCAAATAGGAAATCTTTTTCAGTAGCAACTATAATTAAATTGTGGCAATCGAAGAAATTTTGCAATGCAATAATGATAAACTGACGCAAAAAAACCCGATAAAACATTTTCTTTTGTAACCTTGTCGTGATTGTAAATGTTGCATTTACTTTTATTGTTTACTTAAACGGGAAAGTCCAATCTAAAAAAAAATGCAGCTACACCTTACTGCAAAGCCACAATTACTAATAATGAACAATTCCCTCCGCAACTCCACATCTGAAGAGCAACACGAAACGGAATGCTGTAAATTTTATCGCATAGTTGTGTGTGTTAAAAGATTGACAATACACCGGTAATAATTTACAACATTGTCTAATAGATATAGCTGGCGATACCTCTTATAGTTCAACATCGTGCAAGAATATTATTATCAACAATTGTCTGTGTGTGCTAACCATTGAAATAAAGAAACTCCTGGAGAAATATTGAAAGTCGCGATTGTCGAGTGAACACCAACTTGCACCGTATTTATTGCCATTGCATTGTCACATTGTAATCGAAAGTATTTTATAATTATTGCGACGGTCATCGTTGCTATTTTGATATTATTATTATTCCTGTCGGTTGATAGAAACGGGATTTTTCTGCGTTCATTTATATAGTATAGAATTCGAACGAGGTAATTCGAAATAGCGAACTTATATATAATAACGCTGAGGGTACTGACTACAGTTACGAGCTCAGAATACCGATAATGTGGTACTTACGGTTCATTAAATACTGGGAAGAATTCCTAGAATTTTCATTCCTTCGTCGTTGATGGCAAATCAAGAATTGATCATTGCTTCAGATATCAATTTTATATTTATTCAATATATTGTTTCTATAACATAATTTCCGGTTTTATTTCTCTAATTAATGAAGAAAATCAACATTACTGAATATACTGATTTTTTAACAATTAAAAGCAAATAATAAACCAATTCAATTTTTCTAGTGATCAATAGGCTTATCATTTTCCTCCGGCGAACAGGTCTAGATCAGTTGTATCTGCACATGCAAACTTTACATATTATCTTTGAAAAATTATAAAATAAATCAGGAAATAACTAATATACTTCTTGGCCGTGGTAACCAATGATTGCCTTTTTCCTTCCGCACAGTCGACATATTTATTTATACAAGTGCCCCGTATCGTTATATTCAAATTTTAAGAGTGTAAAGTAGACTTCATTTCAAGTAACAAAAACGCAAAACTTGTATATCCATTTTTATTTATTTCAAAGTTACATATCTATGAATGTGATTGTCAGATCATGAAAAAAATGTAATCCTAAAGTCAATACAAACTGATTTTATTTAAAAAAAGTTATACGATTCAATAACAGGCCTGTGATTGTTAACGTGGCATAATAAAATGTTATCCTAAAATAAATAAACACGTGTCGTAGTGCATACAGTAATTTCTTGGAGATCTACAAAAAAAGGGTACTGGAAATTGATTTATGATAAAGAAGGTTCTTACTTATTTCGTAAGTGCTGAACCATGAATATCATACAATAAACAAATGTTCAGATGACTGTTAACGTTGCATTTTTTAATAAAGGATTACATTACGTTTCAGTTCATACAACAGCTTATTAGTGTGTGGACACGTTTTTTTCATTCAAAATGCCTTACCGATTGTCTTCTCAAGAGTATGCGGACATGCATTTTGTGTATGGCTACTGTAACGGCAGTGCACGTCAAGCAGTTATTGAATACCGACATCGGTTTCCCGATAGGCGCATTACTCATTACAGAACGTTTCTGGAAATACACAGACAATTTCGGGAATGCGTACTGCGTGATTATCTTTTCGACCGAGGAGTAAATTTGCCAGCAGACTCAGAGGAAGAAGCAGTAGCTATTGTTACAAGGGATCCAACTCTCAGTGTACGTCGAATCGCTAGACAACTAGCAGTGCCACGAACGACAGTTTAGTGAATTTTAAAACGTAAGAGCTTATATCCATATCACTATCGCAGGGGTCACGGTTTGCTTGAGGCAGACCACTATGCTCGTCTAGTTTATTCTACCTGGATATTAAGACAGTCACGGCTTCATTTTAATTTCTGCAGAATAGTCCTCTGGACATATAAATCTACGTTCACGAGAAGTGGTGTTACAAATCTGAGAAACCTGCACAGGTAGTCATCAGAAAATCCCATCTAAATTTCAACATGAATTTATTAACGTTTGGGCGGCCCTAATCGATGACTTGTTGATTGATCCTGTCGTTCTTCCTGGGAGGTTAAATGCGGACAATTACCTTCAATTTTTTATTGACGAACTGCCAGGTCTTTTAGAGGATGTCCCACTGAATGTTCGACGAGATATGTGGTTTCACATGCATGGGGTACCACCATATTTTGGAATTGCTGTCCGAAATTGAGTTAACGTCAATTATCCAAGATGGATTGGTCGAGGTGGTCCTGTTGCGTGGCCACCCAGATCACCCGATCTTAATCCCCTTGACTTTTATTTATGGCGGTACATGAAAAATTTAGTCAACGCGCAAGTTTCGAACACAAGAGAAGAGTTGTTGGATCGTATTCACCTGGCTGCCGAGCAAATCCGACAAAACAAGTATGAAATTCGGATAAGTACTTCTTCTGTTAGCTTACGGGCACAAGCCTGTATTCAACAAGGAGGTGGACATTTCGAAAATATTATTAATGGAATTTTTTTAAATTAAATCAGTTATTATTGACTTTAGGATTACATTTTTTTTATGGTCTGACAATCACATTCATAGATCTGTAACTTTGAAACAAATAAAAATGGATATACAAGTTTTGCGTTTTTGTTACTTGAAATGAAGTCTACTTTACACTCCTAAAGTTTGAACATAACGATACGGGACACTTGTATACATATTATACGTTTGTTATAAATAAATCTATAACTTATTGCAAGTATAATTTTTTTCAATATTTAAAAGTTCAATTTCTAAACTTTTTTTTCTTGATTTACATCATGTTACTCCTTTTTCAAAATTTGTTTCTGTAATTGTACAAGTTCTAATGTATTATCAGCTAACACGATATACATATTCTGTTCTTTCTCATTATTTATATTGTTACGCTTAGCATATAGAATATTTTAATGTATTTTTAAAATAATATTCTTCTTAAAATATCTCGATATTAACTTAAGACATTTTCTGTGTATTCGTGTCCAAAGAGAAAGTGTATTTCTTTTGTTATATATTCTTGACCGACAGACCCTTCGTTTACTACCTGACTCAACAACCGTAATGTGGAATTTCTTTCTATTTACATTTCTATTTTTAAATTGTTTTAATTGAATTATACATCTTCCTTTATATGTTGTGTTTCATATCATTAGAAAGCTTATGTCACAAGCGTTATTTTAATAATATTTATCTTCTCGATAAAACACATCTTCAGGTCCCGCTTCTTAATTAACTGTAATTCAAGATATCGACCCCTCTCTTCGACAGGTCATAAAACAGACCGTTTTCAAAACCAGTGTTTTTTTCGATACAAAAACTATCAGTCGATCTTCTCTTTAGAACCTTCGTGAGTTACACACACATCTTACGCGCGGTACTGTTCAAGCACACGCCACGATGCCGCCCGCTGTCTTTCGCTTCTAAGGTAATTTTGTATTGTTCAATATATATTATTCTTTTAGGCGAATCCATATTAATTAAACTAATTAATTTCTTGTTCCTCCAGCCAAACATCGCTCTGCATATCTGTCCAGGTATACGACGCACCACGTGGCCGCCCATCGTCACACAAAGGTAACTCTGTATTCTTCGATACAGAGATTATTTTATATTAATCGTATTCAATTAACCCTTAATTTACTGCTCAATTAAACGTTCGTTTCAGGGTATTTTTGTGTTAATTTTCAGTTACTTAATTACCGCTCCTCGTGTACATATTACTTTGATTAATTACTTTTAAATATATCAATTTCAATTTCTTCTTATGTAAATATAAATACAAACTTTAAGGACAACATGTGTTTTATTTATTTAGTAAGTAAGTTGTAGTATATTTATTTTAATTAACCATCATCACACAAGTCCTGGACCTTTGAAGGAACTTCACCAGCACCACTAATTATTTTATTATCAAATAATTTCCTTGTTATTAGCCCAGCCCAAGCCGCCGTTTGTAATAATATAAAATAAACTTATTTCGCAACAAATTTGTTTGTATTATAGGTTATGTTTACAATCCATCCATGCGTACTGGGATTTAAAATATTTATAGCGACATTTATACAAAACTCAACTTATCTACGCTTTGCCACAAGTGTTAAGTTATACTGCAATATATTCCAAATTTTAATTAACATTAGGTACTGTAAACCGTTTAACTAGAGATTAACTAAACTTTATCCACATTTAAGGTTATTTAACGATATAATTGATGGATTAAAGTGTATTGTAGAACCGGCACTAAATAAGTATTTTAATTTGTGCCTAAATTCTATCAAAAAATGACTATACTTAATCAGAATAAGTAAATTTTAAGTAAATTTCGAAATCACTAAAACAATAATATTTACAAGATAGTAAACGACCATACCGGCATATATATTTATATAAATTCATTCATCTTTCACTGTTAAAAACATATAGGCACATTCTATTCTTTGTATATACGTATCTAGTTTATGATTTGTTAATTTTAGTTTAAGTACGCTCATGTTAAAATTTTCAATTTGCACTGCACGCCAACGGGCTACCTATTAAAATGGTCTGTTTACTGCCACGTCAATAAACATGAATTTACGAGAAGAAATAGTCCGAAAGCGAGAAAGAGGGAATAGAAACGGACTGCTGTAGTTTCTGCGTTATTTAATTTTAGAGTACATTAAAGTCCCCGCATAACATAGGTACGTGCATATAAACTCGAACTAACACTACCATAACAAAATTCGTTTTAAAACTAGCTGTTACAGTGCCATAAAATTTTGATTAAAACAATATTCTTTAAGGATAATATGAAAATGGTACCAGTTTAAAAATTTTTTCTGACTTTATGGAGATTTGAATATCGCAAATTGCCAGGCTTCTAGCTGTTTCATCTTTTCCCTATCGGAAGCAATAGATTTGTCAACGTTGTGTGACGCACATTGATGGTGTGACTGATCTCTTATCGTAGAAGTACTATACAGGCTGATTCATTTTCGGCCCTCACCATGGGGATCTCGCTTATTATTGGAGATAGAGTATAGGTTTAAATTTGACAAAGATGTTAAATTTTGTGTTTGTTATAAATCCGTAAAGAAAATAGACCTGTGTTAAGTGACCTTCGTTATTTAAAACAAAAACGCGAAAACCCCATTTTCTTCTTTTACCTGTAGCACCGACATTTGGCCTTGTAGAGAAGAAATAAAAACACATCCTTGTGGCCATTTCTAAACCTCTATCCAGTGGTGTACTCTAAATTTTTATACGACGTTTTGTTTATTTCTGGCCATCATCAACTATCTAATTTCTTATAGGCTTATATATTGGATTTAGACATCTTCAGAAAGAGTTTCTTTTTCTGATTTCAACCATGTACCACATGCTGACTAAAGTTTTTGACATTAGGTTTTATTTGAAAGAATAAATTATAAGATTAAATAAGGTAGCCATGGAATTTCAATCTGTCAAACATTTCATTTATTGTTCATTAATAATACAAAAATGTCATACACTAACGAAGAGAAACGAGATATGATAAGTATTTTTTATTCTTCGAACCGAAATTCAACAGTAGCGAGTACAAGATATCTACAATTATATCCAGAACGACAACAGCCTCATCGTAACATTCTTCTAGATCTCGACAGAAATTTGGTCGAGAATGGATCGTTTACTAAGCCGCGTAATGGTCAAGACAACAGGAATTTAAATGAAAATCGACAAGATATTTTACAAATGGTAAATTAAAAGGGTGTTTTCAAATTTCATGTTAATCTTGTATTTTTATAGATAAATAATAATCCATCAATTTCTACACGCGAAGTAGCGTCAGAATTAAATTTGTGCCAGTCCAGAGTTTGGAGAACTTTACATAAAAGTAGGTTTAAACCATACAGGATCCATGTTAGTCACTCTTTACTGCCTGGAGATAATTTGAGAAGGCTAGAATATTGTAATTGGTTAATGGGAAGGATAGAAAATGACGAAAATTTTTTAAGTAAAATCATCTAGTCAGATGAAACAAAATTTACAAATTCTGGAATGTTCAACAGAAATACGGAGCACTATTGGGCAGTACAAAATCCCCGACAAAACAGGGCTAGAAGACCACAACATCGTTTTGGAATAAACGTTTGGATGGGTATTTTGGCAAATCGTCTCTTAGGACCAGTTATGTATGAAGAACATTTAAATGGAGAAAGATATTTAAACATTTTACGTACATACGTATCTGACTATCTTGACGACAATATCCCATTAAATCAGTTACAATATTTATGGTGGCAACAAGATGGCGCACCAGCACACGATGCAGCTGTAGTTAGAAATTTCTTAAATCAAGAGTTTGCAAACCGTTGGATTGGAAATAGGGGAGTTGTTGAATGGCCTGCGAGATCACCTGATTTAAGTCGGCTAAATTTTTTTTTATGGGGATATGTTAAAAAAAATATTTATAAAGTAGATGCGCCACAAAACATTGAAGAATTACGAGACAGACTTCAGAATGCCTTCGATGCAGTTCCTAGAAGAACTATACAAAGGGCAGTACAAAATGCCAGAAGGCGTGCCTAATTGTGCATTACCGAAGATGGCCAGATAATTGAACATTTACTGTAATTGTTTATTGTTTACTTTTCTATGTAGTTTTATTAATGTTTTTATCTTCTACTCGCTACTGTTGAATTTCGTTTCGAAGAATAAAAAATACTTATCATATATCGTTTCTCTTCGTTAGTGTATGACATTTTTGTATTATTAATGAACAATAAATGAAATGTTTGACAGATTGAAATTCCATGGCTACCTTATTTAATATTATAATTTATTCTTTCAAATAAAACCTAATGTCAAAAACTATAGTCAGCATGTTGTACATGGTTGAAATCAGAAAAAAAAACTCTTTCTGAAGATGTCTAAATCCAATATGGCGCCTATAAGAAATTAGATAGTTGATGATGGCCAGAAAGAAACGAAACGTCGTATAAAAATTGAGAGTACACCACTGGATAGAGGTTTAGAAATGGCGACAAGGATGTGTTTTTATTTTTTCTCTACAAGGCCAAATGTCGGTGCTACAGGTAAAAGAAGAAAATGGGGTTTTCGCGTTTTTTCTTTAAATAACGAAGGTCATTTGTCACAGGTCTATTTTCTTTACGGATTTATAACAAACACAAAATTTAACAACTTTGCCAAATTTAAACCTATACTCTATCTCCAATAATAAGAGAGATCCCCATGGTGTGGGCCGAAAATGAATCAGCCTGTATACACGAATTTATTATTAATTCTTCCAGGCTACGAAACATTACTCAATTATAATCGTCATTATAATCAATATTCGCGACAATTTACACGAGACAATAAAAATATGTTAATACCTATTTCTACTAAGTCAATTCTATGCGATATTAGAAATGAGGAAGTTAAAAATACATAGCGGATATTCGTTTACCGTGGGTATGTAATTTTAGTAAAAGGTCTTTGGTGTACTAAACATACCAAGGTCTGTGGCGCATAAGAACAACCATAGCCAGAGTTACGAATCATGAATCGCCTTGCTCGCACCAGATAAGTTTCACGAGATTATATACATATGTGCATACATATATATGTAACATACACACGTATAATATACACGTTACTAAAGTACACAAAATAATACGCAAACGTTAAGGCAGGTTATTTATTTCAAATAGAATCGGTGATAATGTATGAAGTAAACAGTCTTTAATAAGAATAATCACAATCATACTCTTATCTAATTTAAATATTTATGTAGATAATAACCGATGATCATATGTAAATACTGGGTCACGAAAGCGACATTCGAAGTTAAATAATGCAGAAATACTGTAGAGGTACGGGTATGGAAGCGCTGGTTTTCTTTCATTTGATTTACGATATGACACGCGTGAAAAGATAACTTGAACAACAGCTATACTTATTGATATGTGGATTATATTTAAAATTGGAGCTTATTGAGTGAAATTTACATTACTTTTTCTAAGAAAGGTCGAAATGATTTATTGGGTTCTTTCCTTGAAAAATGCCTAGACAAAATTCCGTCATCCACGACCTCAGTAAACCGTTTTTAAACAAACCTTTTTTTTTAGATTTAAGTGAATTTATTGAAAAGTTGTCTTATCAATTAGATTATTTATTATCATGTTAGAAATACAACACATACACACGTATAATAAAGTTTCTATTGTTGAAAGTTATTTTAGAACTGGTAGATTAGTAAATGGACAGTGGGCATTGTGACATATTGCTGCGAATTTTACTTGTTGCATAAATGAAGTAAATGATTGTTATATGGGCAGTTCCACAAGCAAGCCGCATGTGTCAAATATCATTAGGCATAGGGAATATGTATGAGTACATACGAGGTATATGTATATGGAAAAGTCGATCCAATGCCGGCGAAGACCGCGACGGCCGGCAACGATTGTCTCCGATTGTTTCGCAAATACAAGTTAGCAGTAATCATTTGACCATCGACATAGGTACTTGTAATGCGTTCTAAAATGACATTTATGAATTGCAAGGGATTTGCTTTTCTTATTTCTTTCAGTAGACGCAGGAAACTTTTAAGCTGCGGTGCGTCGCATAAACAAAAGCGTAATTCTAATAAAATTAAAGAATAATCCTAATAAAATAAATAAAAAAGGATTCTAAAAATTATAATAAATTATACAAGAGGTTCAAAAATTCCTCCTTGCACACCAAGACATTGTCCTAGGCGGTCGTAGAAATTAGCTCTTACATTTGCTAACATGTCGGCAGTTAATGAATTCGCAGCCTCAGTTATTTTTTCTCTCAAGGCAACTAGATCTTCTGCTCTACCAGCTTCATGAGTATAAACAATATTTTTTAGATATCCCCACAAAAAGAAATCATTTGGAGATGGATCAGGAGATCGCGGGGGTCATTTAATGTTTCCTGTTCCAGTAATAAAACGGTCAGGAAAAATATTTCCTAGAAATTTCTTTACCCTCACTGCATTATGTGCTGGACAGCCATCATGTTGAAACCAAACGATTTCCTGATTTATTCCAATGTTTTGAATGGCGGGAAGTATTTGATTTTTCAGTAATTCGAGATACTTGTCGGCATTTAATATACCATCAATAAAATAGGGGCCTATAGAATGGTCACCTAAAATACCTGCCCAAACGTCTAGTTTTTGAGGATACTAAGTGCGATTTGCAAACTGCCGGTGTTGATTTTCCGAAGCTCAATATCGAAGAACAGAGGGATTGTGCTTTCCGTGTAATGGAAAAGTTGATTCATCGGTGAAGAGAATATTTTTAACGAAATTTCATCTCTGATGTATCTTTTCCATAACGTCTTGACAAAACTCCATTCTCCGGAAATTGTCCTCGGGGAATATTTCTTGAGTTTTCGAATATTTGAAACATTTTAAACCATTACGTTTCCAAATACGCTTAATAGTTGTGTTACTTGTACCCAATTCCTCGGCAGCACTTCTAGTAGATCTCGTGGTATCAATTTCCACAATACTACAAATTAATACATCCCGCCATTCTCTTTCCTCAATTTTTTGTAGTGATACCTCTCTTGGTTTGCATTTCGTACAGTTATTGAGACAGAAACAAGTTTCAAATTTATTTATAATATTATAAATTGTTTGTCTGCAAGGTACAGAACGGTCTGCAAAAGTCAGCGCAAACAAATTCATGCACTCCATTGCAGACTTGCCAGCATAAAACCATTTTACTAACTGAAGCTTTTCATTGGGTGTATAAAGAGCCATTATACATTAATTTTATTGTATGCTTTCAAACTGTAACGGCCGCAGCTAGACTGAATGCAAAATTTCCAGTCAATCGGTATTGGAGACAATCGTCAGTCGTCGCGGTCTTCGCTGGCATTGGACTGGCTTTCTCATGTACGTATACATTGTATGTACTCATACGTTGATTCTCTATGCCTAATGATATTTAACACATACGGTATATGTCTTTAGACCTCTGTATATTGTTTGTATATCTACGGGCTACGTCTTTCATCCAATGTAAATGTAAAGAAATAATACAAGATGTAAATTGTTAAAATTATTTTATTGCCTACTATTTGTATTTTCACAAGTCATTTATTTCAAACTTAAGATATCTCATTACTTAAACTAAAAACCAATTTCATCAGGGAGTTTTAGATAAATTGTTCATTAAAAACACACATATATTTTTGAAGTCTTTATTCAGATTCTATTGAATCTTTAAAATATATTACACTCGAGTATTTCGCTTAACCAAGGGGATATTTTCCCTCCGTACGTTAAGCTAGGACTCAAGGTGTCTGGCTGTTTAGATATGGATATCTTGATTCTAATACTTGTTTCTAATTACGTGTGTTATTCGATGGTTGTTTAAGTGGAAATCTAGTTCCTACAGAACAACACGTCTATCTCCACACTGTATATGTTTTATTTTATGCCTGTCAATGAATATTTGATAGCAAAATTTCAATTACACAGATATCATTAGATCACTCGTGGAAATCTAACTTCCTACTTGCTTTCTCGGATATCATGCATAAATTTACACTCACGGTAGGGTATTTATCGTTAATTCGTTCAAATTAATAATCCATATATGTTTTAAAATATTATTTTATTTTTGTTTTATAGACTCCAAATAATATTATGCGTTATTTACTTACACAAAAATCTGTTCTGCATACAGGTTTTCGAAATCTTCTTTGTACATGGTGTGGTCAATTTTAATATAGCTACAAGTGTACGTATCGATTTTGTAACTCTAAAACAATAATAATATGAAAGAAAATATATTGCTAAGTCTTAAATTAATATTTTAAACGAAATACTTTTACTTCTTATTTGAAACTGCAATAATTAGTTAGAAATTCGAATTGCGTAATGCAATTAGAGTCAGAATCCTGAATTTTGAATGTATGCTGAGTGAAAATATCAAAATGAATCTCTTCTGACGCTGGCTCATTTTCGTTTCTCGGAAGATGCTCATCTTTTCTCTACCAGTTTTTATATTTAATTTCAATTTTTTATTTTATTTCATGTATTTTTTTCATTTTAACCCTTGTATTAATTCACCTACTACTACATGCAAATTTGTTTTTTTTTTCGTTATCTGAAGTTATTTTGTTTACATAAATTCTCATTTGTGGTAATTTATGTTTTTTATATTTTTATTTCAAGGTTAAATCTATTTTCCCTGTTTGATTTCTACGAATTTTTATATTTTGACCTGGTTTGCGTGTTTCAACCAGCAGAAATTCACTGGCTATTACTAGATGTCCTTCGTATTTTGTTTTTTTTATCTACCCCATGCTTCTTACGTATTTTACACGTGTACGTCGCTAATCTTTTTAAAACTTTTCATATTTTATTGTAGGTCTGCACATTCTGATGCATTTTTATCATTTATCGAAATGTATTTTCAAACGTAAAAACTTACAATTGCTATACCAACTATTTCATTTCAGACAAATATTGTTTTTCAGGTTACACTGTTTTTTCAGTTAATACCAGATGTTTTATATATGGTTTTTATCCTAATGCTACAATAATTTGACAATACAAAAAATAACATAACAATGAATATTTTCAGGAAATATCAATACATCTATGATAAATATTACTAATAATGTAATTAATGCATGAACAAAAACTTATTTAGTATCCTTTTTATACAGTCTTGGTACGTAAGCATGCGTTTTATATCTAATTAGATTTTAACATTATCTAAATTCATTATAATCTCTACTCTATTTACATAAAGTGTTTAATGCAAAATAATTGTTATATACCAGGTGCATTCAAAATTTGTTCATGCTACGTTCGATTAATTTATATTATATTTAATTTATTTAGTTTTTTTAAAAGGGAGATTTCAGAGCAATTTGTCAATTCTAACATTAAATTTCCAGGGCTTACTTTTATTCATTGCAAAAATCAAGCAATTATACCGGGTGTCCTTGAAATAAAATCACAGCGTATGAAAAAATGGAAAGATTAAAATATATGTAATATATACCCAAAATTTCCACTTATAAGCGATGAAAAAAATTACAAAGATATTTAAAAAAATTTCGTCACGCCACTGTGTGATAGACTCTATTGTAAAAAACGATATCTTAATGTTGACCTACCATAACAGAAAGAATATATTTGTTATTATCTATCTCGCTTTAAGTTTTGTTCAGGTCTCGATCATTACGTATGTTTGATACAGTTAAATTTACGCCTTTGATTAAAAATAGATTGTTACCAAATAGAACGTTAAATGCCCGTAGAGCACACATCTTACATCTTCTTTTAATACATCTTCTTTAAAAAATTCATCGAACTCTTAGCATACGAACCTGTCTACACAATGTTATCTTCTAGTTCTTATATAAATATTGTATTCAATAGCGGTATTTTTTATAGACATTCTAAATCCAGTATATTTGTTACTTCTCGTAACAAAAAAAAAACATTTAGGTAATACATGTAAAACACCTTGTATTTCAGATTTTCTGCAATTTTAAGAAATCTTATTAAGAACTGAGATATGTGAGTTGCCAGCGTTATCTGGTTTTTAAACTTATCATTAATCAGATGATGATCTTGAAATAATTAAATCCATGCTGTTATAACGAATATGATATATTGCGAAATTGTATAAAGATAGAAATCTCCTAGGAATAACAGTTATTAATATTGTGTTTTATTTATTGCTCGTTGTAGATAGTAAGCATGCCGTTTCTATTTCATTCTTCAACAAACTTTCTCAAAAAAAGCTTATAAAATAAACGCTTTGTATTGTATTTTGTATATCGTAAATTAATAGCTGCCTTTAACAATTTAATTGATAAACTTGGCATAGTTTAATATTTAATTTTCTTCTATGCCATTCACCGACAGATTGCCTTCACCAGACATGCTTTGCCTGCAATTAAAGAAGATCAATTAGATCGTTTTACAAAATCACATTCATTACACACCAATTAATATTTTCACCGGCTTCAATTGGTAAATTTACCAATACTCGAACAATACGAACTTTACGGTGATTCACTCGACGATCTGCAATCCAGTATGAGAAGTGGGATTTTGTCTCTCGCTCGCAAAACGTGACTTTCGATTATATTTTTTTCTTCATTCATGTCAACAGGTGCTCAGTAAAAGCGTATCTCGTGTATTATGTACACAATGTGGCGAAGAGCAAGCGAGCGGGTAAGCAAGGCAGTGCTGACGCAAACATGATCTTAGTTTGCACTGAATCATGAGAAATTTAGACCACTAAATTCAATCTCGATATATAAATTTCCGTTTGGTTTTTTAATGTTTAAAATACACGACTTTGAGTGGTAATTCTTATTATTATAAAACAACTAGATCGTGAAGATCTTATGAACGGATCGGATTTAAATTTCGTAAATAAAAAAGGTATAGTTTGTTACAACTTGTTTTAATTTGACTAAATAGAAAGTATGTACCTTTATAGCATCCCCTGGGATAAGATAATGATACCTTATATAAGGTGCAGGTACCCTGGGTCGTAGATGCGCAAGGGTGTAACAGTGGCGTAACAATTATTTTTTAAATATCTTTTTGTTATTTTTTCTCGCTTTTGAGAGGGAATTTTGGGAAAATATTTTGGGTATATATTCTATTTAATCTTTCCGTTTTTCACAAACACAAATATATATATATATATATATATATATATATATATATATATATAACAATTGATAAATTATTGGAGTTTTTCGGCTTTTATATGAAATATTTACAAATATCAAATTAGTATGTATGTAATTGCAAAGTAAGTGGGGATGTAAACATTGCTGTCTACAAATTACAAAGCAAATCATACGAAATTTTTAATTGAAAAATATTGTCTATGTTTTGCTGTCGCTTTTACCACTTAAGCCACAACAGACCTTGGTTCAAGCTATTTAGAAATGCATTATAAAGTAACACTGTTAATGAATCAGATGTCAGTTATTGAATGTATATGTCAAGTTGAAAGCAGAAGTCAGTTTTGAAAGCTGATGTCAATTTTGATAGCAGATGTCAGTTAGTGAAAACAAATGCCAGCTATTGAAAGCAGATGTCTGTTTTGAAAGCAGGTGTCTGTTATGAAAGCAAACAACTGCTTTCAATAACTGTAAAGTATGTAAATATGCGAGGAAGTATTGATATATACTTATATAGTCTTGAAAGCTTCTAATAGACGAAATTGAATACGGTTGCTATAGTTACAAGTATGATGTTTTATAAATAAGTCGTCAAAATTTTACTGTCGCAAATTGAACGGTTAAAAAATTGTGAATATTTTGAAAAGGGGTCTGACAAAAAGATAGATTTTTGACAATAATTCTGTCAGTTATTAAATTTTAAGTATAAGACGTGATGGGAAGGGCGAGTACGAAACAGGCACGGCCCGAAGGGGGGGCTGTGCCTGTTTCGTACTCGGCTTCCACGGTGTATAGACTGAAACTTTTCAAACAACAAACTAGATTAAAATATCAAAAAATTAGAGAAACATATACATCGAAAATGTCCAATTTTTTAGGGCCAAAATGTAGTTAACGTCGGTCCATTATCTTTGTTTATTCGATATTTACGAAAATACAGCTGCAATTTAAGTTCATTGACCTGCAAAAAAAATAGATGAAATTCCTAAACATTGGTTAGACGATGCGTTTAAATAAGTTCCTATTCAAATAGTAAATGTGATATTTCCATATCAAAACATGTATACCTACACATATGGTTCTTTTATTACGATGTTTTTTTTTTGAGAATATCAATAATAGCTTTTACGTCGAATATGTCGACAAACTTATGCCGCATTAATTGAAATGTGATTAAAATTAAATAGCTTGAACGTTAAACTTCTTTTAACAGTAACATTATGTTTAAAATTTAAAAAAGCTTTATGTAGCGTGTCTAACTGGCTTTTAATTATTTGTATGGAATTATTTACATACCGGGTTAGTCAAAAGTATGGAATGGACGGTTTATTTCCGTAATTATGAACTTTATAACAAAATGTCTTTGATAAAAGTTTTTTTTACTAATTATTCTCCATTTCTTAGCCTACTCGTTGTTTTCTGTATGTCAACGCATTTCCATGGAAACTTTTTTTCTTTCAAATGGCAATCATGTGCTTTTTGCTGATTTCTATTCCTCCTTTTTTTTCTCGAAATGAATATTTTTTTCATATGCTTTAAAGCTCTAAAGCTTGATCTTGATTTGTGGCTGATTTTGGACATCCAGACCTTGGCATATCTTTTACATTTCCAGTTTCTCTAAATTTTCTAACCAATTTAGACACTGTGGACTGTACAATACGATTTCTTTCCGGATGAACGTTCTTAAATAAATGACAAACATCTTGGTGTGAACGTTGTCGATCTCCATAACCAATTATCATTAAGATTTCAACTCTTTCAGTTTCACTGAGTTTCACCATGTTTACAAATTAAAATAAAACTATTCTTATTATATCAACTTATTGAAAGGTATTTCACAATGACATGTGGTACTGACAAATTCCGATAGAACAATATAATTTGTCGGTAAAGAGAATTAGTGATGAATTAGAGGTCAATATTGGACAGCGATTTTTTCTATGAAAGCATTACCCACATATACCTTTAAACTCTTTTTTTCGTTGCCGCTACACACAACTACCATTGTATATCGAACTTAAAATTTTAAAAAAGCAGCACAACTTTCCCAATCAATGTGACCATAATATCTTAAACACAATACACAATAATAGGTTTAATTTTTCTTCTATTATTACAGGAACCTAGTTCGTTATCAGCTCGACAATAAAATGAAACAAATTAAAAAAATGAAACAACAACAGGCAAGCCATTAATTGTAAGAACAGGTAGGTATCGGACTTGTGCATAGAACAGAGTGAATAAAAAAAATGTCGTTTATATAAACACAGTAATAAACGCAGTAGGTTGTGACTACCGGACGTTTGAGTAAACACAATGAGCGCCGATTTAGGCGGCTGAGTAAGTGCGGTTGAAGTGGTTATTGTATTGTCCAATACCTTTCACTGTGTTTACAATAAAAGGCTAACGGTATAAAGGTAAAGTTATATATGCGTCCAGAAACTCGACGAATGGATCAAGCATTACGATGCAAGCTTAGAGAACAAAGAGCGAAAGCTTAAAGAACACACTTAACTGATTCATCCCACTCCTTTTATCTCCCTGTTCGAACTAGAATCTATTAATACGACAGCGTTGTACGTACAGACCACGTTCAACGTTCGTATGTAAACACAATACACGATTCATTTACATATACAACACTATCGTAATTGTTTATTGATTATATCAACATTTGTTATTTAAAATTTATTAATTATGCGTATGAAGGGAAACTCACAATGGACAATAGAGAAAATTGGAATTAGAAATGCATTCTTGTAATGTTATAAAAAACATACGATTCAATGATTAATTAAAGTTCTCTTGGCGAAAAAGGTAATGTAGTTATCTTAATAAATATCTTTATTTAGTATCAGCAAAATTAGGTACACACATATTACTATCATATACGGAGTACAATTAATTACGATATTTTTTTTTTAGATATCGCCCAGGTGTTTATGTAGGGCAAACTGAGCAATATTTAATATCCAACCGGTTTCATTTCTGCAGATTTAAATCATATTAAATGATACCTAATTACGTGTATGTAATGTAAGGAATGATATTTTATGTATATACTTTCTCACTTATACAGTATTAAACAAACAAGAATTCGTATACAGTTTATACGAGCGGTAGGTATATACCATGCCTTCGAAATCGTTTCTGATTAAAGATGGCCATGCTTTTTGATAAGGATTGGTAACAGTGCATGCACGCACTAATTATTTTAATGTCGCCAATATGTTACAAATGAAACAGGCATGCAATATACACATCTGTAACTGTACACATGGACAATACACCTCATTTTTTACAGCAATTACTTCTGCTTAAGACACGTGTTTTTTTTTTATATACACAACCTATATCCTCCCTTGACAGCAAAATTGTACTTACATCCCTTGTAACTATATAACTAATACTTTAAATACTCACGCTGTCATCAGGCGTCATCAGTTAAGCTAGTGAAGTAATTAAAGCTTAAATCGCCTACAAGACATAGCAAATTTCGTCCTATCAGGTAGCACTATATAATCTAATGACATCTGACGGACGAAAGAGACTATGCCGAAAATATGTGTACAAAATACAAAATTTAATTTCACTAAAATTTTTTTTTATTCATTTTTAGGTTTCAAACAAAAAACGTAAAAAATGATTCTTTTTTTGTTATAAAGTTTGGAAAAGTCTCTCCTTGGAGACTGCAGTTAAGTAAAAACTCAAAAAAGGTATAAAACCCTTACCACAATTAATAATCGTATCGTAAATACGTGCTTCGACAACTAAGTTGTCATCATCAGTACGTAAAACAACTAATCAAAGTGTAAAATATGGGGCACAATAAAACTAACACAGAATCGTACACAATTTTACAGTGCGTCCACGTAGACACGTGGTGGTCTTCCAGTTGCTTTAAATATTCTCGAACAATTTTGGAAGAATTTTTCGGGTCACTATCTTGTTAGAATACAAAATTTTGACCAAAATTCTGGATTAACTTCCAAAATATGCTCATGCGAGACATGTCTTCGTCAACCGAAAATCTCAAAGTTAGACTCAGCACTTCATCAGTCCACAGCACTTTATTCCAATCTTCTATTATCCAGTGTTGGTCTTCGCAAGCATAATTTAATCGCTTTCTTTTGTTTTGTAAACCCGGCTTCTTCATCGCTATTCGTCTATGAAAACCGGCTTTCTGTATGCGACGTTTTACAGTAGAAACCCTTACTGGATGCTGACGAGTTGTATTTATTTTGACCGCTATTGCTATGGCAAGATCTTCAGAAGATGCAGATGATCTTGACCAATCACTCTGGATGCTGATGAGTTGTATTTATTTCGACTGCTATTACTATGACAAAATCTTCAGAAGATGCAGACGATCTTGACCTTTATTGATAAAACTGATACTGTCACGATATTTGTTTATAATACACATAATAATAATGGGTATAACTGTGAAAAGAAATATTACGAAAGCATGGGCTGTGGCAATTACATTGTAAATTTGGTCATCACCAATTAATGTTCCTGGATTTCTTAGTAATCCACGGTAGAATTATTTAAATTGTTTAGGAGCTGCACGAATTACTTCTGCCAGCATTATGATATGCTATGTAGTGCCCAATCCATCATTAGGACAAAACTTCAGTTGCCGAAAAATTTCGGCAAGATGGATTCCAAGGCTCTTGAATAAAGATCAAAGAATTGTTGGTTTTGAAATTTCTCAAAGGCTACTGATACGTTACGAAGCGGAAGGGGAAGCATTTTCACAACGTATAATGACCTGTTATGAGACTTGGGTACACCACTATACACCGAAGTCCAAACCAGCAAGTAAGGAGTAGAGACAAAAAGGTGAATTTTGCCAGGTAAAGGCGAAAACTGGTTTGCTTGCGAACATAGTTTTAGCGACAGTGCTTTGGGATTATAGACGTGTTTTCTTCTTGGATTGTCTTCACGAAAGTCGAACCGTTAATGCAGATTATTACTGCAATCTTTTGGAGCGTGTTTGCCCTGCCTATCGGTCCAAAAGACGGAGATCTCCGATACGACAAATGTTGCTCGCATGACAACGCCCGGCCGAATACAGCTGCTTGAACGCACGAAAAACTAGCGGAAATGCATTCGACTGTCGTTGAATACCCTTAAATACCAGACCATTCGCCATGTAATTACCATATGTTTGATCTACCAAAAGATGCACGTTTTGACCACAATGATCAAGTGGAGGAATTCCTGTGCAACTGGTTAAATACACGTCATCGTTCTTTTTATGAAAATAGGATATTCTACCTAGGGCTGCTGGGAAAAATGTATTCAGAAGAAAAGAATGTAAAATATTGTTCATTTATTGTTAATCATAATTCAATAAAAAAGATTAACAAAGGTCGGTTCATATTTGATCTACCCTCGTAGGTAGGGAGTAGGTAAGGAGTTCTAAAAAAGCAAGGGTCGCCAAATACTTTTGAGCGATAGTGTATGTGATAGAATCTCAAAGAATGCATATTTTTCTGTAAGAAGTAATTAATATTCCGCGCGTAACTTCCATAGCACTAATCGGTACTAAGAAAAAGAAATTACTAACATTTATCACATGTTTACAACATAACGTTTATAACGCATTGTACATTTCCGTTTCATCTTCGCAAAACACAAATTCAAGTTTCATATTGAAAACTTATAACGTGTCAAAACCATGTACATAAAATCGACTTGAAGGAATATGGTACTTAAATCCAACTTTATTTCGTGAATGATTCAAGAAACTAATTACACATGAAAAAAACATTATAAACGAAATTTATATTGTGTATACACGAAGGCAACAATAAAAGCCGAAACGTCATTGAAGTGATAAACACTATTAAAGATTTCGTTAAAAATAGATTTATTACAAAATCTATTCCAATAACTAGCGAAAAAATACCACATAATCCCGAGTGTAGGATTCACTATTCTCAACCTTGCAGTTTGCTAGATTTGAAAGGATATTTATTCTAAATAGTTAATTGACGAAGGAGATACTTGTTGAAACTTCATTATAACGCTAAGAAATAAGTAATTAAACTTCTAGTTTCAAAAATTCTTTTATTGTAAATACCACTACAATATTGTTTCGCCATGCAATAGCTTCATCAGGTGGATGAAATACTGAATATGTACAATACAAGTTTGAATATTTATGTGAAAATTATTGGGGAAATGGTGGTGGAAAAATGTTTGTTATAATCGTAAATTTAGTAGAGGGGAGTTGTTTAAATCTAGTTGGTCATTTAAAGCTAATCCTAAACTATTGTATCTATTAATTTCTAAGTTTTCTAACAGGTTAATTTTTTTACTTTTTTCTTGAATGTGTAAAATTTTGAAATCTATATTAAATCTATGATTGATATCTATACAATGACTTGCGAAAGTTGAATCTGTTTTCTTTTCATTATGGCTTCTATCGTGTTGTTTCATCCTAATTTTGAATGTCTTCCCCGTTTGTCCTAGGTATACCTTATTACAATTTTCGCATGTTAACTTATATACACCAGAGTTTGATTCTTTGTCTATTTTATCTTTGTTGTTTTTAATAATGTTCTGTATAGTATTGTCTGTTTTAAATGATATATGTTCGTTATTAAGTTTTTTAATGAAAGTACCAATTTTTTCCGAAATTTTTCCTAAGTAAGTGATAGAATTATAGGAATTAATTATCTTGTATTTTAATTTTGGATAAACTAAGGAAATTGTTTTAGATTTTTGTTGGCTATTTAGGATGTTATTGTAAATATTCACAGAGTAACCATAATAATAACACTCAAAAACGTATATTAACCACTATGAATCCCCTACCTCCCAAATTATACGGTTTAATTAAACTACATAAAGAAAATATACATATTCGACCAGTAGTATCGTACGTAAAAGCACCTTGTAGAAATGTGTCCAAACACTTAATAGATTTAATTCTTACACACACTAAATTCAAATCTAAGTTCTCCGTTAAAAATTCCCAGAAATTAATTAACATTTCAAACTTGCAATTACCAAACAAATGTAAACTCATTTCTTTTGATGTCTCGAATTTGTTCACTAGTATCCCACCACAGGAGGTAATAGATTTAATTACTTTACAACTAGAACGTAGAAACACGAACATTGTCACAAAGACCGAAATTTTACAGCTCTTAGAAACGTGCCTGGAACAAAATTATTTTCAATTTAAAAAGAAATTTTATAAACAAACAGAGGGTCTAGCAATGGGAAACCCACTAAGCCCCTTATTAGCGGAAATTTTCATGAATAATTTAGAAACTATAATTAGTACACATCCCTTGTTTGGTAAATGTGTATATTGGTTTAGGTATGTTGATGACATATTAATTTGCTTTAACGGTTCAGATAGACAATTAAAAACTTTACATAATTATATCAACACTATTCACCCTAAAATAAATTTTACTATAGAAACAGAAATAAATAAAAGCATTAATTTTCTAGATTTAAACATATCACACAAAACTAATAAACACGAGTTCGCTATATACCATAAACCAACACATACAGATACCACAATACACGCTAATTCTTTTCATCCTACAACACATAAATTATCAGCATACCAATCAATGGTATATAGATTAATTCATGTACCTATGAGTAAAAGTAATTTCGACATTGAACTAAATAGAATAGAACACAATAGCATTAAACAATGGTTACTCTATAAATATTGTCAATAACATCCTAAATAGCCAACAAAACTCTAAAACCCTTTCCTTAGTTTATCCAAAATTAAAATACAAGATAATTAATTCCTATAATTCAATCACTTACTTAGGAAAATATTCGGAAAAAATTGGTACTTTCATTAAAAAACTTAATAACGAACATATATAATTTAAAACAGACAATACTATACAGAACATTATTAAAAACAGCAAAGATAAAATAGACAAAGAATCAAACTCTGGTGTATATAAGTTAACATGCGAAGATTGTAATAAGGTATACATAGGACAAACGGTGAGGACATTCAAAATTAGGATGAAAGAACGCGAGAGAAGCCATAAAGAAAAGAAAACAGATTCAACTTTCGCAAGTCATTTTATAGATATCAATCATAGATTTAATACAGATTTCAAAATTTTACACATTCAAGAAAAAAGTAAAAAACTTAACCTGTTAGACAACTTAGAAATTAATAGATACAATAGTTTAGGATTAGCTTTAAATGACCAACTAGATTTAAACAACTCCCCTCTACTAAATTTAAGATTATAAAAAAAATTTTCCACCACCATTTCCCCAATAATTTTCACATAAATATTCAAACTTGTATTGTACATATTCAGTATTTCATCCACCTGATGAAGCTATTGAATGGCGAAACAATATTGTAGTGGTATTTACAATAAAAGAATTTTTGAAACTAGAAGTTTAATTACTTATTTCTTAGCGATATTTACTCTTTTAAAAAATGCTAAAGTCATTTTCTTTTACCTATTTTCTATGGACACTCCTATACGAGTATAATACACAGAATTTATTATAGCGTATGGCTAATACACAGAAATTTTCAACAGAGCTTCCATTCTATAGTTAATTCTCATCTAAAGAAAATAATAATTTGTCCAATCTGTGAGAAAGAAAATTCCACGATATAATTATCAATTTCCTACGTCCTCGGCAGCGCATAATGAGAAATACTTTTCGCTCGGTGTTTCTGCATTTCTCGGATGTTCTCATTGTATAATTTATTTTCCATCTCTGTACACACATATTTCGAAATTCACATTGAATAATTGAAA
Source organism: Melolontha melolontha (assembly GCA_935421215.2). Lineage (NCBI taxonomy): Eukaryota > Metazoa > Arthropoda > Insecta > Coleoptera > Scarabaeidae > Melolontha > Melolontha melolontha. The sequence goes on along the minus strand of OW285243.1, from coordinate 117,151,214 downwards.
TATTATTCGATCCTTCGCCCGGTGCCGAAATGAAATTCAATCTGCGAAATGTGTCTTTTGAATTTTTGACGTGTTATTCAAGCATTCATTACAGAACAGAAAAAAATGTGACTTAATTACAAGCTAATTATATTTAAATACCTTCAAGATTGTTTCTGTTGTTATCGAGTGAAATAGCTAGAGAAATTAACAATTAAAATATATGAAAAAAGAGAATAATATCGACGAAATACAAAGGCAGGTTGACATATAAGGTCTACAACTCTATAAAATAAAAATAAGAACAGATAAAATAATGATACCAGTCTCAAAATAAAGTAAAATTATTGTAGTACCAATGTACATAATTATTTTTCCACATATTCACCATTCAGTATTTTACACATTTCTCCCAAGACTGAATCCACTTCCTCATTCCGTCCATGAAAAAACTTCCTTAATTAAGAATCTTCAATACCTCTTTCAACTTTGGGAACCTGAAGATGTCAAATCAGGATTGTATTAGCCTAAATTGTTACGACAAACATGCAAGAACTAGGTATTTATGAGTACTAAATAAATAATTAATATAGACAATAAACAATAAGGATTTCAAATTGGAACCTTGAGGAATATCTGACACGAATTCATGAGAATAAAATTTGTTAATTTAAAACTAATTAAATTAGCATTGATTTTATAAAGCCTTACACAACTAGCAAAAGAAGAGTGTCAAACTTACAATTGCTTGAAATTCCAGTTCAGGATTTATTTTATCATTCCCAACTCAACGTTAGCGTTTGCTGCATTTCTGACTTAAAAACTTCTTCATATATCACGAATGAATTACAGCAAAGGGACTCAATGAAGGTTTGTACCTTCTCAATTGACAATATTCAAAATAACGTAGGACCTGAGGTAACAGAGTTACGGCTGTTCAGCGATAACTGTCCGGCTCAAAACAGAAACCATTGCATGATAAGGCTGGGTATGGAATTAGTCGCAATGGAAAAATTTAAAAAAATTTGAACACTTTTATCCACATTTCTGCTTTGCGACAGAGATTTTGGTACCGTAAAGAGGCTGATGAAAAGATACGAACAATACCAATACTGTTCATCGGTATACAAAAGTAATACTACAATTCAGTGCAAAAAAAAAACTTTAGGGTAGTTCCGGGAGAGATGGCCCCTAGGGAGAGATGGACCATCATGCGTATTTCATGAACTATCCGCTAGATTCCACCACCGATATCGCGCGGCTGTCATGTCTCACTAGAGTAATGTGCGGTGTTGATTGTGCTTGCTTTTATTTACTAGTTCGGGAGTTGTTGATAAAAATAGTTTTCAGGTAAGTGATAAATATTGTCGTAGTTTAGTTGCCAATATGTTATAACCAATATATCCGAATAATTCTCTGTCAGTGAGTAATGCAAAGTGAAAAGCAATGCAGTAATGACCGTTGTAGAGCATAGTTGTTCTACTCGGCTGACATGGTTGAATATGGCGGCCTGGTCCATCTCTCCCAAACAATCGGGAGAGATGAACCACTTCGAATCGGGAGAGATGGATCAGGTTTATCTATCAGAAATCAGTCTTTTGTTTTCAAATAGGATATTTAAAAGAAAATAATAAATTGAACGACTAAATTGATATTATATATTATAAAGAATTAACAACTAATTACTGATTGCTAGATTTCAAGCTGCTTTGCTATTATTTTACTGAAATGGCCTTATTTTGTCCATGTACCTCTACATTTTTTTTCAGATATGCCGACTAGATACGTCCGTAAAGTCGGCTCTACCAGAGGCAGTTGGTCTGAAGACGACTTGGTCAAGGCGATGGGAGCTGTGAAAAAGAGAGAAATGGGCATCAATGAGGCGTCTAGGTATTTTAGTATTCCTAAGACAACTCTTAAGAGAAGACTGAAAAACAAAAATTCTTCTAAAGGCCGTCTTGGCCAACAATCAGTGTTAAGGTCAGAGAATGAAAAGAAAATAGCTATACATATACAAAAGCTACAATCAACTGGTTTTTCACCCTCAAGAGATTGCGTCAGATCAATGGCTTTCAAACTGGCGGAGCAACTAAAAATAAAACATAATTTTGATGTGAATTCTCAAAAAGCAGGTTACGACTGGTTGGTCTCATTTTTGGACCGTAATCCGAATTTAGCTGTGAGAAAATCAGAAGGGGTCTCTAAAAATAGAGCTATAGGGATGAATAAAGCAGTGGTTGGCAATTATTTTAAATTGCTGGAGAAAGCAATGACAGACAATGAACTGCTGAACAAACCTGCCAATGATTTTAATATGGATGAAACCGGTCTGCAGCTGAATAACAAGCCCGGAGAGGTCATTGCTGTAAGGGGCTCGAAAAGTGTCAACTCTATAACTTCAGGTGAAAAGGGCGAAACAATAACTGTTGTTAGCTGTTTCAGTGCCGAGGGTACTGACTTACCGCCCTACTATATATTCAAGGGAAAATACAAAAAATCTGAGTTTACTGACGGGATGCCTCCAGGTTCAGCCGTAGTAATGAACAAAAAGTCAGCATATATTAATTCAGATATCTTTTTTTACTGGTTGAAAAATCATTTTCTTCCTAGGAAGCCAACTGGAAAGTCACTCAATATTCTGGATGGGCATGTGTCCCACTGCAGCTCAGTTCAGATGCTTGAATTTGCAGAGGCTAATGAAATTATTTTGTGAGTCTTCCTAGTCATACTTCGCACTATCTTCAACCCCTTGATCGCGGTTTCTTTAAATCTCTGAAAAGCAACTACAACACAATCTGCAATACATTCATTAAAAACAATCCTACAAGACAAATCACAAGACTACAGTTTGGAAAGCTACTGGGGGAGGCGTGGGCGAAATCAGCTACAGTTCAGAATGCAATTTCGGGATTCAAGCGAAGTGGAATTGTTCCACTTGATATGTCAGCAGTTCCAGAATACTGTTACTTGACAACAAATGACCAAGAACCTAATAATGCTGAAGAGCCACCATTGCCTACACATGAAGGAGATGTGATGCATAAATCTGTGCCAAAACCTAAGAAAGATAGGCATACTATCAAAAAATCTTGTCAAGATGAAAGTGGTAAAAGGACCTTTAGTTTCCACATTGAATCGGAAAATGCTATTTCGTTAAATAAAGGAACTTCTACAAGAGATTTAAGTAATACGCGAAGTTCACCGGTTCCTGGAACATCTTCAAAACTTAGTCCAACAAAACTTGTGATCGAAATTTCGCCGATACCTGTACTGAAGAAGAAAATTACTACACGCAACATTTGTGCTAGTATTCCGAAAATATTAAATTCTAAAAATAACATACAAAATTTAATCAAGGCCAAGGAAGAAAAGGAAATAAATTTGAAATTGAAGAAAGAGAGAAAAAGAAAAAGAGAAATCACAGAAGAGTTGAAGATGTTCAAGAGTGATCCTAAGAACAAAAAAAAGAATCAAGATGGTATTGTTTACGATGATAATAGTGAAGGAGAAACTGACTGGGTGAAGACAAATGTGTAGGTTGTCTCGAAGATTACAACGTAACTAAAAGCAAAGATGATTGGGTTAAATGCCAAAAGTGTTCAAGATGGTCACATGAAAACTGTACTAAATATGGTGACCTACGTAATTGTTGTGGAAGAATTGAGTTAAAGCTTAAGAAACTGAATAGTATAAAAAACCTATGATTTTTATAACTTATGTTCCATAGGTATTTACTTGAAATTTGTCAAAAGTAGAAGTTAATAATTAGTCAATTAATGTTTTGCCCCATGTTTTGTTTTTGTAATACCTACATACCACAATATACGTACATATTTCTTTTTTTAATTTAGCAGTTCAATTTTTTTGCATACATTTAAGCATGGTCCATCTCTCCCACACCCCGCGGTCCATCTCACCCCTTCACCTCGGGTGAGATGGACCAGTGCCATACTTTATTTCTTATTTTATAAAGCATTTTATAAGAAGATTTTATTTGTTTACGCTATAAATAATAAAAATGTTATGGACTGTGCTTTAATAAAAAAATACTCTTGTCTCTAGGCAAATATTAAAGGAATTATTTATGTTGAATAAAACAGGGGCCATCTCTCCCGGAATTACCACTGTTAAGGAGGTAACTACTGAAGACATTTTGGATTTTAAAAATTGATGGCCAAAGCTCTACAAAGCAAACTGTATATCCACTGGAACTGAACGCTTTGCAAGAGGTGAGAAAATGTCACTGGCTGTTTCAAAATTTCATCATATTAAATATGATATATCTGGCATTCTAAAGGTGCCTGAATACATGTGGCATACATTTAGTAATCTACGTTTACCTAAGTCGTCAAAAAATACAAAAAGTATCCACGAAACCTACTCAGCTGTCCGAGTAGGTTTTCGTGGGTTTCTTTCTCGTCCTAGGCGAATGCCGACATTGTAAGTGTTAAAAATCAAATAAGTTAATTCGAGTTTTTTTTTTTTGTAAATTGCTTCATTATTTTTATAAAATTCTTATTTCTCTTTTCTGTAATTATATTCATTCATAATTTTGTATTTCCGGAGATTTTGTAACTTATTTGATTGCTTTAATTTTATATAACAACCCTTTGATTCTACTGTACCGATCACTACCGTTTAAATGTCATACTCGCGAGGAACTAACGATATGTAAATATGCGCTATCTATGTATATTAAACATAACCTATAAATTATGTCTCACAGCTCACAAGACAATTGAATTTTTAACGCAACAAAACGTTAAATTGTTAGGTCATCCTCTGTACAGTCCCGACCTAATTCCCAACGATTTCTTTATCTTTCATAGACTGCGTTGTTCCAGTCGTCAGAAGGAGCAGTTGACACCTTTAAAAATGCAATTTTGACTGTACTAACAAACATGTGGAATAACTGCTTTCAGAGTTGATTGATTGAAGAATACATCAAAAAGTCTTTAGAAGCTACCTGCTGTTTGATTCCAGTTTTATATGCAAAATATAAAAGACAACCCTTGTAACAAAAAAATTATGGCCAGTGCACCGAAGTATTTAACTAGAATTTAGGATTAACAACTTCTAAGATCTTTTGATTTGCACGGTTGCTTAAACAAGGGTTAACTATTCCTAATCCTAACATAAATTAAGCGGTGAATTTTGTCAGTTTAACGAACTTAACAGTAGTTTACCAAATTCTTGCATGATTGCAAGTTAATTTTTGAAATGGATTTCGAAGACGAAGATATTTTTGAAGATGACATAGATATTCTTGAAATAATAGATTTTGGATTTCCCAGGACTATATTCACTCGAAACAATTATTACGAGTTACTGGATTATTAATACTTTTTATCGACGATTTCGGTTATATAAAGAAACTGTATATCATCTTCTCACATTAATTGAGTAAGAATTAGAATATCCAAAGAATGTGTAAGTACTTATTTGTTTTGCATGTTATAATTGCTTTAAATAAGAAAGTATATAAAATATAATTTTATAGAAATAATACCATCACCCCAATAAATCAGCTTGCAATTTTTTGCAAGTGGAGGACATCTTAATTCGGTGGCAGACTTTGTTGGTATGGATACTTCAACAAACCGGTGTCATATGGCACTTCAACCACAAGTGAGCTTAAACCGTTTAAAGATAATAAACACAGACAACACCAGAGAACGGAGACAACACGGAAACCTCAGACGGAGATTATGAAGGTCCCGAAAAACACGAATGACATTAATAATATTAATATAATACAGAAAATCCCTAACAAGTTCTCTAAAACCGATAGTTACTAAATTATCCTTTAATTTGGAACGGACAATGATATTAAAATTTTGAAATCTATATTAAATCTATGATTGATATCTATACAATGACTTGCGAAAGTTGAATCTGTTTTCTTTTCTTTATGGCTTCTCTTGTGTTCTTTCACCCTAATTTTGAATGTCCTCCCCGTTTGTCCTATGTATACCTTATTACAATCTTCGCATGTTAACTTCTATACACCAGAGTTTGATTCTTTGTCTATTTTATCTTTGTTGTTTTTAATAATATTCTGTATAGTATAGTCTGTCTTAAATGATATATGTTCGTTATTAAGTTTTTTAATGAAAGTACCAATTTTTTCCGAAATTTTTCCTAAGTAAGTGATTGAATTATAGGAATTAATTATCTTGTATTTTAATTTTGGATAAACTAAGGAAATGGTTTTAGATTTTTGTTGGCTATTTAGGATGTAATTGACAATATTTATAGAGTAACCATTGTTTAATGCTATTGTGTATATTCTATTTAGTTCAAGGTCGAAATTACTTTTACTCATAGGTACATGAATTAATCTATATACCATTGATTGGTATGCTGATAATTTGTGTGTTATAGGATGAAAAGAATTAGCGTGTATTGTGGTATCTGTATGTGTTGGTTTATGGTATATAGCGAACTCGTGTTTATTAGTTTTGTGTGATATGGTTAAATCTAGAAAATTAATGCTTTTATTTATTTCTGTTTCTATAGTAAAATTTATTTTGGGGTGAATAGTGTTGATATAATTATGTAACGTTTTTAATTGTCTATCTGAACCATTAAAGCAAATTAATATGTCATCAACATACCTAAACCAATATACACAATTACCAAACAAGGGATGTGTACTAATTATAGTTTCTAAATTATTCATGAAAATTTCCGCTAATAAGGGGCTTAGTGGGTTTCCCATTGCTAGACCCTCTGTTTGTTTATAAAATTTCTTTTTAAATTGAAAATAATTCTGTTCCATATATATAAGTATATAAGTTAACATGCGAAGATTGTAATAAGGTATACATAGGACAAACGGGGAGGACATTCAAAATTAGGATGAAAGAACACGAGAGAAGCCATAAAGAAAAGAAAACAGATTCAACTTTCGCAAGTCATTGTATAGATATCAATATTAGATTTAATATAGATTTCAAAATTTTACACATTCAAGAAAAAAGTAAAAAACTTAACCTGTTAGAAAACTTAGAAATTAATAGATACAATAGTTTAGGATTAGCTTTAAATGACCAACTAGATTTAAACAACTCCCCTCTACTAAATTTAAGATTGCAAAAATTTTTCCACCACCATTTCCCCAATAATTTTCACATAAATATTCAAACTTGTATTGTACATATTCAGTATTTCATCCACCTGATGAAGCCATTGTGTGGCGAAACAATATTGTAGTGGTATTTACAATAAAAGAATTATTGAAACTAGAAGTTTAATTACTTATTTCTTAGCGTTATAATGAAGTTTCAACAAGTATCTCCTTCGTCAATTAACTAAGTAAAATTAATGTTAAACAAACATGAGTCATAACTTCCAACGTTCTACAAAATTTAATTTCGTTGTACTCTCGAAAGTTTATATAACAAAAATAACAATAGAAGTTTGGGTTTATACATAGGAAAAAAAAAAGATAAAACAAATGAAACGTTTATCAGCTATCACAAGCGGCAATCGTGGCACTCCATGACAACTCGCAGAATTACTTTACAAAACTTGTTGCCAAGTAGGTACTTATTGAGTTGGCAAAATGTCACGGCAATAACCTCCTACTCTTTAATCTGTTGTTCTCTTCCTATAACCCTTCGTGTGCGCGAATTTCCTTTTATCCCTCTCGATTTGAAAAACTTCACGTCATCTCGATCCTTTTTATGAACTTTTCCGTCTTTTTCCTATCGCTTTTACACGGTTGTATTCTCGTGCGTCGTTTGAAATATCATCGGGATATAATAAAAAGGTTTTTGTTGGCGGGATCTTTTCGCCGTGCGCGATCGTCGACTGCCAATTCAATTTATATTTAGTTCTCGAAGAATATGTCATTCGGTTGTAAATCATGGCGTATCAATTCCAGCCATTTGGCACTTACGCTTGACAATTAGGATTATATTTAAATCCGAGGACGAGACGGGTCGTGTCACAAGAAGAAAATAGGAGAAACACGAGGTGACAATCTGGATGTGAATTGAACAGGTTATCTTAAAATTTGCAAGACGTATTTTAAGGTGACTTTACTTACTTAGTAACTGATATTTGATTTCCGTTTTAGTTGTAAGTAAAACAGGCTTATAATTTCACGATATTGGGTTGTTATTTATGATTTATTTTTATTCGAACAGCAAATACAACAATCGTTACGCGAAAATAAAAATTGAGTTTCCTAGTAAAGGAACTTAGATAGTAAAGGAACTAAAGATTACAAGTAACATTTCATTAATTCTTATGTTATTTTGTAAAGCAATCAGTGACATTATATTTTGAATAAAATATAAGATAGGAGATTTTTTATGTTATCTGCCTAGCTATACAAGAAACAAGCTAGAAAACAAACAAAAAAATTTTTCAACGTAAGAACTTATACCAAAATTTCTTTAATAAGGTTATCTATGCCTTCGAAAAATTATTTTGCTAATTTCGCAAAATATGGCCTCACCGTTTTCCACGTCGTCAGTAGATAAAAACCGACGCCCTCTAAGATGTTCTTTGAGTTTTGAAAAGAGATAATAGCCACAGGAGGCGAGATCGGGATTGTAGGGTGGATTTAGTAATTCCTCAAAGCCGTATTCATTAATTACTGCTTGAACAGTTTGTGCTTTATGCACCCTGCAGTTATCGTGCAGAAGCGGTTTTCTGACCAAAATTGTGGGGTCTTTCATCGCGTATAGCCGTGTTCAAGTTATTTAATTGTGTTTTTGTAAACATTTCTCATTATTATAGTCCCTTTTGACATATGCCCAATTAAGAGAATTCCTTCCGCGTGCCATAAAACTATATCCATCACCTTTTCCGCAAAAAATTGCTGTGGATCTGTCAAAGCAACCGTGCTCTTGGTCATTTCGAGATAACGGAGTTATTTGGAAGAGCATATCTAAAGGTTCAAACAGGCGAAGTTGCTGCAGAAATATTTTCACTGAGTCTGACTTTCGTAGCCTAATTTTTGCAAATTTCCTCTAGCGCTGTTACAGTTATCCTGTGCCAACCATCACATTCTAAATCATCAGACACTACACCTGTAGATATTACACAAACACATAAGACATCATTGGCTCAAATCAGGCGTAACGTTCAACCACACCTTCAGCAGGTGTCGTTCAAAAGCAGAATCAGAAAAATAGTTCCAATCAGGTACCATAAGTTTTACCTGTCGACATTTCTCGAACACCTAATTCAAAGCGCAAGAATTCTAATAAAGGGCGGAAGGCAGTTGGAGCTCCATTGATTACTTCATCTCCTTTTAAAGAAAAGCTTAACGAATCACACAGTACAACATTTTTCAGGTCATTGATTTGGGATTCAATTCTGATAATTGCACGTGAAAGTAGCCCCACAAAGAAGAACTTCTGCATCATTCGTTTTGTCAAGTTGGCTGCATTAATAATTTAATGGCTGTGTAATAAGCAACCCTTTTGTTCAGAGTGAATTACATTTTAAAACCAGAAGAACATTGAATATATATATATGGAAAATAACAAGTGCCCAAAATTGGATTATTTTTGTTACGTTTGTGGTCATATCGTCCTAAAAATAGGCAAACAGGATCAAAAAAACTTGTTTACTGAGGAATTTAAAACAGCGTATTGTCATTATTTTGATGAAACAGATTTAAGTGGTGCAAATTTTACGCCGAACACAGTGTGCAAAAGTTGTTATAATACCCTTATAATGTGGATACATGGAAAAGGTGTACAGTTTTCTTTTACGAAGCCAGTAATTTGAGTGCAAGGCCTAACTGGACATGATGAATCCAGGTGCTACGCATGCATAAATTCCGGTTATGGATTGAACAAAAAAAAATTGAAAACAAAAGTATACATTCCCGCTTTTACTGCGACACTTCCAGTACAACGCGCTGCTGTTACCGATCCACCTAAACCTCCGAGTCTGGATACTGTGTCCCTGCAAGCCGAAACCGTTTTCACCAATCCGACCAATGTGAATGATGCAGATTGGACACCCGGTATTGAAAATAATGCACCACAACCGGTAACACAAATCGAAATGGATTACATTGTGGCTAAGATGGCACTATCACATAAAAATTCAGAATTTTTGCCATCTTTTTTGAAGCGTAAAAACTGACAGAGCAAAATGCCAGCGCAACATCATACCGAAAACGCCAAGCTGATTTTCAGAAATTTTATTCCGTTGACGAAGCAAATACGTTCACTTACTGCCATGATATCCCAGGTTTAGTGAAAAATATGGGAATATTATATCGCTGGCGACTTGCGTCTATTCATCGGCGGGTCAGTTTCAAGTTTGAAGGCTGTGCTGTTGCACAAAACAAACAAAAAACCGTCCATTCCATTGGGATTCAGCACAACTATGAAGGAAGCGTATGAAACATTGGGCGAAATTTTAGAGAAAATCAAATACAATGTACACAAATGGAAGATTTGTTGTGATCTAAAGGTTGTCAACATAATACAAGGCATTATATTAAAGGGCGGTTTTCCAAAATACTTCTGCTTTCTTTGTAATTGGGATTCGCGATACACAGGGAATCAATGTAAAGATTGGAAAGCAAGAACTCCCGAGCTCGAGAAACAATTAAAATTACGTAATGAACCTTTGATAAAGGATGTAGATGATATTTTGTTGCCATCGCTCCACATGAAATTAGGAATAGCTGGGAAATTCGTTGAAGTGGTAGTCAAAGATATTGAGGACGCCTATGACTGTTTGAAATCCATCTTTCCAAAACACGGTGAAGCTAAAATTAGAAAAGGTACGTATCGTTGTCTGTATTTAAATATTGTCATATCTAAATTTGTTCACTTCGATATATTCGCATTATAATTACCAATAATTTTTTCGCAACTGATTTTTTTTTTATTTCAAACAGGTACTCTGAATGGACCGGATATACGAAAATTAATGAAAAGCGAATCTTTCACAAATATGCTTTCGAACCATTATAACCACCTATGTGCATGGGACGCATTGAAATAAGTCATTGAAGGCGTTTTAGGAAAGAACCGTGTACAGCGAGATGACATACAGACACGAGTGGACAAGTTGCTGTATTATTTTGAAAAAATCACTGCATCCATGACGTTAAAATTACATTTCATGCATTTCCACCTTGATACCTTTTTGGCACAATTACCTCAGGAATCGGACGAACAAGGAGAGAGGTTCCACCAAGTGATCATGCCAATGGAAAAGCGATTCAAAGGCAAAAAATTAGATGCATTGCTTGCGGAGGTTTGTTGGTGGAGTTCTAAAATTATGCAGTTTGAAGATGAAAGCACCGTAGATGAAGATGACACCGAAATTGGTGGACATACTGAAGAAAACATGCCCTTGAATATTATGTCTAACTCGAATGATGATGCAGACTCAGAACATGAATATGAACAACCTACGAAGAAAACAAGATTATCAGAACCACAAGCGTCAACTTCAACAAGGATGGATATTGACAATAATTAAAAATGTTCTAAATGTTGTTTCCATGCATAGATAACATATAAAAATCTCATATTTTCTGTGTAAGAATAGCTGTAATATGAACCGGAATTTTTATTTTCATGCAAAATAAAGTTTATAAAGAAAAAAACAGCATATTTGTGGATTTGTAATCCAGTTATTGAGCAAAAAAGGTGAAAAATGGGGAAATAATGGGCATTTTTGCGATTTTTAAGGCACTGGATGCACTTTTTTCGAGTAGGTTTGGTCCGCTTTTTTTTCTCCAAATCAATATCTACAACTTTGCTTCAGACAGAAAAGAGATATTCCGTACGGTATACCGAGATATAACCGTGTTAAAATATATAAAAAGTGATCAAAATCCACCTTGAGCAAAAAAATTCGTATGGCCATTAAATTATTAATGCTGCCAACTTGACAAAACGAATGAGGCAGAAGTTCTTCTTTTTGGGGCTACTTTCACGTGCAATTCTCAGAATTGAGTCCCAAAAACATGTGTTGTACTGTGTCATTAAACAAAAAAAGCGAGAAAAATGCATTATTTTTGCCTTCTTGGGCGGTGGAGAGCCCTTATGAACGCATTGCATTGACACTTGTTTCGCAGGAAGGTCTCAGTGGTGTACCCAAGTTACATCTCCAGTTACAATTCTATTTAAAAAGTCTTCGTCTTGAGATAAAACAGTCAAATTCTCTTCACGAATTTGTCGTCTACAAACTCTTTATTTGGGACTCAGCAACCTGGGAATCCATCGTGTCGACACTTTGCTCATTCCTAAATCTTCATGTAGAGTTTTAAAAACACTCCGTTTCTGATATTCCTATTTCTCTAGCAATAACTGAAACTTTTACTTGGCGGTCAGTCAACACCAAATCCTCAACTTTTTTTATGATTTCTTCAGTTCGTGTTTCCAGATGTCTTCCACATTTTGGATCATCATAATGGATTTTCTCCCCCATTTGAACTGCTTACTTACCAAGTAACATTTGTTACCATTACATTTGCTTAAAGAAGAAAAAATGAGCGAGTTGAAGCTTGAACACAGAAGCGTCATGAAATTTTTATCAAAACTTGACTTGGAAATATGACGGGCTATTTTCTGCATATACTGCCACCATTCTCTCATGAATATCTTCAGGGTACTGCCTTATTTTGATAAAAATATCATGACACTTCTGTGTTCAAGCTTCAAATCGCTCATTTTTTCTTCTTTGAACGAATGTAAAAGATATGTTACTATTGTCCAAACGTCTACTACGTTGTAGGCGATGTTAACCTTTCCTGATTATGAGGATAAATCAAAAAATGCACGTCGGTCTCGAACCGTGAAATACCAGCATTTCATTTTCATTAGAAATCGTCAGTACATGATATTCGAAGACAGACATGCTTCCCACTTGTATACTGCATGTGCATATATACTTCACAAGTTGAACTTAATACAAATAAGAATCAATAATCAATTACGTGCCGTCCACGCATTTTTTCATTTATCCTTATAACCAGTGAAGGTTGACGTAGCAGCGTATTGCGTTGACAAGCTAATACGAACTTAGTCTGGTGGATTGTAGAAATTAAGGTAACAAATTTGGCGACGAATGCATGTTGAATGGGATTTAATTGACTATTGATTCTCATTTGCATTGAGTTCAACTTATTTAGTATATATACACAGTAGTGTAGAAGGGAGATGCATGCCTGTCGCCGAATATCGTGTACTGACGATTTCTAATGAGAATGAAATGCTGGTATTTATACGTTTCGGGGCAGACACGCATTTTTTCATTTACAGTAAACGAAATTCAACTTATAGAATAACAGAAACAAATCAAAAAATGGAACAGATTCACATCTAACGACCAACTTTGCGAATCGATCATTTTCGTTATTAAACCCAGGATCAAGTACGTAATTCAGTTTTAATTAAAGCACATGGAAGATCATGTTTCAATACTTACGATGGAATATGAACTATTAAAAAAATATACGAACAAGACCTAAGGGTAGCCCCCTTTTTAATTTTGAAAATACGAGAAACATCAATCAATTAGGATTATTAAGATATGCCAGTATTTTTATTGAATATGAGTTTAAAATTGTTTAAAATACATCATAAATACTAAAGCGATAGTTTCACCCCAATTCAATTTTATAGTCGGCTTGTCTAAAGAAAAATACATGCAAATATACAGTAACGCGCCAAGTATCTTCGGCGCCGTCGTGCGAAATACTGATAGGCGCCTTTATCCTATATGTATTGAGCCAAAATTACCAGCCACTCCCCCACAGTTCAACATTGAAATTTATGACGAACTCTTTATTAGACTTGTTAGTACTGGTAGGTATTTTTTATTTGAGGCAAACAATAGGTTCACATACAAAAAAATATTATTAAAATTTTTATTGCACACTGAAACAACAGTAACAAAATAAAAAACAGTATTCCAAATTATTAAAAAACAAAAGGTCAAATAAAATATTTTTAGAGTGCCCGTGTTTTTAAATAGATAAACGTGAAGGAAAACAACGGAAATGTCTTATAGAAATTGGACTTTTCTAGCTTTATTTTTGGCAAATTCATTAATAAGATTTTCAATATTCAGCTGCTTTAAAAAGTCAGTCAATTTTTAAAATTTAACTTATCACAAGTGGCCGTAGGCGCCTTTAAGGCCTTGGCGCCGTTGTGCGCTGCACGACCTTGCTCATATGGACGGCGCGGCGCGTCTCTGCAAATATAATAACCGGTACTTAAAGAAGAAGCTAAATTGACCTAATCAACTATAGAAGATTTAGAAAGTTTCGTAAGAAAGTTATATTCTTTTGTAGATATGCTGATAAGGCATATGCGTCATTGAAGACGACCCTATGTCAAGCCAACGTACAGTAATATAAGTAACAAACATTGCTTTCTCCACAGGAATAGAAGAAGTGAAAGATATTAACCAAAAACAACAGAAGATTGTCGCAACATTCAGATACACACAACGTTGCTTGTCTGAAATTTTTTGAGACTTTAGAATAAAAATGTTTAATGTTCCATTACAAAAACACCTTCTTCCATATTGTTACAGTAATAATAAATAATTTACGAGCGAAACGAACTAAGGGTTAACAGGAAAAAAAGAGAAAATATAGATTAATCAGTACAATTATTTATTCTGTACAATTCAAATCGTTCTTCTATCTTTTCCAACAAACAGGTATTAAACAGCACAACTCAATCTCAATAACAACTCAATAAAACACAAAATATAAATTTTTAAACTAAATTTTGTACAAACGTTCGCTGCGTTGAGAATAATAAATCACAAAATAAGGAATAAACCAATTAGATTTTGCCAAACTTTAACGCAAAAAATTCCTTTATTTTGGGTCAGTTTAATTCGGTTATTCGATTGAAACAGTCCGTAAATGCCAAGAGTTCGAAGACAACCAAATTATCACCAGCTAAGCGATTTTGAAGCAGGCCAAATCGCTGGACTATATGAGTTGTGTATTACATTTTGTGAAATCGCTAGCTGGATGCATAGAGATATTATTAGTTATTCGTAGCTGAAAAGAATGGTCTCAAGAAGGTATGCAACATCGTGGAAGAAGCTCTGAAAGGCACATTATTCGGATTTTGAAGGGTTTGGTTGTAAGCGCCATCTCTTATAATAATATTCGACTAAAGCCTACAGATTTTGAGCAAATTGCAATTCTCCATCCTTTAAATTTTCTTAACTTGGATGCATTAAGCCAGGTCACCTGCATATACAAATTTTCGTAATTTTGTGGGTGAGAGATTATTGGTATAAATATTCAACATTAGAGGAGTCAGAACCGAGGCTTGAGGAAAGAAATTTTTCATTGCTAGTTCGATTGTTGAAGCAGATTGCGATTCGGCGATTGCTCGGCATATTCTGGATAAGTTTATTTAATTAAACGTGGGATAGGATGGTTTTTTGGAATTAAAAAAATCATTCCATTCTTTCAAACTATGTCATAGCCACTAGAGAGATAGACGAAAACAGCGGATGTTTTCAGGCCCTGCTGAAAACCTGTTTCATTCAATTTGCGTTGTTAGCGCACACATTGAAACAGGTCGCTAATATAATTTTGGAATAATAATGAGCGCTATCCGTAGATCTATTATGTGCAATAAAACAAGATCTAAAAGGACTTTCTTAGCTTGGATACTGATAATAAATAAAGACAGAGTCTCGACGACAAAAGGAAATATATTGTTTTATATATGTGCTTTACGTGATTTTCTTTGTATTTGTTATATTGGTTGAGCACGAAATACGAACACGTCTGTTGGATGGTATATCAAATTTGACTAAGTTATTAGTTGTCTTTATTGAAAAAGCTCTAATGTTTTATTATTTAACCTCAAGTAAGCCTGTTTACTTTTACAACACCTTTTTTTTGGAGACAAACTAATAAAGTGAACGTCATCAGCTGCACGTTCCATCCACTGAATCAAATCAAAATATTTCAAATATTGTTAAAGCAGAAATATTCACTCCTAATTTCTTTTATGTACATTACTTTCATTCGACATGCAAATTTATACCGCACAAGTATTTTTCGAACACAAAAATTTAATTTGCGGTCGCATACGAAACATATAATTTCCACATAAGGAGAATAATAAAAAATTTTACATAACCGTTAGAATTATCCGTATATACAAATCAAATTTGCATGTTGCTTTAAAGTAATAGTCACGATCATTATAAAAACGAAAATTACAAGACAAACAAGCATGAAAAACTTGTCAAATACTTAACCGTACCTTAATTAGGAATAAATATAAAATATTATAAATTCTACGATTTAATTTAATTTCAGACATCAAAATATTATCAATGCAAGTTGTTTTGCAATGCGAAAGATTTAAGTGTTTATCTTAAATATACATTTACGAAGTTCAAACGAGATTACGCTCATGAAAATATAATGAATTATGTATATAGGGATTGGATGGATCTATTAAAATGCAACAATTCAATACTAGGTATAGGTATATGATCTGCCATTCTAAATATATGACCCAGATTGAACTCAGATTTAATGAATGTCATTAAATCGGAGGTTGTGGCTAATTCTGTAAAAATTAATTGAAAATAGTCTTTATTACAATCTAGATTTATCCTTGGATACGTATTTCAAGAATTAAGCTGTCATCATCAGCAGAAGAAAAAAGTATTATTTTTCTACTGGAATTTAAATTGCAGATCGTTTTTAGCAGGCAAAAGTACATAGGGACACCAAATTCCAAAAAAAAAAACCGGTAACGTGACGAAAATTGAAAATTTTTAAAGGAATTTTTAAGAAATTTTTCGATTTTTGGCCGGGTTGGAAACCATGTGACATGTTGACGTTGAATTTTCCATTAACTAATTCGAGGGCGTAAAAAACAAATCCAGAATTAATTTTGACAAGAAATATGCAGCTTGGCAGATACAAATTTTTAAAATCCCCCCTTGTTTTTTTTGTGTGTGGGGGATATTTAAAATCACTCGTTTATACAATCCCGATTTTAAATTTAGAAGATCTTCAAAATATCATCTTAGAAGGCTGCAATGTAATTCGCAGCACTCCTGGCATTTTCGAAAGGATTCGGCAATCTACTAGACGTCGATTGGAAGCTTGTACTTTAGCTAGAGGTGCAAATTTTGAACATCTCTGAAATGTACTATGTTATTGCTTCTATTAAAATAATAAAAACATTGAGCACTTTGTATCTCATGAACGACAAAATTGATCATACATGTTTATAGGAACGTTTCATCTTAAAATTGAATGACGAATCGCCCACAACAAAATTTCAGATTACTTTCTAAACACCCTGTATAATATTTATTTTAATTAATAAAGGAAAAAATCTTAAAAACCAATTATATATTTTATTTGTAAAAGAAAAACCTGACAATTACGGCCACCTTTATACAAAGTGTCCCGCACCGTTATGTTCAAATTTTAGGAGTATAAAGTAGACTTCATTTCAAGTAACAAAAACGCAAAACTTGTAGGTACATCCATTTTTATATGTTTCAAAGTTACAGATCTTTGAATGTGATTGTCAGATCATGAAAAAAAATGTAATCCTAAAGTCAATACAAACTGATTTTATTTAGAAAAAGTTATACGATTCAATAACAGGCCTGTCAATGTTAACGTCGCATAATAAAATGTTGTCCTAAAATAAATAATCACGTGTCGAAGTGCATACAGTAATTTCTGGGAGATCTACAAAAAAGAGTACTGGAAATTGATTTATGATAAAGAAGGTTCTTACTTATTTCGTAAGTGCTGAACCATGAATATCATACAATAAACAAATGTTCAGATGACTGTTAACGTTGCATTTTTTAATAAAAGATTACATTACGTTTCAGTTCATACAACAGCTTATTAGTGAGTGGACACGTTTTCTTTATTCAAAATGTCTTGCCTATTTTCTTCTCAAGAGTATGCGGACATGCATTTTGTGTATGGCTACTGTAACGGCAGTGCACGTCAAGCAGTTATTGAATACCGACATCGGTTTCCAGATAGGCGCATTCCTCATTACAGAACGTTTCTGGAAGTACACAGATAATTTCGGGAATGCGGACTGCGTGATTATCTTTTCGACCGAAGTGTAAATTTGCCAGCAGACTTAGAGGATGAAGCAGTAGCTATTGTTACAAGGAATCCAACTCTCAGTGTACGTCGAATCGCTAAACAGTTTGGCGAATTTTAAAACGTGAGGGCTTATATCCATATCACTATCGCAGGGGACACGGTTAGCTTGAGGCAGACCACTATGCTCGTCTAGTTTATTCTACCTGGATATTAAGACAGTCACGGCTCATTTTAATTTCTGCCTAACAGTCTTCTGAACAGATGAATCTACGTTCACGAGAAGTGGTGTTACAAATCTGAGAAACCTGCACAGGTAGTCATCAGAAAATCCCAAAGCTATACGCCTATCTAAATTTCAACATTGTTTTTTATTTTATATTAACGTTTGGGCGGCCCTAATGGATAACTTGTTGATTGGTCCTGTCGTTCTTCCTGGGAGGTTAAATGCGGACAATTACCTTCAATTTCTTATTGACGAACTGCCAGGTCTTTTAGAGGATGTTCGACGAGACATGTGGTTTCACATGCATGGGGCACCACATTTCGGAATGGCTGTCCGAAATTGGGTTAACGTCAATTATCCAAGATGGATTAGTCGAGGTGGCCCTGTTGCATACCCACTCAGAGCACCCCCGATCTTAATCCCCTTAACTTTTATTTATGGGGGTACATGAAAAATTTAATCTAGGCGCAAGTTTCGAACACAAGAGAAGAGTTGTTGGATCGTATTCACCTGGCTGCCGAGCAGCAAATCCGACAAAACAGGTATGAAATTCGGATAAGTACTTCTTCTGTTGACTTACGGCCACAAGCCTGTATTCAAGAAGGAGGTGAACATTTCGAAAATATTATTAATTGAACTTTATAAATAAAATCAATTTTTATTGACTTTAGGACTACATTTTTTTTCATGATCTGACAATCACATTCATAGATCTGTAACTTTGAAACAAATAAAAATGGATATACAAATTTTGCGTTTTTGTTACTTGAAATGAAGTCTATTTTACACTCCTAAAATTTGAACATAACGATACGGGACACTTGTATAACGGTCAACCTATTACTGATAGGTTTTACTGTATTTGTTTTTGTTTGTTATTCCAGATACCTAAATAACAATCGCCGTACTACTATTATAAGTCAAAGAACTCTGGATCAACGGAATAATTCAATTACTTAACAAACGAACTGATAATCTAAAGGTCGATGGTTCACATCTTTCACCATAATTTTTGCATTACTTTTAATCATTACGAGTATCTATTGTTATTTAATCGTTTCAAATTAATATCTCAAACTATATTTTTACTATCTTCAACTGTGTTTATTTCTTCCTATTTTGTAATAATATGGTGTTGTAATTCAAGCAATTTAAACAATTTATCTCTTCAAAACAATCCATAACAATAACTCTACAGATATCACGATACTATGAAGAACGTAGTAGATACCGACTGGGACTAACATTGACCCCATATCCGTTATATCACCACTGCAAAAGTCGAACAATAATACTCCGACCGAGTGTTGTATTTTCCAGCGGTTTTGTGATGCGAATAGAGAACGCAGACAACAGAAAATCGTGGGCGACAGTACCGCGCTTGGCCATGACTCATCGCTAGTAATTCAGTTTTACAATTCGACATCGTTCGCTCATTATTATATCTCCATTCTACTCCACTTTATATTGCGTAACACTTAAATATCACTGCTTTCATAGTATTTTACCGGATAAAATGTGCGGAGCAGTTATTACAGCATATTTTCGGCTTTCAGTTCAATTGCGTATTATTAACTTGAGTCTATTATGGACTAATACTTCAGATATATTTTAAAAAGCCTCTATAAAAGTCTCAGTATAATTCTCATATAGTAAACATAAGACATGTGTTCAAAGTGTCATAGTTGTGCATAAGCTAATCCTACACTATAAATAGTAAAATTCTAAAAGCAATAGTTATCAATCTGTAATAATGTATCGTCACTAGTGCATGCAAATGTCCCACTTAATAAAAATTTAATTTTATTAAGTGGGTCATTAAATTATTAACAGAGTAGAGAACACGCCTAATCAAGTTAAGCAACATTTGGATAGCGTTTAAGTGGTAATTTATCTCCTTCGTATTCGATTGTAAGAAAGTGGGCAAAATGTTTTAATTTGAAACAAGAATCCCTTGAAGATGATAAGCATGCCGGTCGCGAGCGGGACACTTATTTTTGCCAGGAATTTGGCCCAAAGTTCCTGGCCAAAACCTCGAAAATTAAAAGTTACCATTCGAGGTTGTGCATTTGAAAATCTAGTATAGAAGGCATTATTAGTGTATAAGATTATGAAAAGGCAGACGGCTAGAATGAATTCTCCACTCCAGGTTGCTTGGAGATGCAATATTCAGGTTTGGATTATCACCATCACTAATATTCTCTGCATTAGTGTTATCATTAAAGACGGCAGACTATGTGCCCGGTGACAAGAATCATTTCACCATCTGTACTAAATATTATTTTTCATTCCTCTCGCTTTGTTTACATATCGGAGCAGAAAAACATATATTTAGTAGTTATAGTTATAGTTTATATTTAGTTTCCTAAATATTTCCATACATGCATTATCAAAGAGATAACAGAATTTGAACATATATTTTACAGTTCTAAATCAAAATAAAAAAAAAACATTATTTTGTATTTCTAACAATGAACGAAACATTTATTCTAAAAAAAAAGTGGTATTATTGGCAATAACAGATGCACCTTCAAAACATATTTATATTATAGTATCCAAAACAATATTTAGTACACATGGTGAAATGATTCTTGTCTGTCTGGTACATAGTCTGCCGTCTTTAGTTATCATCATCGTCATCGCTACTGGATTCATTATTTCCTACTTCGGAAACATCACTTTTTCCAGAAGGTGGATCACCGCATTCATTTGCCCATGCTTGTCTCTCTCAACGATAGCGTAAAGTCGCTATTGCCCAAGCGATCACGTGATACGATTATTCATGTTTTACGTATCGCGATGAAAAGCCGTGTATTTTCTACATCAAGTGTTCAAAAGTGATTTTCGAAATTGGAAAATGCTCCTCGAAGTATGTAAAAAATGTCTATATATTTTTGTCTTATTTGTATCTAAAAATGATTCTAAATTCCTTTCTTATTGACAAAACGTTAAATCAACATACGAATCTGCGAGATCTCACGATGCTGTAAAAGTGTTTCAAGTGTAAAAAAAAAAACTATAAATTTTAAGAATCAGAAGGCAAACCTTCAATTTCCCCCCCCCCCCCTTCTTTTGCAAATTGAATTTTTCTGATCAACGCTAACCTTCGCGTAAAGAATACTAGACTGAAATTAATGGGAACTCGATACTTTTTACGTATATCTTCAAATAGTTAAATAAACCAACAGTGTAAGAATAGAAAATATAATTACAGATATACAACGTCGAAACTTTAAAATTTGAATATTTCATTTGTTGCTAGTAAGCCCAAAACCCCGGAATCACTGACTTTAAGCCAAAAATACAATTGACAAGTCCATCATTGTCAGCTCGCCATTTTCAATTTTGCGTACTTGACGGTATCAGTGACCTCAAAAACCTTGAATCACTGTTTACATTCGAAAATATATTCTTTTTCGGAAAGTCCGCCATTTTTAATTTTGAAATTTCCCATTTTGTGAATAATCAGCGACCCTAAAAACCCTAAATCACTGTTTACAGCCAAAAATAGATATATTTTTTTCGGAAAAAACTTCGCCATTTAGAATTTTGTGATTTGCGTATTTTATACGTATTCAATAACCCCAGAATCCCTAAATCAGTGTTTACAGACGAAAATATATTTTTTTCGGTAAAAGGACCGCCATTTTTAATTTTAAAATTTGCGTATATTATTCGTCATCAGCGTTCCCAAACACCGGGAATCACCGATTTACAGCAAAAATAAATATTTATTTTTTGGAAAAATTTTGAATTTTATAATTCGCGTATTTTATTCGTCATCAGCGTCTCCAAAAACCTTGAATCACTGGTTACAGCCGAAATATATTTTTTTGAGAAAAGTCCGCCATTTTCACTTCGCCATTTTCAATTTTAAAATTTGCGTGCTTAATTTATCATCAGCGACGCCAAAAATCCTGAATCATTGTTTACGGCCGAAAATATATTTTTTTCGGTAAAAAGTTCGCCATTTTGAATTTTGAAATTTACGTATTTTATTCGTCGTCAGCGACCCCACCGGAATCCGGAAATCATCGATTTACAGCCAAAAATAAATACATATTTATTTTTCGGAAAAAAATTTAAATTTTATGATTCGCATATTTTATTCCTCAACAGCGTCCCTAAAACCCCTGAATCACTGATTACAGCCGAAATACTTTTTTTGAGAAAAGTCTGCCACTTTCGCTTCGCCATTTTGAATTTTAAAATTTGCGTGTTTAATCTATCATCAGCGATGCCAGAAACCCTGAATCAGTCTTTACAACCGAAATTGTTTTTGGGAATAAACTCCACCATTTTGAATTTTAAAATTTGTGTATTTTATTCGTCATCAGTGACGTCAAAAACCCTGAATCACTATTTACAGCCGAAAACTTTTTTTTCGAAAAAAATCTGCCACTTTCGCTTCGCCATTTTGAATTTTGAAATTTTCGTATTTTATTAATCATCAGCGTCCCCGAACACCCGCAATCACTGATTTAGAGCCAAAAATAAATATTTTTTTCGGAAAAAGTTCTGCCATTTTGAATTTTGTGTTTTGCGTATTTTAGTCGTCATCAGAGCGTCCCAAACAACCCTGAATCACTGTTTACAGCCGAAATATTTTTTGGGGTGAAAAGTCCATCATTTTCGCTTCGCCTTTTTGAATTTTCAAATTTGCATTTTTAATTTGTGAGCGATGTCAAAACCCCTGAATCACTGTTTACAGTCGAATTTTTTTACGGAAAAAAGTCCGCAATTTTGAATTTTCAAATTTCCGTATTTTATTCGTCAACAATGACGTCAAAAACCCTGAATCACTATTTACAGCCGAAAATATTTTTGTTCGGAAAAAAGTTCGCCATTTTCAATTTTGAAATTAACATATCTTGTCAGTTATCAACAAAAACTCTGAATCACTGTTTACAGCCCAAAATATATTTTTTCAGAAAAACTCCGCCATTTTGAATTTTATGATTTGCGTGTTTTATCCGTAATTAACGACCCCATAAACCCTGAATCACTATTTACAATCGGAAATATATTTTTTTTCAGAAAATAGTCCGCCATTTTAGATTTTGAAATTAGAGTATTTCATCAGTCATCAACGACCCCAAAAGCTCTAAATCACTGTTTGCAGCTGAAAATACTTTTTCTTCGGAAAAAAACCCGCCACTTTGAATTTTGTAATTTGCGTATTTTATCCGTAATTAACGACCCCAAAAACGCTGAATTCCTATTACAGTCGAAAATATATATTTTTTTAGAAAATAGTCCGCCATTTTCGCTTCACCATTTTAAACTTTTAAATTTTGCTTATTTTATTTATCATCAGTAACCCCAAAAGCCTTGAACCACTGATTCATAGCCGAAAATATATTTTCTTTCGGAAAAAAGGTCGCCATTTTCGCTACGTTATTTTGATCTTTAAAATTTAAATATTTTATTCGTCATCAGCGGCCCCAAAACTTTCATACATATAATTTAATGTAAAATATTTCAACCTTTTAGGTTAGATCAGGAATCTGGGATTTCGTCCCACTGTGGGTAGGCTAAGCCACGTGATTACGCAACAAAATATTTCAATTATTATTAAAGAATTGGCATTAGAAAATCGTGGTTTGAAAGTGAAGGAATTATCAGCAATGTCTAGCATTTCTGAAACTCTGTGATCGCCTAATTCTGTAGTGACGATTTAGATATGAATAGTTATTGCAAAAAGGACTGACTGGACTAAAACTAACTAGACGTATTAGAGGGAAGATATTTCTACCTACTCTCTCAATTCCACTCGCGTACTGAGTACTGTTAACTTTCTCTTCATGGGATAATGGCCAGCGTTTCTTATTATACAAACTGTATATATTATGTAATCTGATTTATGCAAACAATTTTGAAACTTACGTGAACAATTATGAATTCCCCGATTCTACAAAAATTTAAATTGCCATTCTGAATGGTAGTATCGAATAAATCGTTCTGCAAATTCCTCACCTGTAAGGTATAAGAGAAACGCATCTAATTAATTATTGGACCGAACGGAAAAGCAATTTCTGTATCCGTCAGGATTGAATTGTACTTTTTCGCCGTTGCACACGACATGAAGGATGGTACTCGACTCGAAAAAAAAGGCTTCAGATTTATAACGCACACGAATACCGTTCGCTTATACTTGTTCTTGACATTTGAAATTTCTGCGGTTTCGCCATTCGCACACACTACAGAACATGTTATCCGCTTTGCGAGCGGGCTTTGAATTGCCTCAACTCTTCAGTGTTAAGATAAAGAAGTCGCATTTCAAGTAGTCTTATTAGAAAATACACAGAAGTCCATGTGAAAAGTTGAAACTAAACATCCGTTAAATGTACCTGATAAATCAATGCCAATGGGAAATGTTGATACTTTCGAGAGTGCAAGTTCTTAGTACATTCCATTAAGATACTATAATTTCGTAATTCAAAGATGAATATTTATAATCATTTATACAAGGGCTATGTTTACAGTCCGTTTCCTTTTAAGTATTCATGGATATTTACTAAATGTAATTATACAGAGAAATATTACTTGTTTTAATGCCTGGTGTTTCCGTACATAAATAAGAAGGAAAAAGAATAACTGCAGACTCAAGTACACGAGAACGAAAGGAATGGAGATGACTTTAACGTCTATTTTTACAAAACTTGTACGAAAATTAGTTTTTAAATAACTTTCCCTTCAAACTGGGGATTTTTCACAACTTATTTGATCTACTAAGAACTTCTGCTAATATGTAACGGGTGTTCAGAAACATTCGAAGTCAAGTGGGCTCTGAACAAAAAATCGTATATCTTTACTTAAGTATCTGATTTGTAATAATTATTAAATGTCAACTGTTGTCTGTCAAAAATTGTCAGAATCTAATATCGAAGATACTAATTTATATTTTTTAATTTTGAAAATGGTATTTACTAACGTACACAAAGCATTCATGGTTGAAGCATATTTTCGAAATGGTCAAAAGATCGATGGCCAGTGGAAGTATTCAATTCAAGCTTGTTTGGAAGAATTTCGAGATTAATTTCCCAACCTTGCTTTTGATTATAATACTTTTCAGTGTACACTAATCAGAATTGTTCCAGTTTTTCGACAAACTGGTAGTGTGGGACGCCAAGAGGGTGGTGGGCGACCAAAAGTCCGGACAGAAGAAGTGATTGGGAATGTTAGAGAAATAATGACTGATGCCCCTAAAACTTCAGTAAGAACTCTTGCTCAACAAACCGGGTTGTCAGTTGGTTCTTGCCATAAAGTTTTAAAAGAAGATTTACAGTTATTCCCATATCGTATAACTTGTTTGCAAGAAATCCTCGATATTGATTACCCGCGACGAGTAGTATTTTGCGAATGGTTTACAAATAATTTTAATGATGATGTCCTAGACAAAACTTTCTTTTCAGACGAATCGTGGTTTCATGTTAGTGGATATGTTAACTCGCAAAACATGAAAATGTGGAGTGATACAAAGCGCAATAATTTTTATGTTGAAGCTCCTTTACATCCTCAGAAAATTGGTGTTTGGTGCGCTATAAGTAGAAGAAGTATTATTGGTCCAATTTTTTTTAATGGTACCTTGACTGCAGAAAGATATCGACAGGAAATACTATTGCCTTTCTTTAATCAACTTCGCCATGATGAACTAGCTTTGGGATACTTTCAACAAGATGGTGCTAGAGCTCACACAGCGGGGAAACAATGAATATGTTACAAGAAGTGTTTGGAAATCGTTTAATTAGTTTGAACAGCGATCATGAATTTCCTCCAAGATCTTGTGGTCTTACACCGTGTGATTACTATTTATGGCCTTTTTTAAAAAAATTCAATTTATCAAGTACCAGTGAAAGATTATATAAATCTCCAAGACAGAATTATAAATAAAATTAGTGAAATTAGAAATAGTCCCATACTGCAAAATGTATTTAGTAGCATTCGGAGGAGGTGCGTAAAATGCTTGGAAGAAGGTGGTGGACATTTTCAACATCTTTTATAATTATGGTCATTATTGTTGGTAATTTATACAACTACAATGTATGATATTTATTATAAAGTTGTAATCTAAGGACTCTACAAACAATTTATTTGTTTCAAATTTATTTTAAGTCATTTCTTACAATAATTTATTGAATGTTAATATATTAAACTAGTACGATAACTAGATACTATTGTCACTATAAGATGAATAAAACCTTTACTTGTAAAGTTATTTCCTCTTAATTCTGCATTGTCTTTTTACATGTTACTACAGATTAGATGAGCTTTATTACACAAGAATTAATAGCATATTAATTAGATTATGTAATTTTTTCCAGTTATCGCATGAAGAAGTGCTATTGTTCAGCAAGAATTCTCTAAAATATCAAAATACATACTTAATTTGAAATTTGCAAATTAATTACTGTTACCTTCTAAAATCATTATTTGACTAGTTTATATAAATTAATATGGCATATTAAAGTAATATATTTCGACATAAACTGACATTTGCGTGTATGATAACCTATAAAATTGTATTAAGTAAATGTATCAATCTATATCAGACATGACTTCATATTTTCAAGGACTACTTTGACTTCGAATGTTCCTGAACACCCGTTATTATAAGAGATGTAAATATGTTGCACATTTTGTAGGAAGCGTTTGCATTTGTATCTATCTGGACTAGGCATCAAAACAAAAAACTAGGGAATCAATAAAAATTTATTTTTCAAAATAGTTTCGAATTACACAGTTTCAATAACATCTTTAATCCATCATGAAAATATTCTTTTTGATGGTTCTCTACAACTGCTGTAAGTTTGTCTTCGTGCTTAAATTTTGCCCCCCTAAGCAATAAGCGAAATTCACAAACAAAAAGTAGTCACTGGCTGTTAAATACATGTTATAAGGTTCGATTTCTTCAAAGCCATAATCGGCAAGAGCAGCTTTTGATTCTTTTTTGCGTCTTTTAATTTTAATAGAATCTCTGAGACGATGTATCAAGCGTGCATATTATTTTCCATTTACCGTGCTACCCTTATTCAGATAATTAATCAGAAAAATTCTCTAACAGTCCCAAAAGACTGTTGACGTGACGTTACTTTTCTTCCAGAAAGATAAATATACTGTGCGAAAATACAAAATTTTTGACAATCACAGGTATTTGTCAAAAATTTGAAGCTTCAAATGTATACAGGTTGTTTCATTAAGAATTGTCCATATAGTAACTTGAGAAACCTTAGCACAAAATATGAAGATTTAACCTAAACTTAAATAAAAGATTCCTCCTTACCGAGATAAATGTGTTTTATTATAAATATTCTAAAATGATATTAGCTCATTGTTTTGACACCTTCCAATATTTGTTGTTCATACTTGGCAAACAGTTTACATATATTAAAACACTCTAAAAAGTGGTAAAAGATAGCTTTCCGCGATTACTAGAGGCGTGCGGTAGGGATATATATTTTATTCCCCCCTCCATCTACGCCACTGTCGTAATAATCATTTCAGCATGTTTTCTTTTGATTCTTCGTTACTATCTACGTAAATATCATGCTCTTGTTCAACGCAATAGAATAAATAATTTTCAAGTTATTTGCTTTTAAAGGTAATGTTTAAAATACCTAATTTTATTGCTTATTTCACATGACTGTTGTTAAGTTGATGATAAAATTTTTTAATTCTAATCGTATCGTAAATTTTCATGAATATCTTTTTAATTCTTGCAATTATGAATTCACTCTTTTCAAAAATTATCAACATTACAATGACGATTTGTAGGGCTCATTTATAGATAAAGATTTATTAAACTAAGTAGGCTGATGTCATTTATTTGTGTTACAATTGTCAGACAGAAAATTTTAATTGAAAAGCGTAAAATTGCTTACTGTTATAATGGAGTTTGTTGTGAAAATGCCACGTCCTAATAATTTCTCAAAGGCAGAAATGCTTGGGGTTGTTTTTATGCACAAGCAAATTATACAGGGCGTGCTGTTGCTCAAAGATATTTACAATTATATCCTAACAGACGATAACCTCATTACAGGACTTTTAAAAAAAATATTGAAAAATATTTACGACAGATTAGTGGAAACTGGTCAATTCCGTCCAAAGCGAGATCTAGGACGTCCAAAAATTATTAAAGTGGATCAAGAGGATGATGTGTTCATTTGGGCTGGTATCTTCAGGAGCCGTATTATTCGTCCTTTTTTCATTCATGGTACACTAACTGCACAGAGATATTTCGATCAGGTTGTTCCTAATATTGAGGAAGAATGGGAAATTAGCTTAAGTGTTTGGTTCCAGCAAGATGGAACACCCTTAATATTACAAGTTTTTTTAAACAAAACATTCCAAATCGGCGATTTGGTTATAAAGGATTCATTGAATCTCCAGATTTTTCCCTTTGGGATAATTTAAAATCTGTGGTTTATACTGGACGACCCCATAATCTGGACGGGTTACAGCGGAGAATAATTGAGGAAGTGCAATTAATTTGTGAGAAGGCTTTGGCAAATGCCATTCAAGAATTTGTTCGCAGACTTGCATATTGTCAAGAAGTGACATCATTTCGGAAACTTTCTTAACTGATATTGATTTTGTTTATATTTTTTGTGTTCATTTTTCTTGTTCTCAATAAAATTTGCATTAAATATCTCTGTCGCCATTAAACAACAGGGTGCCAAAGTTTATTATTTCTGAACTCCCTGAGCAGAGCTTTATTGAAATTCGTAAAAATATACAAGCTGTTTTATTTAAAATAAAAAAGTTAACATCGTTTCCGGCTAAACCGGAAGTCTGATTCGGATATAAATATGCTCTTCGAATTCCCTATTTGCATTAACTTAAATGTGGAAAATTTTATTAAAATCTAAATAGCCGTATCAAAGATATTCGAATAGATCTATACATTTGCTTAACCCTGTATTTCAAACAGTAGACGTGATAGAAAAAAAATGTGACAAAGGATTTGAATTCAGAATAAAAATAAGAGAAAAGATTACTTAATTGTGTTTAAATACCAAAAACTTTGTTAATTAACGTAATAATAAATATTAATTTTTAAACTTATCCTCGTATATAAAATACTAAAAGACATATTTACGATATATTGCTTCAACTTCAGCCTAGGCCTATCTCAAGGCCATCAGTTTAAGTAAGAACATTTTCGTAATCAAATAATTATAGATATGAATTTCGCAATAACCCGCTGCAACATAATACAAATTGTAAGTAAATATTTTGCAGGACCAATTTATAATTTCCGCCGGATCGACTAGGAATTCATTCATCAAAACCTGCCATTTATAACCAGACAAACGGACAATGGACATTTAGAAAGTGTTTACGTAATTCTTTTCTCAATAAACTACAACAGCAACAACTACATGCTAAAGGACAATATAGGATAAAAAAAAATTCGATATAAATCGTTCATTACTATAAGAGTCAATTCTTTCACATCATGAAATACGCGAGTTGCGACATAACTTTACTAGTTTCAAATTTGTTACGTTCAATTAAGACAGTACAGAATGTATGGATATATATATAACTTCTTAAAAACATTCCTAGGATAAGTATGTAGACGAAATTCAAATTTTTTTTTTAAATTCGTCATGCGAGAGTCGATCTGAGGAGTCGCGTGTCGAGTGTCAATTTACGCTGTTCCGATGCTTAATTTATGTAATTACGATTTATGAAACTGGAGCTTCCTGTCTTTTAGTACTCGAGATATTTGCGAAAAAGTGACAACAGGTCAAAATCGTAAAAAAAACAAATCCCGGAACAACGTCATTCAGACAGTCTTCTTTAGCGGATTGCGAAAACTCTTCAGTGGTTTTCGAGTAGAAATTCGAGATTGAAAATTTTTCGAAATTTCGCCGAAATATGACATTAAATTTTCACTAGAAATTTGTAGTTCTAATCAACTATTACTTTTGGATATAAAAAGATGATATTAATATTCTTCACCAACCTAATGAAGCCAAAATACAAGAGAAATTCCCGGAATTTGAATGTGATGCGCGAACGGATGGTAGTACAGATCTATAGCGCTAGGTGGCGCCAACCTAGTTTATTACTAAAGTAGCAAAGGACCGTGTAATATTGTTATTTTATTCCAATGATTCAGGAGAACGTATGTTAAAACCACTGCTAGTAAATCGTGCCTTAAGACCACGCTCGATGAAAGGTGTAGATTTCAATAAATTGCCATTTCACATGATAGCAAACAAAAAGGCTTGTGTGACCACTGTAATCCTTACAGAATGGTTTCAGAAATACTTTATCCCAAAAGTTCGACGCTACATGAATGCAAAATGTCTAGAATTTAAAGTTCTTTTAATTCTAAACAATGCACCTGGCCATTCAGTCTTAGAGCACCCAAATGTGCAATTTTGTTTTCTTCCGCCTAATACTACATCCTTAATACAACCGCTAGACCAAGGGATAATTGCTAGTTTTAAAACGTACTACATAAAACGTTCATTTCAACACGTGCTAGACAAACTAGACCATAATGAGGATTTAACAATCATCGATGTGTGGAAAAAATTTTTCTATTTTGGACTGCATTAATCGAGTTAGCGTTAGCTGAATTACAACCATCAACCTTGAACCCATGTTGGAAAAATATTTGGCCAGAATGTGTCAAAAGCAAAGATCCCTGATTCTGTCATCCATAATAACGCTGCTTTTACTGACATCATAACGCTGGCACATACAATTGGTGGAGATGGATTCGATGATCTATCATTTGCCGATATAGAGGAATAATTAGTTAATAAAAGCTTGAGTGAAAATGAAATTATAGACTTTATCCTTTGGGACTAATTATGATAGAGAACATAGGGATAATGACGAAGAAGGTCCTCCGATTTTAAATGGCACTCTTATTAAAGAAGGTGTTGATCTTGCCAGGAAATGAGGTAATCATTTTGAACAACATGATCCTAATGAGGAACGAGCTGAAAAATTTCAACGTGAACTGTAGTCATTAATGGCACCTTACAGGGAATTTTATAACGGTTTATCGCGAAATCAAACACAATCTTTAATGAGTGATTTCCTTCTAAAAACTACTGAATTATCAACACAGGAGACTAGAGATGATAATATGTACAAAAATAATTCTAGTGATAGCAGTGATATTGTAGTCTTATACAAACGTATGCGTTTATTGTCAGAAAGTTACAATGCATAAAATTTTACTATGTTTACTATATTATTTTTACATTTTTTTATATTAATGAATTTCAGATGCATATAATTTATTTTTTATAATATATGTACATTAGAGTGTCCCTTATTTTAAAATTTTTTGAAATGTTGAAACGGTACCCTCTCATTTTTTTCCATTGGACTAGAAAATAACTCACGTAAAATTTTTCGCCTCCCCGACCACGCCTTCCCTAAGCGACGGGGCTCTGAAGATAGCACTATGAATTGTTCGTATGATTTCGATTTGTTTGAATCTGCAATGCTTTTGTTTATTGCTATGATGAAGAAATTTAAATTAGTAGAACATAGATGGAGGTAGCCCCATGTGGAGTGGGCTATGACGCCTGCAGATCAATTTTCGCTACACAAGAAAATCGGTTGGATCTGCTTGTAAGCACTGGAGTACACCTCTTTTAGGTGTTTTTAAGTTTTTTGTTTTAAAATTTTTACGGTGCTCTACCATTTTTTACTATTTGACGTAAATATAACTCATGCAAATTTTTGCGCCCGCCCGACCACGCCTTCCCTATGGTGCGAGCCCTAAAAATGTTCCTTTATTCTTTTATAACTTTTTTTAAATTTCTTTTTTTTAACAAGTTTTTATTTAAATAAAATTAAACAATTTCATGAGGAAAACGTAACATTAAGATAATAATTAAAAATAAGAAATTCATCTAAAAAAATAAAAGTATAAAATTAAAATTAAAGCTTTCGTTTTTTAATTTTAATTTTTAATTAAGCTTTAATTTTAATTTTATACTTTTATTTTTTTAGATGAATTTCTTATTTTTAATTATTATCTTAATGTTACGTTTTCCTCATGATATTGTTTAGTTTTATTTAAATAAAAACTTGTTAAAAAAAGAAATTTAAAAAAGTTATGAAAGAATAAAGAAACATTTTTAGGGCCCGCACCATAGGGAAGGCGTGGTCGTGCGGGCGTAAAAATTTGCATGAGTTATATTTACGTCAAATAGTAGAAAATGGTAGAGCATCGTAAAAATTTTAAAACAAAAAACTTAAAGACATCTAAATGAGGTCTACTCCAGTGCTTATAAGCAGATCCAACCGATTTTCTTGTGTAGCGAAAATTGATCTGCAGGCGTCATAGCCCACTCCACATGGGGCTACCTCCATCTATGTTCTACTAAATTAAATTTCTTCATCATAGCAATAAACAAAAGCATTGCAGATTCAAACAAATCGAAATCATACGATAATTCATAGCCCCGTCGCTTAGGGAAGGCGTGGTCGGGGAGGCGAAAAATTTTACGTGAGTTATTTTCTAGTCCAATGGAAAAAAATGAGAGGGTACCGTTTCAACATTTCAAAAAATTTTAAAATAAGGGACACTCTAATGTACATATTTAATGTGTTTAATGTGAATTGAAATGTGTAAGCCCGGAAAATAAATTCTTAAGTGAAGTCTAACATGAATTTTTTAATATTGTTTATTGTATTTTTCAGTTGCTTTTTTAGGTCTAGAACCAATCTACTATTTTTCCATTTAGCCAATATCTTTTTTTACACGAATTTTTTGGGAACGTATCTATCGTGTAAAAAGAGAATTAAGTGTATATTGAGAAATAAAATGTTTTTTGTCAAAAAAACTTATTTTCTTTGTTAGGCCACGCAGTTTTCGAACCAAGAGTGCTTTGAAGGGGATGATAGTAAGAACAATTTATTGTTTTTTTTTCGGTAATTTCTGAGTAGCATATTTGAAACTTTAAAACCATTTAGTTATTACTAGAGAACGGACGCAATTTCCATAAAACGCAATCTGCTATTAGAATTGTGTATAACGTCGCTCAGTACATCCCGGCGTAATTCAATGAAGTATTTGTTTGACTTACTCGGACACCTGGTCTCGCCGCGATAACAATGGACAAGCCAGCTATTGTATTCCGAGAATATAGTGCTTTTTAAAGTGTTTTCATGAGCGTAGATAGAAGTGGGGTTTTTATAATGTATGTATTTTATTTATTAGTTTATATTTCGTAAGATAAATAAAGTGCTGTGAGTAAGTTTCTTGTTTTCATAGTTTTAACTGTTAATTACATCGTAATTTTTGTGATAAATCCTGTTTAATATCGTTTGATTGAATCTATTTCTATCAATTATTTCGACGTAAGAGTGTGCATTGAATTTCGTTCAGTTTCTATAACTTACGCACACATTTTTAAATTTCATTTATTTAGATCTAGAGCATTGTTTAAGTTACTTTTTCAGGCATTATATGGAAGAATGTCGAGAACGGCATTGTAAAACAATGGCGAGTTGGATTGACGGTCATACTGATTGTATGTCCATTGTCAGTGATTCCGAAATTTATTACAAAATCCGTAAAATATCGTCAAAAATTCGTCACTTAGGATCGCAAACACATCTGAACTCTGTAAAACTTTTATGGCGGCTAATATTCCATTAAATAAACTTAGCAACCCCACTTCAAAAATATTTCTTCAAAAATATACTGGTCGAAATGTTCCTGATGAATCAACTTACGCAAATATTATGTTTCTAGGTGCTATACGAGAACAGTAAAACGCATTAGAAGCCATCTTTTAAATCAATACATATGGATAAGCGCCGACAAACGGTGGATATGTTAGGACGCTGTGTGGTAAATGTTGTAGCTGGTGTACTACATCCAACTATTCCCTATAACTCATATGTAATAGCAACAAGTGTTATAAATAGAGTTGATGCGGAAATAGTTGCTGAAACCATTAAGGAGAATATGCAAAAAATGCTTCATTCGGACGCCACGTACAAAGAAAAAATACTTTTATTTGTCAGTGATAGTGCTGCGTATATGTTAAAAACAGGCAGACTATTGAAGAAAACATATCCTAATATGCTGCATATTACTTGTGTAGCACATGCTCTCCGCAGAATCTGTGAATATATCAGAGACACTTTTCCGGAAGTTGATAGACTTGTATCAGCTTTTAAAAAAGTTTTCAGAAAAGCACCATTGAGAGTAGCTCTTTTCAGGGAAAAATTTCCATCTCTGTCACTGCCTCCCACTCCAGTAATAACTAGATGGGGAACATGGCTGGAAGCTACTAGTTATTATGCTGAGAATTTCGATAGTCAAAAACATTTCGTAACACTGCTAAAGGAGGATGCTAGAAGTATTGGTGAGTGCAAGGAGCTCACACAAATCCCAAATTTAAAAAATCAGTTGTACTTTCTTCACGAACATTTTGGAAAATTGCCAAAACTAATCATTTATTTTGAAAATCGAAATCTCAAATTAAATGATGGATTAACCACATTAGATGTGGCTGTTAATAATTTGAAAAGTATTCCAAGTGACTTCGGATGTGGCCTTCGGCAAAAGTTTGAAGCAATTCTTAATAGAAATCCAGATTTAATTACATTGCAGCAATTATGTATGGAGACAATTCCACAAAATCTAACGGCTAAATATAAAGAAATAAAAGAATATTTCCAGTATGCACTTATAACCAGTTGCGATGTAGAAAGGACGTTTTCTATTTATAAGGATGTACTTAATTCAAAGAGAACAAAATTGACAGAAGAAAACCTTGAGAAACTATTGCTAGTCAATATTAATACTCCTTTACTCAACTTGAACGACAAAATGAACAAATAAAAATGTTCCAATTATATAAATAAAATTAAAAACTTTAAAAATACAACTTTTCAACAAATACATATGTATTTCGTAATTTTATAGATCACCACCCGTTCGTTTTCTAATTATATAAATAAAATTAAATATTTTAGAAATACAGCCTTTCGCCAGTACTGCACTGGGTGGTAAGCGTGTCCGTTCTCTAGTTATTACTAATCTTTTCTTGCATTTCTCACCTTCGTATAACCCGTAAATACTTTAATTGTATAAAAAATTTCTACAATAATAAATCTTCCCCAAGCTAGCTTTCACTAAATAATTACCAAGTATTAAATACAGTACATAATTCGCGAAAACGTATTTAAAAATAGCAACCTTTTTATTAAACAGCAAACAACGAACACTGCAGAAATTTCTCTAAGTGTATTTATTGTCTTAATCACAATTAATCAAACAAAAATCAAATTAACTTACTAATAATGAACATGGCAAAAAGAAATATTTACATAAATGTTCTAAATGTAAACGCTACGACACGTAATTACACTACAAGTTCAACAGTCGATACAAAATCCACGACCCAAGATTATTTATTTAAACTACATATATCTAGCATTGGTAAACATCGATTCTTTTTTTTCTCTGATTCTACAATTAAGCAAGATCCTAGATAAATAAACAGAAATAGCGTGTTCTCGAATAAATTCAATGATACACTTCACTTGATTCCGGTTAAAATAAACGTTTAGTAGGCTGTGACCACATCGACGAAAGAAAATTTATAACAAATTAGATTTATTAACTTCAGTCTCCCTAATTAAATAATTATTACTGTAAATGTTACAAGAGTTTACGCGTAACTGTAAATCGCTTAACGATTATTTGATTATTTGAACTGCTTCTTTTTATGGAGTTTCTTGTTTACAAGAGTGTAAAAGTAATATTTTTACACAATCAAAAACACACAATTGAACTGATTTCAATAAGATTACATATATTATAACAAATATATTTTTCTTAATTCTGATGTGGACAAGTGATGTACTGCAATCCCTAATTAAATAATTATTACTGTAAATGTTACAAGAGTTTACGCCTAACTGTAAATCGCTTAACGATTATTTGAAAATTTGAACTACTTTTTTTAATGGAGTTTCTTGTTTACAAGGGTGTAAAAGAAATATTTTTACACAATCAAAAATACACAATTGAACTGATTTCAATAAGATTATATTATAACAAATATATTTTTCTTAATTCTGATGTGGACAAGTGGACAAGTCTGCCGAAGACCTAATTTGTTTCTATTTAAACAAATGCATAAATTCCAAGCGTTTTTAGTTTCTAAAATGAGAGTCCATTGTGATAAAATATTAGGCATATGTCAAAGTTTTTTTAAATTTCGTATTATTCCTAAATTGAATAGTTTTTTTCAATTTGTGAATTTATGCCAAAGATTGTATGAATCCTTCTTGGTTCTCTCCTACTATTCAAAAAAAAATTAAAGTTAAAATCTTATTACCATGAAAAGTGAAAATCCATTCAATCCAATTATCACAAACTTGAATTCCCAAGAGTTTAAAGATTGGTGAAAGTTGACATGGATTAGCTTTTAATTGGTATATTCACAGAAGTGATCCGATAATCCTTTCGGCAATTTGTTCGTTTCAAAAGTAACGAGCCATCGAAAAAATTCATAATTGGAGTAGACTGTGAAATTGGGTTGGTACTTTAGCCACTTCCACATAATGACACATTACTTGATGCTTGACAGTTTCATTTGGTTTCATTGTAAAAAAAGGTTATGGGCATGGCATTGAAATGATACTACAACAAAAAAGAAAACAAATAATTTATTTAATATCGAAATCATAATCAAAACTTACATATAGCTACAGAAGTTGTTGAAAAAGTTGTCCATTTACATCTAAACACAAACCAACTCTTCTCCGCAATCCAGCAAAAACTTTATGCAGCATTTGCGGTGAGTTATTGATCTCTTCACACTTTTCTGTTATGCGAATTCTCAGTTGTTCCAGATTATGAATTGGCGTTGAATAAATCGAATTTTTGATGTATGGCCATACAAAAAAAAATTACATATGTTTAAATCGCAAGACCTAGTTGGATATGGGATTTCAGTGTTCCTGCTTATTATTCTGTTATCAAATAATTCTCTGAGATATTGAAGTGTATCTCTGGTTGTATGTGCTGTTGCACCATCTTGTTGGAAATACCCATTTTGTAATTCCTCATCATCCAGTTGATTTATGAATGAGCCGAGTATCTCATTGCGATATCGTGCAGCAGTAAGTGTACCTTCAAAAAAAATGGGACCCACCTATCTTCTTCGACATATTCCAACCCAAACACCAACTTTTTGGCGATACAATGTTTTTTCAACAAAGAAATGAGGATTTTCGGAGGACCAACACCTCATATTCTGTGAATTAACATATCCAGAAAGATAAAACCAGGCCTCATCTGTGAAAAAAACTGTGTTAAGGATATCCTGATTGTGTAGATTATTTTGAAACCATTGACAAAATTCCACTCGTCTTAAATAATCCACTGGATAAAGTTCATGAAAACATTGCAGCTTGTATGGATGACAATGTAAGACTTTTTTAAGAATGAATTGGCACGTACCATAAGATAATTTTTTTTGTTGGGTCACTACTGAAATGGATGTTTTGGTATTTTCATCAATAATATGCTGAAGGGCTTCAATATTATCAGCTGTACGTTTAGATGGCTGTCCACTTCCAGTTTTTCGACCGACGCTACCAGTCTCTCTGAATAACTTTAGACAATTTGTCAAAACATTGTAAAAATAATTGTAGTCAAACACTAATTCAGGATGTTCTTCACTAAAATCAGCGATGCACTCCGTAATTGAATACTGCCACTCGCCATTTACTTTCACACCTGTACGGAAGTAACATTCGATAAAATTTGCCTTTTGTTCTATGTTGAATACCATTTTTTAAATAAATTTAATTTTGACACAAACTTATAGTTTCAATGTCAAATAATAAATGTCATTATGTGGAAGTGGCTTAAGTCCCAACCCAATTTCACAGTCTACTCCAAATTATGAATTTTTTCGATGCCTCGTTATTACTAGAGTTCCTGACAGACTCCATGATCTATTAACGAGTACAGAAATCCAGCTTGTCTCATCAACGCTTTTGTCATAGCTTTTTCTAATATTTTCTTACCAAAATCTCCAGATTTTGCCCTGCCTGACTTGACATCTAATTTATCACCTGTCTACTACCTGTTTCACTGGCTAAGATTATCCATCCTATTAAGGGGTTGCAGAGCGCGTCAACTACTGCTGATCATGGAATTCCTTGTTTTTTAGTAAAGGATCATTCCTATATTTTTGCTGATCCTTTATGCAAGATTTTTAATTTGGCAGTTCAAACGCTTATATATCGTGACCCTTGGAAGATTGCTAGAATATCATCCATTTTTAAGAATGGTGATATTCGCAAAAAAAGGTATAATTCAATTAATAATCGTATCCTTAATACGTATTTCGACAATTAAGTTGTCATTATCAGCAGGTATAGGTGATCTTCGATAATCGAAGTTATAAAGCGGTTGCTCTTATCTCTTGTTACGTGTTCGCAACGGCTTAATTATTTGTCGCAAATTAACGTCTTTCTTTATTTTATTTCGTTCTATTAATTCTGATAACTCTGTAGATATCATGTGTTTATTAGCGTTTGGCTTTGCCGTTTTCTTTTTTTCTCCCCACTGTGATTACCGAGTGCAAGATATCTTTAGCTCAGATGTAAGATACCATCGATCGAATTCCTGCTGTCGTACACCACGTGTTCTTTAATTATCGTTTCCTTACGACGTATCCGAGCACTTCCTGCATTAAGGATTTATTCAAGTACCACGTATTTTTTTGGAAGTACCAATTTACCCGTAAAGGGGATTTTTACGGTGACAAGGGGAATTCGTTTCCAATAACGACATATTGTCATAGATTTTTCCCCGAAGAAAGAAAATAAAGAAACCATAAAAGACAATATATTTATGTACATTTTATTTGAGAAGGATATTTATAAAGAGTTGATATTTTATATAAAAATTTATTATGATATATATTTTTGTCCACAACTGTAGAATGTACGGGCCTATGTGATGTTTGCAGTTCGCGCCAATTTGGAAGTTATAATAATATAAATATATATATATTGTCGCTGTTTTGATTTATATTTATGTTAGGTAGGGGTACCGTGCCGTTTCCTAGATCTTCATGTTTTTAGAGATTTGGTAGTTTTTGTGCAGATAGGTTGTGTTTTATTTGAAATTGAATAGAACTTAATTTTATTCAATTCAAACTTTGGATAATTACGGTGTGTGTTTTTGATTGTGATTTTGATGTGTTAAATTAATTTTCGTTTGATTACGAGTCTTTAAGCTTGTAATTTATATTAATTTAATAGACCTATCTGAGGAGAAAAAAAAAATCTCTCATATTTAGTGGATTGGATACATTAATTAATGTATGTATATTTTTCTTAACTTATTTTAAGAATTTATAAGAGCTCAATAATTCAGTAATTTTAGACTTGTAAAATTTTTGTAATCAGAGATAATATCAAGAAAACTTATCAGATTGTTTTTTTGAGTGCAGTTTTTTTTTGTTCATATAAATTATTGTAGTACGTTAGAAGGCGGGAAAAGTTATTTGCTTCATGCATGTGTTTGCGCATGAGTAATTTTTGGATGCGTGCGAAAATAGATAGATTTCTATTTGACGTTGGATGTGTTGGGTTAACGTAATTGTTGACATCTGATAAATTTTGTTTATATTTTAATTTTTAAATCTTTGTTCGCGGTCAATTATTTTGTGGTTTTTTATAACTTTTACTGTCATATAGTATCAAAGTTTTTTCCTCAATACTGAGATTTGTATCAGTTCAACGTTACACTTTGAAAAGTTGAGTTTTTTTTTTAATAAACAAGTAAGGGGGGAAATGTTTGTATAATTTGTCTTTTACCTATTCTTTTGAATTATATTCCACGTATCCATCCGGATAAACTCTGACGATCAAGGAGCTCAACGAAGGCGCACCAGACTGAGGATAGCAGGGAATCTATTTAGCAGTGTGAATTGAAAATAAATAAGCTATTAATATCACAATCCACTGCAATATGTATAAAAAGTTGTGTATAAAAACCACAAAAACCTCATTCTGGTATGTAGTTTCGAAATTAATTTATTTCATTTAATTTTTATTCGATTGTTTGCACCCTTAAACAGGTGTTTTTTCCTATGAGCAACTGAAGCTATCACATTCTTTTTTTTTTGTTAATTATACACAAAAAAAAATATTTTTTCTTGTGTATAGAGAGCTGTTCCCGGAATAGTCCATAGGGTCCGCGAGTCAATGAACCGATGGTGCAATCTTTGTATTGAAGCAAATGGTCAACATTTTCAACAATATTTGTAAATCATCATTTAATTGCCAATAAAACAAAGTCCAACATGAACAAATAGTGATTTATTAATGTCTGCCTAAACATTTTTGTAAAATAATACCAAAGCAATTTTTACTTTTTTATGCTAAAACGGCTCATTTGCGGACATATTGCTATGAACTTTTCCCCACAAA
Source organism: Melolontha melolontha (assembly GCA_935421215.2). NCBI lineage: Eukaryota > Metazoa > Arthropoda > Insecta > Coleoptera > Scarabaeidae > Melolontha > Melolontha melolontha. The sequence goes on along the minus strand of OW285243.1, from coordinate 117,110,475 downwards.
TATTTGGAAAAGTTTAATTATTTTTGAGTGTATTATTATTTTGAATATTTGTTGATATGACTTGCGCAGTTTGAGCATGCCGTTTGTTCTGCTGTGGTCGATTGTAAAACTGTATTTTTTTATGCGAAGCCTGCGTGCTTGCTGTATCCACAGAAACACAAGTGTTCAGTGAAGTAAGAAAGGTGTGATCATTTAAAGATAAATCTTTATCTTTGTTTTAGTAATTTCGGTTTTTGTTTTTTGACTTAATTGTGTTTTTGTGCTTGCTTATATCATTACCGATTTATTTACGAGTTTGTGAATCTCGTAATTGATTTTTAACACTTTCTTACTCATGTGTCTCGAGTATATGAATCTATCTTTTACGTAAGTAATATATTTTATAAAAGATATCTTATTTTTTTATATTGAACGAATTGAATTTTGTAATTTTCTATTGTATTATTATTATCGTTTTGAAATTTAATCTTAGTTATTTGATATAAATGACAAAGAAGGTTTTTTAAAATTTCTAGTATAGAAAACTTTTCTGTAACTGTAAAATTTTAGTACGCTTGGGATATCAAGGGCATTTTTTTCACATGTGGTTGCACATGCGTTAGAGTTTGCTTCGGTCTGTCAAGTATAGTTTGTTTATTTTGTTCTCTAGGGAGAAATTAAAAAAGTTTCTTTGTGAATTATTATTTTTAATTTTGATCGGCTGTCATAAAGGAAGTTTTGATCGCATGCAGCGGTCATTTCCATGCGTTATTTTTACCTTTATAATATTGTTAAATGAGACTTTTTTATATATATATTTTTATTTTTGTATTAAAGTTTCATTTAAATTTTATTGTGTTTATTTTTAAATTGACCTTTTTCTTTTGTGCTTATAAGTAACTCAAAGATATTACTATTTTTCTAAAAATAAATTTTGAGTGGCGCCTAAATATTTTATTAATTCAATTGTGTTTTCCACTTTTCCGATTGGAACCCTGAGAGGGAAGTAGTCCCATTTTGAAAATAAACCGACTGAAAATTTAAGCTGGACAGATTTGTAGTGAATAGCGGTATAACCAATTTCAAAACCACTATTCATAGCAATATGTTAATTAAACAAAAAATGTTTGTTTTGCTGCCCCCTACCACCCCGTATGTTTTTGAGACACCCTGTATACACGCAGTATAGAAATTAAAACCATGTCTGTCTCCGAAGATTGTGTACTGACGTTTTCTAATTAGGATGAAATGCGTTTCGAGATAGACGTGGGTTTCATATATTTTAGCATATCTTTTGTGGCGCTAGAAAACATTTTTCTATTGTACAGCATAGATTTATGTCACAAAGGTCTACTATCAGCAATTTAGCACTGATATCTCAGGAAATAGGTCAGACTGTTGACGTCCCTGGTTAAATATTATTTACACGGATTTTTTTCCGTGCATTTGACTTGTTTAACTGTACTATAAGATATCTTGAGCTGTTTGTAATTTATTTTATTCACTTCTTTCTGTGCCACTAAACATAGAATAACTAATTAGATTGTATGTGCACTCTTCACAAATGCCATAGAAGAATTTTTATGCAAAATTTCACTTTTCTTCTATTCTGTGACAGCTGAAAATTGTTAAATGAACATTAACAAATTTTAAATAGTTAATTGACGAAGGAGATACTTGTTGAAACTTCATTATAACGCTAAGAAATAAGTAATTAAACTTCTAGTTTCAAAAATTCTTTTATTGTAAATACAACTACAATATTGTTTCGCCATACAATGGCTTCATCAGGTGGATGAAATACTGAATATGTACAATACAAGTTTGAATATTTATGTGAAAATTATTGGGGAAATGGTGGTGGAAAAATTTTTACAATCTTTTCAAAAACAGATTAAACAAACTATAGAAAAATCAGGTTCTCTTTTTAATAACACTCAAAAACGTATATATTAACCACTATAAATCCCCTACCTCCCAAATTATACGGTTTAATTAAACTACATAAAGACAATACACCTATACGACCAGTAGTATCGTACGTAAAAGCACCTTGTATAAATGTGTCCAAACACTTAATAGATTTAATTCTAACACACACTAAATTCAAATCTAAGTTCTCCGTTAAAAATTCCCAGGAATTAATTAACAACATTTCAAACTTGCAATTACCAAACAAATGTAAACTCATTTCTTTTGATGTCTCGAATTTGTTCACTAGTATCCCACCCCAGGAGGTAATAGATTTAATTACTTTACAACTAGAACGTAGAAACACGAACATTGTCACAAAGACCGAAATTTTACAGCTCTTAGAAACGTGCCTGGAGCAAAATTATTTTCAATTTAAAAAGAAATTTGATAAACAAACAGAGGGTCTAGCAATGGGAAACCCACTAAGCCCCTTATTAGCGGAAATTTTCATGAATAATTTAGAAACTATAATTAGTACACATCCCTTGTTTGGTAATTGTGTATATTGGTTTAGGTATGTTGATGACATATTAATTTGCTTTAACGGTTCAAATAGACAATTAAAAAACTTTACATAATTATATCAACACTATTCACCCCAAAATAAATTTTACTATAGAAACAGAAATAAATAAAAGCATTAATTTTCTAAATTTAACCATATCACACAAAACTAATAAACACGAGTTCGCTATATACCATAAACCAACACATACAGATACCACAATACACGCTAATTCTTTTCATCCTATAACACACAAATTATCAGCATACCAATCAATGGTATATAGATTAATTCATGTACCTATGAGTAAAAGAAATTTCGACCTTGAACTAAATAGAATATACACAATAGCATTAAACAATGGTTACTCTATAAATATTGTCAATAACATCCTAAATAGCCAACAAAAATCTAAAACCCTTTCCTTAGTTTATCCAAAATTAAAATACAAGATAATTAATTCCTATAATTCAATCACTTACTCTGAAAAATTTCGGAAAAAATTGGTACTTTCATTAAAAAACTTAATAACGAACATATATCATTTAAAACAGACAATACTATACAGAACGTTATTAAAAACAACAAAGATAAAATAGACAAAGACACAAACTCTGGTGTATATAAGTTAACATGCGAAGATTGTAATAAGGTATACATAGGACAAACGGGGAGGACATTCAAAATTAGGATGAAAGAACACAAGAGAAGCCATAAAGAAAAGAAAACAGATTCAACTTTCGCAAGTCATTGTATAGATATCAATCATAGATTTAATATAGATTTCAAAATTTTACACATTCAAGAAAAAAGTAAAAAACTTAACCTGTTAGACAACTTAGAAATTAATAGATACAATAGTTTAGGATTAGCTTTAAATGACCAACTAGATTTAAACAACTCCCCTCTACTAAATTTAAGATTATAAAAAAAATTTTCCACCACCATTTCCCCAATAATTTTCACATAAATATTCAAACTTGTATTGTACATATTCAGTATTTCATCCACCTGATGAAGCTATTGAATGGCGAAACAATATTGTAGTGGTATTTACAATAAAAGAATTTTTGAAACTAGAAGTTTAATTACTTATTTCTTAGCGTTATTAACAAATTTCTTGTTTGGTATAACATATAGCTAAAACTTAGATAAACAAAGTCTTGAGCAAGTATCTATTTTAACAATGATACTACTTAAGTTTAAGATAGAAATCTGAGTTATATTAAGCCATGGAAGATTATGATAAGGTAGCGCCCATTTATTTAAATTTGTATACTTTTTCGGGCAATCGTCGACGAGATATGAATGAAAAATGGACGATGTGGAACAGGCAGAATAGCGCGATATATTTACACATGCATATACATATAAAAAGCCCGTCGATCCGTTGTAACTGATGCAAACAACGCTGGCCGCAACTAACGCGTTGTCCGCTTAGAGTTCACAATGCGTCATGTTCCTTAAAATAAAAGTTGGCAGCGGTTCAGCGTCGACTGTTGGTTTGTATGGCATCGGGTGCGGCTCCGTAGCTAACTGTTCTACGTCTCTTTCTAACGCTACTGTGCTATATCCACACAAGTCGACGAGTTCATTATTGCCTTTGTCGATTATGTTATTAATAAGTTATTATTATCGTTATTTAAAAATATTGAAACGTATATTTACGACCACGACGACGAAATCTCGGAATGAAGCGATTTCGCAAGGGACAATTTTTGTTTTTAATGAACACGAAACGTTCAAATATATGAAATTGAAATTGAAGTAAACAAAAAGTAAAAATCATTCGAGCTGAGGTTAAGATACAAGTCATAGAAAAACACAAATTTCTAACTTTATGCTATTTTTACTAATACACTTTCTGAAAACAAATTAAAAACCTTATCCAAAACTTGAAACCCAGTGACGTTCTCCATAAAATATTTTAACCAGAAAAATTAGTAGAAAATACGTAAAATAAAGACCACTTTTGTACTGTACCATCGTTTATGAGAAATAATTAGAGAACGGATGCAATTTCCATAAAACGCAATCGGCAATTGGAATTGTGTATAACGTCGCTCAGTACATCCCGGCGTAATTCAATGAAGTATTTGTTTGACTTACTCGGCTACCTGGTCTCGCAGCGATAACAATGGACAACCCGGCTATTATATTCGGACAATATAGTGTTTGTCAGTGGTGTCGTGTACGTAGATAAAATAAATAAGTTTATCGTATTTCGTAAAAGAAATAGCACGGTAAACGTTATTGAAAAATTGCAATAAATCAACCGTAAAACGTCACGTAGCTAATATTCCATTATTTAAATTGAACAATCCAATTTTGAAGACATTTCTGAAAAATTATACTGGTCGAAATGTTCCTGATGAATCAACTTTACGCAAATATTATGTTTCTAGGTGCTATACGAGAACAGTAGAACGCATTAGAAGCCATCTTTTAAATCAATACATATGGATAAGCGCCGACGAAACGGTGGATATGTTAGGACGCTGTGTGGTAAATGTTGTAGCTGGTGTACTACATCTAACTATTCCCTATAACTCATATGTAATAGCAACAAGTGTTATAAATAGAGTTGATGCGGAAACAGTTGCTGAAACCATTAAGGAGAATATGCAAAAAATGCTTCATTCGGACGCCACGTACAAAGAAAAAATACGTTTATTTGTCAGTGATAGTGCTGCGTATATGTTAAAAACAGGCAGACTATTGAAGAAAACATATCCTAATATGCTGCATATTACTTGTGTAGCACATGCTCTCCACAGAATCTGTGAATATATCAGAGACACTTTTCCGGAAGTTGATAGACTTGTATCAGCTTTTAAAAAAGTTTTCAGAAAAGCACCATTGAGAGTAGCTCTTTTCAGGGAAAAATTTCCATCTCTGTCACTGCCTCCCACTCCAGTAATAACTAGATGGGAAACATGGCTGGAAGCTACTAGTTATTATGCTGAGAATTTCGATAGTCTAAAACATTTCGTAACACTGCTAAAGGAGGATGCTTCCAGTATTCCCAAAGTATTGGTGAGTGCAAGGAGCTCACACAAATCCCAAATTTAAAAAATCAGTTGTACTTTCTTCACGAACACTTTGGAAAATTGCCAAAACTAATCACTTATTTTGAAAATCGAAATCTCAAATTAAATGACGGATTAATCACATTAGATGTGGCTGTTAATAATTTGAAAAGTATTCCAAGTGACTTCAGATGTGGCCTTCGGCAAAAGTTTCAAGCAATTCTTAATAGAAATCCAGATTTAATTACATTGCAGCAATTATGTATGGAGACAATTCCACAAAATCTAACTGCTAAATATGAAGAACTAAAAGAATATTTCCAGTATGCACCTATAACCAGTTGCGATGTAGAAAGGACGTTTTCTATTTATAAGGATGTACTTAATTCAAAGAGAACAAAATTGACAGAAGAAAACCTTGAGAAACTATTGCTAGTCAATATTAATACTCCTTTACTCAACTTGAACGACAAAATGAACAAATAAAAATGTTCCAATTATAGAAATAAAATTAAAAACTTTAAAAATACAACTTTTCAACAAATACATATGTATTTCGTAATTTTAAATAGATAGATCACCACCCGTATGTTTTCCAATTATATAAATAAAATTAAAAACTTTATAAATACAACTTTTCAACAAATAAATATGTATTTCGTAATTTTATAGATCACCACCCGTTCGTTTTCCAATTATATAAATAAAATTAAATATTTTAGAAATACAGCCTTTCGCCAGTACTGCACTGGGCTTTGCGTCATGTGGTAAGCGTGTCCGTTCTCTAGAAATAATAATACACTTGTTTATCTTTTACATTATTTTATTTCACTTATTTCTAATCTTAAGGCCAGTTCCCACTGGTGCATTTTGATGCTGCATTTTTTGATGCAGCATCAAAATGCTGCATTTTTTGCGTTCACACTATGCATCTCCACCAATTGCATGCAACAGAAATGCATGCATTTTTTGTTGCACGGCTTTAGAACATGTTCTAAATTCGTGCAATAAGTTGCATGCAATTCTAGTGAAAGCTAGGGAATACTGCGTTACCAATATATAATTTTACATTGGCATTATGTGTTTGGACGGTTTCATTTTTAATATCGAAAATATATCACCTTACTTTTGTTGTTGAATAGTAAATGTTAACATGTGATAGTAATAGACATATATTTTTTATTTTTCAATTTTATAACTTTTACAGGTTCATTTTCGTAAAATTACAAATTAAAATTTGCTTTAAGATTTCTCGGAGATGGTAATAGCAGTGAAGCACTTGCTCCAATTATTAATAAAAGTAATATTTCTTCATAATCCATAGTTAATAGAAAAAAAAAATAGACTTTTTATGCCGAATTAAAACCACAAAATTTACGTTACTATCTGTCAAGTAATTTTGTGATTGCCTAAAAATTAAATCCCTAGCTATTTTTCTCTGTTTTTATTTTACTGCACATGGAATTGCATAGATGTGAATATCCTTGCAATTTTTGATGCATAGGAAGTCATGCATTAAAAAATGCATACTTTTCATGCATCAAAAAATGCAGCATCAAAATGCACAAGTGGGAACTGGCCTTTAAAAATACTAATACGTATAAAATCTTTCTTTGGAAACTGTGGTTAAGCAAACACTCAAAAAAGGTTTAAAACACCTTACCACAAGTCATAATCGTATCCTAAACACGTATTTCAACAGCCTAGTTGTCACCATGAATAGAATTCGGGATCTAGGGTTCGAATTACTGCAACAGTGTAAAACATTACTATGAACAACTAAAATTTGTTTAAGGTGTACCTGTGTTAAATTAGTTCTTTTGGATGTTAAAACGTCTTTAAAAATAGAAAATGTCGGTTCCACATCACAACTGGTGATGGGTGCGTGATTTAAATGTTGCAAAAATGCACCATACTTCGAATGTATAGATTTTTCAATCGGCTCTGTGCAGAATTGATATAATATATTCAAATCTGGATTTCTGCTAAATATGGCATCAACTTTTTGTCTCAGCTTTGAGAAATATCTCCTTAAATGATGAAACTAACTTATCAACATTTGGAAAATGACCCCTGATATATTCACATACTCTGTGTAGTGGCATGTGCTGCACAGGTAACGTGTAGCATATTGGGATAAGATTGCTTTAATAACTTACCTGTTTTTAATATATAAGCTGCCGCATCAGTCAAAAATAATAGCATATTGTCTTTATAGTTGCTATCCGATGACAGAATATTATGAATACATTGATCAATTACTTCTGCAACTGTTTCAACATTTACGACTGGCAATATTTTAGTTGCAATTAAGTATGGTAGGTATGAAGTTGTCGGATGAAGAATACCAACAACTACATTTAACACATATCGTCCCATTACAATCGTTGTTTCGTCTGCACTTATCTAAAGATATAATGACCAGATAGTTTGGATCGTATTTTTTCAATGGTTCTCAAATAACATTTTGGTAAGTGGTATTTACGTAAAGCAGATTCATCTGGTATATGGCAATCAGTATATTTTGTAAGAAACCTCTTGAGGACTAGATTGTTAAGCTTTTTGAATGGGATATTGGCCGCCATGAAAGCTTTACACAGTTCTTCGTTAAAAGTGTCAGGTGCAGATAGTCATATGTTATCTAGATGAGTTTTCGAAGAAACATGTCTCTGCACATTACACTTTTGTGGACGCCTTAAACTTAATGAACAGGCACTGCAATATATCTCGGTATCATTACGAATATGCAACCAATCTGTATGGCCTCTGATCCATCCTACCATGGTTGCCTTACAAGAATTCTCCATAGTTAATGAAAATAAAGAGAAATACTAAGAACAGAAAGAAATGGACTGAAAAGAAGAAACGAAAATTATTCCAAAAATAAGTTAGTAAATTTAACTTAATATAATAATAAGTCCCAACTTGAAATTGTTTCAATAATAGGCTAAGAATTTAACAATACCCCCTGGTATGTTTCTAAATAACACCGCAAGGATATTGACTATTCTAGTTATATTACAATATACCGAGAATATAACGAGTTTATTTCACTATTGTTTGTCCAACATATCTTAAAGCAATATAGATTAAGCCATAAAAAATAATAAGGAGCTGTTGTTTATTATATAATAATGAATCCAATAATCGTGCCATTTCATAAAGGTAGATTTCTATATTGGATTATTTTAACATCCTATTGTCATTACAGTTCGTCTAGACAATGTTATTACAATCATTATTTTTTCATTAGTTTCTAAGTGAAATAAATAATCGCCTTCTTCCGAGAAGTTTTACTTCAACGCGAGTTATATTTGCTTACTTGTGTATATATACCTAGAGTTCTTTGACATTGTAAAACCGTTTCGTGGCGAATTATTTAACTCGAGGATAGTGTTTATCTGCTCGGAGAAAATTGTAAGTTATCGGTGCGACGGGCGAGAGGAATGAAGCGTAACTTTTCACTACAGTAGAAATTTGTCGAAGAGAAAAAATCCGAAACGTCAACCAGGTAATAAGTGAGAAATGGCGATGTTAGTAATTAATTTTGTTGCGCGCTATTGCAAATGCTGATGTTTATAGTAGTAATTTATGATTTATATTGAAATACAGTTAGAGGAATGTCATTGTGGTAATTATTTATGTATATATCTGTTGCAGCGTCGAGAAATGCATGCACTTCATTATTCTCATAAATGCATTCTAGAAATTTGAAGTGCAGAAATTGCAATAAACGGAATTGTTAAAGAACGAGCTCTGAAGGTATTCTCTATACTAACAAACAGATGGTAGCAACTTTCAAAAGTGAATTTAAACTTTAATTAACTGTACCCCGTTTTCCAATTACGCCGACTAGCTACATTTCGAACTCACGTGTTCAACTATAATATTTTAATCAACTAATTTCGAGTTCATTTAGGATAACTTTAGTTCAACCATATTAATAGGAGGTTATTGCTGACGATGACATATCGAATATATGCCGAATTAATTGTTTTAAAAAACGTATAAACAATTGGGAGAGACGCAAGGTAGTAAACTGCCAAAGTTTGGAAATGGAATGAAATGAGTCGGCTAATGTCAACAACATGCGTACCAAATATTTTTGGAAAAAAATTTGTGGAACCTTTAGAGGACCTCCAAAGAAAGAACTTTGCCTTATAAATTTATGGTGGGAAACCTACTGTTAACCTAAGAAAAATAAGGCCAGTTTCCTTTATATTTTCTATATTGTGTACGTAAATGCATTTCTTGACATTGAAAAGCTATGTGTGAAAGTAGTCGATATACTAATCTACTCTCTTTATACATATACTATTGGTTCGACTTATAACAGCGATTTCACACTTATAGGCAAATAGGAAAATCTGTTTCATTCAGATACAATGGTATAACTCAATGTCAAGACATGAAATTACGTACTCTAGTACATTCACTTAAGTTGCGTGGAAATAACATAAAAATAGCAATATTTTACAACATTTTACGAATTTATTTAAATAAAATTATGCAATAAAATATAGCAAAAACACATGTTTAAGTTATAACTTAGTACGTATAAATAACAAGAATTTCAAACATTTGGCCTGTTAGCTTGTGTTGAAAATATACAAAACATAAGGTGAGTTAATAATTTTATTTAATTCTAGCTTAACAGTACGTTTTCCACTATAAGCTTATAAGGCAAAGTTGTTCCTTTGGAGGTCCTTTAAAGGTTCCATTATTTTTTTTCAAAAAATATTTGGTACGCATATTCTTAACATTAACCTTTCAAAAGATAAATAAGTATATAAAAAGGTATAAAACACATAACACATTAGTATTCGTATTTTATATACGTATTTCGATAGCTAAGGTATCATCTTCAGTAGGAAGTAATAACAATGTGGAACATTCGATTAATATAAAACCGCTTTCCAGTATGTCTTCAATCATGTTCCGAAAAAATAAAATGCAGGTTAAATTTGAATTGAGTCCGTGTATCAAACTGTTATGCTAGTTTTGAAAATATACAAAACATAAGGTTAGTTTATGATTTTTTAATTAATTCTAACTTAACAGTACGTTTCCGCTATAAGTTTATAAGGCAAAGTTATTCCTTTAGAGGTCCTCTCAAGGTTCCACTAAATTTTTTCAAAAAATATTTGATACACATATTCCTAAGATTAGCGTTTTCAAGGATAAATAAGTATAGAAAAAGATGTAAAACACATGTTGAAAATATAATATATTCAAAACATAAGGTTTGTTAATGATTTTTTAATTAATTCTAGCTTAACAGTACGATTCCCACTATAAGTTTATAAGACAAAGTTATTCCTTTAGAGGTCCTCTAAAGGTTACACTAAATTTTTTCAAAAAATATTTGGTACACATATTCTCAAAATTAGCCTTTTCAAGGATAAATAAGTATAGAAAAGGGTATAAAACCCCTTAACACATTAGTATTCGTATCCTATATACGTATTTCGACAATTTAGTTATCATTTTCAGTAGGAAGTAATAACAATGTGTAATATCGGGCACAGTAAAGTCAACAAACGAAAAAAATCACGTGAATGTCTACTTCGATTAATATAAAACCGCTTTCCAGTATCTCTTCAAATATGTTAAAAAAAAAATAAAATGCAGGTTAAATTTGAATTGCCTTTGTGTGTCAAATTATTAATAATTAAAACTATTTTAATTTTATGATTTAAACTTTTTTGGCCACAAAAAGTAATACTATAAAAATATAAAACTATTGACATCGGGTAAATAAAGTAAAATATTGTTTACTTTAAAATAACAGCCAATACAACAAATTTGTTTATATCACGTTAACATCTCTTAATGAATTATTTATATTGAAACGTTCTAAACACTGTACTTCAGTTTATGAACATTACTTGCATATAAATGATTTTCATTTGCAGTCTAGTAACAGGCGTAAACGATCATTTTCCATCAACTCACTTATGTTATTAAACCAGTGACTATTTATAAATTTCTTGGCATAATCTGATAGCAATTCTAAAGAAATTTACAGCAAACGTCGATACTTGCCCAGGTTATTTAAAAGTATAGTCTAAAACTTAATATTAGCATGACAGTATATTAATGACATTAATATACTGTCATTTATATTTCGAATTTCTTTGAAAAATGCATCATATGCCGAAACATGTAAGATTGTTTTAAATATATACATTTTGAAGTAAAACCAGACCTTAAATCGACAACTAATTAAATTGTTGGCAGTCACTTTCACCTGACTTAATACCATTAGATTTCTGTTTATTTGGTTATCTAAAAACTAAAGTTTTGCAAAATCAACTTCATACATTTAAACAATTACAAGAAGCTATTACAAATGAAATAGTTGGGATTGATCAACCAACACCAGAACATAAAAAGCTTGATATAAAAAAATAGAATGGTACCCAATGTAAAGATTTGTTTTAAATTTCTAAGCCAACGTAGTGTGAATAATATAATTTTAATTGTTTATTGTTTAAATTGTAGATAGCAATAATTCACGAAATCTATTACAAATTGGAAAATATTAACGGTATCATAACATGAACAGTTATTCATATATTTACTTTGCACTTATGATACTTTTCAACTGATTGTAAATAAAAAATCTTGCATATCTTACCTTATAGCAACTTCCGACTCAATATATGTATTTCTAATAATCGTTGAAAATTGTAAATTTATTCAGTTCAGTAGAGTCAATTAATCTCAGATAAAGATTTGAAATCGGGCCTTTGAAAGGGACAGGTTGGCTTTATACAAACAAATTTACATGAATTTATCTAATCGTTTACTTGGGGATATCATTCAATTTGGATCGATTGCTTAACTTTGTAAATATTAAATATTTACAGAATCATCTAAAGGTATTAAAAAAATCTTCGGAAATTATATTTTTTTACTGTTGGGTAATGGGGAAATGAATATTTTTGTTAAAGTTCGTCAGAAGTATGTGCGTTGGTTACAGCTTTTTTTAATCGCACTTCATATACACAGTGTTTCAAAAAGGTTGGGCTGAATATACAAAGATCGAGATGATTAGGGAGCAAACACGAGAGGCCGAAATTATGATGGACCGTATAAATAGCCTATAAAATTGCTAAGTACAACACGAAGTTATTAAATAGCACTATTCATTCGGTTAACCGCACATCTATTTTTTGTCGTTGAATTGTGACGCAATTATTCCAATAATATAGTTAAATTCCTTTCTTCATGGACGTAGATAGAAAAATTCCAAGAAATCGCACGTAAAACGTCACTTAGCATCGCAAAAACATACACAAAAATTAGACCCGTTGGAATCTGAAAATTTTAAGGAAGAACTCTGAGAAACTTTAATGGCGGCAAATATCCCATTAAATAAACTTAACAATCCCACCTTCAAAACATTTCTCAAAAAATATACTGGCCGAAATGTTCCTGATGAATCCACCTAACGCAAATATTATGTTTCTAAGTGCAACACGAAAGCAGTAGAACGCATTAGAAGCCATCTTTCAAATCAGTACCTATGGATAAGTGCCGATGAAACTGTCGACATATAGGACGCTGTGTGGTAAATGTTGTAGCTGGTGTACTACATCCAGCTTGTTCCATCTGACGCATATGTAATAACAACAGAAGTTATAGATACAGTTGATGTCGAAACAGTAGCTAAAACCATTTACGAGAATATGCACCAAATGCTTCCTTCATTCGGACGACAGGTACAAAGAAAAATACTTTTATTTGTCGGTGACACTACCGCATATATGCTAAAAACAGGCAGACTATTAAAGGAAACATATCCTTATATGCTGCATATTACTTGGGTAGCACATGCTCTCCACAGAATCTGGGAATATATCAGATACACCTTTCCGGAAGTTGATAGACTTGTAGCCGCTTTTAAGAAAGTTTTCAGAAAAGCATCATTGAGAGTAGCTCTTTACAGGGAAAAACTTCCATCTTTGTCACTGCCCTCCTCTCCAGTAATAACTAAATGGTTGAAAGCAAGATGGTTTTATGCAGAGAATTTCGATAGTTTAACAAAATTTCCTTACATATTTAAATGACGATACTTGAAATATTTCTGAGTGCAAGGAACTAATACAAATTCCAAATTTAAAAAATCAGTTGTACTTTCTTCAGGTACACTTTGAAAATTTGCCAAAATTAATCACTTATTTTGAAAATCAAAATCTCAAATTAAATGATGAATTAACCACATTAGATGTGGCTATTAATAATTTGAAAAATATTCCAAGTGACTTTGGATGTGGCCTTCGGCAAAAGTTAGACGCAGTTTTTAATAGAAATCCAGATTTAATAACATTGCGACAATTGTGTATGGGGACAGTGCCTCAAAATCTAACTGCTAAATACGCTGAAATAAAAGAATATTTCCAGTATGCACCTATACCCAGTTACGATGTAGAAAGGGCGTTCTCTATCTACAAGAACGTATTTCATTCAAAAAGAACAAATTTTACAGAAGTGAACCTTGAGAAAGTATTACTAGTTAATATTAATACTCCTATACTCAACTTGAACTGCCAAATGAACAAATAAAAATGTATTTCGCATTTTATAGATCACCACCCGCTTGTTTTATAAATAAAATTAAAAACTCTAAAAATACAAATTTTCAATAGTACGCCCGTGGGCGATGAGTCATCGGCGTCTCGTGTTTGGTCCCTAATCATTTATACTCTAACAAACATATATTAAACGTTCAACTTATACGTGCAACTATCGAAAGTAAATAATTTTTGTGAGGAATTGTATAGAGCATTTGTAACCTCAAATATTCCGTTCAAATAACTCAATCATCCAGGCTTGAAAATTGTTTTGGAAATGTATTGTCGTAGATCTATTCTCGACGAAAGCACTGCAAGAAGAAAACTAGATTCCATCTATCTGATACAGATACAAGAAATAAAAAAGACAGAAGACAAAAATATTTTTGTGTCAGTGGATGAAACTATAGATACAGTGGGACTTTCATTCAGTAATGTTATTCTAGGTACGCTAGAATCAACCTAACCTTCAAAATTTCGTTTAGTTGCTAGTAAAGTTGTCTCTACCATAAATTTTCTTTATCTATCACGGAAGTTGTCAATAGCAGCATAATTCCGGACTAGAAAAGTACTCAGATATGGTTGCCTCAATTACGTTTTGCCTCAATTACATTTTCTCCGAAACGACACAAATTATTCTGACGACTTCCAACGCATTAACCTCTCTGTTGAACTGAATCAAAAGAATATGTAAAAAATAAATGTTTTTTTCCTACTTGAGTTTCATTTTATTTCGTGAATAATTAATACAATCTTTGCCCAAATTCACAAATTCAAAAACTATTCAATCCGACATTAAAATAAATTCGACATATTCCTAATAATTTTTTTCAAGGTACCCTCATCCAAGAAACCAAAAAAAAATATTTCGTAGAAATAAATCGTAGGTGCTTTATTTCGTTGGCCACTGTATATATTTAAATGTTTCTACATATGAATAAATTTCATTACCATCAATTTAGTGTTCATTTTACAAGACTTTATCATCAATTCATTAGATGCGTTTGCAGTCGTATATGTGAATGCGAGCATGCATCTCTGCACACCAGGCATATCTATTAATATAATGAATTTGCATATAAATTCGGTTCTATCTACTAGAGTCGCTATATTTCATTCATAATTTAGATTCTCCTGTCCCGTTAAATTCTCTAACTGTTTAATTATTCAATAGCATTGGATTATTGTGTGTAGTATAAAATTCAATGTTATCGACATAAGTAATAGATGGAACCTTTGGTCATTGTTAGAATTTTCTTTTTTTTTAAATTTTGTATGGTGTTCTGTTCAGTGTGATTTTAATGATTGAAGATAGTTCAAATTTGTCGCCATACTAAATTGTTGAAATGTTGGCCAAACTGCACATATTGCTATGAACTTTTCCCCACAAATATTTTGAAAAGTTTAATTATTTATTTTTGAGTGTATTTTTATTTTGAATTCATGTGTTTTGAAAAAAACTGGTTTTAAATTCTAAGCCTGCGCGCTTGATTTGACCTTTACACAGACACAAGTGTTCAGTGAAGTAAGAAAGGTGTGTTTATTTAAAGATAAATCTTTATCTTTGTTTTAGTAATTTCGGTTTTTGTTTTTTGATTTAATTGTGTTTTTGTACTTGCCTAAATCATTACCGATTTATTTACGAGTTTGTGAATCTCGTAATTGATTTTTAACACTTTCTTACTCATGTGTCTCGAGTATATGAATATATATTTTTTACGTAAGTAATATATTTTATAAAAGATATCTTATTGTTACATTGAATGAATTGAATATTGAAATTTTTCTATTGTATTATTATTATCGTTCTGAAATTTAATCTTAGTTATTTGATATAAAAGACAAAGAAGGTTTTTTAAAATTTCTAGTATAAAAAAACATTTCTGTAAATGTAAAATTTTAGTACGCTTGCGATATCAAGGGCATTTTTTTTACATGTGGTTGCACATGCGTTAGAGTTTGTTTCGGTCTGTCAAATAGTTTATTTTGATTTTGTCTCTTGTGGGAGAAATTAAAAAGCATCTTCGTAATTTATTAGTTTTAATTTTGATCGGATGTCATCAAGGTTTTTGATCGCATGCTGCGGTCACTTCCATGCGTTATTTTCACCTTAATAATATTGTTAAATGAGGCAATATTAATCTTTATACTTTATAAAGATAAATTTTTTTTCTTTTTTGATTTTTGTATTAAAGTTTCATTTAAATTTTATTGTGTTTATTATTATTTAACCTTATTTCAAGAAGTTTACAAGTAACTTAAAGAAATATAATTATAACATTTGTCAATACTCTTTTACTGGCGCATTATAAATTTGTAGAAGAGAAAAACCACTTTTCCGATTGGAACCCTGAGAGAAATGCAGTCCCATTTTTTGAAATTTAACCGACTGAGTATCCTAGCTGGATAGATTTGTCGTGAATTGTGAGTAAGCAAATTTGAAAATCACAATTCATAGCAATATGTTTCTGTTATATTGTGTTCAGTGGCGGACTCGTACTCCATGACAACTATTTTATTATTAGATATAAAAAAATATTTTCATTCATTTTAAAATTAAAATAACGATATCACAAAAATATTAGAACGTGATGTTTAAATTACACGTCAGCACATATTATCTGAAATTCTTTTGATTGTGTTGAAAATGTATAAAACATAAAGTCAATCGACTTTATGCGCCCGACTTTGCACGCCCGTGTATTATATCGTGTTATATGTACAATATTTATATGTGGCCAGTCCAAAGCCGGCTGTGATATAGTACAATTATTTCGTGTAAAATGAAAAATCATAAATCAATGTTGAAAACTTAATGATTTTAATTTTTTTAAGGCTAAGAATACGTTTTCAGCTATAAGTTTTAAGGTAAAGTTGTTCGTTTTGAGATCCTTTACTGAGTCCACAAGTTTTTTCTAAAGTACTTTCGTTTCTAGGGAATTAGGCTATCTAGTTAGATCATATCATGAGTCAGGAACGACCAGTCTAGTTGTAAAAGATATCTAAATATAGACAATCGAATCGGCAACAAATATTACCTATTGGAAAACATTATTTTCCAATCGATTCAGTAGTTGTACAATCGGCGAAAATTTGGGAAAAAAGTCGTTTTTTGACAAAAATCAAAATCGAAGATTCACCAGGTGCAATATAAATCGTGGAATTATAATAATAATATATTTGTACCCAACAGATTTATCCAATTACAGGCCAACTAAATTAAAATTCAAAAGTGATACATATTGCTAGCATGCAGGAAAAAAAAGTACATTCTGTGTGCTTATAAATAGAAAACAAAACACTTCGTATAATAGGCAACTACTTCACAAATTACTCGTTGAAAAGAACGTCATCATATAGTGCGTAAGAGACGTTTTCATCATGATTTTAATTCTAGCACTAGGCACGGAGAATATGGGAACGTTAGACGTGGCACATGAAAACTAATTCTAAAACTAAAATGAAGCACTCATTTGCTCTCCACGGGCACTCAACGATTCCATGTTGTGTCGGTGCAAGAGAAGATTGTTGGTCAATATTACGCTCCGGAAAAGCTCCGTCCAATTTGACAGACATAAACTTTAAAAATCTGCTGTTGGATTGTAAAACATGCCCATTTTATGATTTTTTTTTCTTACACCGCAAGGGTGGTTGAGCAATATTTGGATGTGGTTAACTTTCGCCGTTTGCAATGACAAGCTCGAAGCTCGAACTTGAACTCGAAAACCATCTACAGAATATTTTACTTCTGTAGAAGTACACATTAGTAACAGAAATAAGAAAAACACCCTAACCACAATATATAACAATAAATACTATATACGTATTTCGGCAACTAAGTTGCCATCTTCAGTAGAATAACCTTAAAACTGAAAAAATGTTAAACGTAGCGTTTTTGGCTAAGGTAAACCTTAGAAGATATGCTCTTCACCAAATCGCCAGTGGGATAACACTATATACAAATTAGTCACAAATAAATTAGATTTTAGGTTATGGTAATGGCATCTTATGTATATTTTATAACCAGCTGACTTGAAAGTTGTCAAATAAATGTCAAAACGAATTGAAATAAATAATTTCATAGATATATCGTAAATTCCACGGCAATAGCGATTTAAAGATTTGTTGATCATACGATAGTTAGTTATAAAAAAAAGACAAGTGGCTTATATAATTTGCAAGTATTGGTTATTCAGTGCCTTCTGAGATAAAGTTCTTTTTTGGAATACGTTGTACAAAACATAAAGTTTCCAGCTATAAGTTTTAAGGTAAAGTTGTTCCTTTTGACGTCATTTACTGATTCTACTGGTTTTTTTTTCTAAAGTACTTTCATTTCTGGGGATGTTGGCTGGCTAGTTAGATCATATTACAAGTCAGGAACGGCCAGTCTGATTGTAAAAAATATCTAAATATAGACAATCGAATCGGTAACAAATATTACCAACATTATTTTCCAATCGATTCATTAGTTGTGTAATCGGCCAAAATTTGGAAAAAAAGTCGTTTTTTAACGAAAATCAAAATCGAAAATTCGCTCTTATCACCAAGAAAAATATAAATCGTGGAAATATGCCCATTTTCAGGTTATTTTACGCGAAATTTTCACTTTTACGATGAGAAGAAAGTATTTATGGATAAAGTTATGACCAATTCAGTAAAACTATCAAAACTCAACCAAAATAGTAAATATAGAGCCTTCGTTTATCTTTTGTTCCTTTAGAAATGGGTTTATCTTTTGTTCTTTTTGATACGCGTTTCTCTTATGAGGAACCAAATATAATCTCACATCATTCTCTCATCCCAAATTCCTTGGTAATGCCCCTCTATGGATTTAATTTCTTAATGGAATATCTCACCATGCTGGTCACTTCTGTCGCCAAATTTTTCGGGAAAAAATTCAATTGCGAATGCAAGAAATAAATTTTCAAAAACATATTTACGCCTGTTGGAAAAATTTAAATTAAAACAGTATTCCATACAAAATTTTTGCTAAATTCTTGATAAAATCTTCAAAATTATCTTGGACTTCAAGCTTTCTTTGTTTCCAGAAAAATCGGAAACAACCAACTGAAACGAATTCCAGAGGCTGTAGTCTTAACGGATGACAAATATGTTCAGCAGTTTCTTTACTTGTGGACCGTCAAACACTCATTGATTTTCGCAAAAAAAGACTTTTAAATTAAGTTTTCAAATGAGCAAAGGCTTTTGGGCCTTTTGGGAAGTTTTTAAAGAATCCAAATTTAATGTGTAATGGTCGAAGAATAGCGTTTTCTCTCTTTTTCGCACTCAAAATCTCGTTTTCTTTTGTCCGTTTCATGAGTTTTTGATCAAGTAAATTAGATGATTCGACACGTCAAAATGACAGACAACTAAGAAATGTCATGGTTCGCGCAACAATTGCAGTATCACCAACGTAAAAAAAATTAAATACTGATAACAGCGACATCTGAATGTCAAATTCAGAATTTGAACCAGAAAACCGTTACGGATTAATAAATCCAAGAATATATGCTGTAAATAAGGAAAAAATATACTCAAAAATGCTATTGACTATTTTAAAACCAATCAAAATAACAGTAAATGCTAAACATCACAGCTAGAAATTACCCGTTGCATTGCTAAAAAATGCAAGACTTAACTAGTTGGCATCTCCACTACCTCCCATAAGAACAACTCCAATATGAAGTTGAAATAGAACATTACATGCAATTAAGAGGACGGAAGAATTCCAAAACATTACCTATTATTCAACATAATTAATAAGAAACAGTTCTACATAATTTTTGTATACATATTAAAACATACGTTTTATAAACCCACTAAGAGAAACAATACGTAATATAAATTGTGAAAACCTATTATTTGGCGAAGATTAAAATGAAGACAATGTATCGTTTTGTCATCGACGCGATTAAGACTTCGATCTTGGTAGTGCAGCAAATATAAACACAGGTATAACGACTGCAAGGCGAAGAGCCAACCGTCCGACGGAGCACGCTTGCAGAACAATGAGGGGCGGTGATACGTGTAGGCGTATTGAGTGGGCGGCGCAGTATATCGGGGGCGAAAGACCGTTGACGAAGGGCCAACAAACAGATGGTTGAAGTGGAGCCACCCTTTTTTCACATCTTGTATTTTGTATTCCTTGTTATGTAAAGGATTACAATGAACACACGATTACATTAAATTATATTTCTTTAAAATATTTTAATGAGAAAATACATAAATCAGAATGGAATTTTCTTCTTGTTATGTACAATAAATAAATAATGAATAAATAAATAAATGAATTACAAATAAATTTCTTTTTTCATTTTCAGTTAGACGTTTATACGGCTGGATGTAAATTGGGCACTAACCTACCTGAAATTTTAATCTCGTTGGTAATTCGTGCACTAGCTAAAAATGTACTCGCAAGAGGTTCTATGTAAACTGCACCGTATAAAGCAAGCAAAAACAATAATATAGAAATAGTGTATTTCAAGTTGAAGTACAGCAAAAAGATAGGAAATAAAAAATATGTACTCATATGAAAACAATAATAAAAGCAAATACTTAATTATATAAAAACTATAATAAAAAAATAGTGTATTTGAAGTCATACTGATGAATAAAATGATATACACTTCACAAAGTGTAATCGTGATATTGTTCCATTATTTAGTTGTTCACACAGTTCATTTAGAGTTCTTAATTTTTGTTCTGCGCGTGTCTTTAACTCTTGCAGGTGTGTGTACACTTTGAATTTTAACATAAGTGTCTATTTGAAATTCCTTAAGCTTTTCGATAAAAATATAAATAGATGGATGTGTTGAATAAAATGACTCATTTAGTTTGGAATGAAACGCTGCGCATGCGTTTGTGGTGTTAGTGATCGATGGAGTTGCAGTAGCCCACATATGTGGAGGAAAAGGAGCATCGTCTTCTATGTATGTCTCCAATAAATAATCGGCGTATTCGTCAGCCTGTGCATGGGCAGGTTTTTCGGCTAACAAATCTAAGGCGAAACAATCGTCTACTTCGTCAGGATCAAATACGTTAATCCAAATGTATATCGCAGCCATTTTCCTACTTCGGAATCTGTGTTCCTAAATTCTGCTGTTAAACCCAAACTTTGGATTTTCCTGAACCACGATTGGTGCAAATGGAAACGACAACCATAGATTTGTGCTGATGGCCATATAGCGCGCACCGCTGTGTGAATGCTTTTCTCAAAATCTACAAAAACTTCAGCTGGTCGTAATATTGTAGAGTGACGTCGAAAGATTTCTTTTGTTAGCATTTCAAATAATGTTGCATACGTTTCACTGCGTTTATCATGCAACAAACAAAACATCAATGGAACTATTATTAAGTCCGTGGATTGTAAATAATTGTAAAAAATATTTTGTACAATACGAAAATGTACCGTCCATGTACACTTTACGCATTCCACATAAACTTCTAAGATTCGTTTCACAAGAAAACACTATGATATTGCTCACTGGACAGTTTATAAAAACGAAACTTTCATCCTTGCTTGTTTTAACATTAGCAGCTTCCACTATATCATGGACTTCTGTCTTATTTTGTGGTAACGGCCCAGAAAGAAATTTTCTCCTTGCATTGTACAAATTTCTTCGGATATAAGTGAAATCTGTTATCGTAATTGTTTCCGGCAGTTCCTTAGCTAGTTCACGACGAATAATTTTCGCTGGTTTTTCGGAAATATCATCAACGGCTTTACGTTTACACGCATTTGAAATCACTTTCCGGTTTAATTTACTCTGATTCTGTTCATGATTATGTTCCAGCTGGCTTCTGCTCACTAAATTTTCTGCACCAAGCGGAAACACTTTTGCGGGACAATTTAAGGATTTTTTTGTACAACGCCAAAACACTTCGCCACTCTTCAACACTTTCTGTTTTGAAAAGGTGTACTTGTTAACCACTAGCAAACATTTTCCGTTGTTACTGTCCACGAAAGAGACCTCCATAATTCTTAACAGTGTGCAACAAAACTCGAGACTGAGAAGCGGATCTAATTTCTTACTTTAAGCAAACGCCGCAAACAAGATAGAAATAACTAAATACACAAACTAAATGTTTCCTTATATATAGAATATATTATAGCATAATACAATAGAGGCCCGCCCACAATAGATGTACAAATAAAAATACATTTGAAATAATCTATTTGGTCATTAGGAAATTCCTTAATTTATTAACGTCTAATTTCTTACTTTAAGCTTTAAAGCGATCATTACCCGAACGGTACTGGTGCATAGATTACCTGTAGGATTAAGCAATCCTTTTTGCAGGGCAGGTAAATCCATATACTTGGTGCCCAGTTTACATCCGCCCGTTTATACGTATAGCTTGCTCGCTATTTAACGGTAACCTGTATATGAAATTAATTGCCGTGATTGTAATTTGAAATATACATATACTGGTCAAACAAAACGCTCCAAAATAATCCGTGATAAAGAACATATATCACATATTAAATTCAATTGACCGGAAAAATCGAGTGTTACCAGTCATGTATTAGAAGCTGATCATAACAACACGGTAAATTGTTTAAAACTTATTAAAAATATAAGCAATCCGAGAGTGCTGGACATATACGGAAGCATTCATATCGTTAAAAACAAAAATAATATTTTCAACGCGGACAACGGTCGTATCCCATTCAATCGTCTCTTCGAATTCTTAGAAAAGAAGTAAATAACGGTATGGCGTGAGAACAAACACATATGTGCCATTTCTAAAGAGAGGTAAGTTGAATTTTAGTTTCTTAAAACTTATTTTCCTTAAGCTTTAGTGTGCCACATATTTAACACTGTAGTTATTGGTTTTGCCTACTGAGGATGGCATCTTAATTGACGACATACGTATTTATGATACGATTATGAATTGTGGTAAGGTGTTTTATACCTATTTTAAGTTTATATAATTATTAATTAAGTATTGTAATAAATGCATTGATATTAGTGGATATTATATCGAGAAATAAAAATTACAAAATTTTCTACGTCAGGCCAAGAACATATGGCGCTTACTTCGTACATCTACCCATTGTTTCAATTATAAAGCACTTTTTTAGTGTACACAATAATATCTAAACATACTACGTGACTTCCAAAGTCGAGTCATTTGTTTCTTATCGCTAAACAAATATATTAGAAAAGATTCACTTCTAGGTAATTTCATTATTTTTGAATGGAGCATTTTTAACACCTTAATACGTACTAACTAATTCAGAAAATCGAATAATTTAGATTGATGCGTTGTAATAACATTGTTATTCTAGGTTATGTATCTAAGTGAAATAGTATAGAAAAAAAGTAGGATGATCTATATTGTATAATAATGTTGATACGTTAAGTTTTTATTTATATTACAGATAGTATGTAGGTGATGTCAATACTTCCCAAACTCGTTTAAATATATCGATTGATAAAGATATGTACAGTTTGTCCAAAATTTAATGAATTTCTTAAGGGCTACTCCTTCAAAAATTATTAATTTTAGTCATCTCACCTACTTCTTTGAAATTTGTAATTATGACGTACTTTTGCCTGCTAAAAACGATCCTGTCATTTAAAATTCATTAAAACTCATAGTTTACCCTCCAACCAACGCCAAAATGGCTTCGTTCTGAACACTACATTAAAATTTTCAATTTTTGTCATCTCATCGAATTTTTTGAAATTTGTTATTCTTAGGTACTTTTGCCTGCTGAACACGATCCTGTCATTTAAAATCCATTAGAACTTATAGTTTACCCTCCAACGAACGCCAAAATAGCTTCGTTCTGAACACTACATTTCGTCATATTTTGAAAATCCGTAGTTGACAAACTATACATTTCCCGTCAAAATTAATGCTGAATTCGTTTTCTACGCCCTCGAATTAGTTCATAAAAAATTTAATACAAATATGTGAACTGGTTGAAAAATCGGAAATTTCTTAAGGGGTACGTGTACCCCTTTAAAAATTTTCAATTTTCGTCATCTCATCGAATTTTTTTAAATTTGTTATTCTTACGGAATTTTGCCTTCTAAAAACAATCCTGCCATTTAAAATCCATTAAAACTTGTAGGTTACCTTCCAACGTACGTCAAAATGGCTTCATTCTGAACACTACATTTCGTCATATTTTGAAAATCCGTACTTGCCAAACTATACATTTGCCGTCAAAATTAATGCCGAATTCGTTTTCTACGCGCTTGAATTAGTTCATAAAAAAATTAATACCAATATGTGACTGGTTGGAAAATTGGAAATTTCTTAATGGCTTCGTTCTGAGCACTACATTTCGTCATATTTTGAAAATTCGTAGGTGCCAAACTTTACATTTCCCGTCAAAATTAATGCTGAATTTGATATTCTACACCCTCGAATTATTTTATAAAAAATTAATACAATCACAGTCTTTGCAGCTAATATGTTATTTTCGGATTTCTCTAAATTTGTGGTTTTGTCTTTGCTATTATATTAACATAGTACTTAAATTATTTTTATTAATGTCCGACTAAGGACAAATCCATCTGATTTCTTTAAAAACTTATTTTAAGTAATACGGTTCCATTATTTGTATAGCATTTAGAATAATATCATTTAACGTTGAAATATTTTCGAAACAATTAGCAAGCATAAAAAAATTAAATACTTATGACACGATTTCCAGGAATTGTTTACATTCTAAAAAGGTTCCCAGATGTACATATTCAAGTATATTTTTTGTACAAAAGGCTTTTTATAATGTGAAAAAGAGACAGACAATATTCTATGTGAGAAAATAATTTCAAAATAGAATAAAAACTAATTACTTTAAAATACATTTTAAGAGAGAAAAACATTTTCTTTAATATTAAAATCGCAAAAAAATTCCAGGAAAAAAAACCACTTAGTCTTTTGACTTAGAGTCTTCTGACATATTTAGAGTCTTCTGACATATTTAGAGTCTTCTGACATATTTAGAGTCTTCTGACTACTTAGAGTCTTCTGACCTACTTAGAGTCTTCTGACATACTTAGAGTCTTCTGACATATTTAGAGTCTTCTGACTACTTAGGGTCTTCTGACCACTGACCTACTTTTTACCTTGAAAAATTTTCAATTTTCGTCATCTCACCGACTTTTTTGAAATTTATAATTCTTATGTAGTTTTGCCTGCTAAAAACAATCCTGGCATCTAAATTCAAATAAAACTCATAGTTTACCCTCCAGCGTACGCCAAAGTTGACAAAAATGTAGACCTACTTTGAACGGACCATAACTATAGGCTCACAATGTATAGTAGACTTTGCTAAAGGACTTCTAATAGAGAAAAGATGAAATCACTAGACTCCAATAATGATTTTCGATATTCTAGTCTATTAAAGTCTAAAAAAATTCCTAAAGTGATACTATTTCTTCACAAAATTTCCTTTCCGAGTTCATTTTCTCCATTACGGTACGTTGTAGACCGAACAAACTATAGACATTATGAATTTATACACAAAACGAATTCTTTAATTTGATATATGAGTGAAATTTTCTCAGAATTCGAAATTTGCCCTAATTTGATAGTTAGATGACGTAACACATCGCCCAAGGACGACATACTAAATATTAGCGTATTAGCATATAAAATGTACTTTGTAACAACATATACTTTTTCAATTACCCTTTTTTTGGTCGAAATATTAGCCTGCATTTCTTATTAGACAGATTGTATAAATTTATAATTTGTAATTTTTTAATTTAAATTAATTTAATTTAATTTAATTTAAAATCGTCCATATTTTATAGAAATTGCGAATATGTAAACAGTAGATGTGTAATTTGCCTTTGCAAAAACAGGAAGACGAAACTATTTACAAATTGGTAACTTACTACGTCTAGGCTGAAAGACAATGAATAATTTAAAATTTTTTTATTGCATGTGACAAATACAACTAACAAATCGGAGACTGTGGTTTATAAGTGAATAAAATAAAATTCAAAAACCCTTACCACAATAAAATTTAATGATTTTAAATACGTATTTCTACAACCACGTTTTCTACTGAAGATGACAACGTGGTTGTAGAAATACGTATTTAGAATCATTAAATTCTATTGTGGTAAGGGTTTTTTAATTTTATTTTATTAACAAATACAAGAGAATAATAAAATTTAATCAATTTATATTCCATTTAAATTTAAGAAATATCTAAATATAACTTTTCTGATTATTAAGATTAGGAACATATTTTATTTAAGAATGATAATTCAACATTAATTTTAGGTTTTCTTCCAATTAATTATCTGAAGTGTTTATTTTTCTTATATCAAAAAGTAAAAGATATCAAACAAGCAAATAGATCTAACAGGAACAATAGAGATAAGAGAAAATTAGCGGTAGTTTGATAACAGCATCACCGTTGGAGTTTTTTTTTTTTAGGACGATGACTAATAAATATAATTATCCAATTCGTTATCAAACTTGATAAGATTACGATTTGGCGAAGCGAAAAGTGAATCAGATGGGAGTCGATTGAGAGTCCAATGTTTGTCTATAGGCATATACGCCAGCGATTTTAAATTTATCGGTTTGTGACCGAGACATGCCCATGTCTCGGTCTCCAAAATTTTATATAAATATTGCATAAAAATTTTACGGCTAGAATTACTTTGATCTTGCAAAATTAACCTTGGGGTATAAAATTTAAATAAATATGTATAAAATTTTTCAACACAAATTAAATAAATTATTCTTTTATGAACTAATCGAAATAAAATTTTCTTGGGGATTATCTTCATTTATTTAAAATAGAATATCACCTTTATAGTGCCGTCAAGGTGCTGCATCTAAATCTATCACGTAAACTCTTCTGAACATAGAAAATCTACATTTTGTATTTCACCGCTTTTTCGCATATATCTCGAAAACCAAAAGGGATATGGAGTCGCTATTTTGTTTATTGTAATAAGTGCATCAAAATTCATAAAGTAAACTCTTCTGAACATCGAAAATTGATATTTTGTATTTTACCGTTTTCTCGGGAATATCTCGAAAACCAATAAAGATACAGATCCGCAGTTTTATTTATTGTAATCAGCGCATCAAAATTCATAAAGTAAAGTTTTCTGAACATCGAAAATCGGTATTTAAAATTTAGCATTTTTTCGGGAATATCTCGGAAACCAAAAAAGATACTAGCCGCCATTTTATTTGTGGCAATCAGCGCATCACAATGCATAAAATGAAGTCTTCTGAACATTGAAAATCGGCATTTCGTATTTTACTGTTTCTTTTTTTGGGAATATCTCGAAAACCAAAAAAGATACAGAGTCACGGTTTTGGTTACCTTAATCGGCGTGTCAAAATCCATGGAGTGAACTTTTCTGGACATCGAAAATTAGAATTTCATATTTTAAAATTTTTTCGGGAATATCTCGAAAACCAAAAAAGATACAGAGCCGCGGTTTTATTTATCGCAATCAGCGCATCAAAATTCATAAAGTAAAGTTTTCTGAACATCGAAAATCGGAATTTAATATTTTACCATTTTTTCGGGAATATCTCGGAAACCAAAAAAGATACGGAGCCGCCATTTTATTTATGGTAATCAGGGCATCACAATCCATAAAATAAAGTCTTCTGAACATTGAAAGTCGGAATTTCGTATTTTACCGTTCCTTTTTTTGGGAATATCTCGAAAACCAAAAAAGATACGGAGTCGCGGTTTTGGTTATCTTAATTGGCGTGTCAAAATCCGTAGAGTAAGCTTTTCTGAACATCAAAAATCAGCATTTTATATTTTAAAATTTTTTCGGGAATATCTCGAAAACCAAAGAAGATACGGAACCGCCATTTTGCTTATTGTAATCAGCACATCACAGTCTATAATGACACTCTTCTGAACATCAAAAATCGACATTTTGTATTTTACCGTTTCTTTTTCGGGAATATCTTGGAACCCAAAAAAAAATTCGGAGCCGCGGTTTTGTTTATCGTAATCAGCGCGTCAAAATTCATAGAGTAAACTCTTCTGAACATCGAAAATTAGCATTTAATATTTTACCATTTTTTTGGGAATATCTCGAAAAGCAAAAGGGATTAGGAGACGCCATTTTGTTTATTGTAGTCAGTGCATCAAAAGCCATAAGGTTACCTCTTCTGAACATCGAAAATCGACATTTTGTATTTTACCGTTCCTTTTTCAGGAATATCTCGAAAACCAAAACGGATCGGAGACGCCTTTTTATTTATTGCAATCAGCACGTCAAAATCCAGAGAGTAAACTCTTCTAAACATTGAAAAATCGGCATTTCATATTTTAACATTTTTTCGGGAATATCTCGAAAACCAAAAGGGATTCGGAGACGCCATTTTATTTATTATAACCAGTGCATCAAAATCCATAAAGCAAACTTTTTTGAACATCAAAAATCGACATTTTGTATTTTACCGTTTTTTCGAGGATATCTCGAAACCCAAAAGGGATTCGGATGCGCCATTTTGTATATTGTAATCAGTGCATCAAAATCCATAAAGTAAACTCTTCTGAACATCGAAAATCGACATTTTGTGTGTTAAAGAAATACACCGATTAAGAAAAATTTGTGATATTATTGCAAATGGTGAAATGCATCTGCAATTCGTTAAGTGAATACAAAGAATGTCGAACGATCGTTCTCCAAATATAAGAACGTATTTTCACCACTACAAACATCACTGTCTGAGACAATAATAGAAATGTACATGATACCGCAAAGTTTTTACGGATCGTCTCCAGTTCGTGAGGTTGATAATCATGATGCTAGTTCATCACGCTAGTTAAGAGGGTAAATGTTACACACAGTGTTATAATTACTTGTAACAGTATAGTGCATTTCTTACTATAGAGCGTTTCACCTTCACGGTACAGTATGGAGCCTTAACAAGAAATCTTACATAGTTGTCAAATTGTTCAATACAATCTGCCAACTGATAAAATAATTTTTGTTTGACTTTAAAATAACCTATATTAACGACGTTGTCATGACACATAACCTACATAAATTAAACACGTAATTATGTATAATGAAGAAAAAATTTGTTTATATTGAATATGTAGTAGTTTTCCAGTTAGAAATACAATATTGATTATCAACATGAAGGGTTTGAATATGCACTTGATGTTAAAGCAATCGACTAGATCTGTTATTAAATCGGCTATGGAGCCATCTGTTGAACTAGATTCTGTTGTATGTGCAATGTTTTATAAATTACAATGTGAGAGTATTAATTACACAGGTCTACAGTGATTTTGATGTTTGAAAGCTGTTTGCTAATTTGTATATGTTGGGGGGCTCTTAATCCAAAAAAACGCCATATTTTTGCTCTATCACGTAAATTTTTTTATAGCGCTCTATATCTTAAAAATGTTAATTTATTAATATACATACCTATGACAAGAATATGTTTGTTCCATGTTAGGCATGATTTTTAAATGAATTGATTTTTAAGAAATTAAATGTGATTTGGCAACACTGGTTAATATTAGATTTCTCAGCAAAGCAACAGAGTCGGCGCAGAAGCGTCAATACAACGTTGAAACCTGCTTATGTGCAGTTTGGTTGTGTTAGTCGTCGTGCTACTGTGTCCGCGCGCTTGTTGTCTTCGTTGTTGCGTATTTTAAGTGTTCTAGAACGTATAAATATGGAAAGAAGACATTGTGTGAACAATCCGAATAACTTTTGTTATATATGTGGTAGTTATGTCGTAGTAAAGCAGAGGCAAACTATAACTTCGTTTGTGAAAAATGTATACCACGCTTATTTTGGTGTAAAAATTGGCGACCAAGACAAGTCCTGGGCTCCTCATACTGTTTGTTCCGTTTGCGTTGAAGCATTAAGAAACTGGCAAAAAGGTAGGAAGAAATGTTAAAGGTTTGGTGTTCCTATGGTATGGAGAGAGCCTAGAAATCACAGTGATGATTGTTATTTTTGTTCGTCTAATGTTCAAGGATTCAACAGAAAAAATAAGAAACAAATTGTGTATCCCAATCTTGACTCTGCTATTCGATCAGATCCTCATGGACCAGATGTACCGATACCTACCGCCCCCAAAGCACTAGAAACCGTCATATCGTCAGAATCAGAGGAATCTAATTGCGACCCAGATGACTCAGATTTCACACCAGATTTGAGAGAGCCCGAAGTGTTTAACCAGAGCGAACTAAATGATTTAATTAGAGATTTGCACCTTCCAAAGAATGCATCCGAATTGTTAGCCTCCCGACTTCGTGAGAAACATTTACTGGCACCTGGCGTCACATCAAGCTTTTACCGGGATCGCGAAAAAGAGTTTGTTGGGCCGCAGATAAGAACATTATGCAAAGACAAGGATTTTCAAAACACAATGACCAATGTCGAGATTCAAAACACAATGACCAATGTCGAGAAAAACGCCTGGGTTTCATTTAATGAAGTAATTGATAAGTTTCTTGGGAACTCTAAGGACGAAAACTACGAAAATATTGTTCAAAATATGTTACAACACTTTCATCGTCTAGGTTGTAATATGAGTTTGAAAGTGCATTTCCTGTTTTCACACTTGAACTATTTTCCTGAAAACATTGGAGCAGTTAGCGAAGAACAGGGAGAGAGGTTTCACCAAGACATTAAGGAAATGGAACGGCGATACCAAGGCAGATGGAGCATAACGATGATGGCGGACTACTGCTGGATATTAAAACGGGATATGCCCTTAAAAACATACAACCGAATGTCTGGACAACGCAGCTTTCTGGCAAAAAGACAAAAAGATTTCACTTAAAAAAGACTGAGTAAAGTATTTTTTTCCACTTTTTTAACTTGTATTCCACCTTTTTACCCAATAAACAAATAATTTTTTTTAAAAATATCGTTTTTTTTCATTTAATATTTGCAAAAAAACCTTACGTGATACAAATAAATGCATAGAATTTTTGAAATCAGCCTACCAAAATTATATAAAATCAGTTTTCAAAATAAAAACATCTGTCAAAAAGTTTAATTTTGTAGACCTGTGTTATTGAATGTCTTTTTTGTATTGACAGTGACAATAATAACGTGTGTTCACTTGAAAAGTCAATCTAGGTTACTTTGAAATTTTGATAGAATAAGACGCATATATATAAGTATGTGTTTGTTGTTCCGTAAACGTAAATCCAAATGACATTTGATAATGTCAATCACATTTGTTATTTATTTGTATGTATGAAACTTTCAAAATATACGACTTCGTAGGTTAAGTAGTAAATTTTAATTTAGGACATACTTCAAAATGTTCTCAGTAAATCACATGCTACTAGATTGACTTTTCAAATGAACACCCGTTATATCAACAGTACTTTATTTATTTTTATATGTACGCCTATGGCAGCGCTTTTCTGACAGCCTTAAGTAATGAGTTGCAAGGAGAAATTAGTTTATTAGAAATGTTTTTTTTGCCGAAAAAAATTGTTTTCTTATCTAATTACTGAACGTTCTTGGTATAACGAACTTCACAACAATGATTTAAACTCAACTTGTATATAACTAGCACACGATAATTAAATCATAAATAAAAAACGAATATATTTAAAATCAAAAACCAAATAAGCTTTATTATTTCGCGGAAATAAACGAATTATATGACAAAAAACATTTTTATCAGATTCTACGTTCTACACCTCTCCTTATTTATACTATTTTTTCGAGTACTTTTACTAAAGCGATTTCGAATGCAAAAAAAAATCTGACCAAAAACAGAAAGTCAACTTATTTATTCCATCAAAAGGAGTGAAATAAAAAAACTAATTAGCGAGGAAAACTTTCACTGATCTAAACATCAACAAGACGCAAAAATAGCGAATGCAGCCGGTAGCGTATTGCCGTATTAAAAGAGGCGCCCAAACTACGTGTGATTAATGAGAGATTATGGCAAGTACTAGCGCAAACAAGCAAATCGCTGTCGCGGAAATGCAATGTGAAAAAACTACTCGACAAACGAGAAACGCCTAATGCACCGGCCAGCGTTAAGACGTGGAAAAGTGAGCGAGCGATTGGAAGTGTTGTGTGTACGGAATATATGGGTTTGATGTTCTGAACCGAGCCGAGTGACTGACTCTTAATTAAAATATGGAAGTTGTAATTACGCCGGCGTTCCGTTGAGTTAGTATTGACCAAATGCACACGATTGGATTTCACCGATTTCACCAGTTCACCGAGATCTTTTTATAAGATGTTTATGGACAATGTGTAAAATACAGACTGTCCCGTAAAAAACGCCAACATTCATAATTCCGTTATTTATTGTCCGGTTTTATTTAAACAAAAAGGAAATTTAATAGCATCAAAAACACTATAAGATAGCAGTGTTTTATTTGTTTTCAATTGTTTTCATTAATGTCAAACGTCAGTCAAGTTTTTTATTTTAAATGGCAACATATATATTTTTGGCTATATTCGGATTGGATTTTTTTTTCTGAATTCAACGATGTATAACATGTTTATTTTTGATAAACGTTTATTGCAAAAAAAAAACTTTATAAATTTCATCTTTGTCTTCCATTATTTATAAATATTCGAATGTCATGAAACATTTGAAATGTAAGTATTATAAATATTATTATAAGAAACAAAACACTTTACAATAAATGTTGAAATTGCCCGCCACCTTGTTTAACACATATCGCACATCCCCTAATAATAAAAAATTTTAAAAAAAACTTTATAAATTTCATCTTTCATTATAGTAGACTTGGCCCAGTCCACTAGCATTATGTCAATGTGCCTTAAGTGTCTGTTTGACTTTATTAAGTTTTCTGTATTATCCTGTTTGAACGTTTTGCCGCAACAAAAAGCGTATTTTCGTTAAAAACGAATAACAATGAATTAACGGACATGTTACAAGTGTTCTTTGAATGTAATAAAAATCGCCTTCAAGCAGTTCGTCGGTACAGTGCTCGTTTTCCGGACAGAGAAGTTCCAGGTTCGAAAATATTTCAGAGAATTGAAAAGAATTTAAGAAATTATGGATCATTTACCAAACCAAAAACACAAAAACGGAAATTCTCCGAAGATAAGGAATTAGATGTTCTTCTTGCAGTACAGCAAAATTCACGAACTTCGATTCGCGAAATTGCACATAATATTGGGGTATCAAAAACTACAGTTCATGGTATTTTAAGAAAACACAAACTTAAACCGTAAATAGCTCGAAAAGTTCATGCATTAGAACAAAATGATCCTGGCCGAAGAATCCAGTTTTGTCGTTTTTATTTAAATGCATTAGAACAAGACCCGAATTTTTACAGAAGGATAATTTGGTCTGATGAATGCACTTTTAGCAACAACGGTATTTTTAATAGAAACATACATCGACAGTGGAGTGCAGACAATCCGAGATTTGTAATTGAAAATAATTTTCAAAGACGTTTCAACGTAAATGTTTGGTGTGGCATTTTAGGTGATCAATTAATTGGGCCATTTTTCATAGATGGTTGCTTAAATCAAGAAAAATACTACACTTTATTACACGAAAATCTCCAAAATTTTTTAGATGAATTACCTTTGGCAAATTTAAATAGAATATTTTTTCAACAAGATGGGGCTCCCGCGCACAACGCCAGAGTAAATACTGATTTGTTGAACACCCAATTTGGAAATAGGTGGATAGGAACATCCGGTCCTATCGAGTGGCCTGCGCGTTCACCGGATCTTACGCCCCTCGATTTTTGGTTGTGGGCTTATCTACAAGATCTAGTTTATTTAACAACTCCAGAAAATGTTGACATTTTAAGACAAAGAATTATTAACACTTGTCAAGAAATACCTGCCGCTTGTCTTTTAAATGCGATTGGAGTAATTAGGAGATGTGCGATATGTGTTGAACAAGGTGGCGGGCAATTTCAACATTTATTGTAAAGTGTTTTGTTTCTTATAATAATATTTATAATACTTACATATCCAATGTTTCATGACACATTCGAATATTTATAAATAATGGGAGACAAAGATGAAATTTATAAAGTTCTTTTTTGCAATAAACGGTTATCAAAAATAAACATGTTATACATCGTTGAATTCAGAAAAAAAAAACCAATCCGAATATAGCCAAAAATATATATGTTGCCATTTAAAATAAAAAACTTGACTTTCGTTTGACATTAATGAAAACAATTGAAAACAAATAAAACACTGCTATCTTATAGTGTTTTTGATGCTATTAAATTTACTTTTTGTTTAAATAAAACCGGACAATAAATAACGGAATTATGAATGTTGGCGTTTTTTACGGGACAGTCCGTATAACAAAATATAGGAGGATTATTTGACGGGAGAGTAATTTTTTTATATGAAATAATTATTTTAGAGTAAAAAATATGTTTTATTTTTTAACATAATTCCCATTCAATTCTATATATTTGGACGGGAAACTTTCCAATTTTTTATGTCGTCTAAAAAGTAATCTTGCGGGAAGTTCGTCAAAATAGGTATTCATTGCGTCTATGATCTCGTCATTTGCGCCGAATCTCTTATCTCAAGTTTAACAAGAAAAAAAATCACTCGCAGTGAGATCTAATGAATACGGTGGATAAATCGGTTGAGTCGGCGAAAAATTATAATCTTGACCATCACGAGAATATCCCAGCACCATTATTAAAGAGTGGTTTCAGAAAAATTTCTTACCAATTTTACCCGAAGGAAGTATCCTTGTTATGGACAATTTATACCATTCAGAACAAGTGCAGAAGCTACCAAATTTCAACAGTACGAACGCTGAACTGTCAGAGTTTAAAAAAAAAAAAATATATTTTTATTATCAAAATAACTACACAAATAGTCAATTATTAGATGAAAAGTTTATATTATGACTTTTAATGCACTGATTACAATAAACAAAATGGCGTCATCAAATCCCTTTTGGTTTTCGAGATATTCCCGAAAAAATGATAAAACATGAAATACATACTTATTTTCGATGTTCGAGTTTACTTTATGGATTGTGATGCGTAGATTACAATAAACAAAATGGCGGCTTGTATCCGTTTTGGTTTTCGAAATATTCCCGAAAAAAAACGGTAAAATACAAAATATCGATTTTGGATGTTCAGAAGAGTTTATTTTATGGATTGTTGTGCGCTGATTACAATAAACAAAATGGCGTCTCCGAATCCCTTTTGTTTTTCGAAATATTCCCTAAAAAATTGTAAAATAGAAAATGTCGATCCTCGATGTTCAGAAGACTTTACTTTATGTATTTTGGTACACTGATTACAATAAACAAAATAGCGGTTTCGTATCTGTTTTGGTTTTCGAGATATTCCCCAAAAAAGGAACGGTAAAATATAAAATGTCGATTATCGATGTTCAGAAGAGTTTACTCTATGGATTTTGATGCGTTGATTGCGATAAAGAAAATCGCGGCCCATATCTTTTTCGGTTTTCGAAATATTCCCGAAACAGGAACGGTAAAATACAAAATGCCTATATTCGATGTTCGTCCAGAACGACAACAGCCTCATCGTACTATTTTTCTAGATCTCGTTTACTAAGCCGCGTAATGGTCAAGACAACAGGAATTTAAATGGAAATCGACAAGATATTTTACAAATGGTAAATTAAAAGCGTGTTTTCAAATTTCATGTTAATCTTGTATTTTTATAGATAAATAATAATCCATCAATTTCTACACGCGAAGTAGCGGCAGAATTAAATTTGTGCCAGTCCAGAGTTTGGAGAACTTTACATAAAGTAGGTTTAAACCATACAGGATCCATGTTAGTCACTCTTGACTGCCTGGAGATAATTTGAGAAAGCTAGAATATTGTAATTGGTTAATGGGAAGGATAGAAAATAACGAAAATTTTTTAAGCAAAATCATCTGATCAGATGAAACAAAATTTACAAATTCTGGAATGTTCAACAGAAATACGGAGCACTATTGGGCAGTACAAAATCCCCGACAAAACAGGGCTAGAAGACCACAACATCGTTTTGGAATAAACGTTTGGATGGGTATTTTGGCAAATCGTCTCTTAGGACCAGTTATGTATGAAGAACATTTAAATGCAGAAAGATATTTAAACATTTTACGTACATACGTATCTGACTATCTTGACAATATCACATTAAATCAATTACAATATTTATGGTGGCAACAAGATGGCGCACCAGCACACAATGCAGCTGTTGTTAGAAATTTCTTAAATCAAGAGTTTGCAAACCGTTGGATTGGAAATAGGGGAGTTGTTGAATGGCCTGCGAGATCACCTGATTTAAGTCCGCTAGATTTTTTTTTATGGGGATATGTTAAAAATAATATTTATAAAGTAGATGCGCCACAAAACATTGAAGAATTACGAGACAGACTTCAGAATGCCTTCGATGCAGTTCCTAGAAGAACTATACAAAGGGCAGTACAAAATGCCAGAAGGCGTGCCCAATTGTGCATTACCGAAGATGGCCAGATAATTGAACATTTACTGTAATTGTTTATTGTTTACTTTTCTATGTATTTTTATTAATGTTTTTGTTATCTTGTACTCGCTACTGTTGAATTTCGTTTCGAAGAATAAAAAATACTTATCATATCTCGTTTCTCTTCGTTAGTGTATGACATTTTTGTATTATTAATGAACAATAAATGAAATGTTTGACAGATTGAAATTCCAAAGGCTACCTTATTTAATCTTATAATTTATTGTTTCAAATAAAACCTAATGGCAAAAACTTTAGTAAGCATGTGGTACATGGTTGAAATCAGAAAAAAAAACTCTTTCTGAAGATGTCTAAATACAATATGGCGCCTATAAGAAATTCGATAGTTGATGATGGCCAGAAAGAAACAAATCGTCGTATAAAAATTTAGAGTACACCACTGGATAGAGGTTTAGAAATGGCCACAAGGATGTGTTTTTATTTTTTCTCTACATGGCCAAATGTCGGTGCTACAGGTAAAAGAAGAAAATGGGGTTTTCGCGTTTTTTTTTAAATAAGGAAGGTCATTTGTCACAGGTCTATTTTCTTTACGGATTTATAACAAACACAAAATTTAACAACTTTGCCAAATTTAAACCTATACTCTATCTCCAATAATAAGAGAGATCCCCATGGTGAGGGCCGAAAATGAATCAGCCTGTATACATTGATAAATGATTGCAAGAATATTACAAAGTTACACCCCTGCACATCTACGATCCAGGGTACCTGAATCTCATATGCATAATCGTTAGCTTATCGCACTCTTACGCCAGGGGATGCTATAAAGATATATACTTTCTATTTAGTCAAATTAAAATAAGTTGAAACTAACTATAACAGAACTATCTGACTGTGTAATATGTAATATGTAAAAGATTATGTAATACAATCACTTGTATGTAAAACAAAATACAATCGTCTAAATATTTATCATTATAATAAATAAACGATATGAGTATACAAATATCGGGTCATATAACAACTGATATAATTCTAAGTAAAGCATAATCTATACAAGTCTATATTGATAACTATAACTCACAAACAATACACGATACAAGTGTAACCCCACACCATGTATCTAATTCATTACAGATCGGATTGCTTAAAATAATAAGCACTGCATTCGTACAAACCATCTTCTACAATAAGCCTTTTTAGATTTAAACGAATTTCTTGAACTAATTATCATTTATTACTACGAATATTAGCAATAGACTAATTGTAAATTACAAATGCAATAAGAAATGTTACAAATACGGAAAAAAATTCAAATGTCAACTTAATCAAAATAAACCTATATATGAGGCGGAGAATATTAATATCTGACTCATATTTCTTCGTTATTGAAGAGATGAGTTTGCTATTCCTAAACTCAGCTAAAATTATCGTTTCTAAATGAGGAAACAAACGACTTACGCGCCATTTAAGATTTGAACGCTTCAGTGTGCTTAATAGACTTAGTGGTTGCTATTCGCTCGTCATGTCTTTATATTTAGACGTGTTTAAAAAGGAACAACATAATATTATGGTAGGAAAATCTGGAATATCTAACAAGGAATACACAAAGAACGAATAATATAAAAGATACAAAGCAGATACAAGGGAAATTAGAAAAGTTGTCTACCTAACCTAATAGAATTTTTTAAATTATTCCGCAGTGGATTATTTGATGTTTCTTCTATTAAATGTCTTTATTCAACAAAGTCAAAATCAAGAAATCTTCTAACTAGAATTTTTTAGACTCAGACCATTACAATTTTAAAACCTAAAAAACTATAGCCTAGTGTTAATAATAATGATTTCCACATATATCTAAAGAAGCACATTTGGGAGCCGACACAGCGTCGTAGTTGAAGGGGCCTGGGTTGCACGCCCGTGTATTATATAGTATTGCATGTACATATATTTATATGTGGCCAGTCTAAAGCCGGCTGCGATATAGTACAATTATTTCGTGTAAAATGAAAAATAATAAATCAATAATGTCGAAAGCTATAAAGATACCGTTCTACCACGAAGCACATAAATTAATTAGTATATTTCCGGATTCATTTTACGCTGGTACTACAATAAAATGCAAAATTTGAGAAATACAACTCTTGTGTACAATAAAATATAACTGCCAAAAGTATGTGAATAAGATCATTACGTGCAAGTGCTGCGGCTATAGTGAATGCTGCTAAAGCAGAAAGAGGTCAATTAGATGATGCAAAACGTCATAATCAAGCTATGGAATCTAAGACGGTAGGTTGTGGGCTATATTTAAAACCTTATAAACCAGGATGTGGTATATCTATTGCGAGTGGATTATACAAGGTTACCGCTGAATAGAGCCTAAGCTAAGCGTATCTGAAGAATATATATAAATGTCTAACTGGAATTTATTTGTAATTCATCAAAAATTTCCATATTTTTAGGGCCAAAATTTAGTTAAAGTCGGTCCACATCTTTGTTACCCTATATTTATGAAAATACAACTGATATTTCAATTTCATGAAGTTTCCAAAAAATCGAATAAATTCCTAGACTTGACCTTGCTAGACGTTATAAATAGTGATTATTTTTATTTTACCAAACGGTTTATGCAATATAGTCAGTTTTTGTGGATATCAATAATAGCTTTTACGTCGAATATGTCTATAATCCTATAGCGCATTTGTAATATAGTTAAATAGATATTTTTAACGTTAAATTTCTATTAAAATAAAATTATTATGTTTATAAGAAAACAAAATACGTTAATTGTTAGCTTTATGTAGCCTGTCCATAGGATGTGTTAATAAGCTCGAATATCTAGTTTTTCATTATTTGTATGCAATTATTTGTTTTCATTTTTTTCATTAAATTTCAAATACTGATGTAAGCGAAACAGGACAAAATAATTAGTTGGTAAAAAGAATTACTGATGCAAGATCTGGCTGATGAACTTCTTTGCGTTGAAACCACTTACAGAAGGCAACTCAGCGGAGAAAATCTAATTCCGTCAACCTTTGCACGCGTGGGATATGATACGGATGAAAGAAATTATTTTTTAAAAATTTCGTGCACCGGAGTTTGAGACACATTTACTTCCCATGCTTGGGTACGATAATATCCTCTTCTGCTTGTTGCACTCTGCGTGATCTTTAAGGGCCACGACCTTCGAAACGTAGAATTACTGATCCTGTACCCTGAAGTCGATACACGGTTCTCACGATTGTGTTAGTCGATTTTGGAAATGTTTTGGGCACAAATTTTTTGCCGCAAGACTATTTTGTCCTATTTCGTCGTAAATTAAAATAATGTCCGTATATTCGATTTTCGTATAGGATGCCATTGCGAACGCACCTAGCAAAAACTGTGTCCATATACTAAATGCAAGTCTCAGCGTTGTTTGTAGCGGTGAATTCCCGTATTGCCGCCCGTATATTAACTACGACTTTTTCTCGTTACTTCGTGAACACTTGACCGCGATTTTTTGTCTGAAGGCATTACTCATATGTATCTCTCACCTCTATTTTTATTTGTCGCTAAACAAAACTAAGGGTGTATACAGGGTCTTCTTTATTGATACGTAAATATTTAAATGTATGAAACTACATGAAAAATAAATGATAGTTTGCTTTATAAACTATGATCCAAAAATATTCCGTTACGAATATACAGGGTGTTGGAAAATGGTAGTCCTTTGGTTTTTTTCCAAAATAGTTTTGAATTCCCCGTTCAATTTGAAACATAAGAGCTTTCTTGAGTTGTTTTCCTGTAGTGCATCATTTTCGAGTAATGAAGGACTTTCAAAATTATTATTAATTTAATAGGAAAAATTAAACACATTACTGGTTGGTTGGTCGACAATTCAACGATTTTTATTTTTTAGCTCATAAAACGGCGCATTATAGGAAAACTCAAGAGAGTTCTTATGTTTCAAATTGAACGGGGAATTTTGTACTTCAAAAATATAAATGTGCCCGTACGCACGCCACTGTTAAAGCTAATTTTTTTTTTATATGCACCTTTATTAACAGACGCTACGTATTAAATTTAACTGAAATATCTCAAGTTTCGAAAGTATTAATTAATTTCCATTTTTTTTTTTTTTACTAAAACTTCAACACTCTGTATTTTTGTAACGGAACATTTTTGGACCACAGTATTAATAAAACTATAATATATTTTTCATGTAGGTTTACACCTATAAATATTCGCATATCAATTAGGAACATACGATATGATTATCTACGAATTATGGGGAAAATTTGGACGCAAATTTGGGCAATCGCTGTGAGGTTATTATTACAAATAATAGAGACTGGAGGCTATATTAAATATTTGCGCACATCAGAATATAAGATACACTTTGCAAACAATATATGTATATATTTTTCTATTAGACTTTTTGGGGGTAGAAATATTAGTCTATGTTTGTTATACAGACTGTATCTTCCATTTTTTATTTCCTTTCAAAATGTATTAAGTGTTTGTTCTTATAATGAAAGTAAGACAAAATAATTAATGCAACCAATCACTTTTTTTTGGTATAATTATAGAAATTGTTTTTAACCCAAGCTGTTGAAATCTCTTCCTAATAAAATCACTCAGTCAATTTAAAATAAACAAAAATACTAAAACAAGTATAATAATTTTCTGTAGACTCGCTTCTGTAACGAAAATAAAAATTTAAAAAACCCGATGCAGTAACAGCAGCTACGGCATGAGAGTATACCGATGAAGGAATCTCAGACGGAAAAGCTCGCGGAATATGCGGCCAAGACATTCTGTCCAATAAATTACGAGCTTCGAATTGTCGCTCGAATTTATAAATAAGAACGTCGGAGCTGGATTAAGAACCAGAGGAGGATTTCTTCGCGAAGACGTTGGGAAGGAAGGTAAGAGAGAGGGGAAACGACACAAGGTGACACGGAAAGCGGAAAAAAGGGAAAAAAACACACAAGAAGCATCTAATTGTGGCGTCTGTTTACGAAAGTTCTCGCCTCTCTAAGAAGCGACTCGCCAGTTCAAAAGTAAAATGAAAATAATTTTAACGGTAGTTTTTATTTACATGTTAAACTAGGTACTATATTTAAATGGAGATTTGAAATATTTGCAATCATATACATACATTATACAAGTGTCCCGTATCGTTATGTTCAAATTTTAGGAGTGTAAAGTAGACTTCGTTTCAAGTAACAAAAACGCAAAACTTGTACATCCATTTTTATTTGTTTCAAAGTTACAGATCTATGAATGTAATCCTAAAGTCAATAAAAACTGATTTTTTTTAAAAAAGTTCAATTAATAATATTTTCGAAATGTCCACCTCGTTGTTGAATGCAGGCTTGTGCCCGTAAGCCAACAGAAGAAGTACTTATCCGAATTTCATACTTGTTTTGTCGGATTTGCTCGCCAGCCGGGTGAATACGATCCAACAACTCTTCTCTTGAGTTTAAAACTTGCGCGTAGACTAAATTTTTCATACACGCCCATAAATAAAAGACAAGGGGATTAAGATCGGGTGATCTGAGTGGTCATGCAACAGAACCACCTCGACCAATCCATCTTGGATAATTGACGTTAACCCATTTTCGGACAGCAATTCCGAAATGTAGTGGTGCCCCATCCATGTGAAACCACATGTCTCGTCGAACATTCAGTGGGACATCCTCTAAAAAAAACATGGCAGTTCGTCAATAAGAAATTGAACGTAATTGTCCGCATTTAACCTCCCAGGAAGAACGACAGGACCAATCAACAAGTCATCGATTAGGGCAGCCCAAACGTTAATAGAAAATAAAAAACAATGTTGAAATTTAGATGGGCATATAGCTTTGGGATTTTCTGATGACCACCTGTGCAGGTTTATCAGATTTGTAACACCACTTTTCGTGAACGTAGATTCATCTGTCCAGAGGACTGTTCTGCAGAAATTAAAATGAAGCCGTGACTGTCTTAATATCTAGGTAGAATAAACTAAACGAGCATAGTGGTCTGCCTCAAGCAAACCGTGTCCCCTGCGATAGCGATATGGATATAAGTCCTCACGTTTTAAAATTCGCCAAACTGTCGTTCGTGGCACTCCTAGATGTCTAGCGATTCGACGTACACTGAGAGTTGGATCCCTTGTAACAATAGCTACTGCTTCTTCAACTAAGTCTGCTGGAAAACTTTACTCATCTGTCGAAAAGATAATCACGCAGTCCACATTCCCGAAATTGTCTGTGAAACGTGTTCAGAAACGTTCTGTAATGAGGAATGCGCCTATCGGAAAACCGATGTTGGTATTCAATAACTGCTTAACGTGCACTGCCGTTACAGTAGCCATATACAAAATGCATGTCCGTATACTCTTGAGAAGAAAATCGGTAAGGCATTTTGAATAAAGAAAATGTGTCCACTCACTAATAATCTGTTGTATGAACTGAAACGTAATGTAATCCTTTACTAAAAAATGCAACGTTAACAGTCATCTGAACATTTGTTTATTGTATGATATTCATGGTTCAGCACTTATGAAATAAGTAAGAACCTTCTTTATCATAAATCAATTTCCAGTACTCTTTTTTGTAGATCTCCCAGAAATTACTGTATGCACTTCAACACGTGTTTATTTATTTTAGGATAACATTTTATTATGCGACGTTAACAATCACAGGACTGTTATTGAATCGTGTAACTTCGTTTTAAATAAAACCACTTTGTATTGACTTTAGGATTATATTTTTTTTCATGATCTGACAATCACATTCATAGATCTGTAACTTTGAAACAAATAAAAATGGATGTACAAGTTTTGCATTTTTGATGCTTGAAATGAAG
This sequence comes from Melolontha melolontha, assembly GCA_935421215.2. Taxonomy (NCBI): domain Eukaryota; kingdom Metazoa; phylum Arthropoda; class Insecta; order Coleoptera; family Scarabaeidae; genus Melolontha; species Melolontha melolontha. Next base: position 117,067,169 of record OW285243.1, on the reverse strand, counting down.
TCTACTTTACACTCCTAAAATTTGAACATAACGATATATTAACAAAATGGGATCCTAAAAAAGATGAAATAAATATGCTATGTGACAAATTTTGTACAAATATTCAGTGTGTTGAGAATATAAATGATAGAAAAAAAATAGTAAGAAATCTTGTGTTGTTTTTTTGCCAAACTTGAACGCAAAAAATTGTTTTTCTTTTCTTTATTTTGGGTCAATTGCGATTATTCATATGTAAAAGTTTTTAGTTGTGAATTAGTGTATTAAATTGCCCAGAACTCCAAAACAACTAAATTATCACTACACGCAGCGAAACATATTTTCAGATTAAGAAAAAATATTGTTTCAACTTTATTTTGTTGAACTGCAAATAATAATTTCTTAATGCCAACGTTTCTATTTATTCTTAAAATATGAACAGAATTAAATTAAAAATATAAATTTCTTATTGTAAATGTTTTAATTTAAGAAAATTTTTTTTGGAACAAATATTAATAATATCCTGTTCTATTTTTAGAAATGATGATTTGGAGAAGGGATGCGGGTTACATTTATTGCATTATAGATGTATTTTTCGCATACCTAGCATAATATATTTGTGGGGTATTGTATGTGCAAGTGTAATAAGCAGAGAGCGGACTGAAGCGATTGAATGACCAATTGCCCCGATAAAACATAGCGGCGGTGTCAGGTATAGTATGCATGTTATAACAGTCTCACTATTCGCTTGCTCGATTGCATTCGCCGAGCAGATGTTGTTATTTCCGTCGTTATGAATAGCACATTATGTGTATAGGTACTATTATAAATTAAATTCAACAGTGGCGTGTAAGACAGAATATACATTTATATATTATTTCGTTAGACTGTGTTGAAATAATCGCTTAAAAAATTATATCCGTTAATATCAATTTTGCGCAGAGCCGATTGAAAAATCTATACATTCGAAGTATGGTACACTTTTTCAACATTTTAGTCACGCACCCATCACCAGTTGTGATGTGCAACGGACATTTTCTATTTTTAAAGACGTTTTAACATCTAAAAGAACTAAATTAACACAAGAACACCTTGAACAAATTTTAGTTATTCATAGTAATGTTTTACACTTTCAATGTTTCAGAGAAAATACATAGTTTTGAGTTTTGTTCTTTTTAATTATTTTTATTGAAAATTCGATACGCATTTTGCTTGTCAGCATTACTTTTGGTTCAGCAGTAGTTGCTACCGGTTACCAAACCGTTTATTACATTCGCATTGTGCATTGACAGATACATATTAACTGCATATGTAAGTATGTGCCACTTATACGTATCAAAATGGTCGCAACTCACGAATCGCTTACGGAAACAAACCTATTGCGAATACAAGGCAGACGCCTATTGGCTATGAATAATCAATCGCTCGCGTCCGCTCACTGATAATGATAGAAGTACTAAGATTCCTAAAAAAGGGTATAAAAAAATAATAAAACGAGATCGAAAGAAAACAAGGATGGAAGAGAGAGAGAGAGAGAAAACAACTTCGGATAATTCCCAAATATACACATCATTTCATATTACAGGAAAATATTTGCAAAATATGAAAATCTATCTACCAATATTTATAGGTATATATTTGAGTAAATATTTGCCGATCTAATATTTGAAAAAGTATATACCAATATAGAGAAATCACCTGATTGATATGTCTATATTTATTTTTGCATATTGACAAAACGTAGGTACTTAAAGTTATAGAAGATAAACAATATAAAGAAAAGATTTGTACATACATGGATAACAAAAGAATAAAAAAAAACGCAAAGACGTGTAAATAAACAAAAAAAATGTGTACATTAACACAAAACTAATTTTATTTGCAATAATTCTGAATAAAACAATTATGTTTAGAAATTGCACATCTCACGATGTGACGTAAATACACAGTCCATATTACCTACACTTTTTTATAAACAAAAAACATATATTGAATAAATGATTAGTCGTTACATAATACTACAAGAGTAACAACTTTTCCTGCCTAAGAAAAAAAGATGTTCCAGATTTATGTGTTCAAAAAGACTTCATCCCGAACGGTTATTGACTCGAGAATGTATATTTGTAATAGATGCATACTAATCTTCTTAAATGTCAGAGCTTACAATTTATTTGATATAAATCAAGTTTAACTTAAATTAGTTTTCAATCAAATGTTTTCTTGTGAATAAAAAAAATATTTTCACGAAATAATTCAATAAACACAACACTTTGAAGTTGGTTTATAAAAAATGGGATTTTTTGGTATTTACAATGTTTTAGCTAAAAAAAACTATTATTTCCAGATTCTACGAATGGCAGAAAAACATAATAAATTTTTTTTAAGGCAATTTTTTATTATTTACAATATCTTCACATAAAAACTATTGTTCGTATTCTAGGGATAAGAAATAGTTCTTTTCAGGAAAAATAAACCAAAATTAATGCATAAATACACGAATTTTTATTTGAGGTTAGTTTACAAAAAATGCAAATATCTTGGATGTGCGTGGTTTCCGCGACAGATTTTTTTCATAATCGTAATCTCCGACCTCCAAACTCCTTTTAACGTGAATTTTATCAAAATTGGAGCTATTCCCGTTTTCCTAATTTTTTCCTTATTTTCGCAATGGTAAACGCCATGAACGTGAAAATTGGTAATATTCTACGCATGATTGTAAAAAAGAATTTCCACAAAGATTTCCTCGAAATTTCATAATAAATTTTTTTTAAGGCAATTTTTTATTATTTACAATATCTTCACATAAAAACTATTGTTCGTATTCTACGGATAAGAAATAGTTCTTTTCAGGAAAAATAAACCAAAATTAATGCATAAATACACGAATTTTTATTTGAGGTTAGTTTACAAAAAATGCAAATATCTTGGAAGTGCGTGGTTTCCGCGACAGAATTTTTTCATAATCGTAATCTCCGACCTCCAAACTCCTTTTAACGTGAATTTTATCAAAATTGGAGCTATTCCCGTTTTCCTAATTTTTTCCTTATTTTCGAAATGGTAAACGCCATGAACGTGAAAATTGGTAATATTCTACGCATGATTGTAAAAAAGAATTTCCACAAAGATTTCCTCCAAATTTCGTCATTGATATAAGCAACTTTTCCGCTGAAGTTTTAAGAATAGTGACGTGTTTTGAACAAACAGGTAGAAATGAGAATTTTGTGGAACTAACGAGAAATATAGTCTATGAAGCTCCAATTATTTCTGTACGATTATTAATTCAACAATTAAATATAAGAATAGTATCGATACATACTGTTTTTAAAGAGGACCTTCAAATGCTGCCTTAAAAATTTCAAATGTACTATGAACTGCTTGCTTCCTCCAGATTATGTAAAAACTTAAAAATATGGTAATAGCATCGATTTTGATCAAATTCACCTTAGAGGGGGTTTTGGGGGCACAAATTACGAATATTAAAAAATTTTGAAGCGAAAACCACACACTTCAAAGATATTTTGAAATTTTTGTAAACTAACCTCAAAAAAAAATTCGTGTTTTTATGCATTAAATAATTTTAAACCTATTTTTTATGTTTTTTTCCATCAATAAAAAGCAAGAATAGTTTTTTTGTGAAAACATTGTATAAATACTAAAAAACGCATTTTTTTTTTATTCAACTTGAAGATTATTTCGTGAAAATTTGAGTTTTGCCGTTTTCAAACTTGTTTCTAGTTAGGTATATTTCGTTCATTTATTATTGTGTTCTGGATGTATTAAAACAGGTTTCAATTGCGCGAATTCTTTATAATTTCGTTAATTTACACTATTTCACTTTATAAATTTTCATTATCGTTTGAGATTTCACGAATTAATCCAATAGAAACAAAACTTTGAGGTTGGTTCATAAAAAATGTGATTTTTTATTATTTACAATATTTCCACATAAAAACTATTGTTATTCTCATATTCTACGGATAAGAAATAGTTCTTTTCAAGAAAAATAAACCAAAATTAATGCATAAATACACGAATTTTTAATTAAGGATATTTCACAAAAAATATCTTGTAAGCGCGTGGTTTCCGCGTAAATTTTTTTCATATTCGTGATCTGCGATCTCAAGAACCCCTAATCGGTGAGTTTCATCAAAATCGGAGCTATTACCATGTTCTTACGATAACCCAAAGAGGATTACATATTGGCATTGATTCAATTATAATATTAATAATGACGATGATTTAAATCAAACATTTTGACTGATATAAAGCATAGTTTCATCGAAATGGATATGTCAATTTTCAAATGCGCTTACGGGAGCACGGTGAATTCTTATTATCTTTATGAAACTGCCTTACACAACTGTTAAAAATTGCACTATGGAATAGCTACGAGAAAAATAATCATTAATCCAATATTTTTTTTTGGAAAATATTAATGGAAAAACTATGACAACAATATCATTCAACCGTTTATAAACAAACTTCATGATAACGAACTTCAAACTGGTTATTTCCAACAAGATAATTTTTCGATAACGGGCTTATTAGTAGCAACCATATTTCATCAAAAATCATGCTATTTAACATCTGTAGATTATTTTGTACTTCCTTATTAAAAAAAATCAGTTTTAAATCTTCAGTTCACAACATAGACGATTTACGGGACAACATAAAGAGACAATTATAGCAATTTAATGAATACATACATACTAGGTTCATGTCTTCTAAAATATGAAGGGTCGTATTAATTTACGTTTAAATGTTTAATTGCAACAATCTATTGTGAGAAATTCAATAAAACATATTGTTCTTGCATATTTAATATTCATATACATAACCTAACATTTATTTAATTGATTAATTGTACCATAATAAATGTTACTTTTCTGTGAGACTTAGAACGATTTTTTATTTAAGGTTAGATTGAATAGATTGAAGTACAGAAATTCTTTTACAATTCATGACTGCTCGGGGATTTTTTGAACACCCGCCGCTAACAATATGGTTTTTATTTATTTATTATCAGTTTTTGTACGAACAATGGTTATTATTGCCAGTAATCAATTTACACTAATTAAATTTAAACTATATTAATGTATTTCAAAAAATGAGGTTAAAAAAAATTATTAGGAATATACAATAATAGTAATATTTATATTAATTATAGAAAAGTTGGCAGTACCGCAAACACATTTTTATTTGACATTTCGTTCGTTTTGAGACGAAAATTTTTCGTAACGATAATTTACAAAATACACGTTTATTTAAGTAAATTTGTGTAAAATATAAACGAAAATGACATTAAAATTAATAAAGAATAGTAAGCAATCACGGAAATTTGGATTTTATGTGTATTTGGATGTAAACGTAATGATAAGTATTGATAAGGTTAGTAACATTTTTTTTTCTTTCTTAGCAGTGCCTTTTTCCGAAAAAGTTTATTAGGATAAAGGCACCAATGATTATTTTGGCTTTATCTTAGTTCTTGTTCCTACAATACAAATTAATGAATAGCAAATGCTTGCCTATCATATATTTTTTCTTGGTTACTTAAAAGTTCGTTATTCAAACAATTTTAAATATATCAATTCTATTTACGTGACTGGCTTTCATAGATTTCATTTTAATTAAATGACATTTGCGCATATAAATATTGAAATGCTTTGATGCGGTAATACAACAGGGTCTCACACTGGAAATTCAATCATTTCCCAATATATGTACAATTCTAACCCCAAATATAACAAAAAAATATCCATACATGATATCATGATATTTATGTCTTTTTTTTATTCTCAAACCTTTAGTTTAAACAATTATCACCGATTAAGTCTATTAACATTTAAAAACGTTTCAGTTGTATACGCAATCTATAATTAGAATATACTACGGTATTCAAATTATCTTAATAATTTTAATGTGTTTTTATGTCGATGATATTTGAATTTCAAATTAATCTTGGAATTTATTATGAGGCGTTTTTTATGTAAAATAATATATAAGACGTTAAAAAACATGGGGACTTTATAAAAAATGTTAAATTTTGCTTCCGCGAATAGATTTTGTTTTAATGCAGTATTAAAAAGTTAAAAATACATATTTATAGAAAAAGTGTAATCCTTAAATTTATCTTTCACAAGCAAGGTTAAAATAGTATTGTTTTTCATTTAGTTTATACCGACCGAGTGATAAATGATAGAAGGAAATATTTAAGGCAAAATAAATTAAGTTGCCTGGTGGTTTACTTTATATTTATTTTTTTAGGTTAGAATGTTTTATATAAATATAGACATGGTTAGAATTACTAGTACTAATAAATATCAATTACTATTTACTTTGTTAAATTTAAAAATCAGGCATGTCAACATAAACTTTCAGAATTATTGCCAGCTTAAGAATAACCGGAAAATATTTGAAGAAAAGAAAATTTCGTTTAGAATTACGCAAAAAAAGTATATATGTACTCGTATTTCGAAACTTTCAGATATTTCAAAAAATATAATCTGGACGGATAAGAGTAAATTTGAGTTTGCAACTAAGAGTATGGAAATATTTCGGTAAACTTCTAGATAAATAAATAATTTAAACAACATCCACAAAATTTAGCAACACCGTGTGGACACAAGTATGACGTATGTCTCGTGTGGCATCATAAATAGACTATGTGAATATTTTTAATGCTATTTCTTTTTGTATTTTCGCTTTATTGAATTTAACCCAGGAAATTCCTTATTTCCATCGTTTGCAGGATTTGAATAAGCCGACGTTTCGGCTCAATCTGCTATCGTCTTCAGGGTAGCCCTGAGAAGAGTTGGATCTTGCCAAACTCGCGTCTGACATATTTGTCTTCCCAATTTTTTAATTGCAAGAGTTTGGCAAGATATACTCCTTCTCAGGGTTACCCTGAAGACGACAGTAGATTGACTGCTGAAACGTCGGATTATTCAAATCCTACAAGCGATGGAAATAATAATAAACAACTACTCAATTAATAATTAATCGTCAACAATTTAGTTTTATTAAATTCGTTAGTTTTATTAAATATTTAATGCAGTTTTTTTTATTTACATTGAAACATACGCAAAAACTTAAGAAACTTAATCAAAAACTTAATTTTTTAACCATACTCCTTTTCAAATGCAAGGGTATAAATCAGTTTTGTATCTTGTACTATATTCAGACAAAACTTGACGCAAATACACAATACAACTAACTTCATTGTTATTACTAAGTAATGAATACTAAATGTATAATTAATTTTGTATTAAAATACATTTCATGGCGTTAATGGCACAAGTAGTCACAGCTCTAAGCAATACTAGACGATATAACTAGTTTCTTGCACTAACAACGAATATTACCATAATAAAATGTCATTATATTGAATAACGTACCTAATAATGAGAACTCAATAACTGTACTTATAGTATAATTTACCGTTAATGAAATTAGATTACAATTACAATTTTAAGATTTTAAATATAACCATACGGCCAGGTAAACTGTAATTATAACTCAATCGAAGGATACTGGTTTATATAATTCGATACTCGTTATACAATTCAAACTTGAAATCCATTTAGAAAATATTCCAAAAGAATATTTAGTTTCCGTGCGGGATTTTAAAAAAATTCTAATTAGATTTACGTACTCCTATGCCAATGTATTATCGTGTTATCGACTACAATTAATGGGTTTTAGTCTTAACTAATCTTATCTCCGAGATATCGGAGGTAAGAAATGTGATTGTTGAAGTCAAATATGGAAAAATTATATAAATATGATTTATATTGGCAAATATAAATTAAAAATAAATTTATTTTCTTTTTAAAGACGATTAAAGTTCAAAATGCTGGGCCTATTGACAAATTAAATTATTAAAACAAGTCTTTTTCATTATTTAAAATGCAGTTAAGTATCAACATCTAATTTCTATATGTATATTGCGCGACATATAAAGCCCGTACAACTATTATGAGCATTAAGTTGAGTTTTATAATTGCGTAAACGGGACAAATATATTAATTCTGTCACTTACATACATCATAGGTTATACATAACAAGTGTTCATTAGAAAAGTCAATCTAGGTTACTTTGAAATTTTGATAGAATAAGACGCAAATATATTAGTATGTGTTTGTTGTTCCGTAAACGTAAATCCAAATGACATTTGATAATGTCAATCACAAATATCAGTTAGTGCATAAAATAATCGTGCGTCGATTCTGGTTTAAATAAATTGCTTCTCAGTTTTAAAATGGCTTTCACTTTAGAACATAAAATTTTTTTAGTCCAGGCTTATTTTCGAAGTGGTAATAAACTTTATGGTTTATGGGTTTATTCAGTTCAAGATTGCATGGTAGAATTTCAAGTTGAGTTTCCACATTTTGTAATAGATTATATACAACTTAAGAATACTTTGGATTATAGAGCTTTAAAACTTTTTTCTGAAACTGGTAGTCTCTTAAGAAAATCAGGCAGCGGACCAGTTAAGAAACGTACACTTCAAGTTGTCAATCGTGTTGAAGAAATAATTGAAAATGAGCCACAAACATCTGTTCGACATTTGACTCAACGAATAAACCTTTCTGTTGGCACAACTCACAAGTTATTAAAAAAAGATATGCAACTTTATCCATACCGTGTCACAGCAGTACAAGAATTGTTAGAAATGGATTACCCAAGTAGACTACAGTTTTGTAATTGGTTTGTAAATATGAACAATATGGAGAACTTTCGCAAAGAGTCATCTTTACTGATGAAGCATGGTTTTATAAAACGGGATACCTAAATTCACAAAATACAAGAATTTGGAGTAGTGAAAATCCACATGTAATTAATGAAGAATCGCTACATCCAGAGAAAATTGGTGTTTGGCCAATATTTTTTCAGGGAACGTTAAATGGTCAAAGGTACCGTACGGAAATTTGACAACTATTTGTCAATCAGTTGCATGATGATGAACTTCAAAATGCATATTTCCAACAAGACGGAGCACCTTGTCACTGTACTGCAGAATCTTTGGATTATTTAAGAGAATTTTTTGATGAGCGTATAATTAGTCGAAATACTGAAATTGCCTGGCCTGCACGTTCATGCGATTTAACACCTTGCGACTTCTTTTTGTGGCCTTATCTAAAAAATAACATATTTCGAACACCTATATTGAATTTGAATGATATGCTACAGAGAGTCGAACGGAAATGCATGGAAATTAATAGCAATCTAGTAATGTTGCAGAATATCATCAGAAATTTTGAACGGAGGATTTTAAAGTGCATTGATCTTGAAGGACAACATTTTCAACATTTGTTATAGTTTTCAATAAATACCTATTATTTATTTGATATTTATTTGTATGTATGAAACTCAAAATATGCGACTTAGTAGGTTAGGTAGTAAATTTTAATTTACGACATACTTCAAAATGTTCTCAGTAAATCACATGCTACTAGATTGACTTTTCAAATGAACACTTGTTACATTACTAATGCCTATAACTTAAGTCAAATTTGATCAGCCTGGCTTGATAATATGTTAGTTAGTTCACGGCTTTTATATGTCGACCAGTGTACAAAGCATAATTGACTTTAATTCTATCCAAAAAAAAGTTTGCTGGAATATTATAATTTCAGATTTTCCATTTCTAATAATACTAACAGCATTCAATAAATTCAATAAAATATTCTAAATTAAACATAGCATGTGAGCCTAAGATGTATTTAAAGTTCATTTGTACTATATTTACCGACGGTAAACGAAATTTATTATACGGGAAATTTATTAACGAATTAAGCAATTATTACCGCAGGTGTCATTATAACTTAAAAAACAAACACATTTTACAATTAATAAACGTTTAAATTCAATAAATATTTCACTTGAAGATGATATATATGCGTTACAAATAAGTTTTTTTATCATCAACTTTTCTAGTCTAGAATTATGTTTTTTTTTATATTTTCAAACATGTATTAGTGAAGTTAAGCTTTGCATTAACTCTGTACGCTATTTTAAATAAGTACAATTCCATCCGCGAATGATATTTTAAGTCGATAGTGAAAACATTCATTTCCTATAAGAAATAATCGTCATTGTGAAAGTAATATATTGTATATTTGCGATATTAAGCGATATTCTGTTTGTCTAACAGAAAATGTTCTCAAATAATCTTATCTTTACATGCACCTGATCGCCGTATTTAAGGAATGACATCAACAACATACTGGTAACACGTAAATACACCTAAACGGAAACAAAATATCAAATAAAAGAACAACTTTGCTTCATACAGTTTACGCAAACGATAGTCCAGCTAGTGACAGTATTTTCTTTGAGTATTTAGTAGAATATCTATAAAAAAAAAATTCCTGTACCTAGATACATGTCGATTGCTTGGTAATCCAAAAATAAAATAAAATAATCCGTTGGCTAGGTAAGTCGAAACATCACAACAAGTATTCTTGTCATCAAAACTGCAGTAATAAAATCACACCGCTTCTTCTATTTTCCAAATTCAAATTGGAACTATTTTCGTTTGAGATACAAAAGTATTTTAAAAGTCCCAATCCGCGCACTTTTTGACACAGTTCTTTCGCCTGCACACGGATGACACACACTTCATAAACAAAGTTTGTTATTGTCGGACGTCGAAAATCGCAAAGCATTCGCGACTATGTCCACTGGGATGTCCGGCGATAGCAATTCACTTATACGACACACTTCATCACTTCGATCAATAGACGCACCGTCACTGTTAACAACGCGCGATTTCCCGAAACCGTTCATAATTTTTTTTGAGTTTTCCGCCTTCGAAAAATCAGCAGCGGCGGAGCGTCGCTGATTCGTAGCAGTCGCTTCGTCCCTTCTCGTCTCGAGTTCGTAACAACAAGCATGACAAGTATGTAAAGTATTGGAGGAATTGTGGACACATTGCTGGCATTCTAGCCAATATTTTTGTGGAAACGGCGCGTAAACTGTATGAAAACCGTGTCCAAAACGGAATTGTACTCACCTGCAGTAAAAATCCACGCCTGTACGCCAACTTTTCCGCTAATTAGAACAGATTTTCGTCCGTAAATACGAAGAGTCGGTAGGTTATTGGTATGCCAGGAATGGTACAAAGAATCTAGACAACGCAACGACTACAGCGCAACAACTATGCGCATGGTAAACGCTTCAGAGCCAGTTTTGAGTGTCCCCTTGCCTCGCTATGCTAACGTGAACAATATAACGAAAACACAAATACGTTGTCGCCATCTGTTACTGCATATTTGAATCAGATACATTACAATTACTTTTTGTGATAAAATAATTAAATTTGATACTTAATAATATAAGAAATAACGGTAAGTGTTAATAATAATTAGTGTAAGTTTATTATAGTTTGTATTAGATCCAAATAAAAATTTATTTTGATTCATTTTAGTTAGGTGAATATTTGGTTGCATAACTATATTAATTGTGTCATTAATAGTAGCTTACACGAGAAAATTAGCACTTGAACAATATTTCACATACGTTCTTACATTAAATCGATATGATTCTTTAAATTTACATTAGTAGAATTTTCATAAACAGTTATATTTATGCGTTGTCACAAAAAGGTCAATTTGCATTTTTAGTTACACGACTATTGTTTGTTTATAGATTCCAAAATAACAATAAAATATACAAGCAATTTACTCTTATATTTTCAAATTAGCAATTATAATTATTTGTAGTAATAAGTCTTAATTCTTTTCCATGATGAAATGAGACACGTTTTTCTTTTTTAATACCTTTCCTCTTCAGGTAAATGTAATTTTGAATTGTACCTATATTTAGGCAACCAACTATACAGAATACAAATCAAATGTTCCATGAAATACGTTTCAAATTTTCGAGGAAAAGTCGGTATTGACAATTACCTATTTACGTATTTCATTTACATACTATCCTATTTCTTTTAATTATCTACACCCAACTACATTACATTATTAAACAATACAATTTCAGATCGTTTTTATTATACAAATATGTGTGTCAGAGTGTATCTATTATTACTTTCCAAATTAATGCTAGATACTGTAGTAATAAACGTTGAGTAAATATGAACACTACATTACAGAGCAACGTATATTTGCACTATATTCTATAATCTATTTTTTTAAAGGTCGCTTTACGATTTGGAATTTTTCTTGTAGGATTTTTATTGCACGCGTGCGCAATGCAATCATTTTCGATCAGCTGTTACAATTTTTCCTACATTTCAAGTAATAGCAGCACATGTTCTATTTTTATTGCAACCTAGCTGCAATTCTAGTATTTTTTTAGGGATTTTATCATAGCCAACACATGACGAAAATTCCCATCTTTTTACAAATATGGGGGTTTGCGATTTTCGAATGATTTTAGATGGTTGATATCCAAAAATTATTCCGTTAAATTTTTATTTCCTGCTTTCTATTTAACCAGGGTTTAAAGCAAGCTTTACACTTACGAGAACTCGTAGCGCAATGATATTTGCCGCAGAAGATTCAGGAAAATTTGGGGAAAAGAAACACTACAAAAGTATTTGAAAGTATCCTAAAAGACTTATTTTATTTGAAAATAAAGGTGGATACAAAAATTTTACGAGAGTGAATACAATACATTTTGTTACATTGCATGATATGGTAAACATACACAAATAGTTATTTATGTATTGTACCTAGGTTCGTAAGTACAGCTTTATGGTCGAGAATACGTTTGCAAACCGAGACCCGTAGGGCCAAGGTTTGCATATATTCGAGACAATAAAATTGTACTGTACGAACCGGGGTGCATATGTGATTTTTCGTCATACCTACGTTCTTTTTTAATAGACGAATTTTGATGATTTTGCACTTTACTGTTATTATAACAAGTGTTCATTTGAAAAGTCAATCAATAGGTTACTTTGAAATTTTGATAGAATAAGACGCAAATATATTAGTATGTGTTTGTTGTTCCGTAAACGTAAATCCAAATGACATTTGATAATGTCAATCACAAATATCAGTTAGTGCATAAAATAATCGTGCGTCGATTCTGGTTTAAATAAATTGCTTCTCAGTTTTAAAATGACTTTCACTTTAGAACATAAAATTTTTTTAGTCCAGGCTTATTTTCGAAGTGGTAATAAAATTGATGGTTTATGGGTTTATTCAGTTCAAGATTGCATGGTAGAATTTTAAGTTGAGTTTCCACATTTTGTAATAGATTATATACAATTTAAGAATACTTTGGACAGAACTTTAAAACTTTTTTCTGAAACTGGTAGTCTCTTAAGAAAATCAGGCAGAGGACCAGTTAAGAACCGTACACCTCAAGTTGTCAATCGTGTTGAAGAAATAATGGAAAATGAACGACAAACATCTGTTCGACATTTGAGTCAACAAATAAACCTTTCTGTTGGTACAACTCACAAGTTATTAAAAAAAGATATGCAACTTTATCCATACCGTGTCACAGCAGTACAAGAATTGTTAGAAATTGATTACCCACGTAGACTACAGTTTTGTAATTGGTTTGTAAATATGAACAATAATGGAGAACTTTCGCAAAGTCATCTTTACTGATTAAGCATGGTTTTATAAAACGGGATACCTAAATTCACAAAATAACGAGCGATCATTAAAATTTTCACTCGTAGCTGGCCGTGTATATAAAAATTATGTCGTAGCTTTAGTCATTAAGATGTTATTTCAAACATCTGTCAGTGTCAAATATATATTTTAAAGTTTCATCAAAAGAAAAAGTAATGGCCTTTAATGATATGCATAAAGCGTTTATGGTAGAATGTTACTTCCTGACATCTCAAAAAATTGATGGTATTTGGCAGCATTCAATAGAAAATTGCCTTGCGGAGTTTGAAGAGAGATATCCAAATACTGTTCCTAGCTATAAAACTTTCCGTGATACGCTAATGCATTGTGTATATCTTTTTCGTCAAACAGGCAGTATTTTAAGGAAAAAAGGAAGCGGTCCTCCTCTCAAGAGAAGTCGCGGCGTAATTGAAAATCTCAGACAAATTATTAACGAATCTCCTCAAACATCTATTCGCAGAGTTTCGCAACAAGTAGGGCTTTCGTATGGAACATGTCAAAAAATTTTAAAAAAGGACTGCACATGTATCCATATAAAGTAACATCTGTACAAAATCTATTACCTACGGATTATGAAAAAAGAACACAATTTTGCCAATGGTTTATTCAAACAATGACAGACAATATTTGAAATCATACTTTTTTCACCGATGAAGCTTGGTTTTATTTGAAAGGTTATGTTAATTCGCAAAATATGCGTATGTGGTCCAGTGAAAATCATCATTTCTACAGAGAAGTTCCTCTACATCCAGAAAAAATAGGCGTATGGGTAGGTATGAGTCGTCACCGATTAATAGGACCAATATTCTTTGAGGGCACGATAACATCGGAGAAATATCGTGACGAAATTCTTAGTGTTTTTACTAATCAATTGACTAATGATGAACTCCAGGTCGGATATTTTCAACAGGATGGGGCTACATCTCACGTTACACTTGAAAATATTCAGTTTTTGCAACAATTTTATGGCGATGGGATAATAAGTAGAAATACATCGATTCCATATCCACCACGATCGTGTGATTTAACAGTCATGGATTTTTTTGTGTGGCCATATATAAAGAATATTATTTATGAAACACCAATTAATAATCTACAAGAGTTAAGACATAAAATCATAGAAAAATGTGAACACATCAATAACTCACCGCAAATACTGATCAATGTTTTCAATGCTCTACGAAATAGAGTGCGATTATGCTTGGTGGAGAATGGTCAACATTTTACACATTTTTTATATATTCTATTACTTTGTATAAAAATTATAAATATATTTAATATAAAAGTCAGCATTTCAACTTATTTTTTAACAATCATGACGTTTGAAATTATAATGACAGATCTCCTCTAATAACTTAAGTTAGGACATACTTTTTGTGTACATGGCTTACTTGAGCGAAAATTTTAATGATCACTCGTTACATGAATTTGGAGTAGTGAAAATCCACATGTAATTAATGAAGAATCGCTACATCCAGAGAAAATTGGTGTTTGGGCAGCGATAAGCCAAAGGCGAATCATTAGACCAATATTTTTTCAGGGAACGTTAAATGCTCAAAGGTACCGTACGGAAATTTTACAGCCATTTGTCAATCAGTTGCATGATGATGAACTACGAAATGCATATTTTCAACAAGACGGAGCTCCTTGTCACTGTACTGCAGAATCTTTGGATTATTTAAGAGAATTTTTTGATGAAGCTATAATTAGTCGAAATACTGAAATTGCCTGGCCTGCACGTTCATGCGATTTAACACTTTGCGACTTCTTTTTGTGGCCTTATCTAAAAAATAACATATTTCGAGCACCTATATTGAATTTGAATGATATGCTAAAGAGAATCGAACAGAAATGCATGGAAATTAATAACAATCCAGTAATGTTGCAGAATATCATCAGAAATTTTGAGCGGAGGATTTTAAAGTGCATTGATCTTGAAGGACAACATTTTCAACATTTGTTATAGTTTTCAATAAATACCTATTATTTGTTATTTATTTGTATGTATGAAACTGCCAAAATATACGACTTCGTAGGTTAAGTAGTAAATTTTAATTTACGACATACTTCAAAATGTTCTCAGTAAATCACATGCTACTAGATTGACTTTTCAAATGAACACTTGTTATTACAGCGCGTATTCATGTGTATTAGAAAGAGATAAAGTACAATTTGCGGTTGACACTTGAGCAGTACGAACTGAAAACTTATGCTTTATGAACTGTATTTATATCGCCCGTCGTAGTGACGTCCATTTCAGCCCGATGTGTCCGGTCTCTATTAACGTGGTATTTTCTAGCCGGTTTGAAGGTTATAAATGTTCAGATTAGTAACCGATCGTGAGTAAAAAAAATATTTGTAAGAAAAAATTTATTGCTAATCACAAAATGACAAATGTCAAAATGACATTAAATAAATAGTTCGTTATAAATAAAAGGCATAATTTGCAAGTACTAGTTACTCAGTGCCTACTGATACGAAGTTTTTTTTGAAACGCGTTTGACAGTATGTAATAAGGGCCGCTTTACAGTTTGAAATTTTTGTTGCATGCAATTTTTCTTGCACGCATGCGCAATCCAAACATTTTCGATCAGCTGTTGCAATTTTTCTTGCATTGCCAGAAATAGAACATGTCAAATTTTTCTTGCAAGCCAACTACAATTTTAGTATTTTTTTAAGGGATTTTATCATAGCTAACACATGTTCAAAATTCCTGTCTTTTTACAAATATAACCTACATTTGGGGGTTGTGGTTTTCGAATGATTTTAAATCGTTCGAAAACCAAAAATTGTTTTCTTAAATTTTTATTTTCTTTTTTCTATTTAACCAGGCATTAATCCCACCATCTTCGTTTCCAAATGTTAGCGTTTTCTGCTGATAATGCTGAAAACGCAATTAGTAGGAAACTAGCAGCTTTAATTTTGCGTTGATTTTTATCCATAACAGTCGTTTTCTGCCATCATTATGTATGTTATTTTGCTTGAGATAAATAATATGTATATGATCAAAAAGTCTTTGGATCGCGATAGCCATGAAGTGTAAAAACCATCTATAGAATTATTTACTTCTGTATAGCAAACGCCAATTAAGTTGGCGCGAGGAGGGGGTGCGCAGAAAAGTTTTTAAAAACGTCTACCCCCACTACTCAAGTAATTGTCAGAATACATTTGTCATTGACGTTTGACGGAACATAATGTATTTGCTAGGGGATCATAAAGTGATATACGCTCAGAGGTTAGAATTATCTGACATTTGATGTAAAACCAAATACAAATCTCCCCACTACTTCTAATCCTGCGCGAACTTACCCCTCCACGCGCCAACTTAATTGGCGTTCGCTATACTTTGAAGTACACATAAGTCACAAATAAAATAGATTTGAGGTTATGGTAATTAGCTGCATTTTATGAATATTTTATAACCAGCTGACTTGAAAGTTGTCAAGTAAATGTCAAAACTAATTGAAATAAATAATTTCATAGATATCTCGTAAATTCCACGGCAATAACTATCCAAAGACTTTTTGATCATACGATATGTGTTGGTCAACCTGATTGACAAAAATAATTTCACGGACTTGCACGTAAAAATTACGAAGTGTAAAGCACGGCTTAGCGTGCAAGAAAAATTGCATGCAACGAAAATTGCAAACTGTAAAGCGACCTTAAGAAATAAAATTGTAGAAAAGGCGCCCAAAATTATTTATTATTTTATAATTGTTTGGTGTGAACACATTTTGCATATACAGTCGCGTGTTTTCCAGAATACGAATTATAATTTCTAATATGGTCAAATATTTTTAAAATATTCTAAGAAGCAGTCAATATAATTAATTTTATTGCTTTAGAAAATGCAATTCACGTGTTCTGTAGCTCTTATACAAAAACCGCCACTGTTTATAACTGAATTTTCAATTCAAACGTAGGTATAAGGTAATAATGACAATTCTGTTAAATTTTGAATTATGTTTCCATGGTTACGAAATAATTTCTTTGATATGATTGGTTATAATAAAATTCATGCATATATTCTGCCCAACTAGGATCCTTAAAATGAATCTTTACCAAAAAACTGAATTGTAGTTAATTGAATCGATTCTGCCTTTACTTGATGTAAATCCATATCAAACGATAAAAACACACAATGTTGTATTAGATTTACACTTTATTTAATAATAATAATAATAACTATATAACAGCTGTTTCACCGTACAACGGTTTCTTCGGATATAGCAAGCGGTACTATAAAACATTTTACTTAAACGTAAATATTTTTTTATTTTATTACTTAATGGTATTCTCAGAAATTGGAAACCGAAATATTTTTACCCGCCTCTTTTAGTAGGGATACAAATAGATAACATAAATTATATAAGTGACACATATCTAACAAAATATTTCAATCACAAATAGGAAATAAATTCAACAGAGGGGAGGAATTAAGCTCTGTTTTGTCATTTAATAATTTATTTGAAAATTTTTGTTTATTAATTTGCATTGCTTCTAATAAATCGAGTTTCTTACTTTTGTTTTCTTCGTGTAGGATCTTGAAATTATTATTAAAACTATGGCTTTCTTCAATTAAATGGTTGGAGTATGCTGAATCTGTTTTCCCATTTCTAAACGAATAATAATGCTCGTATATGCGCTTTTTGAACGTTCTACCTGTTTGCCCGATATATGTTTTAGTACATGTGCCACAAGTTAGTTTATACACACCTGACTTATTATGATGTGCTGTTTTACTTTTATTGTTTTTGATGTAGTTACTAATATGGTTGTTGGTTTTATATGCAATGTTTATATTTTGTTTTCTTAAAAATTTTTCCAATGGTTTATTTTGTCTGCCTAGGTAAGTAATAATTTTAAATTTCCTGTCATGATCTTTAGTAATCGGATATATATCTTGTATTGCTTTAGTTTCTCGTTTTTTGGATATTATTTTATCTATTATATTCGGGTCATAACCATTATTGATTGCAATCTGTTTTA
The DNA here is from genome assembly GCA_935421215.2 of Melolontha melolontha. Lineage (NCBI taxonomy): Eukaryota > Metazoa > Arthropoda > Insecta > Coleoptera > Scarabaeidae > Melolontha > Melolontha melolontha. The sequence continues at coordinate 117,048,594 of OW285243.1, read as the reverse complement.
TAATGTTGTATTCTGAATTAAAGTCTTCTATTGACATGGGTATATTTAATAGTCTATGAATCATACTATAGAATGCTGCTAATTTATGTTGAATTGGGTGCATTGATTTATTATGTATTGTTGTGTCTGTGTGCGATACTTTATGGTATATCGAGAATTTTAGTAAGTTATTGTTTCTCTTAATCGTTAAATCTAAAAAGTTAATGCTATTATTCTGTTCTTTCTCTATTGTGAACTTAATGTTTTTATGTATTGAGTTGATAAATTCTTCAAGTTTATTAAGTTGTCTATCTGTACCTGTATAACAAATTAAGATATCATCTACGTACCTATGCCAAAATAAAATGTTCTTAACTAATTCACTGTTATTAAATATAGTGGTCTCAAGGTTATCTATAAAAATATCCGCTAATAACGGGCTAAGTGGGTTGCCCATTATTAATCCGTCTTTACAACTGTAAATATTATCATTAAACACAAAATAATTTTGATCAACACAAATTGAAAGTAAAAATAAAATTTCTTCTGTTATGGTGGGGTTGGTTCTATTATTTTCTAGCATATTCTTAATTAGCAAATTGGCTTCTTTAGGAGGAACACTAGGAAATAGGTTTTGTACATCAAACGATATTAGTTTCGCATTATTCGGTAAATTAACCTCTTTAATCTTATTAACTAATTCATAGCTATTTTTAACGCTGTAATGTGGTTTAAATTTTGTGTGTTTAATAATTATATTTATGAGATTTTTAGATAATTTAACTGCTGGGGCTGTAATATATGAAACTACTGGTCTTATGGGGAAGTTTTGTTTGTGTAATTTAATTAATGAATATAGTTTGGGGGGTTGTGGGTTCATTACCTTTAGTTTAAATTTTTCGATATTAGTAAATAGGGTCGACGAGGACTTAATAGCATTAATAATCTGAGACTGGAACGATTGAGTAGGGTCTTTTTTAATTAACACGTATTTGTTAGGATCTAAAAAATTAATAGTTTTAAGTGTGTATTCCTGTTTAGAAATTGCAATAATCGTTTTGCCTTTGTCTGCTCTTGTGAAAATCAAATTATTATCCTTCATTTTGACACTAATATCTTTTACTGTTTTAAATTCTTGGTTAAATGTCTGTTTAATATTAATATTTTTAATAATCTTACTTGCTTGATATTTATTTATTAAATTATTGCTCTCCGATAACGCTAATTCGGTTTCCACTGCTAAATGTTCTAGTGATTTAGTGTTAATATCTGGTGTTAAATTATAATTAAAGCCTTTATTTAAAATTTCTTTCTCTTTGTTGTTAAATACGACATTACTGAGATTATAAAATCTAGGAAAAAATATGTGATCTGAAAATTTCTCTTGTTTGATATTATTACAGGTCGGTTTATTAGCGATTAAAGCATCTATTTTCCTACTCTGTTTAACAAATTTCCTATTAATTAATACACTAATTTGTGATCTAACATTAGTATCTAACACATCAAATTCTATCGGGTGAAGTCTATATACTAACTCAGAGTGTACTACCTTAAGATATAGATTAAACTTATCCCTTTTTGAGTATTGTATTTTTCTATCTTCGATTATCCATTTTCTCATTCCTAATATTCTGGCTTTCTGAGCTGGTATGCTGTTGTTATCGGTCTTTGGTCTTGCTATATCCGAAGAAACCGTTGTACGGTGAAACAGCTGTTATATAGTTATTATTATTATTATTAAATAAAGTGTAAATCTAATACAACATTGTGTGTTTTTATCGTTTGTAGTTAATTGATTTAAGTTAAATAAACAAAGACACAGTTGTGAATAAAACAAATGTAGTCAAAATATTTAATACATAGTTTTATTATTCTTATGTACAAATTATAAATAAATATAGAAGACAGTTTTGATATATATATAAAAAAAACAAATAAATTAAATAAAATGTACCATCAAAATTATGTATATATAACGTTTATATACTATATATTTATTTGTTACTCTATTATCTACCTTAAACACGATGACTAGAGTCTTAATCACAGGACGTTAAAATTGAAAAATATCCTACTCACTTTACTTGAGAAAAAAACAATACGTAAAAATAATGAGAATGTATATGAGAATATATATGATGATATACAAAAAATTTGAATATTCTAACTTTCTAGATCTAAGAAGGCTGTGTTTCGAGTGTAAAAAATCCTTATTCAATAACAAAACAGAGCCCCACTTTGGTGACCCGAAATTTCCTTGCGATTTTGTATAAGTAGCGCTTAATTGACTAAAATATTTTGTTCATCAAACCCAGGTACTAATAAAGTTTCCAAACATTTTGATGTTTGCCTTTCTGTAGACCCCTAGCAACAATTAGATGTTCGTTAGGAAAATTTGACAACGCTGTACAATGATAGGCCATATTTGCTGTTGCTATAATGTATTCACAAAAGGCAAATCGGCTAAAAGCTAAAAAGGAATAATAAACATACCTGCATTGTGCACATTTATAATTATTTTACTCTGCGTATTCTTACCCAATTCTCGACACAAGAGTCTATGTTCTGCAAAAAAAACAACCATAAAAACTGTAGAGATCAGTGATATGATGAACAATGTTTTTTTGTAAAATATCTCTTGATCGAATATTTTGAGATCTTTTCTACTTGACGCTATGTTTTGTAGACCTCTCAAAGCAGATACCATGTGCAATAAACTGCAGAACATGAAAAATATAAATAGTTTCTCATGTACCGCTACAAAACACATAAAAAAATTGAAGAAACTGCATAGGTAATGATCGTGTTCTACATTCCATATCACTTACGATAGTTCTCCATATTAGATATATATGTAACTCCAGCTAGAGCTGAAACTTCCAAAACGTTAAACATAAATGCAAGATCAAGCCACCATCTTGTTAAGGTCTGCATGTTTAAACTAATATCATTTCCTATTAAATTTTGTTGATATGATCTATGTGCTGCGGCAATTATATACCTTGGTCCTATATGCACAGCGACACTAAGACGCCATAAGTATTTTTGTGGACTAACACCAGTTATCGCACTTATCGATGGTATAATGTTGTAAACCTTGAAATTAAAAAAAATAACATGAAAAGGTAAATACAAAATATAAATTTACATACTTGGCAGTGGGTTTCATGAACTTCCTCATTTTGATAAATTATTGCCGTTATAAAACATAATACAAGAGCGCAAAATGGAATAGCAGCTGTGAAGAAGCAAAGATATTTAAAATTTAAGGTATAATGGATAATTATGTCTGATTTTGAAAAGTCCCCTTTAGAATCCCCAGGCTTCATTATACAAATCTCTGGAATATTTATGCAACAAACCATTCAGTATCTCGCAGGAATATTTTCTATGTCATCGTTTGGTACTGAAAAACGTATCTAGGTAAACAACAAATACATGTAATTTAAAGAAAATAATACTGGAATTTTGAAAATACATGGGAATGAAAGCCTTGACAATACAAAAATATTTTGAAAAATAATTTTAAAATTTGACATTTTAGGTTATTGTAATGGATAATAGATTAATGAAACTAAATCAGATTTGAATTTTTGGATTATACATTAACTTAAAACGCCTGAAACATTTTCAAACATACCTTCTCAAGTTTCTGTTATTTATGTAAATCTCCATGTATTCTTAAAATATAATAACAAATAAAAATTGACATTTAAACAGTGATATATCGAGCAAATTGCAGAACGAACTACAAATACCATTGGAGCATGCTCATTGACGTTTATTTTCCCTCCGTTCAAAATTAATGATTTTCTGTTAAAGAGTTATAAAAATAAACGACAATAAGAGCTTATAGTTCTATATGTAAATCATGTTTTCGTGTTCCTTTATAATAAGTAGAGCCGTGATTATGCAAAATAAATATTTAGGAAAATATATTAACTCTTATTTTTTTAATGATCTTATTGCAAATACTAAACAAAAGTTGATTACTTTATCAATTCCGATGTTAATATCCACATTCTTTATGTAAAATATAAGTTGAATCCAACAGGTGTTATTTGATTGTATACAAAGAAAATACAAAGCAAAATTTAAAATGCTTATTACATAAAATAAATAACGTGTTGGAAGGAAATGTTTAAATGAACGAAATATCTAAAAAAGTGTAAAATAAAATTTACAAAATTGTTTGTGACATTGTTTTGAAATTATTTCCTTGTTGACCTACGCTAATAAATGTTATTTTTATAATCTTTCTCGGATTTTTTTGTGTCTAAATAAAAACATTTTTTCTATATATTTTAGTTAGTAAACTCAACGCTTCACACAATCATAATATTTTGGTTTAATTTAATTTTCTCTTTTTTTTTTAGTTTTATTTAAATTGCCATAATTACGTTTTAATAAGACCATAAAATAATTTCTGTGTTATCGATATATAGGTATACCAATACATATACAATATATACATTATGTTGTGTCGCATTTAATTTTTGAAAACAAAAAGAAATAAGGCGAATGATACACGTTGATATAAGAATTATTAATTCGATGAAGGTTATTAATATTCGTATCCTAGACGGCTTTGTTCAACTCTTAGTCAATCAGTTGCTAAACTGGCCGTTAACAAAAAATAAATACCTGCGAAAAAGAATTAGGTTTCATTAAAAATATTACGAGTTTTGACATAGAAATAATTAATAAATTAGAAAACTAATTTAAAAAGGACAACCCGCGATTTCCCTTACTTGTTACCTCAACAAAGTCGTGGTAAAAAGTTCATACGTTTACCATATCAACAAATCACGAAAACCATAAATAGGATTGTTAAAAAAACGGTCTCAAAGTTGATTTTCGGCCCGGAAACTCAATCAAATCACTTCTAGGAAACACAAAAGATAAATTAAATATGAATCAGAAATCGGGTATATGAAATTAATTGCCGCGATTGTAAATTGAAGTAATTTGGTCAAACAAAACGTTGAATAACAACTCGTTATTAAAAACATACAGGTTGTATATAAATTGGTGGATAATTTGCACGTGGAGTGTTTCCTTATACTATTCTAAACCATTTTTATATATTTTTTTATTAAAAAAAAATTTTAATATTGTTTTAGAAAAATTATGCAAAAAATTAACATATTTCTACAGATATTAAATTTATTAGAAAGATAATTTTGAATAAACGTTTAAACCTCTTGTAAAGTTATTATCAACCGTTGGAAGTTTATTTATAAGAAATATTTCGAAGAATAACAAAAGGAAAGACGCCACGTATAGATTGTCCGCTAATTTCTACACACCCTATATATCGCATATTAAATTCAATAGACCGGAAAAATCAAGTGTTGCTCGTTATACGTTAGAAATCAATCATAACATTACGGCAGATTGTTTAAAACTAATTAAGAATATAAACAGTCCGAGGGAATTGGACATAGGTATATGAAAGCATTGGGGATGACAACTTAATTGTCGAAATATGTATTTCGGATACGAATATTGATGTGGTAAGGGGTTTTATACTTTTTTAAGTGTCTATAGTCTATTTATGATTCCATACAGAGCACGTGATAGTCAGTAATATGAATATCAGGCATAAAAACTTAAAGACCACGAGTTACTAACATACGGGCACTGTTATTTCTGCATTTAAAATATATTGTTACCTACCATTCACAACATTGTCAGAGTATTATATGTCACAACTGTCCTTATTCGTTTTGTTTTTTTCGTGTAGTTTTCTGTCATTTAAATCGATGTACCATAAACTAAAAAGTTTTCAATTGAAAAATATAAACAAAATTTAGCAACACTGTCAGACACTACTATGACGTGTTACTTTTCCTACTGAACATGATAACTTAGTTGTCAAAATCGTATATAGGATACAGATATTAATGGTAAGGAGTTTTATATCTTTTTTTTAAGATATTGAAGAAAAAATGGCATAGAAAAAGGTCAAGGAAGACAATACAAGAAATAAAAAGTTATTACCGATTTTAAAGAAATATTACAAACAAATATATGAATCTCCAAGAAATAAAAGTTTAAAATTTACAATTTTGGCACGTGAACCCTTTTCATATTAATCAGTAAAGTATAAATAAAAGAAATGTTCATATTGATACCGATGCTAGCGTGACTAAGCTATACTCTATTTTTGAAGTAGAGAGACGAATTTCTGAACAGACCACTTTGACAGTGAAATCTCATTGGTTGAAAGCAAGGCCAAATTGCTTTCAACCAATGAGATTTCACTGTCAAAGTGGTTTGTTCAGAAATTCGTCTCTCTACTTTAAAAATAGAGTATAGAGTCCTTCGAAGCAAGTGATAGACTAGAGTTGCTATTTTTAATTTTAAGCAAGGAATGTGACATAAATGATTTAAGTGTGATATAAATGACTTAAATGTGACAGCGATGATTAACAATCCATATGACATGACAGATCGGGAATCATTTTACAACGCAAAAAATCACCGTGACAAATTTGATGTCCGGAATTTACATTTCAATTTGTTAGAAAATAATATTTTGGTGTTCATTTTCGCTGTAAATAAATTTTAAATAAAGAATTTCATTTGTTTACAAAATTCACTTCCAATAACTAATACAATATGATCATTTATATTTACCCTCTAGCAAGCCATGAAATTATATCCTGAAAATATCGTGTTGGTAGTGACAAATAAAATACATCTGTCATTATGTGTATGTTCTGATAAATAAAACTCATCTGTCATTAATGTATTTATTAATTGACACTTAAAAATGTTTACAATAAATCATAAAGTTTTTCTGATCGAATCATACTTTAGGAATGGTGTAAAATTAGAAAATGGAGAATGGTCGTACTCCTTGCAGCCTTGTATAGAAGAATTTCGGGCAGAATTTCCAAATTTTCCAACATATGACAGTTTGCGGCAATTAATTCAAAAACAGTGTTGCCAACTTAACGGATTTTCCGTCATATCTAACGGATTTTGGTGAAGGGGAGCGGAAAAAAAACATTTTCAACGGGTGACGGATTTTTTAACGGAAACTAAGTTTCCGTCAAAAAATTCTAAATTAAGTTCTGTAAGTGTGTTAACTGGCTGTTTGTTTACCGATTCAAACTATTTTTTGTCTGTAAATATCATATTACACTGTTCAGGCAAAATAGATTTAATTTTGTATTTTTAGTTTTATTTAGATGTAGGTTTAATATATTTAATTCTAGTTTTTAAATTGTAAATATTATATATTGTATATAGAAAAGGTCTTGGAGTTCTGGGATATGTTTAATATTGTTAATTGCTTTAGGACTGGGCAGGTATTACATTTCTTCATTGTCGTATTTTCTACAGTCATAAAAACTATTTATTTTTATTACAGGCAAAACCCTTCGCATCGATTAGGTAAATAATTTATTTGAATAAGTATAATTATAATAGAATAAGTTTTATTGTACATATTTCCTGTTATATATTATTATAAAAGGTTAAATGGTTTCGGTTCGATTCGATTCTGCGAACATTAGTTTATCTCTGTGCATTGTATATTTATTACTTTGGGAAGTATTTTGTTTTCTATAATTAAGGGTTTCCGGCGTATATTGTTTGTTTTAATACATTTGTGACGTCGGAAACTACAGCATGTACTTTCTTGGAAATGTAAATAATTGTTATATGGAAATTTCCGTATATTCCTTTTTCATTGTTTTCTCCCTCTTTGACTGGGTGGGAGGAAGCTTCTTGCCGAGGAATGAGAGAATGAATAAGTAGTTCCAAACAAGATCTCTTAGAGTTCACTACAGTTACAAGTACGATCTCTTCGAGTTAAAGCTTAGGTCTCAGTGATCTAACAAACAGCTCCTACTAAGATCTCAGTGATCTAAATAGGAGCAAATATTATTTATTAGCCAGTTTTCTCGGTTTTCAGTATTAAGACCAGATACTGCATTGTTGCATTTAACGGAACTCCAAGATTAAACTTGTAAATATATTAGTGTAAATAGAATAAATATTGTATTATTTCAAAACATACTTCGGTCTACACATACCGACTTCCTTCAAACCAGGAGGATGAAACAACACTATGTCATTGGTTCCGCATGATTGGCACCACAGACTACCGGCGGTAGTCTATCGGCTCGACCGGGACTTCCCGGGCCCCTAATCCTCTCAAAATAATTATTGGATCATTGCATTGTGTATGTGGCACTGGCACTGGCGTATATACGTCTTGATTTTAGTGAGTTGAATAATCTTATTCTCAGTGTGTTGTGCAATTAATCTTGTTTACAGTGACAAAAATGCCGAAAGTGCAATATAAACAAAAATTTCGTAGTGAATGGCTTCAAGACAAGCTGTTTAAAGACTGGATTATTATGAAAACAGATAAAAATTCTGGTGAGTCATTCCCTGAGTGCATATTTTGTCGATGTATCGTAAGTAGTAGCAATAAATATTCTGATTTAAAAGCTCATATGATTTCGAAGAAACATATAAAGAATACAGATATGTTGGCGCCATCACGCCAAGCAACAATTAATTTTACTCCCAAAAAGACAGAAAAAAGCAAATATTTGGAAGCTTATACAACACTGTTTATTGCCGAACATTGCAGCGTACTAACAGTAGATCATTTAGGGCGGATAATGAAAAAGGTGGCAGATGATTCACAAGCAGTTAAAGACATGCAATTGCATCGCACAAAGTGTTCCAATATTATTAAAAATATCTTAAGCCCTCACTTTAAAGATGATTTAAAAGTAGATATTGGAAATGGAAAATTTAGTTTACTTCTGGATGAGTCTACGGATATAACTGTGGTAAAATATCTTGGCATTGTAATAATATTTTACAGCACAAAATCCAAGAAAATACAAACATCTTTTTTAAAATTGGCACCACTAACCGCATGCAATGCAGAAGGAATAGTTTCCGCGGTTAAAGAGACGCTAAACGAATTTGGTTTGGAGTTTAAAAATATTCTTGGCATCGGAACTGACAATGCCAGTGTTATGACAGGTGTAAATAATGGCGTACATGCAATCCTAAAAGAAGATATTCCAGGATTAGTTCTTGTACGATGTGTCTGTCACTCGATTCAGCTTGCGGTATCTCACGCCTCAGAAGATACCTTACCGAGGAATCTGGATTTTATGGTTTCTGAAACATACAATTGGTTCTCTCAATCATCAGTTCGACAGGCTGAATACAAAGAGCTGCATCGCACAATTAATGAAGGTCACGAACCATTAAAAATAATTAGAGCTTGTCAAACCCGATGGTTATCAATTTATTCGGCTGTACATAGAATTTTGAAACAATGGCTTGAACTTCAAACGCATTTTGAAATATCCCGACGAAATTATACTGCTGAATTGTTGTACAATATGTATAAAGATGAGAGTAATTTGGCCTTATTTTCATTCCTATGTCCCATATTAGAACAATTGCAACTAACGAACAAATCTTTTGAAGCCAAAGATGCTGATCCATGTAAATTGTTTACGGATTTATCTACGCTTATTGGATTTCTGGTTTCAAAAGTAGTCATGCCACGTCCCAATATTGATCCGCTAACTATAATTGTGGAGAATCATTTAGACCCTAAGCCATACCTTGGTTACGGATTCGAATCCAAGATACGAGAAATGAGGGAAAAAGGTCTTATAAACGGGCAAAGTGAACAAGATCTTCGTCAACGGTGTATTAACTTTCTTTTAAAATTAATTCAACAATCACGTTTGAGGTAAGTTGTCAGTTTCTCATTTCTCAATGTTCCCTAAAAGAGTCTCCGTCTTGTTTACTGTAGGTTACCTGACAATATCGAAATCCTGCAGAAAACCAATCTACTCTCATGCAAAAACGTATTAAGGGTTCACAAAGAATCTTTAAGTCCCTTATTGGCCCATTTAGAGTATTCAAAACATGAAATATCTCTAATCGAGACGCAATGGAACGCCATAAATTACACTAAATGGGAGAACATCAATGACACTGTGGCGTTTTGGTCCGAAGTCAAAGAGTATGAAGATGCTACAGGCACAAATCCTTTCAAGGAGTTATGCGATTTTGCTTTTTCAATTCTGCTTTTGCCATACTCCAATGCAGAGGCAGAACGGGTTTTTAGTGTGATGAATATTGTGAAATCAAAGCTGCGCAATAAAATGAAGGAAAGTATGGTAAACGCAATTTTGAATATAAGATCAGGGCTGAAGAGGAACGATAAAACCTGCTTTTCATATGAGTTGCCTGAAAAAGTAATTCGTATGGTGGGGACTATGCAAAGCTATAGGCAAAGCGAACCTTCAACCTCCACTGCTATGGGCCAACCTGTTGATGGTACGGACAGTGATGACGATTTTAATTTCGATTTTTAATATAAGTTCTTCTTTTATAAAATTTTATTATAAAATAAATTTTATTTGTTTGGCACATTTTTTATTCTGACGGATTTTATTGACGGAAAAAAAAAAATTTAACGGATTTTTGACGGAAACCTACAACAAATTTAACGGATTTAAAAAAATACTGTTGGCAACACTGTTCAAAAATCAGTGGTTAAATTCCGTGAAACAGGGTCTGTGTCTCGAAAACCAGGTGCTGGTAGACCACTAAAGCGGACAGTTGAAAATATAGCAGATGTTGAGGGACGAATAAATCAATCACCTAAGAAATCGATTTGTAAGCTTTCACAACAAACACAACTGTCATATGGGACCTGCCAGAGAATCCTTAAAAAAGACTTACAAAAATTTCCATACAAATTTCATTGCGTGCAAGAGCTTTTACCAATCGATCATGTAACCAGAGTTAATTACTGTCAGTGGTTCTTAGGTACGATTAATAACGATGACGTTCTTGACAAATCCTTCTGGTCCGATGAAGCATGGTTTCATTTATCAGGATATATAAATAAACAAACAATGCGCATCTGGTCTAGTGAAAATCCACATGAAATTCTTGAAACACCCTTGCATTCACAAAAAGTAGGCGTTTGGCTTGCTGTTTCTCGAAGACGGATTATTGGTCCAATATTCTTTAATAATACGATAAATGCAGAACGATATCGTAATAATTTATTGCTACCATTTGTAAATCAATTACATGATGATGAGCTCCGCGAGGGATATTTCCAGCAAGATAATGCAACAGCCCATAAGACAAGAGAAACGATGGAATTATTGCATGAATTCTTTGATAATCGAATAGTAGACTTTCCACCACGATCTCCGGATTTAACAATTATGGACTATTTCATTTATCCACATCTAAAAAATAGAGTATTTACGAATCGTCCACATACAATTGAAGAACTTACTAATGCTATCCGAAATGTCTGTGAGGAAGTTACACCACATAATTTAAGGAATGCCTTCAATAATATGAGACGAAGAGTTGCGCTATGCATAGAAAATGAAGGAGCTCACTTTGAACATTTATTGTAGCTGTTTTTATTATTAAACTTTTTATTTTTTCAACTGAAACGTTTGTATGTAATTATTTGTCAAAATGACAAAACCTAATCTGTCATCAGCATCAGTATAAAATAACCTATATCACACACACGCTGCAAAATAAGTTAACTTAAATTATGGTACCAACTTAAGTTTAAAAAAGAAAAATGTCATTGCCTTCTAGAGGGTAGAAATATATGATCATATGGTACAATATTCGATGCAATTTTTACTAGTCCAATAATCTCTACAACTTTTTGGTAACCATGGAAATGACTAAAATTAAGTTTTTTCATTGGTTAATGAACATCACATGACAGATGAATTAAATAGTCATTTTTCCAGACTTTTCATTCGTTGTCCTTGAAAGCATCCAAATAAAAACGCGTCCTAAAACTGTGGTCATTCACACAGGAAGAATTAAAATGAATGTGTTACTGCTATTAAAAATATTATAAATTCATAAAAAAAATAAAAGTATATAATAAGTAACCCTGCAACCCTGTAAAGACTCTTTACCCAGTCTTTACAGGGTTGCAGTGTATAGTAGTTGTGCGGAAGCGTTTATTTTACTTTACTGTGCCCCATGTGTGACTTTTAATTAGTAGTTTTACCTACTGATGATGACAACTTAGTTGTCGAAATACGTATTTAGGATACGACTAATAATTGTGGTAAGGGGTTATATACCTTTTTTAAATTGTTATTTAACCACAGTCTCCATTGAAAGAATTTTTACATTAATAGTTATTCAGAAGTTTCTTCATGCATATTTCATAATTAAAATATTTTCGTTGACCCATAAGTGATTATTCTAAAAAACACTCCTAAAATACCATCCACAGCCTTATTTTTAACAAAAATATTTATTCTTAAAAATATGTTTATTATATGTTACAACCAGTTTCTTTTAACAATATTTACTGTAACAATGGTTTAAGAACATTTTCTAACTTAATAGAATCTGCAGCAAATTTACGAATACCATCGGAAAGCTTATCAGTAGCCATTCGATCTTCATTCAACATCCATCTGAATTTACACTCATCCAATTTAATTTTTTCCAAATTTTCTTTAACAGCTATTTCCTTGCTCAATTTTTTTGGTACAGATACAGTCTCACTTTCTAATTCGCCAAGAAGTTTAGGGCTAATCGTTAATAAATCACAACCAGCTAATGCTTTAACTTCTCCTGAAAATAAAAATTTAATTAGTGGAAGCATATTTCGTTTAACATTAGTTTAATATCATACCTATATTTCTAAATGAAGCACCCATTACAACAGTTTTATAATCGAATTTTTTGTAATAGTTGTAGATTTTAGTGACAGATACGACACCAGGATCTTCATCTGGTTCAAAACTCTTTCTGTCAGTATTTTCTATGTGCCAGTCTAAGATTCGGCCGACAAATGGTGAAATCAATGTTACTCCAGCTTCAGCGCATGCAATAGCTTGCGCCATTGAAAACAACAGTGTTAAATTACAATGTATACCATCTTCCTCTTCAAGAATTTTGGCAGCTTGGATACCTTCCCATGTTGATGCTAATTTGATAAGAATTCTTTCTTTATCAATTCCTTCATCAGCATATAACTGAATCAATTTTCTTGCCTTGGCCAGACTTCCAGAAATATTGAACGATAATCTATATCAAATTAGAGAATTAATATTAATTTAATTTTTTTCAATTAGCATATGATGATTAATATATTTAATTTTGTCTGTGATTCTATACATTAGTAGAACTTTTCCAGCTGTTGTAATTGTCAGTGATTTTGATGAGTATTTTTGCTTAAATCAATTTTAAACTTTCTTATTTGTCTTTTTATTGATAGTTAGTTAAATTTGTCTTAATATGACTAAAAATCAATTAGTAAAGTTTCTTAATTTTTTTGGAATACAAAAAATTACAAACATTCATTCTAATCCCACTCTAATCACACATATTGATTTAATAAATGCATTTTTACCTTGCATCAACCTCTGTGGAAACTCTACCAGGTACAATTTTCAAAATTTCCACCCCAAACAGAACACATAACATATCCATAGCAGCTTCCAATTTTTCTTCCTCGTTTGATCCCACTTTCTTCGCATAATGTACAGCCTTCTCAATGAGAGGTTTATATGCAGCTATATTTGCTGCTTGCAATATCAATGAGGGATTTGTTGTTGCATCAGTGGGTTTATATCTTTTCATTGCTAGAAATATTTAAAAATATGTAACTATGTTTAGGAAGTATTGAATCGATTCTGCCTTTACTCGATGTAAATCCATATCAAATGATAAAAAACACAAACACTGTTGTATTAGATTTACACTTTATTTAATAATAACTATATGACAGCTGTTTCACCGTACAACGGTATCTTCAGATATAACCAGATATAAATAAGTAAAATGTTTACAGTACCACTGTTATATCTGAAGATACCGTTGTACGGTGAAACAGCTGTCATATAGTTATTATTAAATAAAGGGTAAATGTAATACAACAGTGTTTGTGTCTTTTATCATTTAGGAAGTATGCCTATCCTCTTAAAATTACTCTTAGTTGACTTATTTTTTAATTATGTATTATAATTAAACGAAACAGGTAAATATCTATTGCAATGAGATGATCAAAAGATGATAAGCAAAAAAAAAAAAGGTGTACGTACTTTCAAAGTCGCCTGTGTCGGCGACCACGATGGTCAAATTCTTTAATTGTTCCAACGAACCAAACGAACTCATCTTCCGGCTCTTCTTCAACTGAGGTTCACAAGACATGGTTGTTCGATGCGCAGAGGACATAGGGGTGAACAGGGGCAATCAGAGAGGCAAGGAGATAGTGTGCTTGATAGTGCTCAATTCGGACAAATTGTTTCCTCAAGGTCAAGTCTCGCGTGACGTCGTATGCGTTCAAATCTGATCTATATTAGGTATTCTCATACAAATTAAAAAGAATTTTTCCCAACTTTTGAATTAAGTTATAGATTAGAGAAAGTATAAAATTAAATTTTAACAATATAAATAACAATTGTAGTGCGGCTTAGAGAAGGAATAATTAATAAAATAAATAATACATGTAAATTTACTAAATTTAGTGATATGAAAAAATGTTAAATATGTATGCCAAATTCTAACATACATATTTATACACAGAATTTCTAAAATATTTCATATTTATATAATTTGTGTGCCCCGTTGAACTTGAAATTTTCTATACTCGTAGATATAAAAAATACCTAGATGAAACAATAGTTTTGGTCGTACTTCGAACGCTCATTCTGCCCTTTTTTATTTGAAAATTAGTAGCTTTAAATATAAATAATGCATAATTTCTAGATTCAGCAATAGTGATCCTACAAATATTGCATAATCATATTAAAAATGTTCGAAAAATAAAACACAAGCTTGTCTTTCACTCCACTTGTTCAAAGGTCTATTTTAAAAGATGGAAGCGATTGAATTCAATAAGTCTAATCTATTGCATTATCCTTGTCTATCTTACACGTGAACTACGACACTATACTTCATTTACGTTAAGAACATTTCGTTGGGAAAGATAGGGCAGTATTATCTGGCATATGATTGGCCATCTTCAAATAAATATTTATTAACCCTAATAACTTATTACTTTATTATACATAATAACTTATTAATTACTAATAGTGTAATTTATACAATATGAAACAAACATGTAAATAATTTACATATCTGTAACTATGCACATGGACAATACACCTCGTATTTTCAGCAATTACTTCTGCTTAATACATATGTTTCTGCCAATATAGGCGTCCTCAGCTAAGCTAGTGAAGCAATTTATACAAATTAATACAAACCTGTTATAAACAACTGGTTTGTATCTGTATTTAAATTTACTGAAATAGCCCGCAAAGATCAAGCAAGTTCCGTCCTATAAGAAGACAACTATTTAATAATTGACATCTTACGGGCGAAAGATACATTGTCCGGAGGGCTACCTATCGTTCGAACAGCTATGCTGCTACGGGAAACGATAAAATACGTATGTAGATGTAGTCCATTAACAACCTGCCAGATGGCGGTATATACGAAAAGGTTTTGTTTAAGTATAACAATACGTTAAGCACGTATAAAGCGTTTGTACAATATGAAACAAACATGTAAATAATTTACATATCTGTAACTATGCACATGGACAATACACCTCGTATTTTCAGCAATTACTTCTGCTTAATACATATGTTTCTGCCAATATAGGCGTCCTCAGCTAAGCTAGTGAAGCATGTTTGTTTCATATTGTACAAACGCTTTATACGTGCTTAACGTATTGTTATACTTAAACAAAACCTTTTCGTATATACCGCCATCTGGCAGGTTGTTAATGGACTACATCTACATACGTATTTTATCGTTTCCCGTAGCAGCATAGCTGTTCGAACGATAGGTAGCCCTCCGGACAATGTATCTTTCGCCCGTAAGATGTCAATTATTAAATAGTTGTCTTCTTATAGGACGGAACTTGCTTGATCTTTGCGGGCTATTTCAGTAAATTTAAATACAGATACAAACCAGTTGTTTATAACAGGTTTGTATTAATTTGTATAAATTGCTTCACTAGCTTAGCTGAGGACGCCTATATTGGCAGAAACATATGTATTAAGCAGAAGTAATTGCTGAAAATACGAGGTGTATTGTCCATGTGCATAGTTACAGATATGTAAATTATTTACATGTTTGTTTCATATTGTACAAACGCTTTATACGTGCTTAACGTATTGTTATACTTAAACAAAACCTTTTCGAGTGTAATTTATATAAAAATAAAGCAATAACATGTGCTATTAAACTATTAATTTGCGAAAATTGCGTATAGCTTCAACCGTGATTTATTTCGGAAAAATTTAATTATATTTTTGCAATATAAAATATTTTGAAACGCTGTTTCCATTTTATCTGAATCATGAAACTCCTAGTCCTTTCATAAGACAACAAGCGCCATCTTTTGCGTTACTAAATAAAGAACCTAAAATTTTATAATTTTTATATAGTTAAGCTAACTTATAATAGATGTCCGTCCGAACTAAATTTTAGAACGATTTTGTAACTCATTGCTATGTTTGTGTTTACAATATTTGACAGTTTATGTGACAGAAATGTGAAAATGGCTGCTGCTAGTAGTGAAGGTTCGCCAACAACACCATCCACCCCGCTAACAAATTCCGTACACTTAGAAAGAAGCTCTAGATCTCCTTCAGTTTCTTCAATAAAAGAGTTTCAATGGACACCTTTGGTGGTCGCCGTTAGCAACAGGCGAAAACAGAGAATTTATAAAGGTAGGTTAGTGTTGTATTTAATTTTTGAAATTTAGTTTTTCCAGTTGTTTTAGAAAGTCCATTTTTGTTTTTGAAATAATTAAGTTTGTCACACATTAAATTATCATAATACTAACCAAAATTATTTTCTCACTAATCATATTTCTTGGTTTCAAGAATAGGAGTTCAAGTAGTAAAACACTAAATTTATTTATTTATTCCGTTTAGAAATTGCTATAATAAATAAACTATGCTCTACAACGTAATGTAATACGTGGATATTGTAATGATATTAACAGCTTGAAAATAACCCGTTTGCTATTTAGCAGATCGTTATCTAAATTCTCTAATTATTTGGAATGTACAAAAAATTCCAAACAAAATTATTATCATTTTAATCGGATATAAATTAAAAAAAAAAAATATTCATATTCGTTTAGATACGTTCTGGTAGATGGCGCCAATGTAGACGTTGTATTGATTAACCGCCTATTTGGAAAAGGAATTGGTGAATATTAAAAAAAATCAATAGTAACTTTCCAGAATCCCCAATGTTCTTCTTCTTGTCCATTTTAAAACAAAGCAAACTAGTTTTGTAGAACATACCCATTCACAAACACGCTCCATAATTTTCAGTGATCTGTGATAAGAATTCATTGTGATAAATTCAAATTCTAAACTTTGTGTGCATAGGTAATTCAGTGGGGTGTATTACGAACACTTTTTTTTAAGTGAAACTCAAATTTCGTATATTGTAAACAATCATTTAAGGTACCTATTGCATGTTTTATTCCAATACTCTGTGCTATGTTTGTATTTTTAATGTTCCATCATTAAATAATATTAAGATGGACACTTTCCTTTATAAGTAAAGTGTAATTGATTTATACAATATTATCGACTAGTCCCTGAGATGATTCATGTGTAGGTTTTCGTATTTATTTCCCTACAATATTAATTAAAATTTAAATTTTGAAAACTTTCTTTAGATAAAAATATGTCAACATTTTTAACGTAAATATAATAGTTGGATTAAGAATTCCAAACTTTCCTTGTTAATCATTCAAATACTTTGAGGTAGTTTTTCTAGGGTTTAATTATATTACAAGATTTTTATAATTTAGACAGGAAAAGTGACATATGAGAAGTTAAAATCAATTTACAATACTTTTTCTATTGTTGATGATACCAGCTTAGTTGTCGAAGTCGTATCCAGAATTTAAACCTATGTTGTGGTAATGGTTTTATAAATTAACTTTTAAAGTCGAATTTTATTTAAGAATACTACCATAGACTACAAAACGCATTTATACAATTAAATCCGTTCATTGTAACCTAACATAAAATGTCATTCAAATTCGCATAAAAAAAATTGACAGGTTTACTCATTATAAATTACCAATCCTTTATCATCGGTTTAGATACATATATGAAAAAATGTTTCAAATAAACGTTGTATGGCTGTCATTAAATTTTCTTTACATGTCATCAGAAACACAGTGGCGTGCAGATGCAATGAGACAAAATTCTTTTTTTAAATCGAATACCCTGTATATTATTTAATTTTTATAATAATCTTTCTTTTTTGATTTGAAAAATATACCATATGATACCCGTATCTTAAACCGTTTTCGAGATATTAAATGTCGAATATCGTACTTACTGTAATTATGGAGAAGTTAACATTATTAAAGTAAGCTATGAAAATGACAACTATTATGTTTGATAAGTGACATTTCCTTAATAAAATAATCAAAATGGTTTACCCTTTACACTGAGGATGAAAAAGTGCGAATGTGAAGAGATTTAAATACAGAAATACGTTTTGCAGTCCGTATCTGCCCGGTATGTAAGGATCTTTTATACACCTGTATACAGGTGGCTATTATGTAAATGGTCAAGTATCGAGAACGGTTCGAGATGTACCGCGATATCATAAAGTTTCTGGGTCAACGGTGGCCATGGGGTGAAAAACGTCTGTCTTAATTTATATCATCCTTTTGAGAAAAATCTGATAAAATTTTCAGTTTATGTGTCATACTGACATTAAGATTAATATATTGACAAATTTTAACGTCAGCATGACACTTAACCTGAAAATTTTATCAGATTTTTCTCAAAAGGATGATATAAATTAAGACAGACGTTTTTCACCCCATGGCCACCGTTGACCCAGAAACTTTAGGATATCGCGGTATTAATGAAATTTTGTACACAAATTTAAAGAAATGTTTGAATCTTTTTGGCTATATTTTAATTTTTTTTTCTTATCGCATACAAATACAATACAGATACAAATTTGTTTTTATACAGATTTGCATTATTTTGTAATTTTATTATGACTTGAAATGTTAAGTTGTTAAATAATTGTTGTGTATTTTTATCTGCACTCTGAATAGTGAACAACCTCCGTGTAGTGACAAAGATATTCATCAATTATTTCACTATATCGAGACTGTACGAACGACTGTATATACGAAGATTTCCAAATTGTTTAATAACAAGCTAGTGAACATTTCAATATTATTTCTATTTAATTGAAAACTCCAAACTGCTTACTTGCAATGTCTACACGTTGAATACATGAATAAGACGGAGATATCGTTAACATTCACATTCTGATAAAATAAGCATTACATAACTAATTTTCATAATTAGTTATGTAATTCATAATTAATTTACAAAGAACCAATCTGATTCATGTAAGCTCGACACAATATTGAAATACATATATACACTTCCTAACATTTAGTATGTTTACATCTTTGGTAAATGATTAGCTGAATCGTTATATTTACATAAAATTAAGATTAGCATGAACCTAATTAGAATATTCACATTTTATTTTATACACAGTATATACGGTCTTGAAGTTTTATATTTATTCGCATAAATGAAATGCGTGTTTATAGATATACACGGTAGGTAAACATAAGGTAATATTGAAGAATGAAAATGTTTCATTTAAATTGAAGACAGTAACTAATTACTAACACAGTAACTTTTAATTTGCTGCATAATTGCTTGTGACAGAGATGCATGAAGAAAATTGAGATGTCTGGTATGAGTTAACACTCAAAAATAAATAAAACAGTTAGATAACCCAAATTAGAAGAAAATTAAGAAATAAACTCTAATGAAAAAATTTGAATGATAGAAATACTCTAAAACAGAAGAGCTTGGAGGCAAAGCTTAAAGGCACTGTAGAATTCCAGTTTGAATATGATTAACAATATTATAAAACCTATCGATCATAATTTCTTTAGGGTTTTATAGCCTAACGTTGAGTCTAGGATGTCTAAGATAAATACAATAAAGTCAAAAACTGTATTAGAAATAGTTAGAAGCCATATTAACAAAATTTTATCTTTTTGGGAAACTGTTTTCTGAGTTGTATTTAATAGAATTACAAAAAGGCCAAATTAGACGGCGAGCGGTGGGAATAAGTCCGCGCAGCATTAGAAAAAGTTGCAACTAAGTGGACGTGCGCATTTTACGACTATGGCGCATCCCCACCGCTCGCCATCTAATTTGGCGTTTATAGTATATTTAATTAAAACAAAATATCAGATAAATTATTCAAATTGTCGAATAATTTAAATAAGATGTTAATTTGTATGGGGTACTTTCTGAAACAGACAAATTCAAGGAAAAAATTAGAATTTTGATATTCTAAAACATATGATAGAATCGTGTACCTATCACGTTTCCCATAAAATATAGATTCATCATTCAACTACCCATTCTAAATATACAGATAAGATTGTCAAATACTGTAATGGTGTTAAGGATTTGGAAGAGCTCAAAATTATAATTTAGACATTCTAAAGCCACAGAAGGCATAGAATCGATAGTGAAATGTTCACTAGCTTGTTATTAAACAATTTGGAAATCTTCGTATATACAGGTACAGTCTCGATATAGTGAAATAATTGATGAATATCTTTGTCACTACACGGAGGTTGTTCACTATTCAGAGTGCAGATAAAAATACACAACAATTATTACATTAACAACTTAACATTTCAAGTCATAATAAAATTACAAAATAATGCAAATCTGTATAAAAACAAATTTGTATCTGTATTGTATTTGTATCAAAGCTTGATGTGAATTGTCGCATCGACATGCAATTTGTTTTTGCTTATCGCATATTTTAAATCCAAGGTTAACTTGCTTTTTTTTTTCATGGCAAGAGTGCTTGAATTTAGCATGGTTGGAAAGATCATTTATTTCCGTTTTTTCCGAAGTTTTAGGAAAAAAAATGGATTTTAATTAATATTTTCGAAACCGCGCCAGATATTTCAGTTAAATTTTATACATTAATTAATAAAGGTGCATATTTTTCTAAAAAAAAATAGATTTAACATTGGCGTGCGTACGGGCACATTCTTTTATAGTTTCGAAGAAAAAATGGTACGCCTATGGTTTCTTCCAAAATATAAATTATTTTTGAATTCCCCGTTTAATTTGAAACATAACAGCTCTCTTGAGTTGTTTTCCTGTAATGCGTTGTTTTTTAATTAAAAAAAATCGTTGAATTGTCCGACAAAATTAATGCAAGTAGCAATAAATCTAGTTGCTCTGGAATATGTCACTTGCTTTTTACATCTGACATTTGTTATTAAGTCTCTGTTATTCAAGTCTGTTTGATGTGAATTATCTTTTTCATAGGCCTACCATTTTCCAACGCCCTGTATTTTCGAAACGGAAGATTTTTGGACTATAGTTCATAAAGCAAACTATCTTTTATTTTTCATGTAGATTCACACCCTTAAATATTCGCATATCAATAAGGAACAGCCTGTATATTATAGTTTCTTGTATAGGAAAAATTGGAAATTTTACTCAAATAGGTACACACGAATGATTGTTTACATGCGATTTGCTTAAAGGTTTTTTGAATGTGGTTAAATAAATTGTTTGAGAATCGTGCCGTTTCTGTAAAATCGCGATCCTCATGAAAATAAAAGAAATGGTCGAAACTGTTGGTCATGTCAGCATGGAACAAGAGATGGCCGGAGCCCAAGACACCATTTACCTTTGTAACTTCAGGGTATCCGTTGATGGGGAGTGGCTGTGCCTGAAGGAACTTCACGACGTAGAATTTAACATGCACGATTCCATAATCCCCCTATCGACACCCTCGCCCGACACCCCAATGCAAGCTTTCGGTAAAGTCGACAATTCACGCAAAGTATTTATAAGAACGTAGCTGTATCACGTGTACGTGATAGGTTTGTTCCAACGTACAGTTTTTGAATAGCCGAGCTTGCTGAAAATATCTTAATTGGAGTTCGTCAGCATGCAGTTTTTTCATAAACAGCTACAAAATTACTTCAGGGTACCTCTCCACATTAAGATTTCCTAAAATATAAAATTTGTAGCTTTTAACAACATTTAATGTTTTTTTTTTGTTTTAAAAAAAATATCGAACTAATTATTAACTGACTTCTTGAATTAGCTGTCCAAACCTTTTGCGGATGTAATGGTGATTCAATAAGAATATAAAGATTTTCATTAGACCACACACACATATTTTTTTCAAATAATGTATACCGAAACATGAAGTCATATTTAATCAAAATAGTTCTCAATAAAATATCATTATTGTCCAAACTATTAATGAACCATTCACAAAACAATTCAATGGTATGTTGGAACAAATCTAGTACCTCAAGTCAAATTATACAGGAGTTTTTTTGAATTTTTAGCATTGGGATCTCAGAAACTACTGGAGGTAGAAAAACGCTTAAATGGGGAAAGATGCGCAGTTTTACGAGTTTGATTTAAAACTGCTCTTGTTTCTCCGATAACTTTCATGGCTTAATAGATATTCAAAGAAAACTAAATTTTACGATTTTCTTTAAACATGCTTAGCATCGTTAATAGTAATTTTAGAGAAAAAGTGTTCAGACAAAAGTTTTAGATAATTTTACGCCAAATAAAACTATGTAGCTAATATTTTTTTTTCGTTCACCATTATCGAGTTATGACATAAACTTGTGTTTTTTTAAATGGATACCATAGTTGGTTTTGACATAATTAAAAAGCTTATTTTTTGCTGATTACAATGATATAAGGTTTGATATGGTTATTTTAAAAAATAAAGAGGATATAGACATTTTTATGGTTTTTATGGAAAACAATTGAATTTCGAACTGATAAAATACAAACCAAACGAAAACTTATTTTGAAATCTTATGTAGTAATAAAACGAAAACTATAAGAACTTTTATTAAGGGCACACAACATTATTAGTGTTCCATTATTATTAATACACATATTGCATCTCTTCACAATAGAATTTGTAGCATTGCGGACATTACGCCTATCGATGTTATTAAAAGCAACTAAGACAACTTCTCTTAAATCGTCGATTGTTTCATATGTTCTTTTGTATACTGTGTCCTTTAGTGCACCCCACAAGAAAAAATCCAAAACTGATAAATCAGGAGATCTAGCCGGCCATTCAATGGGTGCATTTCGTCCTATCCATTGATTAGGGAAGTTCAAATTTAAATCATTTCTAACATTCAGTTGATTGTGCGGAGGCGCTCCGTCATGTTGAAACCATTGCAGCATTGCTCGGGTTCTTAAATTTAAATTATCTAACATTTCCTCGAAATCTTGTTGTAAAAAATTAAGATAACGATTGCCTGTTAGTGATCCATCAAAAATAAAAGGAGGAAGAACAGTTGATCCTATAACACCACACCAAACATTAAACCCAAATTTAATTTGTGGTCTCCTATGTTCAACGTGAAGTGGATTTGTTTGAGACCATATGTGCTCATTGTGCCTATTAAACATTCCACAATTTGTGAAACGAGATTCATCAGTCCATAATATTTTCATTGAAAAGTGTGGATCGTTTTGACACTGATCTTTAAACCATCTACAAAAAGCTATTCGTCTGATGTTATCACCTTCATGTAAAGTTTATGATACTGATAATTTGTAGGGACGAAATTTATGCTTCTTCAACACTCTGACAATAGTGCGTTGAGAGGAGCCCATTTCTGTTGAAATTTGTCGGGTCGATGTAGATGGATTCTGAGCGACACTTGCTAATATGTTTATTTCTCTATCTTCATCCATCCCTTTTTTTGATTTTGGTTTAACGAACGAACCATAATCTGCTAAATTATCCCATAATCTCTTAAAAGTAGGTAGCGACGGCTGACGTCGATCAAAATAATTTTCAAAATAAACTTCAGCAGCTCTAGTAGAATTTTTCTGGGACTGAATGTAACATTCAACCATATCACGCTTTTCTACGTTAGAAAATTCCATAGCCAATGCAAACTTATGATTAACGGCCGTTTGCACCGCTTATAGTTAAGTTACAATTAAATTAATTAATAGTTAATTGTCAATGTTTGACAATTAACTTGACCTAAAAGTAAAAATTAACAGCTCTCACTTCGGTGACTCAACGTGAAAGCAATGTTAGTATATTTATCTCGACTGCTCCAACGAACACTATTGTAACTCAGATTTTTCGTTTTTTGAATTACAAAACACCAAACATTTTTTTTTTTTAAGTTTTTATCTTATAAAGTGAACAATCATAGAAATGTCTCTATCCTCTTTATTTTTTAAAATAACCATATCAAACCTTCTATCATTGTAATCAGCAAAAAAATAAGTTTTTTAATGATGTCAAAACCAACTATGGTTTCCATTTAAAAAAACACAAGTTTGTGTCATAACTCGATAATGGTGAACGAAAAAAAAATATTAGCTATATAGTTTTATTTGGCGTAAAATTATCTAAAACTTTTGTCTGAACACTTTTTCTCTAAAATTACTATTAACGATGTAAAGAAAATCGTAAAATTTAGTTTTCTTTGAATATCTAATAAGCCATGAAAGTTATCGGAGAAACAAAAGCAGTTTTAAATCAAACTCGTAAAACTGCGCATCTTTCCCCATTTAAGCGTTTTTCTATCTCCAGTAGTTTCTGAGATCCCAATGCTAAACATTCAAAAAAACTCAGCCTGTATAACTAATTCAAAGTAAAATAAAATATTTTCCCTAATTACAAAATGTTTTTAAAGCGGCTACGTTCAGTTAAAATATTCAGAAGTAGCGGATGGATAATTAAATAATTACACGTATTGTAGTATAGCATAGTGCTCGCTGATTATAACTTTTGCCATAAACTTTATTAATTGTTTTAATTTAATTTCAGGACGCGATCCAGTAGTAATTGAAAGAAGTAATTTAGTAAATATAAGTAAATTAGTGGTTAAAGAGTTAATAGAGCAATCTTTACGATATGGAAGAATGCTGGATTCTGATCACATGCCCTTACAACATTTCTTTATAGTTTTAGAACACGTATTAAGGCATGGATTACGACCAAAAAAGGTAATTTTATTTATTTGTTTATTTGGTTTTGTGGTCCGTAAGTAAACACAAACTTTTTCAGAAATGTTATATATTTTTTAACGGAAAACTGTCAAATTGATAGCAATCTGATTACAATCTTTTATTTTCGGTACGCACCCTCAATAACCTAAGATGTCATTAGCTGCTTGATTCAAAATATTTTACCTATTCACTCTAAATTTTCGAAATAGAAATACAAATTCGTAATTGTTTTGTTATTTTGATTAGTTTGGTTTCCATCGCTTACTTAATAAATATTAGTTTAACCTTATAATTAACTGATTCGTTCTTTATCAAAAAATTTTAATGTCCGTATTTAAAAAAAATATATTTAGGGGTTACTCGGTCCCAAGAAGGAACTTTGGGATATTTTACAAATGGTGGAAAAATACGCACCAGAAGCACAAGATATTACCGCTAGCGTCAGAGATTTGCCTACAGTCAGGTACATTATCTAAATAATAATTTTATTCTTAATCATTTGCATTTCATTTACCATTCAATATAAAAAAATTAGTGATGATTACAAACCTTTATTTAATAATATAAAGGTGATGTTTTTTTATAGGAAATGACTGTTACTAAATAAATTACAATTTTGATTTTATTTTTTGTAGAACACATATGGGTAGAGCCAGAGCATGGCTGAGGTTAGCCCTGATGCAAAAGAAACTAGCCGATTACCTCAAAGTGCTTATAGATCACAAAGACGAAGCTCTAGTCGAATATTTTGAACCGGATGCTCTCATGTTAAGTGACGAAGCTATAATTATTATTGGTCTTTTAGTTGGTTTAAATGTAATTGATTGTAATTTATGTGTCAAGGTAATTTGAAATAGCCCAGTGTATTTGTTGGAATTTTTTTAAATTTGTTTTCTTTTGATAAAGGAAGAAGATCTAGATTGTCCTCAGGGAGTTATTGATTTCTCTTTGTACCTGAGATCTTCGAATCAAATAACTGAGACTGCTGCCGATGATCAAGAGGACAACATGACAATGGTGCTTGATCAGAAAAATTACATCGAAGAACTTAATCGACATCTTAAGTAAGTTTCTAGAGAGATTGAAATATGGATAAATTAGGAACAGATTGACAATATATAATCATATATTCAATCATAATTTTTTGAACTTTGTGATTTTTAATCTAGAAAGTATTTAATGTAAATCTTTATAATACTGCGTCCTACAAGAAAACAAAAAATGCTGAATGTGTACAAAGTGTTGAAGACAATCCTTTTCCATATTTCAATTCCAATTCATATTTTTAGTTGCATGTAATAAAATACAAATATGTATTGACTATGTTTTAATATTTGATTTCAGTGCCACAGTTACCAATCTACATACAAAAGTGGAATCCCTAACGACAACCAACGCTCTCATGAAGGAAGATCTGGCCATAGCCAAAAACAGCCTTTTATCTCTCTATGAAGAAAATAGATTGTTAAAGATTGAGTTGGGCAAAGAACACCTTTCTGATAAATTAGACGAAGGTGTCCGTATTACGAATGCCACTGAAGGAGACCTCGAAAATAGCAAAACAACAGTTGCTGAAATAGCAGAATTGAAGCAAAGGTTAGAAGAAGAAAGAAGACTTCGACTAGAATCCGATAAGGAACTGCAATTGCAGGTTAGTTCTTTTTTAATTTGTTGTAATTTGAGCAATTCAATTGATAAATAATAACTGGTTTGTTATTGAAAAGCATTCAAATATTAAAAAAAAACAAAACTCACTTGCTGTATTTGCATATTTTTCTATAGTTTTATTTTAGACAACATCAGAGTCCTCTAATTTATAGACAAACTCCAAGTTATTGCACTAAATTTGATATTTGAAATCGTAAGGGTATAATTAATGTATGTGAGTTAAGTTAATGGAAATTTAATCTAAATTGCGTAAATACTTTTATTGCTTTATTTCTCTTTTTTTGACTTGTTTCTGCCAGTTTGTACGACTCTGTGTTTGTCATATTGAATTTGCAAATTAAGTATATTATGATTATTACGAAATACTCATAATTCTTTGTGAAAGTCTATGATTAAGTTGTTTATAGCTCCTTTTGAGAATAATGTTAAACGGTATATGTTTATGGGTCAGCATGGATTTGTATTGGAACGTTCTCTCGTTAATTTATCTACCATTTCTCAATATACATTCCGTTTACTAAACATGCTGTAAAAATTCGTGACGTTATTCTTTAGGCAATTTTAAAATTTTTAGTCGTTGGATCATTTTTAGAAAAATGCTTTGTTTCAAAGATATTGGGCTGTGAAAGCTCGGATATTTTTTAAACTTATTAATGTATGATGCTATCAGCGAGCGCTATATCCCATAGGCGGTACATTTACCGAAGTAACTGTACTTTAATAACAGTTTTCACATAACAGTGCGATAACGCTAAAATGAGGTCAGTGGATAGTCGATGAACCGCATTGGAGGAGGATCAGCAACGAACTTCCCTCGGCTGTAGTTGATACAAAGTTATCGAGGTGTACGTATTGTGATGGCACACTTGGCTCTTACTTAAAAGTAAATTGCAAAAATCTGCATTGTAATAAAAAGTTTACTAACTTAGCCTGGAACCTCACAATTAAATAGTTTTCTTCGGCTAGTTCAGTTGATCAAAGATTTTATGACTCTCATTTATTTCCAAAAAAAAAATTCTCAGATCGTTACAAGTTTTTTTTTTCTTAGGCCCGGTATTATAAATGATAAAATCTGGAAATTTTATTTAGTAAGCAGGTAAATTTAATTTACTCTATAGTTTGGGTATTACAAATAGCGAATAAGGAAACTAAGCAAATAAATCTACCAATTAATTTACTCCTTAGAAAATCGTGGTATTAAATTATTCATTGGTTAAATGCAGGGACTGAAACTATAAAAAAAATGGGTTCAGGTTCGGGTTCGGGTTAATCAAAATAAAAAGTTCGGGTTCGGTTCAGGGTTCGGGTTCAAAGTTTAAAAAAACTACATGTGTTTTATTAGTAAAAAATTTATTTTTCAAAGAAATTTTCGTTTAATTTTACAATTAATATATTTTTCAAGTTTTCTTCTTTTAAATTTGTTCTTTGTGGGGATAAAATGAATTTCAAGGCTGAAAATGCCCTCTCGACGCTTACTTGCGTAGCAGGTACTACGAATATAATCTGAGCCGCTTGATACAATAATGGCGTTTCAGTTTTATGTTGCTCTCAAATTAGTAAAATGTTTTTTTCTTTTCCCAGTCTTGGATATTTTTCATATATATCAAATTCATTTTTAACTAAATTATCAATCGAAGCGGTGACATTTACATTTGAAGAATTTGATTTATAAAACCTTTCCTTCTTTTTTAGAACTTGTTCGAGCATATCTTCATCATCATCATCTGAAGAAAAAGATATTGATTCTCTCACAAAATTCTCTTTTTCTCTTTCCATTTGTAAATTTTTCAAAATTTTTATTGTTTTCAAAATATGTTTTTTAGCATTTTCAACATCTTCGGGACTTAGAATGACCTTAAATCTGCTATCTAGATATACTGCTGCAATCAAAAGTGGATTGTTAATAAAGTTGTTTTCTCTTTTTATAATATTTAAATATAATTCTATTGAAAATGATTTTGTTTTGTCATATTTTGTTAGCTCCAATTTAAAAGTAAGCCAGATTCTATAAAAATCGCCTAAATTCATCTGTTCTTCTTGTAGTTTCAGCGTTATTTTTTCAACAGGTGCAAAAGCTTCTACGAATTCTTCACAAATATTCCAAGTACCATCAGTCATAGTTAATTCAGCATCCAGCAATTCCGAACAAAAACTTCTGTATTCCAATAAGGCTTGAACCATGTCATAACTGGAATTCCATCTAGTTTGACAGTCTAGTACGGCTTTTTTCAAGTTTAGCTTCTTAGCTAAAGAAGAAATATTTGGTGTTCGCAATTTTTTGCAAATGGCTCTGCATTGATCATGAATTTTCTTGAAAGGAGGACTAGATATTGTGTCGAGCACTGCCAACTGTAAACTATGAGCAACACATCTGAAATGAATAATATTTGGGTGTGAATGTGCTAATATTTCTGCTCCTTCCAGTTCAATATAAGAAAGCGCATTTGCTTCAGCTGCATCAAATTCATCTTCCATGTCAAAGTTTTCATACTCGTCTTTTAATAATTCAGCAGCTTTGATCATATTTTTTCCGTTATTTGATGTAATTGAATATACTTGCTGCAGTTTTATGCCGTAACAATCAAGAACGCTGATGATAAGATTTCTTATGTAGACTCCTGTCTGACGATTTTGAGCCTCATGCATGTCCAAAGTTCGTAGTTTTATTTTTCCGTCAAAAATATATTGAATATTTATCCCTACAATACATCTATCAAGACGAGAAGCAGAATCAATTTTAATTGAAATAATTTTGTTTGATATTTCCAAAATTCTTTCTTTGGAGACTGTGGTTAAGACCTTTTTTAAGTTTTTTGATATTTCCAATTTAATTTTGTTTTTTAGTTCCGTTGCTTTGTTGTTAACAAGATCACTTACAGAGCCTTCAATATTTGTTGTAACATGATACATATGCAACCAACATTACAGATTGGTACTACTCCTATGCAAATATTCCTAGTTCAAAATAGTTTGACAGATGTTTTTTAATTTTATTTTAATTGAAACGTAAGTAATTTCTTGGAATAATAAAAATAAATTTTAGTTGTATGTTTATTCAATTAAAACACTAGTGTTTATTATCATTTTAATAGCATAAATTTTATTTACAGTTAATAATGAAAAAATTGTCAATTTTGCCTCTGTACAAACACATTTTATGAGGAGCTAACCTACTGAAAGCTTTTTCACAATAACATATTTATAATAAATGTTTGAAATGATGACCATTTTGTTGCAAACAAATATTCACCCTACGTTTTAAATTTTCAAAAACATTATGTAAATCATTCTGCGTAATGTTATTTATTTCATGCACAATTGCTGCTTCTAGTTCTTGTAAATTATGTAGTCTATTTCTATATAAACTATTTTTCAAATGTCCAAATAAGTAAAAATCAAGCGGAGTAAGATCGGGAGAACGGGGTGGCCATAAATTAAACAGTCTATCGTCGTAAAATTCTGTCAAATAGTGGTGTGTGTCTCTGGCCGTGTGAGCAGGTGCATTATCTTGTTGAAACCAGCCATTTTCTAATTCATCGTCATGCAGCTGATTAATAAATTCATTTAATATTCCTCGATATCTTGCTGCAGTAATGGTATCGTAAAAGAAAATTGGCCCAATAATTCTTCTTCTCGACATTCCCACCCATATTCCTACTTTTAAAGGATGTAATGATGTTTCTACTAGTTGGTGTGGATTTTCTGTAGCCCAAGATCTATAATTTTGTGAATTTACGTATCCTGTAAGATGTACCCATGCTTCGTCACTAAAAAAAGTTAAATCTAGGAGGTCATCGTTCATTCGATTATTAAACCATTCACAAAATCTAATTCGCCTATCGTAATCGACTGGATGTAACTGATGAACAACAGTAACTTTATAAGGATGCATATGTATCTTTTTTGTTAATGCTTTGTGACATGTTCCAACTGAGAGACCTACAAGAACATATTTTTGAATGTTAACTTTGTACAATTAAAAATAAATATGAAATATCTGTTTGCTGAGATAGTGTTTTAACTAATTTATGAGGGCTATGTTCTACTCGCTGCCGAATATCATCTACAACAGCTTCAGTTAATTTGGTGGGCCTCCCAGTCGATTTCCCTTTACAAATACAATGTTTATCCTCAAAACGATGTGTTATAATATGTCTACGATGTCGAAATGAATCATAATCAAAGTCAAAATCTGGGAAGCGTTGTATAAATTGATCTATACAACTTGGAAGTGAATAACTCCAATTGCCTTCGGCATCTTGTGTAGCACTTCTATAATGGGCCACTAAAATGAATGCATCTTGTTCGACGGTAAATGCCATTTTGGAGGTTATAACCTAAAATGAAATTATTTTATTTATACATACATTCAATGTTATTAATAGATAACTAACCTTCACAAAAGTTAGAATATTTTCAATAGCTCTTCAAAGAACTGACTTTTTTAACGCGAAATAAATATAAAATTAATGCAAAGAAAATCTAATTGACGCAATACACAAAACGTACAAAACTGTCATAACAAAACATTTGAGTTTAGGAACTTATTATGCAGGATTGCCAATCCTAATGTATGCAACCAATATTGCAACACGTCACGTGGGTTACAACCTATTATGAAGGCACGGTATATTATGACTATTTACTGATACTTTTAGTGCATTCATAATCGGATCGATTATTTCTTTCATGCCAGAATCTTCGAAGATTGTGAAAGGACGGCCATTAACGGTTACTACGCATGAATCAATGAAACTTTGTTTGCAGGTTTTTATCTTGATAATATTTAAATACTGTTCAAGGGTATTTTCCTCCGCTCTTGCTCTTTTATTGGTGATCTGACTCAATTTAGATGTTGACGATTCATTTTGAGTTTTCTTGAATAGTTCAGGATGCTTCCGTTATATATGCCGCCCAAGATTTGCCGTATGTTTACCTTTCATTTCATATTTGCATTCTGAGCATATAGATACATCTTTTCCTGCATCATAAACAAATAAATTTTTCGTAAATTTCGTAGACATCTCTGGGTTAGAAAAAATGTATATAAATTTTTAAATTTAAATGTGAGCACTCACTTTACTAAAAACAATTTAAGAGTTGATTTTAACAACCCACGTTTACTTTAAGAAAGTTAAAATATACTAATACACGGTTTGCGTCGCTACTATTTGCATTGGTTACAAAAAAATGTTTGCCTACTGATTTGTTTAACACAAATATTATGTTTGTACATAGCTCAAACAGAAAAAGGGGATTTCCCATTTTAGTCTAGTTTGTGTGAAGGTTACTGGTTACTTGTTCGCTACAAATAGTTATTTTATTTTGATTTTGTTTTTAATTTTTTTGTTTGCATGCAAGAAATGTAATGTTTTTTATTATTCTTCTATTAAATATTTCTCTATTTTTTTATATTTTTGAACCCGAACCTTGCTGAATTTTTGGGTTCAACGGGTGCGGGTTCAAAGTCTTTATAAACAGCGAACCTGTACCCGTTTGGGTTCAGGTTCGGGTTCGGTTTCAGTTCCTGGTTAAATGCGAACAGCTGTTTTTGCTCCACTGTGTTCAAATAAACATAACCTTATTTTTAACAGTTTATATTTGGTGTGTTTGATAACTTGAATTTTGATAATGCCAGATTTATTGATAACTCAACTAGCATATCGATTCATTGGGTCAAGTTGACTGGATTAAAGTTAAAAAACCTGTATAAAAAGTGTATAAATTTCCATTTTGCTATTCCTCATTTTCCAAATGCAATTTGTGGTGTACCCTATATTTAAAGAGAAAAGGTTGCAAAATATATGTAAATACATTATTTGTAACTAAAATGATATCATTAATAACATAAATCAAATCCAGTAAAGTTATTCTTAAAAATCAAATTACATATTTTATTGTGGGATCGTTTAAATCAGTGGTGCCCAACTAATATTGGTACGAGGGCGATTTTGAAAATCCCGATACGCCACGCGGGCACTGCCAAGTTAATAAAAAAAAACATAAGTGATATACTTTAAGGAAACTACATTATACTACTACACTACTTTTTATTTATTACGTTAATTTAGCAGTTACTATGACACACTTACAACACTTCAAGTCTAATAGACCGGAACAGCAAAAAGCTAATGCGATACTTGGCTGTTCACATTTTCAGAAAGCTTCTTAAAGTCTGGTTGATAATTTTCTGTGCAACCCAAAATCATACAATTTTTGATGTGTTCGTTAGTTAACATGCTTCTGTATTTGGTTTTAATTACTTTTAGTTGAGAAAAAGCACGTTCAGATAGATATGTTGAACCGAAAAATGCTTTAACGATGAGAGCACAGTTACGTACGTATTTAACAGGGTTCATGAGCTTGAAAACATCGTCGCTTTTATTATCTGTGCTTTTCAGGATGATATCACTGCGAAGTGTAATAATTTCTAATTCAACTTCCGCTTTATTAACAAAGCAATGGGTTTCCATCAACGAAGCTAGTTGTGAAACATCACTATCGATAAATGGATTTTGGACAAAAATAAACAAAGGTTCCATACAGAAAATGTTGTCAAAACGCCTTTCGAATTCCGATTTTAACTGGTGAAGCAGCTCCACATGTTTAGTTGGGTTATACTCCGCAAAATATTCAGCCTTCAAAAGAAGAGTAAAAGCAGGAAAATGTTGAACATTTTTCTCCTCTAACTGCTTCTTCCATAGATCGATTTTTTTTACGAAAGCTGAAATTGCGCTCATCATGTCTGATATGTGTTTTTCTTTTCCTTGTAGTGTTTCGTTGAGTTTATTAAGTTTTGCAGTTACATCAGTCAGAAATGCCAAGTCGGCCAGCCATACTTCATCGTCGAGTTTTCTTCATAGCTATCTTTAGACTGCAAAAATATTTTGATTTCTGTCATCAAACCAACAAATCTTGTCAGCACTTTACCACGGCTAAGCCACCTTACTTCAGCGAAGTAGATCAAATCACCGTGTTCACTGTCCAATTCATCAAGCAAATCTTTGAAAAGACGATGGTTCAACGCTCGTCCACGAATGAAATTAACAATTCGTACAACTACGCTCATAACATGGCCAAGGTTAAGATTTTTGGCAATCAAATTTTCCTGGTGCATAACACAGTGATAGGAATTAAAATTAGGAAAATCTTTATCCTTTTCACACAGACCAATAAATCCAACATTTCTGCCGATCATAGCAGGCGCTCCGTCGGTTGTCATGGCTACCAGTTTCTGTATTGGTATGTTCTGTTCAGTAACCATCTTTTTGATTGCGTCAAAAATGTCTTGTCCTCGTGTATAAGTTACCAACGTCAAATTGGCGAGCAATGCTTCTTTAACAGAAAAGTCAGAAAATACCATTCAGATGAACACCAAAAGCTGTGGTGAGTCAGTAATATCCGTCGACTCGTCCATTTGCCATGAAAAAAACTCGCATTTTGCCAAGTCATTTTTCATCTGGTCAACAACGTCATTTGCTATTTCATCAACTCGTCGTGTTACCGTGTTCCTCGATAACGGCACTTGTTTTATTTGTGAAATTATGTAATTTTTGTTTTTAAAATCATGAAACAAAGATTCTGCCATGCCCAACATAGCTTCTTTTATTAAAACTCCGTCAGAGTAGGGCTTTTTGTGAGAAGCCAGGATATAACTTACTTTCAAGGATGCTTCTGTGTGAGCCTTTGATTTATTTTTAGCAGTAAAAAAGGTATTTTGTTGAGCGCGTAGAGCAGCTTGCGAAGTTTGAACTTTATTCTTTCGTAATGCAGACTGCGGTGGATATTTATCTGAAATAATAAAAAAAAAACACATGTTATGTAGATAAGTACCCACACTTTTTTTAATATTATTTACTTACATAACAAAGTAAGGATGATGATAACATGTATTATTGTGTCGAAATTCAAATAAGAATTCATAAAAGCTGGTTATATTACTTGCACATTAACATGCTTACCTTTGAAATCCGCATGAAGACTTTTATGATGACGTTCGACGTTCGATCGCTTTGGTACCGCTACAGAAGCATTGCAGAGTAAGCAAATAGCTTTCTCGCCAACACTCGTAAATAAAAACTCTTCTTCCCATTCCCTATTGAAGTGATATATTTTCTTTTTCTTTGATGGCCCAGGTGCATCACTCATTTTACGGCAAGGAGATGACGTATGTATGATGTGAATCGAAACCTAGTTAAGTATTTAATATAGAATGAAATGAGAACACGTGCATGCCACAGGGCGAATAACGATGTATGCCAGCGTAACTGATTTAACTGACCGCTCGCCGCGCAGCCGAGTCCGACCGAATATTTTCTCGGCGATAGAACAGGACGCCGCGACGACGCAACCTCTCGCTCGTATTCACGCTGTAGCCTACCTAAACCTACGCATGCGTAGGTAATGCAGACACACTTTCAGAAGTACATACACGTCACAATGCGCAAAGCGAGAATTTGTGTCGGGCGATTCGATGTTAGCGCGCCAAGCTCGTTTTAGGGGTGGCCGCTTCAACAGTAACATTGTACCGCATCGTATCATTCATTCAATTTATTACAACGCACGCGGCTGCCAATTTTAGCTCGCGCACATTTTGACAAACCAATATGTACTTCTGAAAGTGTGTTCACTATACCTACTTACGACTCATACGGCGTGTTGCTCTGTTATTGTTTATTTAATTTATTTTACCTAATTTAATTTTTGAAAATTTGTATTCCTTATCCAATTTTGTCCGCGGGCGCCTAGAAAACAGGCCGCGGGCTACCAGGTGCCCGCGAGCTACTGGTTGGGCACTACTGGTTTAAATGATCAAAATAAAACCAATGCATTTGATTAAATCGAGGAATTTACGAAATACGCATTAGGAAAGCGAATGTTGTAATAATGTAACTTATTTTGCATATTATGCAATTTGTATACGTTATTTCACGCTATTTTATCTGGTTTTTCCACAAAACTCTTAATTTGTATAATTAAAACGTATTAATTCGATAATTAATTAAATTTTAAATAAGAAGACACTTTAATTTTTATTACATAACGCTTGTGAAATACGTAAAATATTTTCCGTCTGCCGTAATATATCAGGTGGCAATAATTAATATACCTAATCATCAAACAATCATAGTCTCGCGGTAACGTCAATTGTTTTCCACACGTTAATGGTAATGACTAATGAGTAATCTGATAATAACATATTCGGTTCACGATTAAATTTGTGACTGGCTAATTTTAAAGTAGTTTTCGGGTCGACAATGACATGTTGCAAAGGAAATATATTATCCGTAAATGTAAGTCCGTTGTTTTTATTATTTTATTATTGCGCGTTGGAAAAAAGTCGTTTAACGCTCGTTTGTTTCTAAAGTCTATAGCAAAATGTCAACTTACTATATTTATTAATTGTTTTATATTTTCTATTTTTTTTTCAGTAGTATTTGTTCTGTTTTCGATTTTTTTAAGAAGAAATTTTTAAAAGGAAATATGTTTTTTGATGGTTTCTACTTTTTTTTTTGCTGATGTATAAAATAATTAAGTTAAAAATTTTGTGTTCTTTCGGAATTTGAATTTGTTTAAACACACGTGCAGCAACAATGTTTAAAACGATAAATTTAAATTTTGTGTTCGGTTTTTGAATTTGTCTTAATACATACGCAAGTAAAAATTAAAAAAAATATATTTTCTTAAAATATTGTATTTGGGTTTTTGAATTTATTTTAATACATACATGCGTCGAATCGACGCATGAATAGGTAAGAAAGTCTGAAAATATTTGAGTTGAATTTTCATCTTCTGGGATTCAGCCCCGCTTGGATAGAAACTAATTTGTGCCATACTTTTAGTTTTGAAAAATCGAAAATGCCTTAAAAATGTATAAAAAGGAGCATTTCTATTATATATTCTATAATATTTTGAATTGGTTTGTGGACGAACCGCAATACGAAGCAAGATTTTTTTCATATTTTCAACCTCGTCCAGATCTTCTGATCCGAGAGTAATGGATTTTTTTCTTTTTTTGAGGTCGAATAAAATAAATAGTTATATTCGAATAGGATTTGAAATAATGTAGAGCTGTTGAAGAATCGCATTAAAGATTCTGTAAATTCAATTTCCCTTCAATTGAATGAATGGATATTTCGATTATGTGAATATTATTATTTTAGTTTCAACGAAGTGAATTGTTTGAGTTTTGTTATTTTTTTTTAATATTCATAACTAATAAACGACGGAGTAAACAAATCTTATTGAAATTTTAGACACTTGCATAATTTATAAATCTGAACAATTTTTCTTAATAACATTTTGTCGTATCTCCTAGAAACACTTTATTAATGGGAAAAATTACCTTTTTGTACATTTTCAAACGCATACTTGATTTTTCAAAACTAAATTAAACTATTTTCTATCTATGCAGGGCTGAACCCCAAAAGATGAAATTTCAACTTAAATGTTTTTAGACTTTTTTTTACCTATTAATGCGTTGATACGGGGGAGGAGGGGACACTATGCAATTACAATTTTTTAAAAAAATATATTTTTCAAATTGTGTGGTCTTTGGGTTTTTGAATTTGTTTTAATAAATATGCAGATAAAAAAAAATATATATATTAAAAAAATTTAATTCGGTTTTTTAATTTGTTTTATTTTAATACTTGTGATGACAAAGTTTTTAAAAAATTATTTTTGTAAAATTTTGTATTTGGGTTTTTGAAAAAATTAAAAAATATATATATTATAGACATGCTCGATTTTTTAAAACTAAATTCAATTATTTTCTTTCTATGCAGGGCTGAACCCCAAAAAATGAAATTTCAACTTAAATGTTTGTAGATTTTTTTTTACCTATCAATGCGTTGATACGGTTGGGGGGGGGGGCTACTATGCAAATACAATTTTTTAAAAATATGTATATATATTTTGCAAATTGTGTGGTCTTTGGGTTTTTGAATTTGTTTTAATAAATATGCAGATAAAAATTAAAAAATATATATACAGTGAAAGCTCTCTTGAGCGGACATCGACGGTTCCCTAAATTTTGTCCCCACAAGAGAGGTGTCCTCTCAAGAGAAGCAGCTCATTTTTACAAGTCTCTCATTTTAAAGAGAAGTAAGAATTATGGCAACTCTAACTTTTTATTTATTTGTATGAGAGGTACACAAGTACTAAAAGTAGATACATAAATACATATACATATATGTACATTATTTTTTAAAAAATTCAAGCAAGCTTGTTTGTCTTACTTTAGTTTGTTTATAATAGTTTGTCTATAAAATACTTTCAAATTGCGAATGATTCCTTGGTCTAAAGGTTGGCAACAAGCTGTAGTGTTGGGAGGCAAAAATAATATTTTAATGTTTTTCAATTTCATACCTGTAGGATGTGAACCTGCATTATCCATAAATAATAAAATCTTTCTCTTTTGTCTGCCCATTTTCCTATCAAACTCTGACAACCAGTCCATCATGATATCTGTAGTCATCCACGCTCTTTTATTAGATTTCCACACCACAGGTAACAATTTTAAATCAAGTTTTTTGAATGCTCGTGGTCGTGCTGCTTTTCCAATGACCAGTAACGGTTCTTTTTCGCCTGACATGCTCACACAATGTAAGACAGTAAGTCGCTCTTTTGATAACTTTCCCCCAGAACACTTTTCTGTCTTCAAAGCTAATGTCTTGTCTGGTAAAGCTCGGAAAAGAAGTCCTGTTTCATCACAATTGTACACGTCTTCTGGCTGATAACCTACAAGCCCAATCAAAATTCACAAAAGTAAGATTTTTATCTTTTTTAATTTTTGACGTTTTATTTTTTGTTTTAAATTTGAACTAACTTTTCTTACCTAGTAACAAAGATGGAATCTTTTCAAAAAATTGAGTAACATCATCTGCATTAACACTGGCTGCTTCCCCAGATATGCACTTGAAGCCGATATTATGACGTGTACGAAATCTATGTAACCACCCATCAGACGCATGAAAATTGTGATAACCAAGCCCTTCTGCAATTTCTTTAGCTTTGCTTTGTATTATAGGTCCAGATATTGGAATGCCTTTGCTTCTGGCTTTTGCAAACTAATCGTAACATAATTTATCCACATTGAGACCTTCAGTTTTGAAGAATCTTCTTTTCTCGTTAATGTTACTTCCTGATTGCCATTTTGCCTTATACTCTTCTTTTTGCTTTATTATTTTACCAACTTGGGTTTTTCCAATTTTAAATCGGTTGGCTAATGCACGTACACTAACTCCTTCTTTATCATATGTATTAATAATTTCCATTTTCTCTTTTAAAGTTAAAAAGTTTCTCTTGTTAGCGCTCATTTTGCATACATACGCGGCACACTTCACACTAACGACGCGACGTGAAAAAAGTGCAGAATACGGGATAAAAACGATATTTTTAAACGGGAATTTACCCAGCGTTTCGGGGATTTACTCAGTGTTTAGAAAAAATATGCAGTTCAACTTCAAGAGAGCGTCATGTCCGCGTAAGAGAGCGTCATGTCCGCGTAAGAGAGCTTTTTGCCGATTACGGAGTGTCTCACGGTGTCCGCGTCCGTTCTACAGGGCGAACGCTTAAGAGAGCTTGGCGTCTCAAGAAAATCGTATGTATCAGGTTGGTCACCACAGAAATGTCCGCTCATGAGAGATGTCCGTTAAGAGAGCTTTCACTGTATATATTTTTCAAATTGTGTGGTCTTTGGGTTTTTGAATTTGTTTTAATAAATATGCAGATAAAAATTTAAAAAAATATATGTATATGTATTATTTTGTATTAATACTTATGTTAAAGTTTTTAAAAAATTATTTTTATAAAATTTTGTATTTGGGTTTTTGGAAAAATTTAAAAAAATGTATATTATAGGCATGCTTGATTTTTCAAAACTAAATTAAATTATTTTCTTTCTATGCAGGGCTGAACCCTAAAAGACGAAATTTCAAATTAAATGGTTTCAGACTTTTTTACCTATTAATGCGTTGATACGGGAGCGGGGGCGGACATTATGCAAATACAATTTTTTAAAAAAATATATATTTTTCAAATTGTGTGGTCTCTTTGGGTTTTTGAATTTGTTTTAATAAATATGCAGATAAAAATTTTAAAAAATAGTTATATTTAGATATTTTATTTCGGTTTTTGAATTTGTTTTATTTTAATACTTGTGATTGCAAAAGATTTTAAAAAATAATTTTTGTAAAATTTTGTATTTGGGGTTTTGAAAAAATTTAAAAAATATGTATTTTTAAATTTTTGTGACCCTCGCGAACACGTTTAGGAAATTTTTTGTACTCGCTATTAAAGTATCTACCTTGGGAAAACATTATCTAATAGTTTCTGCCACAAGATGAAAAGCATGCACTTTACACGTAACATATAATAATCTATTGTTGTGAAAAAAAAACGGCCAACCGAACGCATTGTCACGGCACCATCGGTCACAAACAACTGTATTTAACTTGTTGAAAATTTAAATTTTTCTAACGTCTTCAGCATCATCTGCGTAATTGTATTGCCAGTACAAAGTGAGTGAAATTGTCGATTGCCGAGGGTCCAAGACACGTACTATAATATTGACAAAAATTTTTACGATCTGTCGTCTCAACACATAACTACATTCGTCTATTTTGTAATGTACAGTTTGTATATGGTTCCATAATGCGGCGCGACTTGATAACTGGAACTGTGGACTGTATTTGTGCCAAAACTTTTTAAATGATTATTTATCTAATATGTAAAGCGAAATATTACGTAACATACGTACAACGCGATAACTCAATATCAACTCCGGCCGTGGGAAGGACGTTGCTGATCGTCCTCCACTACGGTTCATCGACCATCTACTGACCTCATTTTAGCGTTATCGCACCGTTTTGTGAAAATTATTCAGATATTAAAAAACGGAGTTACCTCGGTAAATGTAGCGTCCATGGCACGCACACTCGTTGCCAACCTTAGTAATAAGTTACAAAAAGAATACATTGAAAAATAAAATAATTTTATTCCAAAAAGTTTGTTTTCTTGTTTAGGTTCACTAATTACTGAATCTTCTTTGCATTTGCTACATTTTCGATTTGTTTGAAAATTTGCTTCGAGTTTTATCACGACGTCACAATCCAAAAAAATGTTAATTTTCCCAAAAATTAAGTGTATATAAATATAAACAAGTAGTATCTATTTAAAAAGAAACTAGAACTGTTTTAAATAGAATAAGTGGGCTTTGAAAAATGCCTCTAAGTTGTGTATTTTAGTCGCCCGTGCAGGCAAACATTTTCACCCAAATAAATTTCATTTTGTAATGCGCCAAGTTATTTTCTAAATGTTAAAAGAACGCGCCGGCAAATATGTATTTGAACTAAATCTTAATATCAATATTAATAGTCGTCAACCAATTAAATACTTGTCCTTAATAAACGTCTTCCTGCTTTCTACTTGTATAAAATCTTAGATGTTGAATATATGTGCTAAACCAGGATAAAGCATATTAAAAATTAGTTTTGCTTCATTTCTACTTGCGTTTGTTTAAGATAAACACTAGCACACTCTTTACACGGCAATTCACTTTTTTTTTGCTTTTCCTTATGTCTTTTTGCTCTTAAACCATCATTTATTTATTTATTTAGACATTATAGAACACTTAAATCGAAAAATATGTCTATAATAAAGAACTACTAATAATAATATTTGCAAAGTTGACCAAACAACGAAATAAATGCTTTCTACATATACGACGGTAATTATTCGAATTTTTTACTGAAAAAAATAATCGCTTTTATGCAGGATTCGAACCTGTGTCCATTTGTTTGCCGGACCACGTTTGCCGTTTAACATTAAGCTATTAAAGGACTGAAGGTCCCAAATAGTCATTGATTACACAGGTCTACAGTGATTTTGATGTTTGAAAGCTGTTTGCAAATTTGTTTTGGGGGCTCTTATTCCAAAAAACGCCATATTTTTGCTCTATCACGTAAATTTTTTTTATAGCGCTCTATATCTTAAAAATGTTAATTTATTAATATACATACCTATGACAAGAATATGTTTGTTCCATGTTAGGCATGATTTTTAAATGAATTGATTTTTATGAAATTAAATGTGATTTGGCAACACTGGTTAATATTAGATTTCTCAGCAAAGCAACAGAGTCGGCGCAGAAGCGTCAATACAACGTTGAAACCTGCTTATGTGCAGTTTGGTTGTGTTAGTCGTCGTGCTACTGTGTCCGCGCGCTTGTTGTCTTCGTTGTTGCGTATTTTAAGTGTTCTAGAACGTATAAATATGGAAAGAAGACATTGTGTGAACAATCCGAATAACTTTTGTTATATCTGTGGTAGTTATGTCGTAGTAAAGCAGAGGCAAACTATAACTTCGTTTGTGAAAAATGTATACCACGCTTATTTTGGTGTAAAAATTGGCGACCAAGACAAGTCCTGGGCTCCTCATACTGTTTGTTCCGTTTGCGTTGAAGCATTAAGAAACTGGCAAAAAGGTAGGAAGAAATGTTTAAGCTTTGGTGTTCCTATGGTATGGCGAGAGCCTAGAAATCACAGTGATAATTGTTATTTTTGTTCGTGTAATGTTCAAGGATTCAACAGAAAAAATAAGAAACAAATTGTGTATCCCAATCTTGATTCTGCTATTCGACCAGTTCCTCATGGACCAGATGTGCCGATACCTACCGCCCCAAAAGCACTAGAAAACGCCATATCGTCAGAATCAGAGGAATCTAATTGCGACCCAGATGACTCAGATTTCACACCAGATTTCAGAGAGCCCGAAGTGTTTAACCAGAGCGAACTAAATGATTTAATTAGAGATTTGCACCTTCCAAAGGATGCATCCGAATTGTTAGCCTCCCGACTTCGTGAGAAACATTTACTGGCACCTAGCGTCACATCAAGCTTTTACCGGGATCGCGAAAAAGAGTTATGTCAATATTTTACTCAAGACGGACCGCTAGTGTATTGCAACAATATTCCTGACTTAATTTCAAAATTAGGAAATGTGCCGTATGTAAAAGAAGAATGGCGGCTGTTTATTGACTCAAGTAAGCGTAGTTTAAAAGGCGTTTTATTGCACAATGGTAGCGAGCTGGCCTCGGTTCCCGTTGCCCATTCGGTACATTTAA
This sequence comes from Melolontha melolontha, assembly GCA_935421215.2. Lineage (NCBI taxonomy): Eukaryota > Metazoa > Arthropoda > Insecta > Coleoptera > Scarabaeidae > Melolontha > Melolontha melolontha. The sequence goes on along the minus strand of OW285243.1, from coordinate 117,005,700 downwards.
TGGAAACGTATGAAAATTTTGAACTTCTTTTAAAGAAAATAAACTACCAAGAACATCAGTGGATGCTTTGTGGTGACCTTAAAGTGCTGTGCATGCTACTAGCACAACAAGGAGGTTATACAAAATTTCCATGCTTTATTTGTGAGTGGGATAGTCGAGCAAGGGATAGACATTGGACTCAAATAGAATGGCCCTCTAGAACAAGCCTTACACCTGGTAGCAAAAATAAGAGATAAATTAAGAGATAGCTTAGTTGACCCCAAAAAGTTTTACTGCCTCCTCTCCATATCAAACTTGGCTTGATGAAGCAGTTTGTTAAAGCCCTAGACAAAAATGGACAGTGTTTTAAATATTTGTGCGAGACATTTCCAGCCTCATCCGATGCCAAGTTAAAAGAAGGTATTTTTGTTGGGCCGCAGATAAGAACATTATGCAAAGACAAGGATTTTCAAAACACAATGACCAATGTTGAGAAAAACGCTTGGGTTTTATTTAAAGAAGTAATTGATAAGTTTCTTGGGAACTCTAAGGACGAAAACTACGAAAATGTTGTTCAAAATATGTTACAACACTTTCATCGTCTAGGTTGTAATATGAGTTTGAAAGTGCATTTCCTGTTTTCACACTTGAACTATTTTCCTGAAAATCTTGGAGCAGTTAGCGAAGAACAGGGAGAGAGGTTTCACCAAGACATTAAGGAAATGGAACGGCGATACCAAGGCAGATGGAGCATAACGATGATGGCGGACTACTGCTGGATGTTAAAACGGGATATGCCCTTAAAAACATACAACCGAATGTCCGGACAACGCAGCTTTCTGGTAAAAAGACAAAGATTTCACTTAAAAAAGACTGAGTAAAGTATTTTTTAACTTGTATTCCACCATTTTACTCAATAAACAAATAAATTTTTTTAGAAATATTGTTTTTTTTTCATTTAATATTTGCAAAAAAACCTTACGTGATACAAATAAATGCATAGAATTTTTGAAATCAGCCTACCAAAATTATATAAAATCAGTTTTCAAAATAAAAACATCTGTCAAAAAGTTTAATTTTGTAGACCTGTGTCATTGTTCCAATTGTACTGTTTGAAAAGCCTGTTATCTCTGCTAAACGTCTACTAGTTAACCAACGATCTTGTTTAATCAAGTCACAGACACGATCAACATTTTCATGAGTGCACACAGTTTGGGACCGACCAGCACCTTCTGCATGTTCGCAAGTTGTTCTTCCATATCGAAATTCTCGAGACCAATTCTTCACCACCCGATATGAAGGCGCATCATCCCCTAGTACACTAACCATATCTTCATAAATTTGTTGTGGCGCTAAGCCCCTTTCTTTTGCAGATATTTAATGACAGCGTGAAGTTCGTGTTTCTCCATTTTTCAAAATCTTTGAGCAGCTTCTATTTTAACTCGAGACAACTTTTTAACGAATATAGCTACACGACTCAATTTTGGCACTTTGTTTGACCGATAAAAACGAATAAATAAATAGTGTTGTTGTGTAATGTTTATTTCAACGCCTACTATACTAGGGACAGTAATTACTGTACATTCCTCGTATTTCAGTCATATTACTTCGCGAAGATGCATTTGATTTGATTAAACAATGTTAGATTGCACATTGCAGTAATCATTCATTATATAATATTTTTCTAAATATAAAGTTTTGACAGTATTGTATTAAGCTTAATTCTTTTGAAAAATACAACGTATTACGTATATCTTAAATTTTAATTGTGATAAATTACGTTTATCTTCTCTGTTCTATTTTTATTTCTTATTTATCTTTCCATTTTTTAAATTTTAAATATTCTCGTGTACCGTTGTTTAAATATTTTCCTTATTTTTAGTCACCTTGTAGAGAGGTAATTAATAAACTTATTTATTATTTCAAATTTCGGTAAAACTATTCGTGGAATTCTTAATGTATTTATGTTAAACATTCTTGAGAATATTATAATATTAATAATTGCGATAAACAAGAGGTATTTAAACTTTCTTCTAAATGAACTTGGTAGAATTGCTTTAACATTTTCACATAATGTGACCTTGTCCTTAATATGTTTTAGTTCACTACTTATTAATATTTAATTTACCTGGTTTTGTTCATGTTTGTAAACTTTTTTTATGAGTACTTCAACAAATACAATAAATTGAATTTTTGTCAAAAATTTTCGCCTATATCTATTTCAAAGTTAATCTTTACTAATAATTAGTATGGATAACTTCTATTCTATTCCTTCAATAATTGTTATCTAAGAATTGACTTTAATATATTCACTTATTTTACGATTTTCTGTTACATAAATTTTAAGATATTTTAACTCTAACTGGCTTAATTTTCTAATTTTTTCTTATTTACTCCAATTTACATAACATTTGCTTTATTAAATTTTACATACTTTTAACAATTATTTTTTTATTAATGACTAATTAATCAGCCATTGATTTTTAAACTTATTCGCCCTAACGAAATAACTTTATATTCTCTATGTGCATTTATTATTGCATGATATTAATTCTCTTCCTTTTTAACATAGATTTCACTTAAAATAACGTACATTTTTATAACATTTATTACTTTCTCTAAACTTCAATATGGCTTTATTTACATTGTATTTAATCTATATTATAACTAGAGCAGACCAATTTCCGTGCGCGCCATGAGCGCCGGTATGGGAGTGTAATTCGTAATATATTAGAATATGCGATAGAATAGGGACGCAACATGAGCTTGTTACCGATATAAGTATAGAAGTAGAGACATTTATTCTATCAGAAATAATTAAATATACATTTGGTTTTCTGCTATTAAAGTAATATGCATAAACACACGAAAAATAAGAATAGTACATTTTATAGCAGCGTTGTATGTACCTATAAATAAAATGGAAAATGTATCAAATCAGTGATTGTGTGCACGACAGAGGATTAAAAAAAAACAATTACCGTTTTAAGCGTCTTCCAAGGATTGACAAACTGGAGAAACTCGATTGTAATATTTTCAACATCATGTGCGTTTCTAAGGTTATTTCTGAAAAACATGTCCGCTTTGAGGAAAAAATATGTTTATATTCAGAAAACGAGCGTTCTGCATCTAGTGATGTTATATTCGCATAATCAAAATACCTTTTTAAGCAACATAACGCATCTGCAGACATGCCCTCACAAATACGTGTTAAGGTGTCAAAATCTGAATTTCTGTCTAAAACACTTTCAAATTAGAACACTTTCACTTTTTGCGGCTACAGCACACAGTTATGCGTGAACATCTTTAACGATTTGCAGTGATTCCTCTAACGACAGCGACGAATTTTCTAATTTTGTTATTGCTTCTTCTAGTCCCAAGTAATTCTCACGAATACTTTGTAAATCCATTTTAATCTGGGCATCTTGAAATTTTTTCTGGCTTGTATTGATAGCTGCACTTTCTTTCGGATCGAATGATAAAACCACGTCCTTAATCTTTTCAAAATGTTCATGATAGTAAAACCCCGCCCGTAACCACGTACCCCAACGTGTCAGAATCGGCTGTGGTGGCTCAGGGGTATGGGGACACAATTCGTGAAATTTCCGAATACGTGTTGGAGATTTCAGGAATACTGCCTTTGTACACGATATTAAAGCATCTACCTCTGGATAACATCTACGAATCTGTTCTGCCACAAGGTGTAGAGCATGGAGTTTACAAGTAATATGTAACAAGTTAGGACAATATTTTCTAAGAGACCGGCCTACAGAACACATGGTCGCGGCACCATCGGTCATAAACATTAATACTTGGTCTTTCGAAAGTTTAAATTTTTCCAAAGTATCTAATAGCACCTCTGAAATTTTTCGGCATTACATTGTTCTAGTCGTCTGGATGCTAATAAAATTGAAGATGTTGGTTGATGTGGTTCCATATTACGCACCATCACATTAACTATAGATTGTTTTTTGCTGTCAGTTGTTTCGTCCACACATAACCACAGTTTTTTATTTTTCAGTTCGGCTTTCATTTTATTTTCAACCTGTTTACGCACCGATGGTAAATTTCTTCGTAACGTTGTCGTGCTCGGTAATGTTTGATTCGCGTATTTATTCCAAAATGAAATAAATGAATCATTACTTAACAAGGTAAACGGCAGTGTACACACAATCATAGTTACACATAGTTCATGTATAAACTGTTGTCGATTAATTTTGTTATTATTGTGCTTCGAACTGCTTACGTGTTCTTTACAATGTGTTTTTGACCAACACATTACATATTGCTATGAATAGTGGGTTAGATTGAAAGATAGTCCACTGTTCATCCACAATTTGTCCGAACTAGCTCAGTTTGGTATACTTCTTAATTGAGACTGCTTGATCCTGGGCTCTCTCTCTCACGAGCGAGAAAGTGGAAAAATTAACATAGTAAGTTCACAATTAGCAATATAATATTTATTTAAAAAAAAAATCAAAAAAAAAATCTCTTTATTAAGTATAAAGAGGGCTAATGCATCATTATACAAAAGCGGAGAGGAAAAATTATGTGATAAAAGACACGCACACAATGAAAAAAACTCTCATTACACGCGAGCTAAATTTAATTCTAATAGATTGTTTAGAAAACTTTCAAATTCAAAATTTAAATAATTAACCCCCAAATTCAAGAACGTACATAGACCAGTTGTCAAACACGCGTAAATAACTTTCACTCGTGCGCACTAACACAAGCATAAAATCTCCCTCCAAAACCTGACTTTCAAAATGTTCTAGAACAACGTAACAAAAAACTCCCTCATAAAAAAAATATGATAGTTTTCTTCCCCATCTATATTTTAAGCTAATATAACAATAAATCAAAATACAAATTGGCACAATTATAAATGAATTACAAAGAAAATTTTAATATAAATATCTTATGAAAATTACTTACGTTAACGTAAATTTTTCACACACAAAAAAACTTAATGCGAGAGATATCAAGTGGATTTCAAATATTCATAAATATACGAGATAATCAACACTCGTAATTAAACGATAATGAATTTTACTTCACATCAAAGCACAAAATACAGAATAAACCGAAATTATAAAAATATAGAAATAAAAAAGAAGTTTTTTATTTCTTCGACTGTTCCACTTGCAATACAAAATATCTCTGAGTGGCCGGAAAAATAAAATCAGACATCAGGTACCTATAATACACAATAATCCCCCTAGTCGATCTACTTCCTGTTCAATATAACTTCGTTACACAATATAAATATATAAATGTACAGGCGCGGTCAACAAAACAAGCCCTAATAAATATTTAAACAAAATTCAAAATATAAACAAATATAAATCTGTAAACACGTTTAACATAATAAATAATTGTTTTTAAATTGTTCTTCGGGGAAAAATTCACGACAATATATATTGCACACTAAACATTTAATTTTTGAGCCATCGTATATGGGAATGGGACGTTTCTACGCCGCCGGTTCTCCGCCGCCAGTTCATCGCCGCCGTTTCTACGCCGGGACGGTTCTACACTAGCCGTTTCTACGCCAGCCGATTCTACGCCGCATTCAAATTAAGATTACAATTACAATTAAAATTTATTGTTTAAACACATACATACAGTCATAGAAAATAAAATAAAATAGAAAATTTATTTTAAATTAGGAAAATAAGATTATTGCGTCATTTGGTAATTGTGTGCTAGGCCACGTAAATAATGTAGAGGTTCCCTGTTTCCATAATCTAAGACAATTCTTCGAATACGTTCATCAGCGACACGGTATTTTTTCAGTTTCATCGGTGGTAAATGTCCGGCGAGAAGTTGCTCAAAATAAGCGTCTCGTCCTTTTTGTACTTTTCGCAATCCATCTATAAATTTCCAAATAGTTGGGTGATGCATACCTAATTCAGAACGCAATCGACGATTGGCTGCCTCTGCATGATTATTGGTGCGATCTTCTCCATCGATTGTTCTCTGGTATAAATTCCACATTGTTGGATGAAACATAGGCGGGCGCCTACCATTCCCGCGTCGATTTAAACGGCCAACATAGCTGTCTTCAAACCAATTTAGAAGCGGCTGAAGTTCTACTGGCAAATCATTTGCTAAAGCATCAATGTATTCATCTAAATCAGCTATTGGCACAAATGCTAATGCAAGGACCATTTTAGCTCTCAATGCAAATTCAGCATCATTGTTGTATTGACCAATAACACCAATCTGAGCTAAATGCTTCCTCATATTTTGTGCTAAATGGAAGAAGCAGCCTTTTACATTTACTTCCGGAAAGCAATCTTTCATGGCACTAAAAGCTGCATATTCATAATCACAAATGATAGATCCTGGACTTAAATTTGGCACTAGTGTTTTCATTAGTTCGAACATACGTGTGTATGTAACACGCTGCTTGTTAGGTAACAGAGCATACAATATAGGATGCACTCCTCCGTGTTTTGTTGCCATAACAATATAAATTTGGGAAAATAGCCTCGGTGCTATTGCGAAGGTACCATCAGTGTACCATGTATTGGCATTATGCAAATGCTGCAGCCAGCTTTCTCTTCCAAAAATTAAAATTCTGTTTGCTCCCTCTCCATCGTCGCTTAGCAAAAAAGTTTCTTCTGTTCCTGGTTGAGGCACATATACCTTATATGGATTTGGAAACACTAAATCGTTTAGGTCTGCGGGATCAGCAGGTGCAGCATTAATTTGATTCCGTTTTCTTCTGATTATTTTTCTCAGGGCTGCACTATTTGGAATCGATGCTAAAACAGCTTCAGGCACGTCGATTACACACTGATTTATAACTACACTTGTACCCTCCATAGTTTCTTCTGCACGACGTTTCATTTTAGTAACAACAGATGCTACTTGTACGGCTGCTGCCGAGGAAGGGTGAGAATGATTGTTGATTTCGTTGACCACTTCTCCAGCCCTCGTGTGAATTCTTCCTTTACAGCGACCCACTTCTTCGCACCGCCAAAATTGTAAACTAGGGTTCCTTTTACTAACTTTGTCGAAAACGTACAAATATCCGTTATAGGAAAACTTCTCGTTTCCTCTCTTGCTGAGAACTGCTGTTTCCATTATTAAGATCACTGTTAACTAACGTAATAATTACTTTGTGGCGAATACACTTAAAGTGATGTGTTAAGGGCTCCTGCCCCATATTTATACCAAATACTGTTAAACGGTTTTTAGAATTTTAAGAATTTAAGAATTAAGCGGATTAAAATTTCTGATTACGTCCTTTGTGCTAATGGGTCTGTGCTGATAACCATAACATCATTAAGATAATCCCGGCGATTGTAAACCCGTTAACTCCTAGGTAATTTTTAAAAGAAATTATTACTTATTGAGCGAATTTTATATTAGTAATTGTAAGGTACAATTACACACCATTCGCCTGTCAGAAATACTACTGATAGGAAAACTAAATATGTATACATATAAGTATGTACCAAATATAAAATATGTGAAACAATAATAATGTTTACAATTCTTTCCTGGACTTGTTGTTTCTTGATTTGTTTTTGTTGTTTCTGCTCTGCTGTGGTCGCAGACCACTTTTTGAAAGATAGATTGTATGAAATGTGAAGAATCATATCCATACAGCGAATCCAAGCGTGTAGCGTAGAAAGGCCAAACTTGAACGTATCTTCGCGTTCTATTTTTCTTTTAACACGCTCGGGATCATTCATTCCTGTTGGTTTAGCAAGACACACTGGATTGTAAACCCGTTAACTCCTAGGTAATTTTTCTGCGGTGTTTTAGATTACCCATTCGGAAATTCTTTTATTCTCTTAAATTAAAATAAATGTTAATGCTACTTTTTAAATGATTCGATAATTTGAATGCGGCGTAGAATCGGCTGGCGTAGAAACGGCCAGTGTAGAACCGTCCCGGCGTAGAAACGGCGGCGATGAACTGGCGGCGAAGAACCGGCGGCGTAGAAACGTCCAAGACCCTCGTATATTAAGTCCGGGAAATCCATAATAAACTGATTCACTTCGTCTGACAACGGTCGTTTTCTCGATTTATGTGTCGACGACATTTTATTACGTATGCTTACACTTACATGCAGTCTAAGCAAGTACCAAACACATACTGAATGCTTTTTATTAGTTCTGATGCAATACAATCATCCTCACATCGGCGCACATGGCGCGCACGGAAATTGGTCTGCTCTACTAATCAATCATTGATTTTTAAACTTATTTGCCCTAACGAAATCACTTTATATTATCTATTTGCAATTATAATTATTGCATGATATTAATTCTCTTCCTTTTTAACATAGATTCCACTTAAATTAACATAACATTTTTATAACATTTATTACTTTCTTTAAACTTCAATATGGCTTTATTTACATTGAATTTAATCTATTTTATAACAATATGTACGTATAGACTTTGGATAAACTAGCCAACTCAGAACCTCTTGCAACATTAAAAAATTACAAATCAATCAGCTAATAATTGTCGTCTTGAGTAGTAAATATTGTGTTAGTTTTATCAGTTTTGTAATTAAACTTATTTTCCGAGAATATAGATTTGAAAAATGTATAACATTTAACAGATAAAATATTCAAATATTGTCTTCCTATGAAAAATATAAATGCATTGTGGAAGTTAGCCCATTGTGTCGGCGGAAGAGGAAACACTTTTTCTTCTATTTTCTTATCGCCGTTCACGTTAAGTCGAAGTTCAAGAATAAAATCGGACAGGACATTGCAAAACATTTTGTAGTTGACGGAATTTTATTCTTTTCGTATTTTGCTGACTGCATATTGTTGACATCTACATCTTCTATTCATATTTTTTATACTAAGAATTGCAGTTTATATTTTAATTGCTTAATCGACGCTATTTTAATAATAAAAATTGAACCGGTATTTTAATTAAAAGTGCTTAGAACGTAATTTAAAGAATAAGAATACCTGACTGAACTTTGTTCCTTTACTTACTGAGTAAAACTGTCATCTATCTCTATTTATTGCGCGTCAATCTCTCCGTAAATTAGGCTTCATGTTTTCATTTTTCAGACTGCTCGGCTCTCTCTTCTGATATAACATCAATTCAAGTCACATTTTTTCCTTATGCTTTTTTTTCACAACAGAAATAGATTTAAGGCGAAGAAACAAGAAAACACACGTAAAATCGAATAAGTTCTTAAATTTATTTAAAAGTAGCTGAAGAGGATATATAAAGTATCCATGAAATAAAAAGATAGCCATGAAAAATTGAAATATGTAATTATATAAAATATGGATAAAAAATATTGTAAGTCAATTACGTCGCGACCCCGAAATTAAAAACTTCCTGAAAATAAAATAATGGAATTTACACGCAAACATAACGTTGAAATGTTTATAAAAATTCTAAAAGATACCTTTGTTTAAACGACTGTCGATTTTATAAAATCTCGACAATTGAGCAGCTTTGTTTACTTAGGGTTTAATAATTTATCAGCTGTAAACAACTGTTGGTTGTTACCGAAAAGAACCGATTTGCAAATTGGTGGAAAGCTCAGATGAAATGTTCGAAGTGTGCGCCTTCGGCGTCGAGACACACGAGAATAATTGTCACGAGCCCGATGGAAGGGTGCCTCATGTCTAATACGATGTGCATTACGATATATTTTTTTTTTGTTACGAGAAGTAAAAAGTATATAAAATATATTAATATGGATTCATATGATGTATAAAAAATATGGTTATAGAATTTACACGCTGCAATATTTATATTTATAAAAACTCTTGAAGCAATAACATTGTTTAGATTAGACTCCTTTGTATACTAGGTGTTCGAAAAAAGTTAGCTGTTAAAAATTTAAAGCAAGATCGACAATAACGAAACTTATTTTTTTGTTATTGTCCAACAGCTTTAAAATATCGTCTCCGATAGTATTTATGAAATACTTGCACAACAGCGTGACTTAAAATTTTTTTAAATATCTTTTCATTTTTTTTTCTCGTGTATGAAAGTGAATGTTGGAAAAACATTTTGGATTCATATTCTATATAATCACATCTTTCCATTTTTCATACGTTGTTTCTTTCTTTAAAGGACACCCCATATATATATATATATATATGAATAATTGGACCAGGAGTCTTTGTCGTTAGAACATGTATGGAAAGGATAATCGTTTTTTTGGGGAATCCAGCAAAATTAAACTCTATTACTTAAGTCAGTACTTTATTTTTTTAACACAATATTTCGCATCAAATTCGTATGCTTCCTCAGGGGATCAAAATGTGAACTTTTTTTTTTTGAGAAATTACTCGTCTTATTATTAATATGTTTGTAATATTCTAAATTAATACAATAAATATTAACGGACGTACACATAGTTATTTCGAAATTACATTTTAAAAGCAGGACAAACACATCTAAAGGAAAGCCACATGTGCAATATTGAACGAACAAAAGAAGTAATCGCACAAACACATGTTCTTGTCACAAAGTTAAAACATATAATGTTGTGTCAATATGAATATTAAGACGAGTAATTTCTCCAAAAAAAGTTCACATTTTGATCCCCTGAGGAAGCATACGAATTTGATGCGAAATATTGGGTTAAAAAAATAAAGAACTGACTTAAGTAATAGAGTTTAATTTTGCAGGATTCACCAAAAAAACGATTATCCTTTTCATATATATATATATATATATATATATATATATATATATATATATATATATATATTGTTATAATTGACGATGCTATTATTTATTACAATAAAAATAAGTTGAAAATGATACTTACTTAGGCTAAGCTCGGATAATTTAAATAACAAGCAAGAGATCTCTTAAAAAACTCAGGATCTTAAAGCAGCTTCCAGAAACTTAGATAATTAATGGTTTCTTAGCTAATTGAAATGAAAGTCTAATTTGATAACTTAAGAGGATTTTAATATATTCATCTTTTCATATATTTTTTTTAATAAATGAATGATGTTATTTCGCGAAATAATGTGAAAATGTAAATATTACTATCTACAAATTACAACGCTAATTAACGAAATTTTTTGAAAAATTTCGTCCTTAGGTGGGACTCGAACCCACGATCTTTAGCTCTCTAGACTAACGCTCTATCCACCGCGCTACCAAGGCTCTTGCGTTCGAGTATTGTTAGAAATGCCTTAAAGTAACTTAAGGCATTTAAATCTTCCCGCTCAATACAGTGAGTCGGTAAGTTAAGGGTTCGCAGTAGCGGCAGATATATAAAAGCAAGCATGCGGCAGACGTACACATGTGAGTTTTACTAATTAATAAATAAGAAATCTTTATGATAGAGTGAATTGATTATGCGAGTGTTTCTTGTATTTTTACAGTGAAACTTTTCAGTTTGTTATTATCTGCAACCCTTGAATGTTCAAATAAATAATTCATATATATATATATATATATATATATATATATATATATGTAGGATTTACTACCGGCCTGTTTAGACATATTGGTTAGTAAAGTTATTCCATTTCTTACTGTCCTTTGCCAGCAATCTCCAATTTTTAAGTAGCTTTCCTTCCACATCTTCCATAACAGCATTTCTCAATTATCTTCTTGGTCTTGGTTCTCCTTTTTGCATCTGGTACCTAACTGTCTATACTTTTAATCAATTTGTCATCCTCTAATCTTTCAAGATGGCCTCGCCACTGGAGTAGGCGCATTTTTATGAAATATCTTATGGGAACTTCTTATAAATTTCGATTTTCTTCACTCATTCGCCTTTCATATCTTTCTTCCGCTCTCTTCGAATACTTCCACACTTCTCTCCCAGACCTTCAATTTTTCTTGTAGTTTTTTATTCATTGTCCATAATTTGCAACTAAAGCTCGAAAAAAAAAACAAACCTCTATAACACTCCTCTCGAGGTTTGAACCCTTGACAAACTCCCACTCCTGTTGTCTAACGCTCTCAGCACTTGCACAGTTCAGTCGGAACTTGAAGTGATTAAATCAATGCCAACTATTTTTTTAAAAATAATACGTCACTATAACACCGGCTTTTTAACACATTGGTGAGTACAGTGATGTACAGGGTTGGCCATTTAAGGTTGCGGTTTTTGAAGTCATATTAAACATACAAAACATTAATTTAAAAAAAATGATTTATTTGTGCTATTAAACAAGATCTGCGGTTTAATAAATCAGGTTTTCGAAGTGAGAGCCTCGAGCAACGATAACATTTCGCAGCCTCTTCTCAAATTCTCCACAAACTGCTTGAAGTGTGGCGTACGGTATCGCTTCTATTCGCTGCCGTATTGCCATTTCAAGGTCATCCAGGGTGTCTATACCATCGCGATATCCGTATCTTTTAATGATCCCCACAGGTAGAAATCGCAAGGATTGAGGTCTGGACTATATGGTGGCCATGTTATCCCTCCGCCTGTAAACTGTTGAGCGTCAAGACCAATGATTCTGTTACCGAAATGTTCATCAAGAATGTTGAAAACTTCTTCCGTGCGATGCGGACGAGTCCCGTCTTGCATAAACCATGCATTCTTCACCATATTTAATCCATGCGCCACGGGAATAAAAGACTCATTAAGCATTTCACAATATTTTTGCGAAGTAACGGTTCCATTGACAATCACGGGACCGATAATTCTTGCCGACGAGATAGCACACCATACAGTCAACCGTCTAGGGTGAAGAAGACGAACAATTGCTAGATGTGGATTTTCTGTCCCCCAATGTCTCCAATTTTGCTTATTCACATAACCGGATACATCGAAATGTGACTCATCCGACCACCACACTCGTTCCAATGACATGCTGCCATTTTCAATGCGTTCGATGATTTCGTTCGCAAAATTGTAGCGTCGCTCCATATCAAACGGTCTCAACGGCTGATCGATCTGGATTTTATATGCTTTCATCTTTAGATCTTGCTTTAGGATCCGCCTTAGTGTTGTACGGGGTATTTCAAGTTCTTGAGATGCTCTTGAGGTCGATGTTGAAGGTTGAGCTGTAAAGTGCTCCCGTACTCGTTCTATGGTTTCCGGTACCCGGGTGGTCTTTTGACGTTCTCTAACAGTTGATCTTTCGTCTGCCGCAGATGCTGTGGCTTCAGATTTCACTACAATCCTAAGATATTGTCGGATTAGTAGACATGGAAACACGGTAACGAATACTTTGTTACTTTTCTAAATTTATCTTTTTTTCCTTACCTTTTTATAGTGTTTTCCGTTGGTGCGTTATTTCCCCCGAATAGAGTACGCAAGTGTCTTGCCGTAGCTGCAAAAGATTCCCCATTTCTATAATAATATTTTATTAATTCCACACGCACTTCCGTTGGATACGACGTCATCTTGAAAACTGTCAAGGCAAATTTTTCATATATTTATTGTAAACTGCGCTTGGCCCTCTAGTGTAAAAAATATATATTATATTAATTTCTATATATACAAGGGAATAGCGCGATTTTTAAAACCGCAACATTAAATGGCCAACCCGTTACTTTGCTTGTGTAAAGTGTGTGTTAAGGCAAGGAATGAAATACTTTTGCTACTGCTGATGATGATAAGTTAGTTGTCGAAATCGTTTTCAAGATTTAAAGCTGCTATTTTGGCAAGAGTTTAAAAGTAACTTTTACCTCTTAAGTTGTTTCAATAATTAAAAAAAAATAAAAACGAAAAAAATTTAAGCGATTTACGTTTTTGGAGGGGGAGAATTAATATTTTTCATTTGTCAAAAATGCTTGTTTATCACAAGGACACAACTTTACGATTTTGTAAGCAGTGTTCACGTTTGCCTCATGCTTTTATAATAACGATGTTGACAGGTTTTTTTACATATTATAAAAACAAAATAATAAATTTTGTTTACTACGAGAACATTCCTTTCGAAATACTGTTTCGACATTATGAATGGATACATGCAGTTTCTGTTCGCGTACTTGACATCTATTTATAAACATCCCCCGTATCTAATTATATACCTACAGTTCTTCATTTTTCTTCAGCGGTATCACTGACACAAGACGCCTATACTCATCGACCTCATCAGAACCGTGTTTTTCTTCCAAATCAGTTCGCAGTTAGCGCTAACACCCAAAGCCCCCCGCCGTAATTGAATAGAGTAGACTTCCCAACAAGGCGGTGTTTTGTTCGGCCTTTATACTGTTACGACATAATATCTCGACTCGCAAGTAAATAATTGCGCTATTATTTTATTTATAGCAGTCGGAGTAGATTTACATTGTAGGTAGGTACATGCATATATATAAATTATATAAAATTCACGGTTGAATAGCAGTTATATTCGCGCCGTGGTGTTATTATAGAGAAAAGTTCCGAATTTACTCGTCGAATTTTGAATTGGGCAAGTTGGTGCCGCGCGATACAAACTTATCATATCTTCTATTTATCTATTTGTATGTACGCGTGTGTGGCTATTGTTGTACTGTTGAATTTTCAATATTGACATAGTGATCTAGCAAATTGACAAATGCATTTATTATTTACAGTCTTGAAAATGTAATAACATCGTGCATCGACATACAAAATCACTCTAAGTCATTTGTAGATTTGTATAACATTTAGAAAGCGACGTTAATTTCGAAGAAGAACAAACAATCGATTAGCAGGCTATTTACTATTTAATGTGTAAGTCGATGTAATACGGGCTAGAACCGTTTGGAAAGTGCAACAGTTTTACAGTACACTTTTACGAGTCTTGACGTGCTGAATTGCCTTCGTGTGTGTTAATACTAAATGTGTACGCTTATATTTACATAAGTAACGTGCTATGATGTGTAAGTCGTGTTTACCGCTATCTTTTTTTAATTCCTTGGATTTATGCGGGCATAGTAAAGCAGTTGAAGAAAATGAACAACAAATTTTGGTAAATATATAGACACTTATTCAATTTTAAATTTTATTACGGGAATAGGTTGCGTTATGTAGATTGCCAAGTTGTTTTTGAATTCGTGTTTTTAAAAAATGCAAATTAATATGAAAGTGGATATGGAAACTGTGGTAAATCATTCCGTTTCGTTTGTTTCTTTTTCTTTCCTTTATTATAGAGAAAAAGATTTCATTTTATCGTGAGAATAAAAGAAACAGGTTATCTTGTGTAAATTTAATTCTCAACGATAATTCATCCTGTTTGTTTTCAATTCTTGAAGGTCTCTTAAAAACACTTATATATGGTATGTCGCTTTCTTGTTCAATGGATATAAAAATCTTTTTTGACCTAGTAATCTGCAATACGTAACTAATTTGCCGATATATACTTTTTGCGATTGTAATATGTACTATTTTTTTATTGATAGTTATCGCTTCATGATTATAGAAATATTACGTACACACGTGTAAATATTACCAATAGAACTGAAGAAAAAACGCCCGCTTTTACAAGAGGTGCTCACTTATATCTACACTTATTTTTTTGTACTTAATTTTTGAACTTAATGCACATGAGAATTAATAACACTGGCCTACAACCATTTTGGTGCTGGAGATTTTAGACCCGATTTTAAGTATGTCTTACATGGCGATATCAAAAATGTTACCCGTTTTCTTCTGTCAGCTCTAGTTCCCGAGAAAAAAAAAACACAATTCACGAAAAAATATATATTTTATTGACATTAAACATCAAGAAATTGTCTTTTGAGTGATTTTCTAGAATGAAACTGACTCGGGCAATCTCGCATGATTCCCCAGCAATAGTCAGCCATCATATGACTGTCCCACCTTCCTTGGTATCTATTCTCCATTGTTTTTAGGTCTTGGTGGAAACGTTCCCCTTGTTCTTCGCTTAGATCTCCTAAATTGTGTTGGAAATGATGTAGATGACTATTGAGATAGTGTAATTTTATACTCATATTACAGCCTAAATCTTTGAATCGCACCAGCATTTCCTCTACTAGTTCTACATAGTTGTCAGCCTTATGATTTCCGAGGAAATTTTGTGCAACTGCTACAAAAGATTGCCAGGCAAGCCTCTCCACATCATTCATATAAGTCTCAAAATTAGTTGTGTCTTTCATCAATTTACGTATTTGAGGTCCATCAAAGATACCTGCTTTTAGTTTTTCAGTACTTAAACCAGGAAATTTGTGAGAAATAAACTGGAAACATTGACCATTTCTATCGAGAGCCTTAACAAATTGCTTCATTAGCCCTAATTTTATATGCAATGGCGGAAGAATGATTTTTTCTCTTGAAACTAAGGGTTCATTTATAACATTTCTTTCCCCAACAACAAGAGCATCTCTCACAGGCCAATTTTTTGCAGGCCAATGATGTGATTTAGCTCGACTGTCCCAGAGACAAATAAAACATGGGTATTTAGTATAACCACTCTGTTGACCCAATAAAAAATAAACCATCTTCAAGTCGACGCAGATCACCCAGTTATGTTCAATATACCCACACTTTATCTTGGTGTAGAATTGCAATACCGAAGTAAGCAAAATACAAACGACGCACTGTGTTTGTAATCGATTTACGCTAATTTTTCAGTATGTATTCACCACAAACATAACAAAATATATCAGGATCGTTAACACAACGTCTGGACGTACTAGCCATAATGAAATAGTAACACAAACTTTATCGATGATATTGTAATAATGACTAGTTACGAACAAGACCATAACAAGACCGACAACAATTCACAATGAGGGTAGTAGGTAAACTAGAGCTGATGAGTTAAAATGACGTATGTCAATATACTGTACATTACCTACTTTATCGACAATTCAAACAGAGATGCACCAAAAAAATTTTTTTTTTTTGTAGGCCTGTGTAATCATTAAAATCTCATTCCATATGCATTCTTCGCCAAATGTGTTACTTTTATTTCTGCAATCCGCCAAACTAAGTTTGTACTATAATGTAGACGCAACACGCCGCGACGTCAACCTTCCCTGGTTATGAGGACAAATAAAAAAAATTGTGAAATGGACATCCATCTTCAAAACGTGTAAATACCAGCATTTCATTCTCATTAGAAATCGTCAGTGCATATTTTGTGTCCAATCGTTTTATTCCATTGCTCAAAACATTTTTTTAATTCGTCTTTTATTATGCCCGACAGCGTCTCCGTGATTTTTTCCTACACCTCAGCAATATCGGCAAAACGCTTTTCTTTCATGTCTCTCTTCATTGGGGAAATAAAAAAAAATTTTAGAGGATGAGGTCAGGTGAATAGGGGTGATGGGGGGCACAGAAGTTATTCCAATTTTTTGTTAAAAATTGGGGCACAGGCAAGGCTTTGTCGTGGTGGAAAAGCCAGTCGCCTAACTGCCGCAAATTTGCGCAATATCTTTAAAATTTCCAGGTAGAACAAACTCTGAATGGACAACTCCTTTCACATCGAAAAAATAAATACGCATTGTTTTAACGTTCGAATTCACTTGATGAACTTTTTGAGGCCGAGACGAATTTCAAGTCTTTCACTGGCTTGATTGTTGCTTCGTTTCAGTGTCGTAACCGTAGCACCACCTGTGATGACCTTGGAAAAATGTTTGGATCATTTCGGACCCGTTCTTCCAAAGCACAGCATGCTTCCAATTCGTTTTTGTTTAGCAATCGAGCAGTCGAGGCACGAATTTCGCAATCAGCCTTTTCACCACCAAATCTTCCATTAAAATTCGCTGAATTGACCTCCCAAATCATTCCAGATAGCTCCTCAACTTCTTCAAGTCGCGAGTTTTTTATCATTTCGGGCCAAGGCAGGACGACCAGAGCGAAGTTTGTTATCAATTAACATTTCAACTATTTTGAAACGGGAAAACCACTTAAACACTTGAATTTTCCCAATAGCATCATCCTTGTAGGCTGTTTTTAACATTTCAAGAGTTTCTGTGCCGGTTTTTCCGAACATAGAAATCAGCTATTGCAAAAACGACGAGCACACAAAAGAATTGTCACTAAAAAATTCACCCAAACCGAACAGAACCTTTTTTAGCGAAGACGCGTGGCTTACTGAGTGGCAGTGCTGACACAGGTCATTTTTCGAATGTACTAACAAATGTCTAAATTGTACTTAACTCAGAGCTGCCAACTGCAAGAATTAAAAGTCCCTAAACTTCTAAAGGCGAAATTTAAGAAGGCAAGGAAAGTATTCGTTCTTGTTTATGGAATTTTAGTTATTAAAATAAGCTATCTAATTTATATTCGATAATTTTCGTCAAGAAAATTTTATCATTTTATCTTCTTGAAGAAGAAGAAAATTGGCGTTTATTAAGTTTATCCACCATTTTAAATATTGCTGTCAAAGCTGTAAGGGTTTAGAACTTTCAAAATTTAAGAAACAAAACATTACATTTCAACAGATTGAGAAACATATTTGACAAACAGATTATAATGTAACATCTAATCGCATTAACCCAATTAAAAGTAAATATATTTCTTCAGGCTTACATAATACTATAAAAATTGTAGTCTACCAGTACCAAATACTATTTGGCAAGAAGTGTTGTAATTTATTTTTAGATATACAGTTCCGTGCAATTGAATTACGACCATTTGCGATTTTTCTAATTTATCCTAATAAATTTTGATAGGGTCCGTGTATCGTAAGAATTCTCGTTTATTATTAAGTAAATGAATTCTTAATTACATTGAAACACACGGTATCTTTTATGATCGTTTATGTTGTTTTTTAAGTGTGATTCAATAATACCGAGTGACTATACCATATATATATATACTATATATACTATATATATATATATATATATATATATATATATATATACTATATATACTATATATATAAATGATTGAAGTAAATATTTAATTTGGCAGCCCTGATAAATTAGCTTGCTTGACATTCGTTTTATATTTATCTTTTTGGGTTTCATTATTTTATATAAATATGAATGACATATGGTTGGAATTACTAGTACGTCAATATTAACTGATATCAGAAGTGAGATTTATACCAAATGATAGTTGAAACAAATTTTACAAACACATATTACAAATAATAAATAAATTATGTACAAAAAAAATGCTCAAAACGTTGGCCTATACTTAACACTAAACTCATCTTGATAAATTAGTATATTTGCAGTTGCTTTATAAATTGCGTACCATAGTTCTTGCAAATTGTGTATGGGTTTCCGGAATATTACGTTTTTTAAATAAAGGAATAAAAAGAAGATCTCTTTGCGCATAAACCTGCACTTATAAAACTGTCTGGCAAAAAATTACTGTAAATAATTTATAGTTGTGTCTGGTGTGGCAGAATCCTTTTGGAGATAACCATTAGTTAGTTCTATGTTATCCAACTGATTTATAAATGACTCTAAAATAATGGCTTCGTATCTTTGGGTATTAATTGTTTCGTAAAAGAATTATTAAAAGAATATTGACCCAATAATTCGCTGTCTTGACTTTACCAACCAAACAAAATTATACATTAAAAGCTTTTAGTTTGTCCGATATATTTTTGGGTACAATCATTACAATTTATTTCATAGATACCAGATTTTTGTCAAAAAAAAATCACTTGTAGGTATCACCAAGGTTGAAATTGAAGTGAGGCAAAAATCTGGTATCTATGAAATGATTTGTAACGATTGTAACCAAAAATTTAGCGGCCCAATTAAGCGTTCAATTTCAACTCATTACAAGGATTTTAGATTTAATAGACCTGAAAAATATAGTCTAATCTTAGATTAATTAAAACAATAAATAAACGAAAGTTATTTATATACATAGAAATAATAATATTTTAATGAATTCGGGTAACGAACCAATTCCCCAGTCCAGTTTGTATACTTTATTGTGACTGTAGCAATTATTTTACGTTAGATTTAAGTAGTATCTAAGGATTTGTTTTAAAGTCAGGAATTTAGTGTTGTCCTACTGACGCTTTGGTGAAGAGGATATCTTCAAAAGTTGTAACTTAACCACGGACGCTAAGTTTAAAACAATTTTTCTTTTTCAGAATCTTCTACTGAAGATGGCAACGTAGTTGTCGAAATACGTATTTAAATTTTATTGATTCATATCGTTAGGAATATTTCTTGTTTGTGTCTTTCAGATTTTTTGCCAGTGAGTGAATATTTTCAATCACTTACACCAGCGATGCACATACCCACTTTCGATATTTATGCGGCCCGCCAACGAATTTTAAAAATTGTTTGAAAAACTACAAACGTAGATAAAAATCCATTCAAATCAATATTTTTTAATTTTTTATTTTATTCTAACTTTTGTAATTGTTAGTAAGATATGTATCTTTAGGTACCTACTACTTTCTTGTTCAGGTTTACTACGTAGGACAGGTATGCTCCTCGTCGTTCTAAGCATATATATATGAGACTAGAAATCTGTCGAACCAACTAGATTACTCGAAGATTCGCGAAGTACGTCGGTATTATCCCCGAATAATGTGGTAGTTTCTCGATGTTAGGTAACTCGTATAAATACAACGCATCGCCCGTTATCGGGGCAGTTAAGTTTTAACTACGGACAAGCGAACGTTATATTGTTTGAATTGTAATCTGTGAAGAATAAATATTTCGTCGTTCGAACTTGGCATCTACCTACGTAACAATATAATATCAATTTTGATATGGATAAACCAGGCCCCAGTAAAAAACGTAGTCGTAAAATTGAAGATGAACATCGACAGTTTCAAGATATTTGGATCGACAAATACTTTTTTATTTCATCGCATAACAAAAGTGTCTGTTTAATATGCAAGAGTAGTGTTTATATTCCGAAGGAATATAATGTGAAAAGGCATTATGAAACCCAGCATCATACTTTTGCCAAATTAACCGGCGAAAATCGAACGCAAAAAATTTCCACTGTACAAAGGGAACTAATAGGCCAGCAAGCTATGTATACAAAACCAATTCAAGATGCTGAAACAGCTACTGAAGTTAGCTTTTGAAATATCTCGAATAATAGCGAAAATTTGTCGGCCTTTTAAAGATGGTGAGTTTGTTAAGCAGTGTTTAGATATCGCCGCAAAAAAAATGTGTCCGAAAGATGCAAAGAGGTTTGAGAAAATTCAACTAAATCGGATGAGTGTTCAAAGAAGACTTACCACATTAGCAGCTAATATAGAAGAGCAAAGCTACGAAATCGAAAAGTTTTGAGTATTTTTCTATAGCACTCGATGAATCTACAGATATAAGTTCCACTGCTCAACTCTTAATATTTTTACGAGGTGTAACGCAAAATTTTGAAGTGAGTGAAGAACTGATTGGTATGAGTTCTTTGACAAGTCAAACCAAGGGGAGGAACCAAAAATGTTCTATAATGGATTTGGATTTAACGAAATTATCTGGAATTACGACTGACGGAGCACCTTCAATGGTTGGAAGTAAATCTGGGATAATAACTATGTTAAAAGAGTATTTACAAACTAAAAACATAGATACCAAGGAATTAATGCAGTTTCATTGCATTATACATCAAGAGGCCCTCTGTCCAAATTATTGGGATTTGAAAATGTGATGAAAGTTGTAGTACCTACTGTAAACTTTATAAAATCACGAGGTCTCAATCACCGACAATTCACATAATTTCTCGAGGATATTGAAAGCGAATATGGTGATCTCCTGTTTTACACTGAAGTAAGGTGGCTAAGTCGTGGGTTGTCACTAGAGCGGTTTCTTAACTTGATTGAAGAAATCAAAATATTTCTGGCGGAAAAGAAAAAGGGACGTCTCCGAACTCGACAACCCTGATTGGCTGTGTGACTTAGCGTTTCTTGTAGACATTACAACTGACTTGAATGTCTTAAATACGCGACGCCAAGGCAAAGATCAATTGATTTCGCAGTTATACTCTCATGTTTCGTCCTTTCAATGCAAATTGAGTCTTTTCAGGACACAAATCAATTCAGCCAATTACAGCCATTTTCCGAACTACAAAAAAATTATGGAGAAATTCAATAAAACTGATATGAATTTCGCTTATGTTGAAAAAATTTATATTTTAATACAAGCTTTTCATAGTCGTTTTCTAGACTCCAAAAAAGTTAAACCTCTATTAGACATTTTCAGTAATCCTTTCAACATTTCACCCGAAAATGCACCGGAATCAATACAGCTGGAATTGATAGACATGCAAAATGATGATAATTTACGAAACAAGTTTAATGAAGGTAATTTACTCAACTTTTACCGTTGCGTTGACAAAACCGCTTATAAAGAGTTGCGAATAAATGCATTGAAATGCGCAAACTTATTTGGAACGACGTATATTTGTGAGCAAACGTTTTCAGTGATGAAGCTTAACAAAACAAAAAATCGAAACCGTCTGGCAAATGAAAATCTGGAGGCAATTTTACGTGTGGCGACAAGAAATGTGGAGCCAAACATAAACAAAATTGTTAGGTCAATGCAATGTCATGCATCAAAATAATAAAACATGAAATATTACATTGTAATGATTAGATTACATTACGATTACATAATTACAACAAACATTTTTGAATGTTCTTTTATTTTTATCATTTGTAGTAATTCATACTATTTAAAAATAAGAATATTTGTGTTAATAAGTATTCTTTATAGTGGCCCGTCCTTGGCTTATAATTTTCCCGAGTGGCCCCTGTTCCCTATAAGTCTGTGCAACCCTGATTTACACGGTCACTCGTTAGATAGGTTATAATTTGGCGTATTGGTTTTAATATTAAACTTTTGAACTATAGTGTATAAATATAGACATAAATATTATTTATCTTGAAAGGTATACAAACTGGTATAATGACTAATAACATTATTTATTTTAACGTTTGTAGATTACTGTATATGTCCATCAAATTACGACAATACAATATTATCAACAAAGGTCACGAGATCTACGAGAATAGTATTCAATATTATTTTGTCCTTGTCGCGTACACAAAGATATTAATAAGCTTATATGCGTCGAAGTCGAATGCAATCCGAATTGTTAATATTAAAAAAATATTTGTTTGCAGATGGATTTAAAAGCTGAAATGGAAGTCGCCATGAAACTTTTAGAAAAAGATATACATGAGAAACAGGACACCATAATATCACTCCGCAGACAGCTGGACGACATCAAACTAATCAATTTAGAAATGTACAAGAAATTACAGGCAAGTAAACAAAAACTCAACAAAATCCCGACACAAAAGGTAGCCTAAAAATAAAACTTTTCATTATATACCGGCTGTAAATCAAAAGAGGTTTAAAAAATAGGCTCTTATAAACTTTAGAAATTATTAATACGCGGAAACAATTACATATATAAACATCCATTCATGAAATCATCAAAAATCATTTCCTTTTCATCAATATACACGTCCATTATCATCATACACCACCAGATTATCATTGAAACCAGTAAAACTAATTCAAAACCGATTGATCCGAGATATAAATTTTTTGTAATTTACTTTCCGATCACTCTGTATATATATACATTATAGGAGTGTGAGATGGAATTGACGCAAAAGGGAGAGATGGTTAGCCGCTTGCAGGCCAAAGCCGGTCAAATAGGTAAAATACTGAACAATTTAGAGAAATACAATCACCTAATGCGCGATGATAAGAGAAGCGAACGAAAGATCTCGATTAAGAGGTCGGAAAGTAGGGATTCTGCCATGCTTAGATTTGAGGGCAGCGGCGGTTCGCAGGACAAGGCGTCGTCTAGATCTGGAAACGCCGAAAGTAAAAAAGCGTCAACAACTGAACCTATTGCTGAGCAGAGTAGTAACGATAAGGAAAGCGAGGAAAAATAATTTTTGGATCCGTTTTTTTTTTTTCGTTGGGGTTTATAGGAATATTGGATTAAAAAAGGCGAGATTACAAAAAATAAGCGTACCTAGTATCGTTACTATTCTGCTGTTGTTAGCCTTTTTCTGATATGTATGTGGTGGTACGAGAAAGAAACGGAATCGAAATGATTAAAATGCTAAAAGTTAATTTTTACTTTAGTACACAATGACTTGTTTCGATTCTGGGTAAATAGGGTTATTCTCCGTTTTTAAAACTACTTTTCAAATGTAAATTATGTCACCTAGAAAAAATTTAAACAAAAATAAGGTAGATTTTTAGAAATTTCGGTTTTTTTTTTCTTCGGACACCTTTCACTGTTGAGGAAACGGTATAAACATTCAGATACAATTCTATCATTTAGTTACACAATAAAAACACACCAAACATTCTTGAGTAGGCAACCTTACCATATTTCTTTTAATAATATAAAAATATTATTAAAAATATCACAGTACAACACATGTTTTTGGGACTCATTTCTGAGAATTGCACGTGAAAGTAGCCCCAAAAGGAAGAACTTCTGCATCATTCGTTTTGTCAAGTTGGCTGCATTAATAATAATTTAATGGCCATACGAATTTTTTTGCTCAAGGTGAATTTTGATCACTTTTTCTATATTTTAACACGGTTATATCTCGGTATACCGCACGGAATATCTCTTTTGTGTCTGAAGCAAAGTTGTAGATATTGAATTGGAGAAAAAAAAAAGCGGAACAAACCTACTCGAAAAAAGTGCATCCAGTGCCTTAAAAATCGCAAAAATGTCAATTCTTTCCCCATTTTTCACCTTTTTTGCTCAATAACTGGATTACAAATCCACAAATATGCTGTTTTTTTCTTTATAAACTTTATTTTGCATGAAAATAAAAATTCCGGTTCATATTACAGCTATTCTTACACGGAAAATATGAGATTTTTATTGGTTATCTATGCATGGAAACAAAATTTAGAACATTTTCAATTATTGTCAATATCCATCCTCGTTGAAGTTGACGCTTGTGGTTCTGATAATCTCGTTTTCTTCGTAGGTTGTTCATATTCATGTTCTGAGTCTGCATCATCATCCGAGTTAGACATAATATTCAAGGGCATGTTTTCTTCAGTGTGTCCACCAATTTCGGCGTCATCTTCATCTACGGTGCTTTCATCTTCAAACTGCATAATTTTAGAACTCCACCAACAAAGCAAGCAATGCATCTAATTTTTTGCCTTTGAATCGCTTTTCCATTGGCATGATCACTTGGTGGAACCTCTCTGCTTGTTCGTCCGATTCCTGAGGTAATTGTGCCAAAAAGGTATCAAGGTGGAAATGCATGAAATGTAATTTTAACGTCATGGATACATTGATTTTTTCAAAATAATACAGCAACTTGTCCACTCGTGTCTGTATGTCATCTCGCTGTACACGGTTCTTTCCTAAAACGCCTTCAATGACTTGTTTCAATGCGTCCCATGCACATAGGTGGACATAATGGTTCGAAAGCATATTTGTGAAAGATTCGCTTTTCATTAATTTTCGTATATTCGGTCCATTCAGAGTACCTGTTTGAAATTAAAAAAAAATCAGTTGCGAAAAAATTATTGGTAATTATAATGCGAATATATCGAAGTGAACAAATTTAGATATGACAATATTTAAATAGACAACGATACGTACCTTTTCTAATTTTAGCTTCACTGAGTTTTGGAAAGATGGATTTCAAACAGTCATAGGCGTCCTCAATATCTTCGACTACCACTTCAACGAATTTCCCAGCTATTCCTAATTTCATGTGGATCGATGGCAACAAAATATCATCTACATCCTTTATCAAAGGTTCATTACGTAATTTTAATTGTTTATCGAGCTCGGGAGTTCTTGCTTTCCAATCTTTACATTGATATTGATTCCCTATGTATCGCGAATCCCTATTACAAAGAAAGCAGAAGTATTTTGGAAAACCACCCTTTAATATAATGCCTTGTATTATGTTGACAACCTTTAGATCACAACAAATCTTCCATTTGTGTACACTTGTATTTGATTTTCTCTAAAATTTCGCCCAATGTTTCATACGTTTCCTTCATAGTTGTGCCGAATCCCAATGGAATGGACGGTTTTTTTGTTTGTTTTGTGCAACAGCACAGCCTTCAAACTTGAAACTGAACCGTCGATGAATAAACGCAAGTCGCCAGCGATATAATCCATTCCCACATTTTTCACTAAACCTGGGATATCGTGGCAGTAAGTGAACGTATTTGCTTCGTCAACGGAATAAAATTTCTGAAAATCAGCTTGGCGTTTTCGGTATGATGTTGCGCTGTCATTTTGCTCTGTCAGTTTTTTACGCTTCAAAAAAGATGTCAAAAATTCTGAATTTTTTTGTGATAGTCCCATCTTAGCCACAATGTAATCCATTTCGATTTGTGTTACCGGTTGTGGTGCATTATTTTCAATATCGGGTGTCCAATCTGCATCATTCACATTGGTCGCATTGGTGAAAACGGTTTCGGCTTGCAGGGACACAGTATCCAGACTCGGATGTTTAGGTGGATCGATAACAGCAGCGCGTTGTACTGGAAGTGTCGCAGTAAAAGCGCGAATGTATACTTTTGTTTTCATTTTTTTTTTGTTCAATCCATAACCGGAATTTATGCATGCGTAGCACCTGGATTCATCATATCCAGTTAGGTCTTGCACCCAAATTACTGGCTTCGTAAAAGAAAACCGTACACCTTTTCCATGTATCCACATTATAAGGGTATTATAACAACTTTTGCACACTGTTCGGCGTAAAATTTGCACCACTTAAATCTGTTTCATCAAAATAATGACAATACGCTGTTTTAAATTCCTCAGTATACAAGTTTTTTCGATCCTGTTTGCCTATTTTTGGGACGATATGACCACAAACGTAACAAAAATAATAATTTTGGGCACTTGTTATTTTCCATATTGAAATATTCAATGTTCTTCTGGTTTTAAAATGTAATTCACTCTGAACAAAAGGGTTGTTTATTCCACAACCATTAAATTATTAATGCAGCCAATTTGACAAAACGAATGATGCAGAAGTTCTTCGTTGTGGGGGCTACTTTCACGTGCAATTCTCAGAATTGAGTCCCAAATCAATGACCTGAAAAATGTTGTACTGTGAAATGGGGCGTGGAGAATACAAACATGTGTGAAAATATCTTTCCAAACATGCAGACACGTATTTCATTTTACTACAGAACCATCAATGCGCACCATTGGAGAGATACTTTAACAAAAACAATATCTTTACCATATTGCAGAAGTTATTAAGACAGAGCGTAAAAAAACATTCAGCGCTGCTCATCAGTTAATGAGCAACGTCAACAACTTCACGAACACCAAAATAACCATCGCTATCTTCATGACAAGTGTAAGACAGCCAAGGTTTTTCCATCTGACGGTCACAGCCGCAACCTGCGGAAACTACATTAACGTGCCTCCACTTTACATCGGGCACTACCGATAGCGTTCATGACTTACTCGCGGCTTCGTGCAATGGTTCAAATAAGTAAAGAATTGCATGAGAATATGACTTCTTCAAAGACGCGAATCTTTGTGCGAAGTCGCGGGTAACTTCTCTCTTATCACCATACCGATTTTCAAGCTAAGATTGGCTTTATTGAGAAAGTGTGCAACCGCACGTCTTCGTAAACGTCATATTCGTGTTTATAATGTAATTCTTTACCAGTCCATCAATTGGTTCAAAAGATGAAGGCGATTATGTTATGATTTTGGGTTGATTTTCGTCGAATATTTTCTTAAGATTAAAATCCTGTTTCAGCGAATTACTTTCGATCCGTTCCCAAACGATTTATTGTGCTTTCCTCAGATCAGACTTTTGTTCTTTCATTGCTTTAAATTCCAAGACTTGTACGAATCCATGACCCGAATGCGCGCGTCTGTTTCGTTTGTCTATAAGTTTTTGCGTGCGATTCTTAATAATGCTGTGGATGATGTACCAACCAAATATTTGCCTTTTTATTTCTTCCGATCCAAGAAATGGACTTGCGAGTTAGGCGTACTATACTAGCATCAGTTTTACGAGTTGTTTTCTGTATTTTTGGCTTTCGTATAATGTTCTCAATTGCATTATACTCTATGAAGAATAGCATTAAAATCCATTATTTCAAAACAGTTAGTGATCTGCAATTTTTTTATGAGACCAGTTTATCTCCGGCATCATGCACTGATGAGTCCCATAGTAGGACGAAACACGTACCTACATATTTGAATGATAATTTTCACTCTCGATATTTTAATTATTCATTTTGTTTTTTGTTTTTTTTGTACTGATCGTACCTTTTCAGTTTTTCCTCTAAGTTGAAATAAAAATATTTACTCCCAGTTTGTGCTTTTGACTTAAATTATAATAATATTGAAAAAAATGATACAATTTCTTCTTACTTTGATTTCTTTGAATTATTTTTCCACACTTTGTAAATAAATTCCTTTTACTTCATTATTTAATCATCTAGCAATTTGCTATCATTATGATTTGAAATATGTAGTACTTACTTCAATAATAAAAAAATAATCATGATTTTGCAAATTAATTTTTGAAACAGAACGTCATAATTGCAAGTCAATTAACAAAATAATTTGAAACATACTTGAGTATTGTATAAAACAAAATATTTTTAATATTTTGGAAGTTTAAAGAGTGAAGATACGTTAATACAGCTCCTGCAAGTCACGATTGTACCCTCAGATGGAAGCACTTGTTATTGAGACAATGTTAGTTGTTTTAGCGTTCCTCACTGAACAGCGCTGAATGTTCTTCTTAATAACATCTGTGATATAGCGAAGTTGTTGCTTTGTGAATGAACCTCTCCAGCTGGGTCGTACCGATGATTCTGTAGAATGATGAAACGCAAGTCTACGTCTCTGTAGAGATACTTTTACAAATATATGAACTTGTATTGTGTTCTTCACACCCGATTTTTAATAATATTTTATATTATTAAAAATATTTTTGTTTTAAATCAATATTATTAAAAAAAAAAAACCGTTTTGGAAAGACATACGAGGATAGAGTGAAATATTCTCAGCGTGATTCATATTGTACTGTGCTGATAGCAATTGACATTAGCGTCGGGTCTAGGAATTGTTCTTGTTATACATATTTTATTTTATTTTTTGAATTAATAGTTCTTTTCAAAGCTTAGCACATCAACTTTTGCAGGTGTGATGTGAGCATAACATCAGAAACTGCGTTAATTATTATGGCTAATGGTTAAACTAATGTCACTTTGGAAACGTTTTTGTGAAGATGGTATTTACGTTTAAATGAAACGTTGAATTTATTAATATATAATTATGCAAAAATACTAGTAAATATATATTTGGTTGCATAAGTACGTCGTGACATATGCGAGAATTATTCTAGTTCGCATGTTAGATGATGATCGGAGCATCAAATAGAGTCTAATTTCCAAAGCTACAATATGTTAACACATAATCGGCCAGCTATCATTCATTAAAGTACAATCAATAAATCTTTAGTGTTTTTTGTTTTTATAGATTCAAGAACTTGCCGTTTTCTCAATCTAGGTGTATTAAAAAAAGTCTTACTATAAATTTAACTGACGGAGAATGACCCTTAATTAATTAATGTGCTTTTAGCAATTCAGGGTTTAATAAAAGAAAAAAAAATTAAACGAAAAGTAAAAGGAAATGAAAAGACTGACGTGTTTGTAAAGTAAAGGTTGATTTCAGGAATGTGAGGGTTCCCTTAGTCATAAGACAGAACTAATATCCAAGCTAGAGGCTAAATCGCAGGCCATGTCAGACTCTATTCAAAGTCTTGAAGCTAAGTACGTTCTGCTTGTTCTTTAAGTTATATACTAACAACACCTATTTAATAATGAATGTGCAGTTCACTCATATATTTTAACGAATAACCACTTGTACGTTTTATTAAGATGTAGAATAAAAGCTTTCATGGCCTTTTTTATCACATACTAAAATAGCTTTTCATTTGAATTCGAAATCTTGGCTTTTCTGTGTTAAATGTTTTATATATCATTGATAAAATTTTGGAGTTTCGGCTTTATATGAAATATTTTTAAATTAGAATGTTATTTCGCGATGTAATGTGAATGTAAACATTGCTCTCTACAATTACGACGCTAATTATTCGAAAATATTACTTGAAAAAATTTCGTCTTAGGTGGGACTTGAACCCACGTCCATGGTTTGCCGGACCATCGCTCTAACTAACTGAGCTACGAGGACTTGGTTTCAAGTTTATTTGAAACGCCTTATAAGGGACAGATATTAATATTCTGCCGTTTGGAAAATTGCTAATTTTTCATCCTTAGCTATTTAATAATATAGAGGCAATCTCTTAGCCGTTCATTTAATATATCACTTGATAAATTCTTGCAGTTTCGGCTTTATATTAAATATGTTAAAATTAGCGATGGTCCAGCAAACCGTGGACGTGGGTTCAAGTTAGATGTTGAAGAACAGTCCTTCCATGTTGCAGCACAGTCCTGAGGAAAACTTAGTGTGCTGACGTTCCGACGACCTCTTCTTCGTCTTGATTGGTTCTGAGATTTAGAGTTCTAAAATGAGACCACGTCCTTGGCACTGTTCTCTTTCCTGGCTGACGTTTCGTCCACTGTTGCAAGGGATATATACCGGACTGCTATTACTATTGCTGCACGATATCCCATGCAGCAGTGGATAAAACGTCGACCAGAAAAGAAGCAGTGCCAAGGACCCTGAATTTCAGAAGCAATAATGGACAACGACTACGGAAGCTTACAAGCTTATAATAAAACTAAAACGTTATAATCAAGCGCTATATAAGATCACATCGTAGGACGGCTTGTTATATTTTTAACCTCCGAAGAAGATGAAGGAGTGTTTATCGAAACGTCAGCACGCCGTCTTCTCAGGATTGTCCTTCAATACGATGCAACGCACAGATCAGATATAAGAATAAATTTCCTAATTTTCTTGGTCGTATTATAATGCGAAATAAAAAGTAAAGTGTTTCTTTGGGAGTAGCGGCCTGGTAATTAAAGCATATTTTATCCTTAATTACGTTTCGGTAGTATGTATATTATCCTTTATCAAACTGTAATTTTTATTAATTCAAATTATTAAAAATACATTGTTTAAGTTGATTTATCTGCTAATCAATCAACATAAACTACTTTCATTAATTTGGTTTCATACGAAAGTTTTTTCAAGAAATTTTCGATAAAAATGCTGGTTTGCACTTTGATCTTCTAGGCTTTCCGCTGGAAGAGTCATCTTTAATCCAGTCTCAGCCGTCTGAGATGTTTTAAAACTACTTTAAAAGCTAGAGCCATGACAAAACACAGTCTCCATCTGTGGAAGTTTTGCAAAAGTTTCGGACACTCTGTGTCCAAGTCCCACAACTTGAACAACAAGAAACACAACTTGATGACGCACCGTTGTTCTAAATTATCATTAATTTTTCATGATATGATTTGATTAGATACTACGACTGCCAAGATTTCGAGTTAATTTCATTACTGTATACTAAATATTTAAAGTTATAACCTATTGTTAGAATGGATGTCTTGTTTAGTTATCATTTTCAGAA
Source organism: Melolontha melolontha (assembly GCA_935421215.2). Classification (NCBI taxonomy): domain Eukaryota; kingdom Metazoa; phylum Arthropoda; class Insecta; order Coleoptera; family Scarabaeidae; genus Melolontha; species Melolontha melolontha. The sequence continues at coordinate 116,974,379 of OW285243.1, read as the reverse complement.
CTGATGGTGGTTTTTTAAAAGGGGAGATTTGAATGAAAATGTTGGCAAACCTTCACTACAGCAGCTACTATTTAAACTAGTCAAAATAAAAGTAAAAAATTATTATTACAAAAAAAAACAACTTTTATTATGATAACAGTTATATCCATGTATAATCTATGTCTCTTAATATCAATGTTTACAGTGAATTATATTTTTTAGGTTGCCCTATATATACAATAAATTTATATTTATAAACAAACATATGTTATTTAGTGTAGTTCAAGCTCAGAAATTTATAAAAATAAACGAAATTACAGAGGAATTATGTGGTTATCATCTTCCATTTCCCCCCCATTTTGTTATTATTTTACTTAATTTTTATCCCAGTAGTTTTGTAGTATAGGGTTTGCCATTATTTTCTGTTTTCTTTTTATCTTCTTCATTTTTTCTTTTTCTACTATTTTATTTTTTCCTTTTAATTTAATTTTAATAGAATATTATGAAACTAATACTTCCTAATTTTTCTTTCTTATAAAATGATGTTTTAAAAGTTTTGGCAGAGAATTCAATAAAATTACAATTAAATAAAAATGAAATAATATTAACATGCCTATGGTAACCAAAAAAGTGTTTATTGTAACTTGACAGTTAATTTGAAGTTGTTGCTTTACAATGTCGTATAAATTAGAACTCCGAAAAAGTATCTGCAACTTGGTTGGGCGGGTGCACAATGCTGAAATATTCTGTTTCTTAGAGAATGAAAATATTCGACGTAGAACGATTTATATGCTGAAACCGGGGATTTTCTAACATATTTTCTAATGCAAGATGCAATTGCTTTTTGTACATATCTTGAAGATTTTCTACATAATCTTAATCTACAATATCTTCTACATAAGCAACATTATTCATCAATAACCATTGCTTAATATCTTGCTTTATTCCAATTAGAATTAGGTACTTCATTTTCTAATGTAGAATAGTAGCTTGTATTGTTCATTACGAAACATAACAAGTGTTCATTTGAAAAGTAAATCTAGTAGCATGTGATTTACTGAGAACATTTTGAAGTATGTCGTAAATTAAAATTTACTACTTAACCTACGAAGTCGTATATTTTGACAGTTTCATACATACAAATAAATAACAAATAATAGGTATTTATTGAAAACTATAACAAATGTTGAAAATGTTGTCCTTCAAGATCAATGCACTTTAAAATCCTCCGTTCAAAATTTCTGATGATATTCTGCAACATTACTGGATTGTTATTAATTTCCATGCATTTCTGTTCGATTCTCTATAGCATATCATTCAAATTCAATATAGGTGTTCGAAATATGTTATTTTTTAGATAAGGCCACAAAAAGAAGTTGCAAGGTGTTAAATCGCATGAACGTGCAGGCCAGGCAATTTCAGTATTTCGACTAATTATACGCTCATCAAAAAATTCTCTTAAATAATCCAAAGATTCTGCAGTACAGTGACAAGGTGCTCCGTCTTGTTGGAAATATACATTTTGAAGTTCATCATCATGCAATTGATTGACAAATAGTTGTAAAATTTCCATACGGTACCTTTGAGCAGTTAACGTTCCCTGAAAAATATTGGTCCAATGGTTTGCCTATGACTTATCGCTGCCCAAACACCAATTTTCTCTGGATGTAGCTATTCTTCATTAATTACATGTGGATTTTCACTACTCCAAATTCTTGTATTTTGTGAATTTAGGTATCCCGTTTTATAAAACCATGCTTCATCAGTAAAGATGACTCTTTGCGAAAGTTCTCCATTATTGTTCATATTTACACACCAATTACAAAACTGTAGTCTACGTGGGTAATCAATTTCGAACAATTCTTGTACTGCTGTGACACGGCATGGATAAAGTTGCATATCTTTTTTTAATAACTTGTGAGTTGTACCAACAGAAAGGTTTATTTGTTGACTCAAATGTCGAACAGATGTTTGTGGTTCATTTTCCATTATTTCTTCAACACGATTGACAACTTGAGGTGTACGTTTCTTAACTGCTCCGCTGCCTGATTTTCTTAAGAGACTTCCAGTTTCAGAAAAAAGTTTTAAAGTTCTATCCAAAGTATTCTTAAATTGTATATAATCTATTACAAAATATGGAAACTCAACTTGAAATTCTACCATGCTATCTTGAACTGAATAAACCCATAAACAATCAATAAATCAATTTTATTACCACTTCGAAAATAAGCCTGGACTAAAAAAATTTTATGTTCTAAATTGAAAGCAATTTTAAAACTGAGAAGCAATTTATTTAAACCAGAATCGACGCACGATTATTTTATGCACTAACTGATATTTGTGATTGACATTATCAAATGTCATTTGGATTTACGTTTACGGAACAACAAACACATACTAATATATTCTCGGCTGTTGTTGCAGATACTTCTTGGTGAAACATTTTAACTTCATACAGTAAATAATAAAAATAAATTAAAACACTTGGCTTGTTTCACTATGAGATTTATTTAAATTCTCTAACAATTGTTTCGGCTGTTATGCCATTCTCAAAGAGATCTATAAATCTAACTTAAAGACTATCGCACTTGTTCTTATATGTTGTCTGTTCTTGTGTGTAGTGGGGGTGGCATTATATTGTGTATTACGGTGTCTATAAAGGGTGTATTGGCATATTCTATCTGTGTGTTGGTGATTAATAGATTTTGTTTTTTCGCTATTTTTATTTCTAATATTTCTAGGAGGTCCAATCTCTTGCTTTTTGTGATATTGTGTATTAAGTCGCAGTTATCTATATCGGGGAAGTGGTTGAGTTCTATACAGTGTTCGGCAAAGCCTGTGTTTTTCTCACTATATAAAATTGACTTTTTGTGTTCTTTAACTCTGTTTTTAATGGCTCGTCCACTTTGGCCGATATAGATAGCTTCACAGTCTTTACATTTTAATTTATAAACACCTGATTGGTCCATTTTATCTCTTTTATCTTTGTTGTTGCTAATCATTGTTCCCAAATTTGTTTTATTTACCCAGCTTATTTTGATATCTAATCCTTTTTACTATTCTGTTTATTTTATTAGTGAGTTGTGGTATGTATGTAATTTTGTGCCATCTTTGTATATTTTCTGTTATTTTCGGGTATAGGTATTTGTTCTTATTATTTTGTATTTCTTTACGTTTTAACAGTTTATCTACGATTTTAGGGTCATATCCATTATTTCTTGCGATTAATTTAATTGTGTTTATTTCTGTATTAAAATCTGTCTTGCTTAATGGTGTGTTTGTGGCTCTATGTATATAACTATTGAATGTTGACATTTTTATTTTCATCGATTGTTTCGCGTTTGCATGTAATATGTTGTCTGTAAAAGTGGGTTTTCTGTAGATTTCGAATGTAAGCTTATTATTATGTCTGTTTATTGTAATGTCTAGAAAGTTTATTTTCTTGTCTTTTTCTGTTTCTTTTGTAAATTGTATCTTGTGGTTTATAGAATTTATTACTTTTAGGAACTCCGTTAATTGCCTATCTGTACCCTTCCATATGCAAATTACATCGTCTACATATCTGGCCCAGAAATGGACTTGTTGAATTAATAAATTCGAAGAAGAACTATTCAAGAAAAACACGGTATTAATTCAACAAGTCCATTTCTGGGCCAGATATGTAGACGATGTAATTTGCATATGGAAGGGTACAGATAGGCAATTAACGGAGTTCCTAAAAGTAATAAATTCTATAAACCACAAGATACAATTTACAAAAGAAACAGAAAAAGACAAGAAAATAAACTTTCTATACATTACAATAAACAGACATAATAATAAGCTTACATTCGAAATCTACAGAAAACCCACTTTTACAGACAACATATTACATGCAAACGCGAAACAATCGATGAAAATAAAAATGTCAACATTCAATAGTTATATACATAGAGCCACAAACACACCATTAAGCAAGACAGATTTTAATACAGAAATAAACACAATTAAATTAATCGCAAGAAATAATGGATATGACCCTAAAATCGTAGATAAACTGTTAAAACGTAAAGAAATACAAAATAATAAGAACAAATACCTATACCCGAAAATAACAGAAAATATACAAAGATGGCACAAAATTACATACATACCACAACTCACTAATAAAATAAACAGAATAGTAAAAGGATTAGATATCAAAATAAGCTGGGTAAATAAAACAAATTTGGGAACAATGATTAGCAACAACAAAGATAAAAGAGATAAAATGGACCAATCAGGTGTTTATAAATTAAAATGTAAAGACTGTGAAGCTATCTATATCGGCCAAAGTGGACGAGCCATTAAAAACAGAGTTAAAGAACACAAAAAGTCAATTTTATATAGTGAGAAAAACACAGGCTTTGCCGAACACTGTATGGAACTCAACCACTTCCCCGATATAGATAACTGCGACTTAATACACAATATCACAAAAAGCAAGAGATTGGACCTCCTAGAAATATTAGAAATAAAAATAGCGAAAAAACAAAATCTATTAATCACCAACACACAGATAGAATATGCCAATACACCCTTTATAGACACCGTAATACACAATATAATGCCACCCCCACTACACACAAGAACAGACAACATATAAGAGCAAGTGCGATAGTCTTTAAGTTAGATTTATAGATCTCTTTGAGAATGGCATAACAGCCGAAACAATTGTTAGAGAATTTAAATAAATCTCATAGTGAAACAAGCCAAGTGTTTTAATTTATTTTTATTATTTACTGTATGAACATACTAATATATTTGCGTCTCATTCTATCAAAATTTCAAAGTAACCTAGATTGACTTTTCAAATGAACACACGTTAGATGGCTTTTCAAGTTTGGTAGTAACTGATTTTCAAATCAAGACAGAAATTTATATTGATTCATCTCTCAGTGATAATCACTTTCGCTTTAGAAGAAAATAACAAAGAAACCCCTGGAATGAAGCCATTTTTGTTACTTGCAATTCGGTTATTTCACACTTTTCTTATTACCATCTTGCCACGACTGCATATGCTACCATTTTCAAAGATCCATGTTTCATCCAAATAAACAAATTCGAATTCTTCGGATCTCATATGTCTTACATGTGCTTCTAAAAAAATTAATCTTGAAAATACGAAGTGAGGTAATTCCATAAGAGCTGTTCTGTCTTTCAGCCATCGAAAGCCAATTTTCCTTAAAGTAATATTTAATGTCTTTCTGTGGTTAAGTAAAAACTCAAAAAAGGTATAAAACCCCTTACCATAATTAAGAATCGTATCCTAAATACGTATTTCGGCAACTAAGTTGTCATCATCAGTAGGTAAAGGATTTAGGATTGGATAGGTATTTAGGATACGATTATTAATTGTGGTAAGGGGTGTTACACCTTTTTTTTTGAGACAAAAGAATAAGTATAGATATAGTGGGGACCCCCCCACCCAAGTAAAAACGGGCGTTTGTGGTAAGGGGTTTTATACCTTTTTGAATCCACTGTTCTTTCATAGTATCGCCTTTACACCATCACCGCATACTGTAATACATTTTGTCCAATCTATGTTAGTATATTTTCTAATAGCTTGACCCGGTACTGTTTTGCGAAACAACATATTTTCGTTGATTGCTGTGTCCCAATCACATTCATACCTCACGAAAGATAAGAACTGAGACATGTTTGCTACATCTGTTGATTCATTAAATTGAATACTAAAAAATTCACTTGAACTCAGCTAAATTATCTGATTGCGAACATCGGCAGCCATGTTATCGATTCGCCCTGATATTGTGTCGTTAGAAAACGGAATTTGTTTCAATTTTTTTTTGCTTCTTCCACGCCTATTAAAACAATGATCATATCAATTGCAGTAGGCAATATGAGGTTATCGGCGATTGTATGGGGTTTGGACATCTTAGCTACTCTTAATGCGGCGAGATAAGATGCTTCAAGTACACTTTTATCAGTATGGCTTGACTTACAAATAGAAGTTTGTTGATTTCATAAGGTATGTAATTTTCTTTCGAAGAATTCCAAGAGTTTGTTTTTATGAGCTGTGTTTCAACTGTCGAACTATTTTCGTGAAAAATTAATTTTATTTACATTTTCTATTTAGGGAGTCGCGGAGGTAAGAAGGTTGGAAATCGCTACCTTATGATATAGTTGCACAGTGACGTGACAAATATTTTGTAAATACCTTTGTATTTTTTTTCTCGCTTATGAGAGGGAATTTTGTAAAAATATTTTGGATTTATATTCGATATAATTGCCTCTTTCCATATTATATACGTTGTCTCTTTATTTTAAGAACGCTTGTAGATACATACTTATATTCACATCCTAATGAAAAATATACCTTTCTTTGGTGACAAATTATAAATAGGAAGTATTAGTTTCATGAATACTCTATTAATTGCTTATTTATATTAAATATTATTTCTAAAATTAATTCTATAGAATGTATCAAAATGATTGTGTACTTTTGATTTATTTTCAAATAAGTTAGTAAACTTGCAAACACTTTCACTGGCATTTTGGTTATTATTATTATCATCATCAAAATATATGGAATATTCGCTCATAACTTTATGCCAAACACAAGTGTCAAGACTATTTGTCATAATTTGAAATGAGATTTTCAAATAAATGTTGTAAATGCCCAACCATTTTGCTGTAAACATAAATTAATCGTAACTTGTATATATAAATGAGAATCAGTGCAAAATAAACGAAAAATCATTTCATACATCTACGTAAAATGGAAATAATTTGACAGAAAAAAAAACAAATATAGGATATCAAATTGAAGAAGCTATGTAGCACACGTGATTTTCAATCATTTTGATTCACTCAATATATAGAAAACAATGCATGGTTAGACAAGGTCAAAATTCAAAATATAACATAAGTTTTAAATTTTGGGTAAGTAAAAATTTCCACAAACAGAAGTTCAAATTTCTGTTGTGTTTTGGAAGTAATCCATATGCTTTCAGATATCGGGAATGTGAATCGGTGAGAATGATGGCAGAAAGGCGGAGAAGGGAATTAGATATCCAAGCTGCTCGACAAGAAGAACAGACAAACGGCATCGAAGGAGATCTCAAGGAAGAGAGAGAATGGAGAGTATCTTTACAAGAAGTTATCCAACAAGACAAAGAAAAAATATCGCAACTACAACATGAATTAACACAACTTCGATTAATTGCTCAAGTATGTATAGTTTAATGAATCAGATGTCAGTTATTGAATGTAGATGTCAAGTTGAAAGCTCATGTCAGTTAGTGAAAGCATATGTCAGTAATTGAAAGCAGATGTCAGTTTTGAAAGCAGGTGTCAGTTATGAAAGCAAATGTCAGATTCGAAAGCAGATGCATATTTTGAAATTAGATATCAGTTATTGAAAGCAGAAGTCAGTGTCTGCTATCAAAACTGACATGAGCTTTCAAAACTGACTTCTGCTTTCAACTTGACATCTACATTCAATAACTAACATCTGATTCATTAACACTGTTACTTTATAATGCATTTCTAAATAGCTTGAACCTAGGGCTATTGTGGGTGAGTGGTAAAACCGACAGTCCGACTGTAGACTTGGGTTCGAGTCACAACATAGACAATATTTTTCAATTAAAAATTTCGTATGATTTGCTTTGTAATTTGTAGACAGCAATGTTTACATCACCCCCTTACTTTGCAATTACATACATACTAACTTGATATTTGTAAATACAGTAATGTCCGGTTATAGCGAACTCTAAGGGATCGGCAAAAAAGGTTCGTTATAAGCGAAGTTCATTATAAGTGATGATTTTGAAAAAACACCACTATTTTGAGTGAGTCAATTTTTATTCTTTTTTCATATAACAAAATACATTACAAACATTACATGTCTGAAACAACTTGAAAATATTAATTATGTACTAAAAAAACGTATTTATTTTAGTTTGTTTTTTTTTGGCAAGATTAATCTCTCTGATGTGCACTTCCACTTCGCTTAGCTTATTAAGAATATGTTGCGGAGTATTCCGCGTTTGAAGAAAATGACGAACGACTTCAATATTTTGGATTGCATTTGAAGTGGTTGGAACTAGTGGTACTTCGTTATTTTTGGTTTCTTCCTCTTCGTTCTCATCTTCTTCGTTCTCATCGTCAGTCTGATTAGCTGCAGAAGACACAGAAGCTACAATGGCATCATCATCCAAAAATTCCACATTTACAAGGTTGTCATCAACGTGAACGTATTCATTAAAATCATATTCACCAAGAGTGAGTTCATCTTGAACATCGTTAACACTTTCTTGTTGATTTTTTGTGAGCCATTCGACTAATGGTAGATTGTCATCTGAGTCAAATTCATCCTCACGCCTGATAAATCCGCCGTGTCGAAAACAATTAGCGATTGTCTGCTTTGACACTTTTTGCCATGCCATATGGATGAAGTTAATTGCATCCAAGAGCCTCACAGTGAAGTTAGTTTGATCATTATCAATAGAATTTATAGTTTTCGAGAGTAGGAATCGTCGGTAATTGCTTTTTAAGCTATGGATAACACCCTGGTCCATGGGCTGCAATTTCGAACTTGTATTCGCAGGCATAAACACCAACTTAATGCACTCCAAATTTTTTACATCCGGATGAGCCGGGCAATTGTCCACTAGTAATAAGATTTTTCGTTTCTTACGACGTAATTCATCATCCCATTCTCGTAGTTTGTAAAAATTTCGGAGGTCATCCAAGCTCTTCTGTTACATTTATAATTGACTAGTAATCGTACCACATTTTTGAAACATCGGGGATTTTTGGCCTTTCCGATCACCAATAATTTTCTTTTCTCTGTCCCCAATAAATTTGCTACAACCAAGACGGTAATTCTTTCTTTAGATAACTTTTCACCTGTACAGGTCTCCCCTTTGAATCTTAATGTCTTGTCTGGTGTGAGCTTATAAACCAACCCCGTTTCATCGCCGTTAAAAATGTCCTCATCTCCAAAGTTTTCTCTAATTATTGGCCACTTATTTTCCAACCAGTCATTCACAACATCCATATTAACTGAGGCTGCCTCTCCAACAATTTTTCCGCTGCTGATGTTGTGTCTTCGTTTAAACCTTTCGATCCAACTTCTACTAAATTTTAATTCAGGATCTTCTAACAATTTACTCCCAAGATCTTCAGCTTTAGATTGCAACACGGCACCGCTGATAGTTACATTTTTACTTCTTTGCTGAGAAAACTATTTCAAAAGTCCTTGATCAACTTCGTGCTTAGTAGGTTTTTGATTTTTTTCACATTTGAGTTTCGTACTTGTTCGAAACTCTTCAATATGGTTTGCCTTCGCTTCCAAATTGTAGCAACTTACAATGAAGTTTTTGTTTAATACATGCATTATCCTGAATTTAGTTTTTTATTACCGTTGATTTACTTAGTCCCATTTCAGTACAAATTTCGCTTTGTTTGACACCTCGTTGCAATCGTTTCACAATATCATGTTTACTTTTCAACGTAAAAGATTTACGTTTTTTCTTCGCAACTGCGTCACTCATGGTCTTAAAATAACGTTTGAGAATCAGCGTAAGCACAGATTGATGACTCGACGTCGACTGCTTGCACAAACTGCTAGAATCGACTACTGCATTTTTGGCGAGATACTCGGGGAAGTCCCTTGTTTTCTAATTATAAGTTCGTTATAACCGAAAACTTTTTACATACAAAATGGAAAATAAGGTCCGTTATATCCGAAAGTTTGTTATAAGCGGGTTCGTTTTATATGCAAAAAAAAATAACACGTTTCTTATGGAACCTTGGTTCGTACTTTTCAAACTGGTTCGTTATAACCGAAAGTTTGCTATAACCGGGTTCGTAATAACCGGACATTACTGTATTTCATATAATAGCCGAAAAACTCCAATAATTTATCAATTGTTATATACATATACACGTTTGGCCCGTTTTTACCTTAAATGCGAGCTACAAGTCCATGTATATAAACGAACATAGTTGCCAAGTTAAATACACAAGTGCGCAAGTACTGTTCGAGAAAAGTAGTGGGAACCCTTAAAGACAGGTCGATACGATCATTTCGATCATAAGAGACCAATATTGTGCATGTTGGTGGTTGTTTTCTTAATTTTTATATTATTATTCATGTTCGTGATATTCTTAATAAGTATCTGAAGTTAATATTATAAGAATTACCTACTTCACATTTATTAATTTTATTGTTGAATTTAATTTGTTTCTAATTGGCAGTTATATTTTGTATTATTTGATTTTGGCCTGTTTTTAGAGTTTTTATTCAATATGTTGGTTTATACAAACGAGGAAAGGATACAAATTATTAAGTGGTACTACTCTGGTAGTACTGCTCAAGAGGTAGTAGGGCGATTTATTTTTTCTTTCCAAAATAGACCTGTGCCTACAATACCAACAATAATGAGTATTGTTCATAAGTTTGAAGCTACTGGGTGTGTGCAAAATTGTCGAAAATGTATAAATAAGGTACCTAGAATGCGCGTATTGAACGAAGGAAGAGAAGAACGGGAAGTTTTAGTATGTAGCGCGGTCGAACATAATGAACCATGCTCATCGCGCCAAATTGCCGAACAAGTCAATATACCAGCGAGAACTGTAAGAAAAATCTTGAATAGGCAAGGATACCGTAGCTTTAAAATTCAGAAACGTCAAGAAATATTTCCTCACGATGAATCAAAACGCGTTGCATTTTGCGAACAGGTTATGGAGAAGGTCATTGCCAATAACAATTTTATTGCAAATATTTTGTTTACGTACGAATCATCCTTTTATTTACATGGGCGTCATAATCCAATGGCTACAAGATATTGGTCTAAAGCAAATTGTCATATCTATCTACCTCTGCGTACCCAGTATCACCAAAAATTGAACGTGCGGACCGGCATTTTGGGGATCACATCATTGGTCCTTTTATTATTGACGGCACCTTAACAGCAGCTAAATATTTGCAAATGCTGCAAAATGAAATTATACCAGCTCTTCGTGCCCTTGAGGTTAATTTTGACGATATCTGGCTCCAGCAGGATAACTGTCCTGCCCATACTGCTCGTCTGGTTCAAGCATTTTTAAGGGAAACATTTCATGAACGTTTAATAAGTTCCGTTGGTACAATTGTTTGGCCGCCACGATCCCCCGACCTAACGCCCCTGGATTTCTTTTTTTGGGGGTATGTAAAACAAACCCTGTATAGTCATCAGCACAATCGAGCACGTAATCTTGGGGAACTACAACAAAAAATTGTTGATTGTGCAAATACGATAACCACGGAAATGTTTTCGAATGTACGAAATAATTTTTATCATAGACTTGCGTACTGTCAGGAGCAAAGAGGTGGATTATTCGAACATTTGATTAATTGAGAAGTTTTAATTTGGTTTTTCAAGAATTCCGTTTATTTTAGAAGTATATTTTAATTTCCATTATTTAGAATTATTCTTTTAGTTTATCGTACTCTTCCTGTTTCCCCAGAAATTATATTTATTGAATTTTTTCATTTTGTTTTCCAAGAATTTTCTTTTTTTTTTATCTATTTTATTTTAAAATTTATTGCCTTTAGAAGAGCATTTTTTTTTCTCTTACTTCAATACGTCTACTTTGGTAGTGTTATACATTTACTATTTTTTACAGCTTGTATTTAATGACTATTTACCTAAAAGATTCTCAAATTATGTTTTTTGCGCTCGTTGTTAACAATATTGTACATGTGCATAGCTGTATAGTATATCACTATTACGGAATACATTCATATTCATTTGTCAATTCTCCAACAAAAGTACTGGTAAAATTAATCACATCTGCTTCGGCAAACCACTAATCTAGAAGAACATTTTTATTTCTCTAAAGGTCTACTTGCCGGCTCTCGTATGTATATTTGTTAGGCAGGTACGGTTTGGCAACTTCTCACGCCTTATGTATGGGAAGCCGCATGCAAGATGATTGTAGACCGAACCTGTATATGTGTATATCCGAATTGGTGAAGAGTCTTGTGATCTGAAACAGAAAGAAACAAGAACCCTAACCACAATATAAACCAATAAACTCTAAATACGTACGTGTTATTTCACTGGCGATTTGGTGACGAGCATATCTTCAAAGGTTGTACTTTAGCCAAAGACGCTACGATTTAACACTATTTTTCGTTCTCAGATTGTTCTATTGAAGATGGCAACTTAATTCCCGAAATGCGTATTTAGAGCTTATTGATTTATATTATGGTTAGGAATTTTTCTTGTTTCCTTCTATAATATATACATTTTTTTTAAGAAATATGCTGGTCTACAAGAAGAATATTATACTTTAAAAGAGCATTGTCTGGAACAAGACCAAACATTAGAAGAATTGGGAAAGAAGTTAAGCGATTCAAAGTTAGAATTATCCGAATTGAGGGAACAAACTAGTCGAAAAAGTGATGGGATCTGGGCTAGCGACAAAGACGCCACCCGTTGCCGATCTTGTGAAAAAGAATTTAATTTAACTAGACGGAAGGTAAGCATTTAAAGCAACGCTAATAACTACAATAAAACAATTAATAAGAAAAATAGCAGCCATCCGTGAAACAATCGTTTGCAGTAAATCTCTCAATAAATTTCTATTATTATACCTTTTGTCTAATAAATTATTGTAATTGGGTGCGTCTTCCGGGGGTTGCAATGCTTATTTTTTATCCTTTCGAGTGTGTATGCAAAAATGTAGCTTAAAACTATACAGAATATTTAGTAACTCTTGTTAAAAATGTTCACACTTTATCTTTGTCATCTGAAATGATACTAAATAATTTCTTTGCAACGCCAACGATGATTTAAAGACTCCCATGGAAGCTCACTTCAAGCAACTTGTAGGGCATCATGTAACTATTTATTAAGTTCATTGGAGAGTTAAGAAGTATACTTAACCCTTCGACCATGTTTTATGGACGATATGTTTGGCGAACGCGCGGGCTAATAGATTGGCCTCTTACAAGAATCGTAATTAACGATTGCAACGTGAGGACAAGAGCGTTGTCTGTCTGGAATGTGACAATATTTTGCCTTTGGATATATGGTAAGATTTCAGAACTTAGTAAATGTACCTTTGTGCATTTAAATGGTCGTGAAGGTAGTATTACTGAAGTCCTACTTCCTATGCTAATTTCACCCCAAACTATTAATCCTATCATTTAGTAAATGCAGTCTCATGTTCTACGGAAGAATTCGAAAACTGTTTTTCTCCTGTTCGACGTCAGACTTGTCTACGGCCGTCATGGGCTCCACAAACAAAAACGAGATTGAAGAACTCTGTTTTGATTTGTAGGTTGGGGTGTTTGAGATGAAGAATGGAACAATAGGTTTTTTTCTGCAAATACATTACACCATTCTAATCTGAGGGCACGGCGCCGATCAGTGAAAGGCAATATGTCTTGGACAAGAGGAAATCGACCCAAACGAACGAATACGACGATATATGGAACGCAATGTTAGTCTATGACCAATCTCTGACAAAAAAAAAACATCTAAATGCTCAAGGGTCCATTTACAAAGTTCAGAAACCATTTACTTTACCATATATGTCTAAGGACTAATTACGATTTCTGCAAGATGCCAACATCAATATGCTTTATTGGCCAGAACGGTCGTTAGACCTATCGACAATTGAATATGTCTGGAATATGATAGGTGCGACTGCACTTACTAAAGGATTGACGGTTTGGGGTGGAATTAACATAAGAGGTTAAAAATCCCTGAAACCATTCGCTTTACCATATACATTCGAGAGCAAAATAATGCCAGATTTCAGTAAAACAATGTTGCAATAGAACAATATCAGGGATATAGGTAGAAACGGTGGTAGGCTTACTAATCCTCCAGTGAACTTAGAAACAGCGCCGTTGTCCCCCTACAAATCGCTTGTAATGAGTTTCCACACTAATCCGTAGATCATTTTGTTAGAAGCACGCCCAGACCAATAGCAATATATATTCGTTAACGTGTTGGACAACTCATTATTAAATTTTCTCTATAAGGTACGAATTTTTGAATTAAAATTTAAAAATTTATTATCGTCAAAAGAGTAAACATTTGCACAAAATATGGTTTAAAAATATATACTTTTACAGAATTTCTTTTTTTTTTTTTTGGTTTGTCAAATAGTATATTGTAATCTGATATATAAGGGAGTATAAAAAGAAATTAATTCTCATATTATTTTCAGCATCATTGTCGTAATTGCGGTGAAATATTTTGCAACGCCTGCTCGGATAATTCAATGTCTCTTCCGTCATCTGCCAAACCAGTCAGAGTTTGTGATAAATGTCAACTGGACCTTTCAAAACGATACACTGTGATGTAAAAGTGCTAGTGATTTATATTTTAATTGTTATACCAACTCATTTTTTCACTTTGCTATAACCAAGCTATGTTTATGTACAAATTATATATATTATTAATTATTAATAAATATATTTTAAAATACATGTGAATTTGATTTGAAAAATAAATTTTTATACAAATATTAGGGTTCTTTATATAAATCTATCCATTATAGACTTAAAGCTATTGAAATTTCCAATCTGACTAGTAGAAAAAAAGTTAGGGGTCTAATAATATAATTTCAAAAGTAGCAGTACTATTGATTAAATGTAGATGGCGCCACGTATGTATAGAACTATACTCAAGTGTTGTTTTGATAATTGAATTTATTGACATTTCTTACTTTTATAAAGTGAGGATTATACTTTCTGAAGTTCCACAATATGTAAATATCTATAATTATATAAACCTATCCATTACAAACTTAAAGCTATTGAAATTCCCAATCTGACTAGTAGAAAGAAAGAAAGCCTAATGATATATCAATAGCTGCAGTATTATTTAAATGTAGATGGCGCCACGTAAGTGGAGAACTATGTCGTGCCGTCACTACGGTTTTTCTAGCGTTGGACCAAATTTATAGTACTAACATCAAATGTATAAATACGGCAATACAGATATGTTAAAATGCATAACAATTCGCATAGACTTCAACATACGAGCACGTGTTTAGGACTACCTTTCCTCATCACTTTTGTTATTTTAAAATCTAACATTAAAAATCAACTTTAATACCTAATCTCAAACGTTAATCTCAATTAATCTGGCTTGTGGGCTTCTGCGAACGTTGTTCATGATTGCTTCTGGGATTCCAGTCTTTCGTCTACTTGGACGTGCAACAGTGGTAACATCCCAAAGATGTCCCTTGCAACAGTTGACAAAATATTAACCCAAAAACAAGCAATGCTAAGAACCCAAAATCCCAGAATCAAACATCGTCAATGTCCATTGAGAGTAAAATAGCCAATACTTCAAAATAGTCACTTTCTACTGGAGCAAAAAATAGGCTGACGTGGTAGATAGGATAACCGAGATCCTCTCTACACGTCATCCTATTACGCTCGTCTGCAAGATGAAGCCATAGATATTTACAAACACAAGGACAATTTCAATAGAAAGGAAGAGGTTCGAGCACTCAACAAGATCTGGTACCTGGCTCTATGACTCACGCGGGTTATACGCATCGCTGTTGAAACAAGCGACAACGCCGCTGATCTCAACGTAGCACGTGTCCGACCAACACGCCCACACCCGAGGACCGACCGAACACATCCACTCTAGAAGTCAAACTAAAAACGACCACTCCCGAAAGTTGACCTACCTCCGATTCTATAAATAGTGACGCCTTCCCGGTCGCAGTATCAATAGATGACGAGTATTCAAAAAAGTACTCGCTCTAGCCACTGATGATATTTACAGTAGCTGTGAACGAAGCGTACGGAGGAAATTCCTTTAAACCACGGTTCAACAGCTTGGAATCGAATACTGATATTTATGCCGGCCATAAAAGTCTATATGCTGTGATTAATAGAGAGGTTCATTCAAGTAATGTCGCACCGGGCGGTTCGTCGTTGCGTGTGTGTATGTATGTATGTATATATATAACGTGTGTATAAATTGTCGCAAAAGCTACACGCAGCGACGTTCTTCGTCTGGTTCTGAATAAAAAATCTTAATGTTAAAATGTCGTATCATGCTTCGTTTGTTTTCACGGGGTTCTTGAAGTTCAGACTTTTAGTGCGTAACTTACCTTTGCTCTTCGATATCTGTTAATAGAGATAGATGCAATTTAGTTTAAAGAAAAAATTTTTACTAGTATTATTTCGTAAACGTTTTCTTTTTGATTTAAAAGCTTGTTTTAAACATTTATTCATTACGTACTTTCACGAAAAACACATTTGGCAACGTTGTAGAACAATAAGTTTGTATTTCAAAGTGAGTTCAATCAAAATCATTACTGTCAAATTTTGACATTTACGAAGCATGATACGACATTTAAACATTAAGATTTTTTTATTCAGAACCGAACGAAGAATGTCGCTACGTGTAGCTTTTGCGACAATTTATACACACCTTGTATATGATGATGACAACTTAGTTGTCGAAATACGTATTTAGGATACGACTAATAATTGTGGTAAGGGGTTATATACCTTTTTTAAATTTGTACTAAATGTATTATAAATTAAAACACATAATAAGTTAAACTAGCGTGTTTTTCGTATGTACAATTTTAAATTATTCAGTGCTCAAAAAATATTTTTTCTGTAAGTAACCATAACAACATTCACTAAATTGACAATGTACGATTTTAAATTATTCAGTAACTTCGTGTAACATACCATACACCTGTAATATGCACATCTATTGAATGGTCTCCATAACAACGTCGGTTGGAGTATGTCAGAGTTATGTTAAGCTCATGATATATATATATATATATAGTCAATTGTCGCCGGACAACGTTGATCCGACGGCGACTGACGAAATATATATATTCGCGAAAAGCGGTATGCCCTTCGAGAACGCCAAATTTCAGCGCGACAAGTTTTTACAATTTTCTTTAGCGCCTTGGAAACCCGTGAAGTGGTTTTTGAATCGAAATTCGAGAAAAAATCTTTTCAAACTCGAAAATTGCGATAAAATTCGATTGCCGAAACTAAACCATTCGGGACAATCATTCCCACACCCACAGATGCGGATCGAGACGCCGAATCGATTGCTGGAAATCGGAAGCTCTGCGACGTACAGTTTTAAAGTTATGTCTGAAAAACCAAAATTTCACCGGAAAAATCCGGAAGTATTGCGAAAATTCTGTCTGCTGTAGCGGCCAAACGGTTCGCCCTAAGGAGGCGCACTTGGGCTCGTTTTAATCGGTTCGGCGAACACTTTAATTACCCGCAAAGTTCACGTTGATCGGATAATAAATAAAGGGGTTACGGCATTTTGAAAATTTCGCAATTTTTTTTTAACCGCAGGCAATAGAATTTGAAAATTCCAAACAACGAAAGTGTCGATCTTCGGCGTTCTGATTCTTTTACTTTATGTATTTTAGGCGCTGATAACGATAAACAAAGCCGCGCCCGCTCATTTCTTTTGATTTTCGAGATATTCGCGAAAAAACGGTATATACCTCGAGAACAGCAA
This sequence comes from Melolontha melolontha, assembly GCA_935421215.2. NCBI lineage: Eukaryota > Metazoa > Arthropoda > Insecta > Coleoptera > Scarabaeidae > Melolontha > Melolontha melolontha. The sequence continues at coordinate 116,956,881 of OW285243.1, read as the reverse complement.
ATTTCAGCGCGACAATGTTTGCAGTTTTCTTTAGCGACTTGGAAAACCCCGAAGTGGTTCTTGAGTGAAAATTCGAGGAAAAAAAAATTTCAAACTTTCGAAAATTGCGGTAAAATTGAAACTTTGAGACGCTGCCGGTAGGATGTTGCCCGAATAAACGTCTCTGGTGATTAAGAATTGTTAATGCATAGTTAAGCAGTTCACTTATCGAAGTATACTGCGCAAGTCTTCCTTTGTAGACACAACAAACGCTAATTGAGGGGTCCAATGCAATAACCGGGTAAGTCCATTTTTTCGCTAAATTGTGTTATTCATATATTCTTGCTGAGGATTAAATTCTCTATTATCCTGTGCAACAACAATGTTCAAATGTAGAAAATATGCAGTACACGGATGTATTTGTAGTTGCCTGCTTAGCAATACTGAGCAAGAACAGGGTAAGTCCTGGACTTCCCCTGTTATTGCAAAGTACCGTCAAATCTTATGCATGTGGTCGAAAGTGTGTTATGCGATCGGTTTTTTGTGGAAAGCAGTGTTAAACCTGTTAAAAATGCTCTCAGACAGTGACAATTCCACCAGTGACCCGTATTTTAGTGATGGTGACGACGAATATGTACCGGAACATGAAAAAAAAACTCGATTACAACGTAACCTCATATACTGTAGTTCTCAGTGTGATGACTTGAGTGAAGCACCTGCCTCATCTCAGCCTGGTACTTCTGCGAATAATCTAAATGTTGACGAACTATTTCCCCGATCCTCTCATGACGGAAGTTTCTGTGGATGTTGGAGCTCAGGTACAAACTGCCGCACGTTGTACACCACAGATTACAAAGAAAAAAATAGTTCGTGAAAAGTTGTGGCAAAAAAATGTAAGGAAAGCCAATAGGACCCAAGGAAAACCATATACAAACACAAAAGCGCGTTGTGTTCCTGGAAGCAAAATGGGACCCAAGTGCAAGTGTAAACACCTTTGCTTCGAAAAAATTATTGGAAACGAGAACTGCAAAAAATTATTTTCTGATTTTTATATGATGTCTTCTAAAGATCTTCAGGATTGTTATTTATATGGGTGCATAAAAAGGAAGGACATTGTACGACACAGGCCACGCTCGGGAGAAGGAACCGAAAAAAAATCATCCTTTTATTATGAAGTAAGCTTTACCATTCCTCTATATTCCCACTTAAAAATTATTACATTCTTAGATTCGGCAAGCCGGTGAACAACAAAAAATTTGTCAGCAAGCTTTTTTATCTCTACATGGGATAAGTAAAAGCAGGCTGGAACGGTTGCAAAAACACCTGTCAAGTCAAAATAACATTCCTCCTGTTGATCGAAGAGGAAAGCATGGGAATAGGCCCAACAAAATCTCTGATGCCATCATTGCCCAAATACAAGCACACATTTTGAGTTTTCCGAAGAGTATAAGTCACACTATAGCAGAAAAGACAATTTGCAACACTATTACTTGTCGCCTCTATTGACTGTATCTAAAATGCATGACTTATATTTACAAAAATATGAGCCTAATCAATATCAGTTAAGTCAAGATAATCGAAAAAACAACCCTATTGTCAAATACGAATTTTATAGAAAATATTTTGCCGAACATTTCAAAATTAGTTTTGGGAAGCCAAAATCCGATACTTGCCAGAAGTGTGACAAATTAATTAACAAAATAAATGCTGCTGACTCTGACGCCGAAAGAAAAGTCTTGGAAACCGAAAAGTCTGTGCACCTTAGAAAAGCTGAATGTTTTTATTCTGATATGAAAACTAAAACCGATTTATCGAAAACTGATCCGACCGTGGAAGTATTAACGTTTGATTTCCAACAAAACATGCCTCTGCCTGTTTCTTCAAGTGGAGAGGTTTTTTATAAAATACATCTATGGGTTTTCAACATTTGTATTCATGTGAGTAGCACTAGAAAGAGTTATTTTTACATGTATGACGAAACTTTAGGAGGCAAAGGCCAGAATGAAGTTGCTAGTTTTCTTTTACATTTTTTTAATACTTATATACGGCCAAAAGTTACAGATTTATATATTTTTTCAGATAACTGCGCATCACAAAACAAAAATTATATGCTGGTGCAATTTTTTCATACTCTTGTTGATATTGGACGATATAAATCAATATACCATAGGTATCCCGAACCGGGCCACAGCTTTCTGCCCTGCGATCGCAGTTTTGGGGCGATAGAAATACAGAAAAGCAAACATGACAAGATATATTTACCAAGGGATTATATTAAAATCGTTCAGGGTACAAGCAAGATATGCTTTTGAACTTTAAGGATCATTTAAAACAGTTTTTTGTGCGAAATCCTTCAAAAATAAATTATAAGTTTACCCTCTCCAAATATCGAGTAATAAATTACCAAAAAGTTGATGCGGTAACGCTGGTTAAATGTAGTGAATCCGTGGGAAATCTAATTTATTATACCTTTGATTTACAAAACAAGAAAATTTTGATGAAAGCTTCATTACCAAATAATGATCAAAAATTATACGTGGAAAGAAAAAAACTAAAAAAAAATAAATTTGAACACGTAATGGCATTAGCTAGAAATTACGTGCCCCAGTGTGACTTTTGGTTCTACCAAGACATTGAAGACTACCATAAGAGTTTTCTAGAAGCTGACAATAATACTTCAGTGTCAGAGTTCGGCAGCGATGAATAAAGGAATTTTGTTTGTTTGTTTAAAAGTCATGCATATTAGCTTTAATATTTAATAAAGTTTTCTCAAAATAAAGAAAAGTTTCCTGGTTTTCCTAATTTCCTTAATTTAGTTTTTTTAAGTTGCAAATACTGTGCAATAACGAGGCAAGTCCTTCAGTTTTTTGCGCACATTTTTTGCACTTTTTGACTAGGAAGCACAAAATGTTAAAGCAGAGTGCTCTGAGACTAACTGCACACGTTAGCATTGACAAATGTGGCAAAACTGTAGTTACTTAAGTTTGAAGCGTTTTTTATGTTTCCTGCACATTTTGTCTCAGCGGACTTGCCCGGTTATTACATTGGATCCCTCAGTTGTCAATGAAGACAAGACTGCCACACTATCGGAGTTAAAAAAAAAAAATTTCCATCTTACATAGAAGCAATTACATCAGCTTCATTCGAAATCACTAAACATAAATTAAGTTTAAATTTATTGAAATATTTTTTTACATTAAAAATACAATTGACTGAAAACAAAATAAAGAAAAGAAATTATTATAAACAAAAACACCTTACATTTTCTATAGTTTCTCTACAATTTTATATTTTCCACAAATATCTTGATTCATCTTTAAAACACAACACACTAATTTTATTATTAGAAAATCTGCCTTTTTACAAATCTTAATTTCAAACAAGATTATTACACATTGTAACTATAGTACAATTTTAATCCTCTTTGCCTAAGCGAATATTATGTAATATTGCGTCCAATTAGTGCAAACAATGTAATACATTGGTACTATGATGTTTCATTTAATTTTGTTTGAATAAATCCCCTGAAATTGAGGATATTTGAGGAGTGCTTCGAATAATATATATATTTATAATATGTACAATAACATCTAGAATATTAATTATTAATAAACCATGTACTGCAAACATGTAACAGGATCCAAAGAAAAATAAAAAATTAATAAGAACAGTACCTTGTACCGATCATTCTGTTTGAATGTCGGCACTTGTTCTCTCCTCCATGACGCGCAGTTAATGTGAACACAGATGGACCTACCTTTCGTTGACCCCACATATATATTTTTTTGCAAACACTCAAAAATCACATAATAGTATATGTATAAAGCAAAAATAAATTAACACAGCATTAATGCAGTTTTTTAAATTAATATCTTTCATAGAATAGTCTTTATCACAACACAATAACTCTCAATTATTCAATAATTTAGATCAAGTTAAAACCAACAGTAATTAGTATATTCGATAGTTATTCCTCGTCAATTTTAAATAGTAATTTAATATTGCTTTAATAAGATTTAAGATCCACATTACAGAGTCATTCCTGGTGTAGTGTCGGTAAAATCAATGAGAGATAGGGTGTACAAAATTGTGACGACAATTTCCCACTGAAACGTAGCTAAAAAGTAGCTGCAGTTTCATTGCAAATTAGATATATTGTAATGAAAGGGTAAACTACAATAATATACATTGAAACGTACGATAAAATTCATGTTTTTGTAATTACTGAATCATATTGGAACGTATACAATTGAAGATCAATTTTAATAAGAGCCTAAGGATTTCAATTTCATGACATGAAATACTTCTGTAAATAAAGTAACATACGATGATAGTTTGAAATGATATTTAGTTTAGAATCAAGAATCATCTCTCACTCTTTGTGTGTTCGACTCCGCTTGGCATTTGTTATGTAGTTGGAAAGCGTTATAATATTTACTGATTATTTGAACTGTAAAAAACAAGCCTCCAACGAAAATAAAGTAAAATTCCTTCTATTAATGATAAAAAGTAAAAAAAAAATCATGCGAGCATATTTAACTGTCGGGTGGATAAAATTTTTCCAATGAGACTTATCCGTTGTCATTCCAGGATCCAAAACTTGTCAAAACGAGCATTGAAAATGCATGTGGACATGACAATGTGAGATCACAAAGATTGAATGAATGGGGTATTGAATTTCTTATTATGATATCAAATAGAACAATATCTGTTTATTACAAAGACAAGGCAAGTTTTTAGGAGTCGACTTACTCAAAACTTGGGTTTAAAAAATGTGATGCTTGTTTCGTAGTTGCAGATGGGACTTGAATTCACTATTGCGGGCTGGAATCGAAGACAAACCACACAACCATGAAAGCATATTTAACTGTTTTCAATAGTTTAAATTTTTTCAATGGAATCATCCGTTGTCATTTTAAGATTCCTAATTTGCCAGAACAAGCATTGAAAATGCATATGGACTTGTCCAATTCAAGATTTTAGAAATGTATGCGGACACCAAAATTATCAAAGGCTAGAAACCGCAAAGAAAGTTTACGATATTCATTACCATATCGAATATACAGGAATTATTTACTACAAAGGAGACATAAGTATGTAAGTCGACTGCTCAAAAAAATTAGATGCTTTATTTCATAGCTGCAGACGAGACTTGAATTCAATATTCCAGGCTGAATTCAAAAGCCACACAACCATGAAAGCATATTAACTGTTTTGGGTAACTTCAATTGTTTCAATAAAATCATACGTTGTCATTTCAGGATTTCAAATTTATCAAAACGAGGCTTTAAACCACAAACAAAGGTTACGATATCTTTCAAACATATCTAATGCGTGATCTCAAAGAAATAGTACAGGACTTGTTCGCTGCAAAGGTGTAAGTACGTAAGATCAACTCCTCTGAATTTGGGTTAAAAAAATGTGAGGTTTTATTTCATAGTTGCGCATGAGACTTGAATTCACCATTCCAGGCTGAATTCGAAAACACACCACAACCATAAAAGGATGTTTAACTATCTCTGTTCTCGAGTGGGTTAAATTTTTTCAATGGAATCATCTGTTGTCATCATTCCAGAATTCCAAATTTGTGAGAACGAACAATGAAGATGCATATGAACTTGTCCAATGCGAGATCTTGAAAATGATAGAGATACCAAAAACATTTACGAGACTAGAAATCACAAAGAAAGTTTGCGATATCTTTCAAACATATTCAATGTGAGATCTCAAAGATTGAATGAATCAGATATGAATTTTCTTATTGGCATATCAAATAGTACAGGAATTTACTTACTATAGAGAAGAAAGAAGTATGTAAGAGTTGACTACTGAAAACTTGGATTCAAAAAATGAGATGCTTTATTTCATAGTTGCAGACAAGACTTGAAATCACTATTCCAAGCTGAATTCGAAAACACACCAAGACTGTGTATTGAACGCAGTAAAGCCATTAGTACAAGTATTATAGAAGCGGGAGATACATAGGACAATTATTTTGAACTAGAGCCGAAGAGTTTGAATAATATATTACGTAGTAAAATTAATCATATATTAATATTAAAATAATAATTTTAACATTATTTACTCCTTTATACAAAAATTATGAAGTTTGCTGTTGTTTCTATTATGTTCCGATTACTATATCCCTTATAAATTTAGACAATTTTGAAAGTCTAATCATTGGCCAACGTATTATTATATAAAACATGTAAGCAGTAAATTATCTATTAAAAATCGTTTCACCCTAGTTTCTCAACACACGATTATCATGCAAATATATTCATATCTTCAAACTGTAATTGTTTAAAATAGTTATTAAAATATGAGTAAATATATAAATTTATAACCCACGTTTACACATACAATGGCACAACTAACTATTCGTACCCCTATAGAAAAACGCTTTTTCTTAAACCATATATACGTTGAAATAACTTTCAATTAAATTCCTGTTTGACTACTAACATATACTTGTACATATCGCCAAAATTTCTAAATTTAAATCAAATTGAGTTTTTATTATTTGAAATAGGATCGCCTTAATTTCATAGAATGTAAATTAAGAACCAATAAAATAATCACACGTATCAAATCATATACTTTTGGTTGCTTATCGAGCTGACATCGGGGATTTCCCTTCTTTTATTATACGCTAATATACTTTACTTTGAATAAGCGACGAGGCATATTTAAGAATAAACAGCTAGAATAAATTGTGCAGGGAATACACATATTTAACAGTAATTATTAAAATAGGACGTTAAAAGTATTGAAATCAGCACTAAAGAACGTGAAATTGTCATGGAATTAGGTTATAATGGTAAAAGTTTTATGGTGAAATCGGGAAAGTAAGAAGACTGTCCAACATATCATAAAACAAGTAAAATAGATCACTTTTTAAAGAGGAGTAAGTATCTAAAAAGATGAAGGTTTTATAATTTGCGAAATTAAAAAGAATCTGCCATATTACTGCTGTAAATTTTACAAAAATATTTGTGTTGAAATCTGAGGCAAAATCTTAAGAAAACATTAGTGAAAACGCGGGCGTCACGCAAAGAAAGCCGTACATAAACAAGGTAAACAGAATGAAACACTTAAACTTCGCTAAGGAAGACGTGAAAAAGGTTATAGCCCTTTGGAAAAGAGTTACTTTCCCAAAAGAGAGCAAATTTAACATATTCGGATCAGATGATTGTTCTCTTGTTTGTAGTTGAGAAAAACAGAATATTAAACTTGCTATTAAAAATCTAAAACCCACTGTAAAGCATGATGATACCATCCTCACCTCACTAATGGTGTGAAGATGTATGACGTATAACATAGTCGAAAATTTCGAGATAATAGAATGGATAAATTTCAATTACTTGATATTCTACGAAATAATTTGCAAAGAAACTGTAACAAATTTGAGGCGCTATACGAATTACTACATTCAATACGATAAAGACTCCAGACACGCAACTCACGTTAAAACATGTTTGTTATATAAGGGGGGGCATTATATAACAAGCATGTTATGATAATGTGGACTATCTATCTATTGGAAATGTCACCTGAAAGTCCTGACGTAAACCCTTTTGCTAATCGTTGAATACAAATCGATGAAAGATACAAAAAGAAATATTAAAAACTATTTTTTTTTAACGTTTGGTGTAAACCAGGCTATTATTAAAGCAAAAGGAGAATCAACTAATAAACTCTATTGAAAACCTTTGAGTAGAAATTGATAAAAGGCAAGAAAGTAGATATTACTAAAAAGGGAATATTAAAAACTAAAAGTTTTAACGGTTGAAGTGAACTGGGTGCTAATATTGCCTCGAAAATTTAATTAACAGCATGGCAAATCGTTTAGAGGCAATTATTAAAACAATTGATGACCAACTCGTAAACCCTATTGAAAATCTTTGAGCAAAAATCAATAAAAGACAAAAAACAGATTTTACTGAAAAATGAATATTAAAAACTAATTTTTTTTTAACTTTTGGCGTAAATTGGGTACTAATATTACCCTGCAAATCTAGTTAGCAAGCGTGGGACACCGTTTAGAGCCCATTATTAAGGCAAAGAGAGGACCAACAAATAAACCTTATTGAAAATCTGAGTAGAAATCGATAAAGTAGGTGTTAGTTTAGGTTAGTTAGATTAGGTTAGTTAGATTAGTAGGTGTAGGTGTTTAACGTTTGACGTGAACTAGGCGCTAATACTACCCCGCGAATCTATTTAGTAACGTGGAAAACCATTAAAGCAAAGGCAGGACCAATCAAATAGTAGCTCGCATACTTTCATTAATTAAAATGTTTGTACGTAGGAATAGTTTATTGGTACCATGAATTTCCTATATTTTCGATTAAATATTAATATCTCCTACGAATGTAGTTAGATTTTTATAAAAAAAAATTAATATTTACTGCATTTAGAAATTAAAAAATATATTTACTTTTGCAAAACATTGATTTTATACCCCTGGGTACGAATAGTATGTCGGGCGCCACTTTTAATAAATCCCTAATAAATCTTTATAAAATGTCTTTATTACACAAAAAAGACGTAAAATATAACTGGGTATTGCCTCACCATATGAATTTTGAATAGAGTTAATATAAATAACGAAGAAAAAAGTTCATTAATATCAAAGCTTTAAGGTTTAATACCCGTTCCCTTTTAACAGAGCGTATGTTTTGATAAAGACTTGCACTATACGAAATTACAATTAGAATGCATATTTAACACTCCGAGCAAAATAAAAATTAACATATTACAAAACGTACTAAACTTCTGATTCTTTGTCAGAATTAAGTCAAAATTTTAAATAATACTCAGTTAATATTTTTATAAAATTAATTAAAATTCATTTATTGACCACTTTTATATATGTAAATATGTATATATAGTAATTTCATATATTATATAAAAATAGATATTTGCTAATATTATAATAGTGGTCCCCTGTGTTCACTACACTATCACAGACTAGAGTTTCTTTTTTTTAGGTAAAAAAATAAAATACTAAACAGTGTCAACATATTTGCAACACATCTTACAAAATGATCATTTCGTTTTGTGAATGTGAAAAAAAAAGGAGAAAATTTTAAAAGAATGTTATCTATTATATGCGTAAACTATTATTCACTGTTTTCCAAACAGTTTTTTTTTTATATTTATTCTTGTACCTCAGTCTGTTCCGCATTTAATGTTATATCACTTTCGTTTTTTTCACTTGCGTCGCATTGGGCCTCGTTCTTCGCCGCGGCACCGTGACTTTCCACCTCATCCCTCAACGGTGTCGTGTTACCTCGTACGTTCTTCAACTCCGACTCATCTTGCGACATATTTTCGAGCACATCGCCTCCATCCGCATCTTTATCGTCAGAGGGAAGCACTTCTTCCGGTTGAACCTCCGGAGAATTACCACCCCATCTGCTTCTGCGCTCCGGACGTTCGTACGTTTCAGCTCCACCTGCATTTTCATCGTAATCATGTTTCGGGAACCATCGACGGTCGTCGAATCTTCTCGACCTGGGGTGGAATTCGTCGAAATGACTTGGTGGCCCTCTGAAATTGGGTGGGCCGTCGAATCTTGGCGCGAACTTCGGTCTCATACCCCCATCCATCATCCATGGGGGACCTATTAGGATATTATTGTGTAAAAATGTGCACCATATACCTGACCGTGTTCAAAGAAAAAAAATGTTCCCAAAATTTAAACGAAATTATTAAAGACAGAAAAGGTTCGACAAAGGATTATGTTTTGTTTATATTTGAAAATGTACGTCTATCTCGCAACGTGTATATACTAGCATTTCGTCCTAATTAGAACTCATCAGTACAGACATGACTTTTATTTCTATACTGCGTCTATATATACGAAACATATTGAGTTAAATGCATGTGAGAATTAATAACACAGGCCTGCATAAAATGTGTGATGACGTGATTTTTGTTTGTTAAGCTCAGTTTTTATATAGCAATAACTAATTAAAATACAGTTGGTATCTATCTACCACCCAGATTTTTTTTTGCACAAAAGAAAAAGAAAAAAATATTAAAAAAATCTTATAATAGGCGCTTTAATACATTTTAAAATGAATGTACTACTTCAAATTCTAGGTATTAACCCATAAATGATTTTCTGTTGTGGTTTTAAAGAAATTTTATTACATGTATTAATTTTGGACAAGATTTCCGGGAATTTTTACCTGCTAAATCCTATTTATTATGCTTTTACTTTATTAGTACTGCGAAGAAGGATTTCAAGTTTATCACTCCAAACAAAATGTATATTTTAATGTCATTTACTTCATTATAGCTCTGAGTGCCGATCAGTAAACAAGTAAAATTAATTTGTCTTTAGTTGTTGTGCGTGGTATTTGATAAATAAACATTGCTTAAAAATATGTCTAGCCGGTGTTGCAAAAACAAACCAGATGATTTCTGTTATATTTGTGGATATTTCGTCTTGAAAAAGTTTAAGAGACCAATTGGTGAATTTGTGAAAAATGCATATTATGCTTACTTCAAAATCAAATTAGGAGATCAAGATAAAGATTGGGCACCGCACGTTGTTTGTAAGGTATGTGAAGAAGGTTTAAGACATTGGACCAAAGGGAATAGAAAAAGCCTTCCTTTTGGAATACCGATGGTTTGGAGAGAACTGCAAAATCATCATGAAGATTGCTACTTTTGTCTTTGTGATATTAAGGGGCATAATAGAAAAACTTTGAAACATATTTTGTACCCAAACAATATTAAATCAGCTATCAGACCAGTTCCTCACAGTGATCATGTACCTATACCATCACCCCCCAAAGTACTACAAGAAGATATTGAAACCTCTTCAACTTCCGGCTCCGTACAGATGGATAGTGATTTTGAACCATCAACCTCAGGTCAAAACCAACCTCAGCTATTTTCACAAGCCGAACTGAACGATTTAGTAAGAGATTTGGGACTTCCAAAAGATCTTTCTGAAGTACTGGGGTCTAGGTTGAAACAAAAAAATTTGCTTGCCCCTGAAATTACCTTCAGATCTTCCTTTAGCTGAATATGACAGAAAAACAACCAAACGAAGCTTTTCTGAAAAACGAAAACGTTTTTTAAGAAGCATAAAGAATAAATAACTATTTCTAATAGTTTCTATGTGTATATTTTTGTATTTTTTTTAATATAATATAAAACTAGCTTACAAATGAAATAAATCATGTTTTTTCTATATTTTTTGATTTTACTGGTTTGAAAAATAACCTTACGTGATACAAAAAAAAAAAAAGCAGATTTGAAATCAGCGCTACCCAATTACTAGAAAACAGTTAAAATTTTTAAATCAACATTCAAAGAGTTGAAAAATGCAGGCCTGTGTAATTATAAAATCTCACACGCATTTAATTCAAATTGTTTATGTATCATGATAAACGTTGCTAATATGCGTTACATACAGAACTATATACGAAGTCTGCCCGGAATGTATCAAACTTTGTGTTGTAACTTAATAAAAATTAATACCTAGGTGTCCTATTGTCAAAAACAGGTATTTACCATGTAGGAGGGGTACCTTTACGAGTGCCCCTACCGATGGCATAGTCGTGCCGATGTTTAGTCGACAAGGGTACAGCAAATAAAGAATTTGCATTAAATTTTGCTTAAAACTTGGTCTTTCGTATTTGGAAACTATCAGTACGATTCGTCAGCAATGAATCAGTGAGTGAAATTCAAATTAAAAAGTGGTTTGCGATTTAAAAGCACGCCAAAGTCGGAGCAGCATCAAGGTGTTTCTTCGACCAGGTATTCATCATGAATACGATCAAAAAAGTCAAACGGTGAACATAAAGTATTACCAAGAAGTTTTGAAACGATGACGTGGCGCAGTAAGAAAAAAACGGTCAGATTTATGGAAAAGTGGCTTCATCACGACAACGCACTGTTCATTTATTGCAACTTAACAATTTCTTGTGAAACACGGCATTCTTCAACTACGCCAACCACCTTACAGTGCTTAGTTCCCTAGGATGTCTGTCCATTTCACAGATTAAAATATCGTATTAAAGAATGAAGAATTAACGAAGTAAAAAGCAATACGACAAAACAGCTGTTATAGTTATTCCGAAAGCTGAATTCAAGGACTGTTTGCTAAAGTGGGAGGATTGCTGGAAGAAGGTTGTGGCTACCCAAGAGGGAACACCATCGACCAGGTTTAACTTTTCTTGCTACAGCACAATGTCGAATACTTTCCGGACAGACCTCGCAAATAGTAAAAACAGATTTGGTTCACTATTTTATTAAATTATTATAAATTAATCTAACAATACTGTTTCTGTATGTTCTACAATTCTCAGCATCCTCGAATAGTAAATGTGTAAATAATAAAGAGTGCCATTCAACGAGTAATCGCCGTCGGATTGATATTGTGATATAAATGTGAAATAAATATTGAAATAAATACTGTTATTAGTTTTATTAAGTGTTTTAAATTACGGTTAGTTTTATTTAAAAGAACTCAGAAAGACAAATATTTTACAATATGATTGTGTAACATCGACGAATCGGAATCTAGTAATGTATTCCAGAAGTATTGCAAATATGTTTCGCATTATTCGTCACAACTTGCGTATACCGAAAGCTTTCGGTGAAATGGATTTAGAGATACTTGAATGCTATTCAGAAGTTTGATTGACAACTTTTTATTACCCACGACTAGAAACGATTCTGTGTTCAAAAACCAGTTTGCAAAATTCTTATTTCAGTTTTTTGAAGGATAAAAATAGGATAATTATTTGAAATTATACCGCGATATCATAAAGTTTCTGGGTCAACGGTGGCCATGGGGTGAAAAACGTCTGTCTTAATTTATATCATCCTTTTGAGAAAAATCTGATAAAATTTTCAGGTTAAGTGTCATTCTGACGTTAAAATTTGTCAATATATTAATCTTAATGTCAGTATGACACATAACCTGAAAATTTTATCAGATTTTTCTCAAAAGGATGATATAAATTAAGACAGACGTTTTTCACCCCATGACCACCGTTGACCCAGAAACTTTATGATATCGCGGTAAAAATTAGTTCAAACGCACGCGAAACTACATCCGAATATTTAAATAGAATCTCTTGTACAATACATCACCAATATTTAAACAGTATAACAATTTTGCCAAGAATGAATTTGAGCAAAAAACCTTTCGCTGTCAACTTAAAGTAATTTTACCGTTACTACAAGTATTACCTTCGAAATGGTCCATAGAACACCTCTTAACTTATATCACCTATACCTTTGTTCTATCATAATAGGAGAGTTTTTATGTTATCTACCTAGCTAAAGGTCTTTCACGATAACAGTGGAGACGTGATAAACAGTTACTTCGGACCAAGTAACATTTAAAATAACAATAATACCTAATAATCCTAGAATTTCTCTCTATTAAGTGAACATATTATGTTACCAGAAGTGGGCATGGTTGTCAGCTTGGATTCTGTCAAATGTCATTCGAATAAGTTATTATAGTTGTAAATCTAAAATCACATAAAAATAACCTCATAAATAGAGAACGGATGCAATTTCCATAAAACGCAATCGGCAATTGGAATTGTGTATAACGTCGCTCAGTACATCCCTGTGTAATTCAATTAAGTATTTGTTTGACTTACTCGGCCACCTGGTCTCGCTGCGATAACAATGGACAACCCAGCTATTGTATTCGGAGAATATAGTGTTTTTCAGTGGTGTCGTGTACGTAGATAAAATAAATAAGTTTATCGTATTTCGTAAGAGAAATAGCACGTACATTCGTTCTCCTTTCATTTAAGCAACTTCTTCCAATTATTTTCACGTAAGTGTTCATAAAATTTCGTTATTTAATTTCGTTTATTTGGATCTAGAATATTCTTACTTTTTCAGACAATGGAAGAGCGTCGAGAATGGCATTGTGAAACAATGGCGAGTTGGATTGAGGGCCATACTGATTGTATGTACATTGCCAGTGATTCCGAAATTTATTGTGAAGTGTGTGAAACGTTATTGAAAAATTGCAATAAATCAACCGTAAAACGTCACGTAGGATCGTTAAAGCACGAAAAAAAATTGAACCAGTTGGAATCTGACAATTTTAACGAAGAACTCTGTGAAACTTTTATGGCAGCTAATATTCCATTATTTAAATTGAACAATCCAATTTTGAAGACATTTCTGAAAAAATATACCGGTCGAAATGTTCCTGATGAATCAACTTTACGCAAATATTATGTTTCTAGGTGCTATACGAGAACAGTAGAACGCATTAGAAGCCATCTTTTAAATCAATACATATGGATAAGCGCCGACGAAACGGTGGATATGTTAGGACGCTGTGTGGTAAATGTTGTAGCTGGTGTACTACATCCAACTATTCCCTATAACTCATATGTAATGGCAACAAGTGTTATAAATAGAGTTGATGCGGAAACAGTTGCTGAAACCATTAAGGAGAAAATGCAAAAAATGCTTCATTCGGACGCCACGTACAAAGAAAAAATACTTTTATTTGTCAGTGATAGTGCTGCGTATATGTTAAAAACAGGCAGACTATTGAAGAAAACATATCCTAATATGCTGCATATTACTACTTGTGTAGCACATGCTCTCCACAGAATCTGTGAATATATCAGAGACACTTTTCCGGAAGTTGATAGACTTGTATCAGCTTTTAAAAAAGTTTTCAGAAAAGCACCATTGAGAGTAGCTCTTTTCAGGGAAAAATTTCCATCTCTGTCACTGCCTCCCACTCCAGTAATAACTAGATGGGGAACATGGCTGGAAGCTACTAGTTATTATGCTGAGAATTTCGATAGTCTAAAACATTTCGTAACACAGCTAAAGGAGGATGCTAGAAGTATTGGTGAGTGCAAGGAGCTCACACAAATCCCAAATTTAAAAAATCAGTTGTACTTTCTTCACGAACACTTTGGAAAATTGCCAAAACTAATCACTTATTTTGAAAATCGAAATCTCAAATTAAATGACGGATTAATCACATTAGATGTGGCTGTTAATAATTTGAAAAGTATTCCAAGTGACTTCGGATGTGGCCTTCGGCAAAAGTTTGAAGCAATTCTTAATAGAAATCCAGATTTAATTACATTGCAGCAATTATGTATGGAGACAATTCCACAAAATCTAACGGCTAAATATGAAGAAATAAAAGAATATTTCCAGTATGCACCTATAACCAGTTGCGATGTAGAAAGGACGTTTTCTATTTATAAGGATGTACTTAATTCAAAGAGAACAAAATTGACAGAAGAAAACCTTGAGAAACTATTGCTAGTCAATATTAATACTCCTTTACTCAACTTGAACGACAAAATGAACAAATAAACATGTACCAATTATATAAATAAAATTAAAAACTTTATAAATTAAAACTTTTCAACAAATAAATATGTATTTAAAAAAGGTATATAACCCCTTACCACAATTATTAGTCGTATCCTAAATATTTTTACTATACATGTACTCGAAATAATACGTTTAAATAATAACTACTGATGTGTGCAATGCACATGAAATATACATATAGTTAAATATACTATTGTTTTGTGAAAATATAAGGTGTTTCATTTAAGTTTAATAGTGGGTCATCGTAGTTTTTAAAAAATCGAATTTAGTGGCGCCTCCCTTAGAGATGAATGTCTGCCGTTCCTTTGTTCGACAATTTAACACATGTTTAGACCTTATCCTTAAGAGGCAAGTGATTGTCTCGTAGTTTAGATTGGCATGTTAAATTTAGTCTTTACGGGGATGCAGTGTATAGTAGTTGTGCGGAAGCGTTTTTCTTACTTTACTGTGCCCCATGTGCGACTTTTAATTAGTAGTTTTTACCTACTGATGATGACAACTTAGTTGTCGAAATACGTATTTAGGATACGAATAATAATTGTGGTAAGGGGTTAAATACCTTTTTTAAATTTTTATTTAACCACATTCTCCATTGAAAGAATTTAAATAAATATGTATTTCGTAATTTTATAGATCACCACCGGTTTGTTTTCCAATTATATAAATAAAATTAATTAATAAATATGTATTTCGTAATTTTAGATAGATAGATCACCACCCGTATGTTTTCCAATTATATAAATAAAATTAAAAACTTTATAAATTAAAACTTTTCAACAAATAAATATGTATTTCGTAATTTTATAGATCACCACCCGTTCGTTTTCCAATTATATAAATAAAATTAAATATTTTATAAATACAGCCTTTCGCCAGTACTGCACTGGGCTTTGCGTCATGTGGTAAGCGTGTCCGTTCTCTACTCATAAATTATTGTCTAACAGCTAATTCAAAGCAATGTAGATTTGTTAACCCTGTTTTGTAACTATTTATCACGTGTCTTGTCTGTTATTGTAAAAGACCTATATGAAAACAATATGCTATCGTGACAATTTTCTGTCGTCAAGTTTCCGTGACATTTTACAGTGTCATCTCCAAGTTCGGTTCGAATCGCGTAACATTTGTTACTTTTGCATTCGTTTAAAGAGAAAATGAGTGATTTGAAACTTGAACACAGAAGCGTAATTTCTATCAAAAGAAGGCAGTAGCCTGAAGAACATTCATAAGAGAATGGTGGCAGTGCATGGATCCTATTTCCAAGTCAAATTTTGTTGTAATGAGTTCAAATGGGGCGGAGAATCCATTCATGATGAGCCAAAGTGTTGAAGATCTCTGGAAAGACGAGCTGAACAAATCATAAGATTTGGTGTCGACTGATCGCCGAGTAAAAGTTTCAGTGATTGATAGGAATATCAGAAACGTGTTTTTAGAATTTTGCACGAAGATTTGGGAATGAGCAATGTGTCGGCACGATGGATTCCAGGGCTGCCAAATTCATGACGAGAATTTATCTCAGATTAAGACTTCTTAAATAGAATTGTAACTGGGGATTAAACTTGGGTACACCACTAGGACCTTCCGACGAAACAAGAATCCATACAAAGTGTTCAATACGGGGCTTTCAACCGCACAAAAAAGCAGAAACGCAATTTTCTGCGAGAAAACTGATCGCCAGTTTTCTGGGACGCGTGTGTCTCAAAAGGGACTACAATAACGGAAAATGTCTACAAAGACACAATTAAGAACTCGGACACGGCTATACGCGAAAAAAAACTCAAAAATTTTGCTCAGAAAACTCCTACTTCTGCGCGACAACTGCAGGCACGAATTGTTCAAGCAGTAATCAGTGAATGCAACTTTGAGGAATTACAACAGTCACCATACAGTCCCCTGTGACTATTATCTCTTTCCAAGACAAACAAACTTGAGGACTTCGCTTTTTATCGAATGACGAATGACGCTTTTTAACTCGATTCTTTATAGCCAAGTAGATAACATGTAAACACTCCCTTCCTACCATTATGTAACAGCCTTAAATGATTCCATTTTTTTCCTAAATGAATGCAGTGGCGTTTTCAGGATATTTTATATTTTTTTATTGAGGATTAATGTTTTAAAATATTGTAAGTAACATACCCGGCGGTCTGGGACCTCTCATGTGTCCTCTTGGATGAAACATCGGTGGTCTACCCATCATTCCTCTAGGCGGAAATCTTTCGGGCCTTGGTCCTCTCATCATATGCGATCCTCTAGGTGGACCAAAGTTATCCCTTATCGGAGGATAAAAGTTCGGAGGTCCTGCCATTCTAGGAGGTCTTCCAAAGTCATTCATCATTCTCATATCATCATCTATAGGAAAACGATCGCGTCTCATGTAGCCGTCTTCCATCATAGGTGGTTCTCTGTGCATATGCGGCCTGGGTCCTTCGAAGTTAGGTGGACCGTCAAAGTTAGGTGGACCGTCAAAGTTTGGAGGTCGGTCGAAATTGGGCGGACGATCGAAATTGGGCGGACCGTCAAAACTGGGCGGACCGTCAAAATTGGGCGGACCGTCAAAACTAGGCGGTCCTTCAAAACTAGGCGGATCGTCGAAATTCACTGGACCTTCGAAAGTTGGTGGTCGGTCAAAATCGGGCGGAACATCGAAATCAGGTGGCTCTTCTTCGAAGTTCGGGGGAAATTCAGGAGGTCCTTTGAATTCGGGAGGTCTATCGAAATCGGGCGGGGCTTCGAAGGGAGGCGGTCCCTTGAAATCGGGATTTCTTTCCAAACGTGGATCGAACTCGGATCTCTCTATTCTTTTAGGGAAATCATCATGAGAGGGTCTTCTTGTCCTGGGTCCACCGTCATGAGCAAAACGTTCTCTGTCCACATCTCTATCATCTACGCTTTCCTCATTCTGAACGTCTTCACCTACAGCACCGTTAAATTCTGGAGGCGGATACAAATGTCTATCTACATGATCGTTTCTATCTCTGTTGCTGGGTGGGGGAGGCGGTGGTGGATACGCACTCTCATTCGCCATCTCACGCAATCTGTCGTTGAGTCGCTTTTCTCTATCTCTACGTTCCTCCCTTTCGCGATCCGGATCCCTATTATCACTCCAACGATTAGTACGTTCCCGTCTCTCGTCTCTCCTGTCACCACTTCTATTATCTCTGTGCCTGGAAAAAATATTTGTTATCAAGTTGTCAAGTTTCACTTAATACTTTTATAACAACAAAGACTAAATCTTACCTGTCGTGACTACTTCTTCTGCCTCTGCTATCCCTGCTTCTATCTCTATCCCTATCTCTACTTCGATTTCTATCATCTCTCCTACTGTCGCGTCTGTCATCATCACCCAACCCACCAGGATTGGGTCTATGATTATGGCTCTGGTTCATAGCAGAATGCAAACGGTTGACTGCCAAATTCAAATTGACATCCACACTACTATTACTGAAAGCATTTATCGAAGCCATCAATTCCTCACTAAGAGCTGGTGGCCTTTCGATTTTATCAGCGGCGTCTTCCATTTCTACGTCCATATTGTCTTCGTGTCCGAAATTGAGGCTTGGTGGTTGTGTCATTGCATTAAAAGCTTGCACGGAAGGTAAATTTAATAATGGGGGCCTATCGTTTGAATCCTGAGTTTTACTATCCGTCGATCCTGACGACATAGGAGGCATAGATGGGACGGGTTGCTGCAATAAATTAGGAGGTGCTTGTCCAAATGGTGAATTAATACCCAACAGCTGATTGGGCAAAAGCTGAGGAGGTATTGTAGGTGGGGGTACTCCTATAGGTACGTTAGGCATCATGGGAGGTAAATTCATACCAACTGGTCCTAAAAGACCTCGGAACGGAGGTACCATAGGTAATGGGATTGGGGGTGCTTGTAAAAGACCACCTGGTACTGGTGGAGGTTGAGTGGTATCAACTGTCGAAGAGGTATTAACCGCTGCTGGAGTGGTAACGGCGGAAGAATCAGTGCTTTCCACCAATGAAGTCGTTTTCGTAATAGATTGTAATTTAGATTTAAGAAACGATGGCATAGTCTCTTCGTCAATCATTCCACCGTCTTCCAACAAATCCAAGTCGGTATCGGATTTTAGTTTTGAATAAGGGATGTAAGAAACACCCAGATCACCTTCCCAATAGTCTTTGAGTTCCTTTCCCTTGACGCCTTTTCCTGGTGCCCAAGCAAGCTAAATAAATTTAAAAATGTGATTTCTTAAAAAAAAAAAAAACTAGGTATAGCTTACCGTTAAAGCTTTCCCATGTAGTTTGTGACTCTTTAACTTTGTGAGACACCGGGCGGCATCTTGTCGTCTATCCATAACGATGAACGCGCAACCTCTTGGTATTATTAGATCAATACTCACGATTCCACCAAATTCACCGAACGTATCTGACAAATCTTCTTGGTGTACAAGTTTGGATAAATGACCCACCCATAAAGTCGTACTACATACTGTAAAAGTGGTTAACATGTGCTTTACATACAACGGAAAATAAAATATCAGTGGCGGCTCTTGATGACGTTCGATGTGAGCTGCTGCACGGATGAGACTGCTTCGTTTAAGCTTTCATATATACAGAGAAGCAAGTAACCGTACCAAAATCTTCCGAAATAGTTCGAAGTTGTCTCATCCGTGCAGCAGCGCACATCGTACGTCATCAAGAGCCGCCACTGAAATATATAAAAAAAAATAAGTGACCGTCACTTTCCATGATTTACTCTTTTAGTGAATAGGTTTGTTTCATCTGACAAAAATATTTTAAACCCCTGTTAAACCCTGATACGTAAATGAAAAATCAATATTCACAAAACAAGACTGTCAATAGCGTGTGCTTCGAACAAGTGGAAGGGGTTTAGCAGATGTTATAGTCGGAGGACCAAGCATATATCTCGTATGTACGATAATGTTTATTGTGTTAGGAGTTTTGTAGGGTTCAGTTCATTGTCGTAATTACAAACGTCGATAAAGCGATCCTTCACAAAAGTTTACATATCAGTGGGCGATAAAATTGAAAACAGGATTAAATCAGAACTAAAAACTAAAAATGTCTGGTTATGTGTAGACCAGTCGACAGATCGTCAAAAAAATTATGTTTTTAATATCATGGTCCAGACTAGGGAACCTCTGAAACCGTCAGCTTCAATTTTACTAGCTAGTAAAAACTAGAAAAGTGTACTATCGAAGTAATTGCAAACGTGCTGAATATAATGAATAAATTTTTAAATAAAAACTCAATGTTTATGACTGACGCTGCTGCAAATAAGCTTTCCGTGGTTTCTTTAACAACATTGTGGTAACTTGTTACATGTGACGTGTAAAATCTATACATCACGTCTTGTGGTAGAAACTATTCGAAGGTGTTATAGGTAGACGATTTAATAGTGCATACAAAAGCAGTGTTTCTCATATACCCAAAACGTATTCGTGAATTTTACAGATAATGTTCCGACATTCCTGTACGTCCACAGTCGTTCTTAAACACTGGGGTACATGCATAAAATGCAATATTTTATTATTTTTAGTATATATTTCCAAAAAATTAAGTCTGTAGTTTTACAATTTGATCCTAATGAAGCAACTACCACTGAGAAAAGTCGAAAGAAATTGTAAGATGTCCAAGTTGAAGCAGATTTACAAATTATTTATAACAATTACAATAAACTGGTTGAAACAATTTAAAAATTATAAAATTCTTCGTTGTCATTGGTGGAGTTGATGCAAATAGTGGACACTATACAAACACAACTACATGCATTCAGCGACGCAAGAAATATTAATAATTACCAAAGTAGATAGTGTTAACGAAAAATTCAAATTATACCAGATTAAAACAAATTTCTGATAATAGTGGGTCTACAGATCTGGTACATATTTGCAAAGATTATTTTTATTGTGCTATTAGTACATCATTAGATGTCCAGCAATCATTCTCTGCATATAAGAATATTAATTTCTAACAGGGAACACGGTTACCCGAAGAAACTGTTAAAACATACCTGATGCTGCAAATATTTAACCGATCTTATCCACTTATCTGCATACTGCATCTGCATACTGAAAACGCTGTTTAAAGAGTAAATGTTGATTTAAATTTATTACCTGCTAAAGCCCTTTTAAAGCACTTTTTCGAAGAGCACGCTACTGTCCAAACGTTGACAGGGCCAACTCTAGTCACTAATCAATTACATCGATAATTCACATATACATTTCTACAAGGTGTCTCAGAGAGTTCTGCACATTTGTTTTATCTATAGTTTTAAAGTCTGTTGAGATATAATTGCCTGATTTTTTGCAATGAATAAAGCAAGCCTTGGAAATTTAAGGTTAGAATTGACATATGTCACAATTGAACGGTTTGATGGCTATCAATGTACGTCCTGTATTCGCAGTTTATAAATCATTCATTTCGTGGTGGTTAGTATAACCAGCACATGAAGAGTACTTCACATCAATGAAGCACATTAGTATCAATCTAATCAAGTCCTGGATACAGAAATTTAACGAACTGCTTCGAATGTAAATACCGAGAGAGCAAAAATGATTGTTCTGATCCTAAACCACTTTTCACGGCGCGTATATTAATATTTTCATTAATTTTTACATCTGAAGTTAGCTCCTTAGTTACTTCTAGTGGATTTAATAAAGTAATATCATTTTCTGTCCATAGTCGTACGTTGGGTGTGTTTTCTGTCGATTAATATTTATTATTTTTGTGCAAAATTTGAGAAAAATGCCGCTTACGCTAGAGCACGGCCAATTTAATTCTAAATTCAGTTATGCTTGATCACATTCCCCACTAAAGTGTCTAGTAGATTGACTAACTACCCATATTTATTATAACAAAATATAAAAATATTTTACGCCTGTACAAAACCGCTATTCAAAGTGGAGGTAAATATTGATGTGATTAGCGGAAAGTGATGTAGGATCAGGACAACCATTTTTACTCTCTCTGTATTCGCCCTGCTGGACTCCCGCGAAATGTGCGCGCTAATCGAAATATTAACCGCGTTCGTGGTACAGTGACACAAGATCCACACCAATCAATATGAAACTAAGCTTCGGTTATACGGTTGCATAGGTCTACTGTTTTTCGCATATTAAAAAAAGACTTGAAATACGTCGTTTTAAAACTCAGTGCCAGAATTAAAGGAAACTGATTATCTTATAATATTGATGTTCACCAACCAAATGTTGGAGATATTTGATGATTTTCATAGAACTTCTCTGATGAGGCACATTTTCATGTGCAATAGTTACATCAACAAGCAAAACGGTCACTATTGGTTGCAAGACAATCCCCGGGAGAAACATTAAACTCTATTACATAATATTTGTGCAGCAAAATCATCCAGAGTCATAATAGGCCCATACTTTTTTGAAAATAACGGACTGACAGCTACTGTAAATTCTAACAGGTATGCCACAATGATCCATGAATTTTTTGGCCCTGCCCTCCAAGAATTTGTTGATTTTAATGAGCAGTAGGAGTTCCAGCAAGATGATAGCTATTAAACCATACATCAAATACCGTATTACAAGCTGTAAGCGAATTATTTCCAGATAAAATATCAAGAAGAGACGACATTAACTAGCCATCAAGAAGGCGGAATTTGGCTCCAAACGTTTATTTGTGGGGCTATCTAAAGAGTCGAATTTATAAGAACGCCCCAGCAAATTTTCTTGAGTTAAAAAATCGTATCCAGGAAGAGATTAAACCGATTACTCCTGACTTATGCACAAGAGTAATGGAAAATCTAAGGCATCGCTTGGAAGAGTGCCAGCAACGAAATGGACGACAATTTACCAAACATGAACTTCCAATAAATTCAATTTTAAATTATAAATAAAGTCAGTTAAGAAAACTGATTGATGATAGCTGAGTAAAATTAGAAAGAAAAGTGTAAAACTCTCTGAGACACCTTGTATTTACTTACCGCTCAAATAATCTTTTTTGATAGGAGGCAGGCCCCGTTTTTTCCTTTCTTTATCCTTTTCCCTCTCTTTTTCCCGTTCCTTTTCCTTCTCTCTGTCTCTTTCTCTCGATCTAGATCTATGCCTTCGTTGACGCGATCTAGATCTAGACCTAGACCGTCTAGATCTCCTATCTCTATTACGATCTCTAGATCTTTCTCTAGATCTACTCCTCCTCCTTCTATTATTGCTATAACGGTCGTCCCTAGGTGATGGACTCCGAGAGTCACCGTGATCCAATGTTATCACCTGTGAACGTTCGGCGGTTTTAAAGTTCTATTGGATACAAAATTGTATTATAAACAAGAAAAGCTCTGAAAAAAATTACATATGATGGGGCTATTGTCACGATGATTTTTTCTTTTCTATATAACATTCGAATTAATTTTTGAATTCCAAATTAGTTTGTGTAACACAAGGGCGGATCAGTAATTAATGAGTCTGGCAAAAGATGGCAGCACTTAAACAAAGTTTATTTGTTTTTCAAATTGTTAATCCTTCAAAACAAAATTTGTATTTATGTCGATCGGAAGATCGCTTGTTATTTGAATAGGAAGTACAGTTTTTTAACGTGCATTGAAACATTGGAAAAATGGAGTGTACCAATCAGTGATTAAGTTCTTATTTTTAAAGAACGAAAACTACGAATTGAAAGCTGAGTTGAACTCCATTTACGGGAACCAATCTCCCACCAATGGGTGTCTAAAAGACGAGTTGGCGCGAGGACGGGGTGCGCAGAAGCCGTTTTTAAAAATGTTCACCCCCACCACTCAAGTAATTGTCAGAATACATTTGTCATTGACGTTTGACGGAACATAATGTCTTTGCTAGGGGATCATAAAAATTACCGAACATTGTCCTTTAAGGAAGCATTTGTACACCATGGGCTTGGTTAGTGAGCCCTGGTGTAGGAGATGTGAAAAACAGGAGGAAACTAGCCTTCATGTAATATGCACGTGTGAGGAACTGAAGGAACTCAGACAGAAATATTTCGGGAGAGATCTATTGGATCCTTCGAGTGTACTCAAACTTCCCCTGAGAAGGATAGTGGCTTTTATCGAGGACACAAGACTAACAGAGTGGAATTGAGAGATCTATTGGGGATAGTACAAAGAGCAGCGTGCTCAAGTGCCTGGACGTGGTGGCGTCCACCCCAAAACAGAGAAGAAGAAGAAAGAAGAAGGAGATCATAAAGTGATACACGCTCAGAGGTTAGAATTATCTGACATTTGATGTAAAACCAAATTCAAATCACCCCACTACTTCTAATCCTGCGCGAACTTACCCCTCCTCGCGCCAACTTAATTGGCGTTTGCTATACATGATATGATACTAGATAAACGTCAAATAAAAATGTGCGATATCTCATCTGGATCAGTAGTTTCGATTTTGCATAATGAATTAAGTATGAAAATATGACGTGCAAGAGGCGATTATGTAGAAGATAAAACTTTTTTTTTGTAGAAACAATAGTTTTTTCAAGTCTTTCGACAACCAAATTGTCATCAGAATAAACTCCTAGTGGATAACCAAATAAAACATGAACGTGATGACATTCAATTTCCTGCCAAACCGATAAAGTATACAGAATATCCGGAGCATTTAGAGAAGACATTCAATTCTCTGGGCGTGGAAGTTTCTTCAAGTCAAGATAGAATGCACGAAATCAGAAACCAAACCGATAAAGCATACAGAATATATCCGGAGCCTTTAGAGATGTCATTTAATATAAGAAATTCAGGAGTTAGCAAGTCGAAGGCTAAATATATAGAACATGCATCAGCCGTATAAACAATAATCGATAATAAAGTATTGGGGAACATATAACGGTACACACTAAGAGATATAATCCGAAAGAAGGACATAAGAGAATGTCGGGTGTTGGACGTTGTAAAATTGGGGGCGACGAAGACAAATTGGGACGGCAATATCAGCAGAATGGAAGATGAGAGATTTGCAAAAATCGTCCGGGACGGAATCCTTGGAACACGACGACCTTTGAACAGACCTCCTAAACGCTGAAAGGGCTCATGGGTATCAACGTCAAACAAAAACTAAGTTGGAATATACATGCCTAAGGTTCTAAGAGGAAGAAGTTGTCATCTTCAGTAATAAGAAATAAATTTTGCATAATGAATTGAAATGAAAAAATTATGAGCAAGCCAAATTTCTTAACCGTGGACTACAAACGCAAACATATTTCGGCCTTTATTTTAGCTAAGTTAAAGCATGGTGTGAAGGACTTTTGGCGCCTAATATTAACGGTTGATAAAACCTGAATACTTAATTATACACCACCTAAAATGAAGCAACGATTAAAGCAACAAACTGAGGCTGGTAGAAGTGTTACAAAGGAAGCGAGCACTCAAGAGGTTATGGCTACTGTCTTTTGGAACTATTGTGGGATTTTTTCTATCGATTATCTTCAAAAAGGGGTAAAAATAGCAGGCGAATTCTATGCATGCCTTTTATATCAACTGCACAATACAATACAACGCAAAAAGTTCCACCGAAAGAAGGAACGCGTGCTTTTTCGCGTTTTTTTTTTTTTGCTTTTTTGATAATGCATGTGTTCAGATTACGACTATTTTAATGTTAAAAATTCTTGAACTACGTTTCAAACTGCTTCCCTGTCCAGCTTATTCACGAAATTTGGCTTCTTCAATTTTTTTCATTTTTCCACAACATGGAAGCTTGGCGCCATGGTAAGAGATTTGGGTCTAACGAGGAAGTACTCACCGATACTAACACATATTTCGAGTAGTTTGATGAAGCTTACTTTTCTGAAGGTATGAAAAGAATTGAATATCGGTGGACTGAATGTAATGAGTAACAAGAATATCGTTGAAAAATAAAATATTTTTTGCCTGGACTGACGAATTACTGAACCTCCTCCGTGCTTAATTAATTATTGCCTTTGTTGTTCATAATACTTTAACAACATTTATCCATACTAGCTAATAGATTTTCTAAATAATTGCAAAATATCAATCGCTATATTCTAATGGATATTTATCCTTTCTAATAAATACTAAATTTTATATAGATTATACCGGTTGTCCTTGAAAGAAAAAGACAAAGTATGAAAAATGTAAAGATGTAATTATATAGAATATGAATCCAAAATATTTTACCCGAATTCCTTCGCAGACGCGAGAAAAAACATGACAAAGATATTTATAAAATATTTGTTCCGCCACTGCATTTCAAGTGCGACCGACTATAAAAAGATGGGGTAGTTTAAATAGCGCCATCGATTCAGTTTCAATCGTTACATGTGCACGCTCGATATGTTAATCGAATTTTTTTAAAAAGCGCTCCAGTCTTATTTTTAATTTCATTTTAGAGCTATACAGAAAATTTCAACTTTCTATCATCTATTGTTTTTATTACACATATAAAACATATTACAGAGAGAGCGCACACCGCCTTAAGGGAAACAGATTGATTGTTACCAAATCACGAAGGTTGCGGACGTGAAATGTCTCGTAAAGCACACATCTTCAATTTTAATAATTCAGTTACATACAAAATAAAAGTATACATTTTTAACAGCTGATATTTTGTACGTAAATATATTAAGGTTATTGAACCTTTGGCAACAAGGATGTTATCATAACATCTATAGCTATTACATATTGTAGTGATTTTTTCCCAGAAGATAATTTTAATTTAACAATTTAGTTATGTACATTTATGACCATGACTGTATATTTTGAATGTGTATGTTTTTGACTAGGGCGTTCCCGGAAGTCGATGAACCTGGAGTGTATTTTGATTTATATGGATATTTTTTGTGATGCTGATGTACACTTGATATTTCCGGCAGAGATATTTTTGTGTTCGAGTGGGTCGGTTCAGTCTGAAGATAAAAACTTCTTTTTTATCTTTGATATTTTGTAACTTCGGTTTTCTTTTGTTTATTGTGCTTTGTGATTTAAAGTCATTATCGATTTAATTACGAGTGTTTGTATGTCGTAATTTGTTTTATAATTTAATCCACTCGATATCTCTCTATTTTTTGTGTGTGAAAATTTTACGCTAGCGTAAGTACTTTTTTCATACCATTTTTATTTTATTTCTTTTCATTGTAATTTAATTGTAATTTTGATGATTTATATTTATCGATTGATATCTATTTTAGTTTAATAGATAGATGGTGAAGAAAACTATCATATTTTTAAGGGAGTTTTTTATTGTCACGTTGTTCTAGAACATTTTGAATTTAAGGTTGGTGGGAGTTTTATGCTCGTGAGATTGCGCACGAGTGAATGTCAGTTTCGTGATAAACAGTTGAACTGTTGACGTTTTATATTGGGGTTAAAATAATTAATGAAATTGAAAATTATCTAATCAATCTATTAGGATTAATTTTGCTAAATTATATACAAATTATATATAAATTATCATACAATCTTTTTCCTCTGTGCTTCTGTATAAATGATGCATTAGCTGTCTTTACATTTAGTAAAGATTTTTTTTTTATTTTTTTTTAATAAAAGTTTACGTGGAATTGTTTGTATTATTATTAATTTGTATTTATTTCCACGTTCCTTTACGGGAAACCCTGGATGAAACCCTGGATGAAGAGGAGTCTCATTTTAAAAAGAAAAGCTGGCTGAGTTCAAGTTCGGACATATTGTGGTGAATAGTGGACTATCTTTCTAATTAATCCCACTATACACAGCAATATGTAACACACATAGGCTGTAGCGTATGTGTGTGTGTAAATTCAATAGAGAGTAGTTATGCAAGACGCTCTGGAGTTGCCAGAAGCAATTAAGCATACGAGAATACACATGTATTTGACGTCACTTCCGCTCAGTCGAACGAATCGATATATAACTGTCTCTAATTTTTTTAGTTCTCTTTCTCCCTTTATTTGGTATTTTGCATTGCTAATGAGATGTAAAATAACGCGAATCACGGCGAAATATCCATCGATAACAATAAAGATGTCCACATACAATTAACATAAGTATGTATTCAATGACGTCTTTGTTTACATCTGGACGTGCAATTTTATGTAAATACATTCACGTTGATTCGATTCAATTGCAAACATAATTGTTTTGCGTTGAATTTTAAAAACAATAATAAAATATGTATGTATACTGCTCGATATATAAAACCTGTACACTAGCATCTTATCAATGTAAGCCAAGCTTATCAAATTTGACACTAAGTTATAGGTATTAGTAATGTCTGTATAACCTATGAAGTCTATAAGTGACAATATGAATATATTTGCCCCGTTTACGCAACTAAAAAACTATGTTATGCTCATAAGAGTTGGACGGGTTTAATATGTCGCGCAGTGTATGTCCATAATAATAAAAATCCAGTTCGCGACACATCGACAACTTCTTAAATGCATTTGGTATGTACGACGATATTATATTTCGAACGAAATATGTATAATTGTGTACAGCTCTCGCAGTATAAGTTGGCGAAGGGTGGGAGTGAGTTCGCGCAGATAAGAGGAAGGGTAGATTGCGTATCATTACATATAATTCGCTATGCAGTAACTGAATCAGACAGGTGGGTGGTATGTTTCCTAAATACGTTTACGACGCATCCCTACCTCTCGTCAACTTATACTGCGAGAGCTGTATGTACACATAAAATGTATTCGTAAAAACATTAATGCCTTGTGTTACGCTTCGCATATAACGGGTTGGCCATTTAATGTTGCGGTTTTAAAAATCGCGCTATTCCCTTGTATATATAGAAATTAATATAATATATATTTTTTACACTAGAGGGCCAAGCGCGGTTTACAATATATGAAAAATTTGCCTTGTCAGTTTTCAAGATGGCGTCGTATCCAACGGAAGTGCGTGTGGAATTAATAAAATATTATTATAGAAATGGGGAATCTTTTGCAGCTACGGCAAGACACTTGCGTACTCTATTCGGGAAAAATAACGCACCAACGGAAAACACTATAAAAAGGCAAGGAAAAAAAGATAAATTTAGAAAAGTAACAAAGTATTCGTTATCGTGTTTCCATGTCTACTAATCCGACAATATCTTAGGATTGTAGTGAAATTTGAAGCAACAGCATCTGCGGCAGACGAAAGATCAACTGTTAGAGAACGTCAAAAGAACATCCGGGTACCGGAAACCATAGAACGAGTACGGGAGCACTTTACAGCTCAACCTTCAACATCGACCTCAAGAGCATCTCAAGAACTTGAAATACCCCGTACAACACTAAGGCGGATCCTAAAGCAAGATCTAAAGATGAAAGCATACAAAATCCAGATCGATTAGCCGTTGAGACCGTTTGATATGGAGCGACGCCACAATTTTGCGAACGAAATCATCGAACGCATTGAAAATGGCAGCATGTCATTGGAACGAGTGTGGTGGTCGGATGAGTCACATTTCGATGTATCCGCTTATATGAGAAAGAGCAAAATTGGAGACATTGGGGGACAGAAAATCCACATCTAGCAATTGGTCGTCCTCTTCACCCTCGACGGTTGACTGTATGGTGTGCTATCTCGTCGGCAGGAATTATCGGTCCCGTGATTGTCAATGGAATCGTTACTTCGCAAAAATATTGTGAAATGCTTAATGAGTCTTTTATTCCCGTGGCGCATGGATTAAATATGGTGGAGAATGCATGGTTTATGCAAGACGGGGTTCGTCCGCATCGCACGGAAGAAGTTTTCAACATTCTTGAAGAACATTTCGGTAACAGAATCATTGGTCTTGACGCTTGACAGTTTACAGGCGGAGGGATAACATGGCCACCATATAGTCCAGACCTCAATCCTTGCGATTTCTACCTGTGGGGATCATTAAAAGATACGGTATATCGCGATGGTATAGACACCCTGGATGACCTTGAAATGGCAATACGGCAGCGAATAGAGGCGATACCGTACGCCACACTTCAGGCAGTTTGTGGAGAATTTGAGAAGAGGCTGCGAAATGTTATCGTTGCTCGAGGCTCTCACTTCGAAAACCTGATTTATTAAACCGCAGATCTTGTTTAATAGCACAAATAAATCATTTTTTTAAAATTAATGTTTTGTATGTTTAATATGACTTCAAAAACCGCAACCTTAGATGGCCAACCCTGTATAAGATTGTTTAATTCTATTTTTAAATTATATTTATTTCTTTAAATATCTCGCACATGTATGTATGTACATATTCGTTTGCAAAAAGAAAGCATTTCTTTTGTTCTCGCTTAGACGATAGACCCTCGAATGTACCTGACTTGTCAACAAGCCTTTGGTCACTATGAAAATCCTTATACATTTCGTTTCTAAACTTAAGTTGTTATTAATTTAATTACGTACTCATCTCTTACTAATATATATGGTGTCGCATATTATTAGATGGCTTGGCTCACAAGCGATATTTTAATGATAACTGTGTCATTGACATCACAACTCTTCAGGTCGCGCTTTTGATTAATTATTATTCAAGACATCGACAACTTCTATTTAGCCTCTCTTCAACTTAGGTCAACACAAATCTTTTCCAAAACAAACTAGTATTCGCGTCGACACGTACTTCAGTCATTTCTTTAGAACCTTCGTAAGTTAAACATCGTACTCGTACTGTTCAAGTACACGATGCCACCCACCACGCCGTCTGGCGTCTATCGCTTCTAAGGTAATCTGCATTGTTCTATATATATTATCCTTAATCTAATCCACAGTAATTCACATTAATTTAACTAATTAATTTCTTTGATGTCCCGCTCTACTCTACATACTTGTTGTGGACGAACATCTTCGCAACTCAAAGGCAACTCTGTATTGTTAGATACAGAGATTATTTTATATTACTCATAATTAATTCACATTTAATTTACTGCCCAATTTAATGTTCGTTTCAGTTTAATTTTTTGTTAATTTTTTAATTACTCATTCAACGCTTCTTGTATATATTATTTTTATTTAACTATGTACTTTTAAATATATCAATCTCAACTTCTTATGTAAATAATAAGTACAATCCTTTAAGAATAACGTTTCTGTGTTTTATTTAGTTAGTAATTTGTTATATATTTATTTAATTTAACCATCGTCATACACGTCCTGGACTGTTGTTATTTATTATAGAATAATTTCATTATTATTAGCAGCACGGCCGAACCAAACAGCATAAATTTCGCCCAAGACGTACAACTAGTTAATACCTGCTTGAATAATAAATTAGCACGTTCAATGTGCTTTCACTTGTGCATGTATTTATTAAAATTTATTCGTGTAACGTTAACGGCATCTTTGTTTATACAGGGTGAGTCGTGAGGAATCGACCAAACTCAAGGAGTGTATTCTACTGGTGAAAGTAATGTAAAAAAACTCAAAAGTTATCCGATTTTTATTTGTTTTCGAGTTATAGCGTAATTAAAAATGTAGATTTAGTATACCATGTTCATGTATGTATTCGTAAAAACAGTGAAACCCCGGTAGCAATTCATTATAGGGAAGTCTTCCTAGCTGAAGCGCTACCTGTTCGTGGTTTTCCGAACTAGCGGTTGTGACATTGAAAGCAGTCGAGAAATAGTGTAGAGTGGTTTGTATGCCTAATGCGTCTAATGTCACTACCTCTAGTTCATCGTTGATATAGTGAGGGCGCTGCCATCATAAAAAATGTTCCCTATACCTTGGAGTAAATTATAACATTGTGTTCGGGTATTGTGACATTGACTTGACGTTTGTACGACTATAGTGTAACAAACTAAAATGACACACACTTATTCTAATTTAGAATATGCTAATATGGTGTTTGTTTATGGATTTTGTGATTGGAATGCTACAGCTGCTGCTAATGAATATCGTCAACGATTTCCACATCACAGACATCCTAATAAAACTGTATTTATTAGTGTATTCAACACATTGTGCGCGACCAGAAAGCTTCCCAGTGTAAACATAATATTTGAACGAGGCAGTCGACAACAATTACACAGAATTACAGAAGTAGAAGATATTCTGGATGTAGTAGAAGAAGACGCAACTACCAGCTCACGGAGAATTAGTATTCAATTGGGCATTCCACAAACAAGGGTGATAAAAACAGTCCACGAGCATGGCTTACGTCCGTACCATGTACAAAGAGTACAGCACCTACAACGAGATGATAATCGTAGACGTATGGAATTTTGTCGATGGATAAATGATAATCCTCGTTTTGTATCGCGTATACTGTTTACGGATGAAGCGACATTCACCCGTGACGGTATTAATAATTGTCATAACCAGCATGTATGGTCAGACGAAAATCCACACGCAACAGTCGAAAGTAACTTTCAACATAAATTTTCGGTAAACGTGTGGTGTGGTATGATCGATGGTTTTTTAATTGGTCCTTACATTTTTGAGAATCGCCTCACGGGAGACACATATTTACATTTTTTAGAAAATGAACTGCACGGACTGCTAGAGGATGTTCCCATAAACATCAGAATCCAAATCTTCTACCAGCACGATGGAGCGCCTGTACATTACGCTCGTGCAGTTAGGCAACATTTGGCTGAAAGGTTTCCAGGGAGTTGGATTGGACGTGGTAGTCACATTGGTTGGCCTCCTAGGTCTCCAGACCTCACGCCACTCGATTATTATTTATGGAGTTGGTTAAAAAATGAAGTGTATCAAGTAAAAGTGGACACTCGTGATGTACTAATTCAACGGATTATGAATGCTGCTGACAATATCAAACATCAACCTGACGCAATCAGGAACGCAACCAGCGCCCTTGGTAGACGATGTAAAAAATGTTTTGAAATGAATGGCGGTATTTTTGAAAATATGTTATAAAGAACGATAATACCAATAAAATACAAAAACTTCAATCTATGAAATTTTGTTTATTTTTAATTACGCTATAACTCGAAAACAAATAAAAATCGGATAGCAGCATTTGAGTTTTTTTACATTACTTTCACCTATAGAATCCACTCCTACAGTTTGGTCGATTCCTCACGATTCACCCTGTATATATACAGAGTGTAAGGCATTAATTTGTCACTAAAACTATTTTACGCAAAGAAGCAGTTGTGTTTTATAGGTCTCTCATCTCGTACATTAATTTATTGTTATTTAGGCGCGAAAAAAACAAATGAAATGTACGGGGAAGTACATATAGCATGCGTATAAGAGCGTCTTACATAACGACTATACAGGTATTATTTATGGACATTCTAAATTCATAGTTCACAGTACATAATACAATTTTCAGCTGGTTTTTAATTTTGAGGTTCGTATCGTAATTGGCAATTTTTTGGATTCACATTCTATATAATTTCATCTTTATATTTTTCATACGTTTCAAGGATACGCTGTATACATGTTGAATTCACCCCATGGCAACGATAGAAAGGTGTGTTCGAATACTCCACCACTAACCATTTCCCGATCAGTTAGCTATTAACGATACTCCCAACGAACGCGACACTAAGCTAGGGGAATATCTTCCAAACGAAATATTGATTGCGAGAACGCGTAATTGACGGTTGGCGTATCCGATACCACACCACCAAGCCTTCCCTGATCAGTTTAATATTAATGATAATCCTAATGAATGCGACACCGAGCTAGAGGAATATCTTCCAAACAAAATATTGGTTGCGAGAACGCTTAATTGAGCAAAAATTCAAACTGTATACGCTTGGATTATATTCATCTTATTCATTCATTTGCTGGGAGCTTAGAAAGCGCAGGTTTGAGCATAAATTCCAGCATTCAAAATTCAGCAAATAGAATCAACAATAGATGGACAACCGAATTAAAAAAAAAAAATTTTGCACAATACTCTAAATAGGCTTAGTTAATTTGGATAAGTATTTTTAAAGTCAGTTCTAAACAAAATTTATACAATTTAATTCGTAACACATCACATAGAAAAGTATGAAACTACTATATACTTCGCAGCATTCAGTTAATACTTGTAAGTACACAGTTATCGATTAGTACAAGGCCAAAGTAGTAAAAAAAAAAATATCACGCTCACCTCAACATCATTATCATTGCCACCGCTCACAAATTCCACTTCCGATTCCATGGTACCTTCCTCGTGAGGCTGCGCGATCTCATACGATTGGTTGGAATGATATCCAGGTGGTGGTTGGGACAAATCAGCCCCCGATGGCAGGAAGTAACCAGGAATAACGGCCGGTGGATTTGTGTTTGGTTTGAATTCACATTCAGAGGCAAATGGTAAGTTCTACAACAACATTATTGTTACATCATCCTAGTGTTATAATTAAATCACGTTGTTAAGTAAAAAATAACATACATACAGATTCTTACGCATGAACTGTTATTATTAAAAACTCTCGCAGATAACTTAATAAGTTTACTTACCGGGACAGTTTGAGCTAAATGCTTATCGAATTCCTCTTCTTGCTGTTTCATTTCCTGTAACTTTCTGAGCTTTTCTAAATCTACCTCCGTGTGAGGTCCGTGTTGCATTAAAGAATTCTGTAAAGTCTGAAGTTGTCTTAATACTTCAGGATTAGAAAGGAGGCTGGAATAAAATAATAGAATTGTTGAAATCCTAATTGATCTATATATCTACAGTTCATAAAGTGTTTCTTTGCAATCACATGACCAAATTTAAGGCATAAGTCTCGCTTAAAATAACAAACGTGTGTAGTATTACAGCGCGTATTTATGTGCGTTAGAAAGAGATAAAGTACAATTTGCGGTTTGTACTTGGGCAGTACGAATTGCAAAGACACACTTTACGAATTGGAATTCATAAAATTTCTTAAAGGCTAACAAACAAAAAAAAAAATAATCGGCTTGTAAGGTTGATCGTATGCCGAGACATAGTCGATACATTTATCGCAGTATAATTTAGGACAGATTTTTGTAGCATATTCTGGCGAGATATGCGTGTCCGTTTGCTTGTCCTGTGAACTTCTATACTGTTCTGAACTGCCCTGTGTGTCAGTATACGCCTAACCTAACTTCCGCTGTCCTGTCAACTGTCAGCTGTCAACATTTCGTCCACTCTTGCAAAAGACATCTTCGGAGCTGCTACTTCTATTGACGTTGTAATTTCCAGTGCTGCAACGTTAACCTGAGGATGTAACTTGCAAGAGTGGACGAAACATCAACAAAAGCGGAAACAGTGCCAAGTTACCGCCGATGGAATGAAGATGCGTCTTAGCGAACTTATTCGCATAGTTCGTTTAGCTCAGCTCGACTATGGAATAAACGATTACCCAATCGAATCGCGCGAAGTAATCACGTGATCAGGGTAGCACAGCACGGCGACAAAACTTGGTCAATTACACCTGAACGGACGAGCGATCACTTCAACTGTCAAATTAAATTTGTCAAACCTAACCTGACTTTTAAAATTGCGAAACGTTATTCTAGTTGTTTATTTCCTGGACGAAATAGAAAATTTAATCAATTTAGTACAAAATAAAGAGGAATTGTATAATGTGCGGCTAGTCAATTACAAAAATGCATATACAGGGTGGCCCAAAATGACCGAAGGGGTTTTAATTCCTTATAACTTGATTATAATCTTTTTTTTTGTTTTAAGTATTTTGTAAAGAAGACTTGGGGAATTTAAAATGGAACAGTACACAATTGAACAACGTGCCAAAATCGTTGAACTTTATTTCTCAAATCAACGATCCATTGTTTTGACTCAGCGTGCATATCGTCGTTATTTTAATGTGCGGGTTGGACCCTCAGAGTCAACAATAAACCGTCTGGTTGCAAATTTTCGAGAACAAGGGGCAGTAAGGAACCTTCCTGGTGTCGGCAGACGACGAACGGTGCACACGGATGACAATATTGAACGGGTACAGGAAAGTATTCGGGAAGATGGAGAAACATCAACCAGGAGACGTTCGACACAACTTGGCCTCTCAAGAGGGTCGCTGCAGAGAATTTTGCATACAATAAGAATGTTTCCATACAAAATTCAGCTTGTCCAACAATTGAAACCGACAGATTACCAGCAACGACTTGATTATGCAATTTATTTTCGTCAAAAAGCAGAAGAAAATCATGATTTTATTCATAATTTAATTATGAGCGACCAAGCCCATTTCCAAATAAATGGGTTCGTTAATAGGCAAAACTGCAGGATATGGGCTACGGAAAATCCAAGAGTAGTTCAACAGCGAAAATTACACCCACTTAAGTGTACCGTTTGGTGCGGTGTTTCGTCGGAAAGGATAATTGGCCCATATTTTTTTTAAAGTGAACACGGTGTCGCCGTTTCCATCACTGGTGTTAGATATCGGACAATGTTGGAAAATTTTTTAAGGCCAGCCGTGGAAAACCATCCGCAAGTATGGTTCCAACAGGATGGAGCCACAGCGCACACTGCGAGGGTCACATTGGCTCTTTTACGCGACATCTTTGGTGAACGAATTATTTTCCGTACAAGCGATTTTAATTGGCCTCCGCGTTCACCGGATTTTACCGATTCAGACTGTTTCCTTTGAGGTTATTTGAAAGAAAAAGTCTATATTAATAAGCCTCGAACCATACAGCAATTAAAAAATAATATACGCGACGAAATCAACAACACCTGAAGTTTTGCGAAAAGTTATGGAAAATGTTTTGGAAAGAGCACGAATATGCGAAGCAGAAAATGGCCACCACTTGCGAGATATAATTTTTCATAATTAAATTAAAAATATTCTCCATTAATATGCTGTATTTAAAATTAAAAAAATTTAATAATTATGTCTTAAATAAGAAGTTAAAATGAACTCAAACCCCTTCGGTCATTTTGGGCCACCCTGTATAAGGAAGAAACTGTGGCAAATCGTAAACGTAACTTAACAATTTATCAAATAAACCGGGTGTCATTCTATAAGAATTGAAAAATGATTCCTTGTCCTGAAGCCGCATTTTTAAACTTAAATTGTGAAATGCACCCTTAATTTGTCTCTTTGTAATAAAAGTCTTAGGATGGTTTCGCATCTGCAGCAATTTACAGTAAAGATAACAATCAATTAAAATTTTTCTTCGTCGTTGATCCATCACAAACCCAGTTTGAAAGAATTTTTGGTAGTAAATTAATAATAGCCAGCAACGTCAACTGTCAAATAGAAAATGCGCTAAGACTGTGCATGGAAATAAACCGTTCTGAGCTATGCGAGCTGAGCTAAACGAGCTATGCAAATAAGTTCGGTAAGACGCATCTTTATGTTAAAACACTTTATAACAAGATATTGGAAAGAAATCAACTAAATTAGGGAAGCAGTTATATCTGAGTTGAAAGTGTAATACATTAATAATGAAGAATAATGGGCGATCCATTTCAGGTTTCCTATATTAGCTTCACTTTAAATTAGAGAGTTGTCATTAATGGCGCGTGATTGGCACATTAAATGTTAGTTTAAAACAACGCATTTACGAAATTAATCGCTTAATCACCGCTCAACAACTCTACAGCAATAATAATTCTATACGAACTGTGTATCGATGTTTACGAGAAGATTATGGGCAACTTAATCGTCCTACTGAGCGAACAATTCGCAACGTAGCGTAAAAAATTGAGGAAACTGGAAGCATTGGAGATAGAGTAAGTCGTGTGTATTATCGTGGCGCACGGTCAGCCGAGATTATTACAGCTGTCAGTGATCGTGTGGCTGAAGACCGGGAATTATCGATTCGTCACCGTTCGCAGACTTCTTCTGGGTCCCTTTGGCATATTTTGCATAAAGACTTGCACCTACACCCGTGTAAAATTCAGTTAACACAAGAATACAAGCCCAGAGATCATGGACAAGAATTTAAGCAGATTTGGGTGTTAAAGCAGCAGAAAGTTTATCCTGATTATTCAAAGAAAATTTTCCTTCTCGACGAGGCACAATTCCAACTCTCTGAGTATAATAATAAACAAAATTGGCGCACATGGGACAAAGGAAATCCTCACGTGATATACGAGACACCATTGTGATCAGGCGGTGTAACTGGGCCTTGCTCTTTTGAAAAGGATGAAGCTCAGACAGTAACACTCAACGGTGACTGCTATAGGAGCATGATACCGATTATTTTTGGCACGAAATCGAAGCCATTGATGTTGAAGACATGTGATTTCAGCAAAACGGCGCAACTTGCCAAATATCGCGTGCAAAGTTAGATGTTTGGCGTGAAGAAAAAATCAGAGGTCTAGTATTTAACAGTGACAACTGGCCGTCAAGATCATGCGATTTAACGCCATTGAATTATTTTTTGCAGAGTTTTCTGAAGAGTCGCATTTACTATAACAAACCTGCAACCTTGAAGCATCTAAAAACTAACATCTAATGAGAAGGCCCATATATTCATATGTTTGTTGAGCTTACAATGCTCCGTTAATAACCCTATTATCACCATAACAGACTTTCTGTTTCTATTCAGAAAGTCCGAGCAAATATACCCTAAAGAACTGTTTTGCCTGTCTTTGACTCGTGGAATTCGTCCACCTTTCCCTAGATCTATTTTCAGCCCTCTTCTTAATGACTGTTTTAATAACACAGTACAACATTTTTCAGGTCATTGATTTGGGATTCAATTCTGAGAATTGCACGTGAAAGTAGCCCCACAAAGAAGAACTTCTGCATCATTCGTTTTGTCAAGTTGGCTGCATTAATAATTTAATGGCTGTGGAATAAACAACCCTTTTGTTCAGAGTGAATTACATTTTAAAACCAGAAGAACATTGAATATTTCAATATGGAAAATAACAAGTGCCCAAAATTGGATTATTTTTGTTACGTTTGTGGTCATATCGTCCCAAAAATAGGCAAACAGGATCGAAAAAACTTGTTTACTGAGGAATTTAAAACAGCGTATTGTCATTATTTTGATGAAACAGATTTAAGTGGTGTAAATTTTACGCCGAACACAGTGTGCAAAAGTTGTTATAATACCCTTATAATGTGGATACATGGAAAAGGTGTACAGTTTTCTTTTATGAAGCCAGTAATTTGGGTGCAAGACCTAACTGGATATGATGAATCCAGGTGCTACGCATGCATAAATTCCGGTTATGGATTGAACAAAAAAAAATGGAAAACAAAAGTATACATTCCCGCTTTTACTGCGACACTTCCAGTACAACGCGCTGCTGTTACCGATCCACCTAAACCTCCGAGTCTGGATACTGTCTCCCTGCAAGCCGAAACCGTTTTCACCAATCCGACCAATGTGAATGATGCAGATTGGACACCCGATATTGAAAATAATGCACCACAACCGGCAACACAAATCGAAATGGATTACATTGTGGCTAAGATGGGACTATCACAAAAAAATTCAGAATTTTTGACATCTTTTTTGAAGCGTAAAAAACTGACAGACCAAATGTCAGCGCAACATCATACCGAAAACGCCAAGCTGATTTTTAGAAATTTTATTCCGTTGACGAAGCAAATACGTTCACTTACTGCCATGATATCCCAGGTTTAGTGAGAAATATGGGAATGGATTAAATCGCTGGCGAGTTGCGTTTATTCATCGACGGTTCAGTTTCAAGTTTGAAGGCTGTGCTGTTGCACAAAACAAACAAAAGAACCGTCCATTCCATTGGGATTCAGCACAACTATGAAGGAAACGTATGAAACATTGGGCGAAATTTTAGAGAAAATCAAATACAATGTACACAAATGGAAGATTTGTTGTGATCTAAAGGTTGTCAACATAATACAAGGCATTATATTAAAGGGCGGTTTTCCAAAATACTTCTGCTTTCTTTGTAATTGGGATTCGCGATACACAGGGAATCAATATCAATGTAAAGATTGGAAAGCAAGAACTCCCGAGCTCGAGAAACAATTAAAATTACGTAATGAACCTTTGATAAAGGATGTAGATGATATTTTGTTGCCATCGCTCCACATAATATTAGGAATAGCTGGGAAAGTCGTTGAAGTGGTAGTCGAAGATATTGAGGACGCCTATGACTGTTTGAAATCCATCTTTCCAAAACTCAGTGAAGCTAAAATTAGAAAAGGTACGTATCGTTGTCTGTATTTAAATATTGTCATATCTAAATTTGTTCACTTCCATATATTCGCATTATAATTACCAATAATTTTTTCGCAACTGATTTTTTTTTAATTTCAAACAGGTACTCTGAATGGACCGGATATACGAAAATTAATGAAAAGCGAATCTTTCACAAATATGCTTTCGAACCATTATAACCACCTATGTGCATGGGACGCATTGAAACAAATCATTGAAGGCGTTTTAGGAAAGAACCGTGTACAGCGAGATGACATACAGACACGAGTGGACAAGTTGCTGTATTATTTTGAAAAAATCAATGCATCCATGACGTTAAAATTACATTTCATGCATTTCCACCTTGATACCTTTTTGGCACAATTACCTCAGGAATCGGACGAACAAGGAGAGAGGTTCCACCAAGTGATCATGCCAATGGAAAAGCGATTCAAAGGCAAAAAATTAGATGCATTGCTTGCGGAGGTTTGTTGGTGGAGTTCTAAAATTATGCAGTTTGAAGATGAAAGCACCGTAGATGAAGATGACACCGAAATTGGTGGACACACTGAAGAAAACATGCCCTTGAATATTATGTCTAACTCGGATGATGATGCAGACTCAGAACATGAATATGAACAACCTACGAAGAAAACAAGATTATCAGAACCACAAGCGTCAACTTCAACGAGGATGGATATTGACAATAATTGAAAATGTTCTAAAGTTTGTTTCCATGCATAGATAACAAATAAAAATCTCATATTTTCTGTGTAAGAATAGCTGTAATATGAACCGGAATTTTTATTTTCATGCAAAATAAAGTTTATAAAGAAAAAAAAACAGCATATTTGTGGATTTGTAATTCAGTTATTGAGCAAAAAAGGTGAAAAATTGGGAAAGAATTGGCATTTTTGCGATTTTTAAGGCACTGAATGCACTTTTTTCGAGTAGGTTTGTTCCGCTTTTTTTTCTCCAATTCAATATCTACAACTTTGCTTCAGACACAAAAGAGATATTCCGTACGGTATACCGAGATATAATCGTGTTAAAATATAGAAAAAGTGATCAAAATTCCCCTTGAGCAAAAAAATTCGTATGGCCATTAAATTATTAATGCAGCCAACTTGACAAAACGAATGATGCAGAAGTTCTTCTTTTGGGGGCTACTTTCACGTGCAATTTTCAGAATTGAGTCCCAAAAACATGTGTTGTACTGTGTAATTGTCAAAAGAAACCTATGTAGGACTGTCAACCCAATTCGTCCGCCTTCCCATTAGACCTATCGAATTCGTGTCCCTAAGGACCTAAGCTAATGTTGGAAAAGTAGATAGTGAATTACTAGAATGAACAGCAAGAATCCGCAATAGTATAAAGACAGTCTTCTTAGAAAACGAAGAAATATCAAAACAAAAATGAGCTAAGTTCGTCAAAAAAGTTGCCATTCCTAATCCAAGGTATGGATCAGAATCATGGACAACCTTGGAAAAACACAAAAGTAAAACCCATGAGGCAAAAATGATGGGAAAATGTTGTTTGGGCCATATTAGAAATGCAACTTTCCTCCAAAATCTAAACAACAATAGAAGAAAATCAACTGGAGTAGTTTGGACACGTCAAGAAGATGGAAGCGAGGTATAGAAAACAAGACTGAAGGTGCAAAGTAAAAAGCCTGAAAAAAATGCAACATGAGGAT
Source organism: Melolontha melolontha (assembly GCA_935421215.2). Lineage (NCBI taxonomy): Eukaryota > Metazoa > Arthropoda > Insecta > Coleoptera > Scarabaeidae > Melolontha > Melolontha melolontha. The sequence continues at coordinate 116,914,921 of OW285243.1, read as the reverse complement.
GTGGAGAAAACCCTAGAGAAACAAGAAATTAAAAGAAGTCCTGCAAGAAAGAAGAGAATTTTGGAGCATGATTTAAAGGAAATCAAAAAACCCAACCCAATTCCACCAGATGTGATCCACCCTCAAAAAAAAAATAGTATACTTAAGGATAAGTAACTATGGAGCTATGGTTTTTGAACACGAAGACAATTTCGACTAAATATTACAGCAATAAAAACATCTTACTTTCCAACAGATTCAATCGGATTGGGAGCAGATGCAGCCGTTTTCGGCGATGGATTGGCGGGATCTTCATCTTCATCATCACCATAATCAAAGTCCAACAGCTTCCGATCGAAATGAACTTGTTGCCCTTCTGTTTTAACACCAGCATCGGCACCCTGTCGCAATAATAATTTATGCAGCTGTTGCAATTGTGCCAACGTGTTCTGATCTAACTGCCCCTGAAAATAAAAGAAAATACCATTAATTTTTCTTTTATTTTGACTCAGATTTACTTATAATAAAGTTTAAATTATTATTTTATTTATAAATTTTAAAATATATTCGAATATTTATGGTGGTGGCAGAAGGATAAATTAGGCATTGAAATACCCCCATCTATTGCAGGAGAATTGTTCTAATCTTGAATTATTTTTTTTTAAATGAATCAATTCGTATTTTAATTAATAGTTAATGAAGATAATAAGCTGATAAGTTGCTTCAATAGTGTTATCCCACTGGCGATTTAGTGAAGAGTATATCTTCAAAAGTTGTATCTTAGCCGAAGTTAGTTTATAACACTATCTTTTTAGATTGTTTTACTAAAGATGGCAACTTAGCTGCCGAAATATGTATTTAGAAGTTTTTTAATTTATTTTGGTTTAAGATTTTTCTTGTTTTCTTGATTCTGTCTGCTTCAATAGTTTCAAAATATATAGAATTCCATTAAAACTTTAAAACGTTAATAAATATTGTTTTATCGTCCATCCCTAAGTCGATTATTTGGTGTTTGTTTTTCCTAGTTATTTACCCCGAAGATTTCTTTATAAATATAAGCCTCTTTCAAATTAAAACCCACATCAATTTATATTTAAAACATTTTCCTTGCTAATATGATACTAGTAACTTCGGTATCATTTATCTGTTCCGAATTATCGATTATTTTCATTCTTGCATGCAATAAAGTTCCGGGTAGAACATAAAGTTTATCTTCGTCCAAATCTTTTAAAATTTGCATTTAAATCATATAAATACTTTCTTAAACTCACACCATCTATTCCTCAATTACAATGTGGTTAAACAGTCCAAATTGCATGAATATATTTCTTGCATTATGAGCAACTTATTTTTTAGTAACGAATAGTGGTTTTTTAATATAAATTGCTGCATTTTAATTAATTAAAATTTGAATTTTAGTTATTTGCAAGCGTATGAACGAAGAATTTGGCGAGGAATTTTTTTCTGTTGATTTTTTCACTTAAAAGAATTCTATGTTCTCTGAAAATCTTGAATCCAGTTTCTGATGAGTTAATATCTCTTAATATGTGGAATTCATTCATATTACTTCATGATTTTGTTAAATTTTTGTTATTAAAATGCTCTTTTGAAATAAGGTATTTGCACATCAATATAGTACTGGGTATAGCGTATTTTCTTCTGTTCTTTTCTTTGGTCTTTATCAAATAATCTTCATCTTTGTCAGATAATCCATTATGCATATTGGTTCTTCCTTTTTTTTCCTTATTTCTCTATACGTAATTTTAGTTCCATATAACAACAGAAAGAGGTCCTTTTTATACATTGTGGCCGTATATATAACTTTTCATATCTACAGACTACAGAAAGGGAATTCAAGGTAATATATTTTGAATATGGCATCGCTCAATAATAAAAATTCTTTAAATGACATTATTTCGTATAAGAAATAAGTCTGTGAGACGTAGCTTATCCAAAGATCTTCATATATTATGTCATATATATTGTTCTAAATAGAAATTTTAATTTTGACTTAGGGGTCTCCATCAACTAACAGCCGAATCAATTCAATTAGATATCGTTGTACTATTCGTAGTAATATTTCGACTTTTATATATTAATGCTAGTACCATAAACTTCCATATTCAATAATGTGATACGTTCTTTAAATATAATACGCCATCTACTGAGATTATTTCCAAATGATGCTTCCCATAAAATATATTAATATATTTGTGCGTTTGTCTATCGTCCTTAATGTTGTTCCATACAGCCAACCAAGACAGCCAATCAGGATTGATATCGTCATATTATTGCGAAGATATTCTATATATGCCTCTTTCGTTTTTTTGGGGGGATTTTGGAAATATATGCTAGTCTAGATCAAAGAAGATCAGTACCGTTGGATTAACAGAGTGTTGGCTCAGATTGGGCGTGTCCGATGTTCCTTGTTGAGGTACCTTTGTCGGTGTCTTCTGTAGAGCCGGCGAACCTAATATGAAAACTTATTTAGACAAGTACCTAAACTAACACAGTATGCCAAAACAATACGTTAAATTTATTTGTTTTAAATTTCCGCCATGAAATAATTATTCAAATTTAAATGTTCTTATAAAGGTTATTTGTATTTAAAAATATGTTTTATTTATGGAAAACTAAATCTAATCCTTCTAATATTTCAATGCAATACAATAACTACTACATTTACGATTCAGACATGTTTATAAAATTCGATTTGCATACGCGAGAAAAAATCAAGTTGAACAAGATTTTCTATTATTGCCGTGTTCAATATCCTCATAGCATCGAATATACAGCTAATAGTAGCTCTTACAAGCTAACGCTTAAGTATATTAATAAAAGTTGAAAATTAAAGACGACATGAATCACACGTTGATTGAAACACAACAAAATTTTTACAATCAATCCAGAGTCGCAATAAAGATTAAAAAAACATAATTAAACCATTTAATGTAACGAAAAGGCTTAAAACAAGGGTGTTGTGTATCACCCAATATTCAAGATCTCCCGTGGTAATACATTCGGCGCTAATACTAGGGAATATTTGCTCGCTGCACATCTCGTATATGCACTTTACTAATGATACGCGTTGGAGGTAGTGAACAAAAAAAATTAGCAGGCAAATAGACAATAGAAAGCAGTAGTTGTATAGCCGTATAGTCTGGAAACGTGGTAAGTTAACGGCGGAGACGTGAACGATACCCCACCAGTACACTAGATAACAGCGAAGGGAGGTATATTACCAGGCGTGTCTGTGCCCGGTCTGATTAGATACGTCGACGATGGATACAATAGAAATACAAGTACATGTATGTGTATGTGTATACCACACCTACTTCTGACCTATCCCTATTGCTTCTCCAATCAAATGATACACTATTCATTGAATAAACATATCAGGGAAGTAAAGTTGGCGGCGACGCGTCTTGCGCAGCTGTGTCGTTTACCACGTTTCCAAACAGTATAATGTATCACACATCACTATGTACTACGGATCGTGTTGCTATTGTATAGAATAGGGTACTGTTAAAGTAGGATGCATTACGAGGCATATTAAGACACGCACCCAGGCAACGGAAACAAAATACCGTAAAATGGTAATAGAAACAGATGATACAATCCTTTTTACACTAGAATTTTCTAATGACAAAGTGTTATTCGCCCAATGATGAGGAGGATTTGAAATAGACGAGGAGAAAATTAATAGAATCTTCGCGATATGGACTAAAATAAATATAAACAAGAAGAAATACGTATGTATAAGAAAAGAGAGTACGAATGTGTACAATGGAAATTAACCAGAGAAGAGTGGTTGCAAGCGATATACAAGCGATAAGTTGCTCAAATGTCGTTTTCTGGAATAAAGAAATAGATAAGGGAATAAAATTACAAATTTATGACAAAAATAAAAGCAGTCCCTTAATATAGCTCAGAAACATGGAATGATGAACAAGAGACAAAAGAAAACTGAAAGCAAATGGATGCAGTAGGGTTTGCTAGAATATCACTCGTAGATTTTATGAATAACTAACGAATTGAGAAGAATGCGTATAGAAATGTAGTGGAAGATGTCTGGTACGGGCACGAAACGTACATGAATGAAGAGAGGCTGCCAAAGAAAATCATGAAATGGTTACCTGAAGAAAATAAAAAGAGAAGAAAATCGAAGATGAAATTGACCAGAGGAATAAAGTAATTAGGCATCGATCTCAATTGACAACTTAGTTATCGAAATACGTATCCAGAATCAAAACAAGATTATAGTAGGCGTTATTTTCAATAAACTTTTACATAAAATAAGCCATAGCCTCAGATTTAATCAAAAGTTTAGTTTAGTTTAAAAAAAAATCAACGAAAATCGATGAAAACGTCCGTTTGAATGAAACATAGATAGCTGAATTATCATTAAACCTGTTTACGTTTGAAAAAAGTAATTTTATATCACATTGAACGTTAATGCCTCATGCATGTAATGGATTCTACTTTATTAGTAGTACTACTAGAATGAGATACATAATGTGAGGCTATACCTCTTGCCGAGATGTTCATTCACTGTCTCTAGCACTTATCATTGGTAAAGCAGATAGCGCATGTAGGAGATACGCAGCAAGGAAATATTCCCTAGTGTTAGGGTCGAAAACATTATAAGGTATATACCGTCATATTTACACACCTGTGATTTATCTTTTGTACTTTGAAAATATCCGTAAAAGAATTTTGTTTTGTTCGGCTGTATCTTATAATTAAATGTAAAAATAAGTTACCCTACGTTGTTGTTTCATAAGATTCGGTGCGATATATTCTTCAACGCCGATTGGTAAAAGATTTTTCGAACGTTCAAATAAAATAATTGTGTCAGTACAGGCAAGTAAAGATTTTTTAATATATTATAAGACGTTCTTTATATGTATTAACTATAAAATATTACGCTTATATGTCAATATATTTTTATACAGATCCATTTAATACAACTACGGTGTCAACAGATTATTTCATAAAATATAATATGGAGCAAAAATCGATTATATAATTTTAAAGTTAAAGATTACAAACCGTGTAAATTTACTAAGAGACCATATAACAATATTAGAGGAATTTCTTGTGATGCTCGAGATGTCGTGAAAATTTTTGAGCGTAAAAGAACGAACTAAACTAACGATAATATTCCGGTCAAAACGAGCAATTTTTAACATTTTTTTCGTTAAAAATTGCTCGTTTTGACCGGAATATTATCGTTAGTTTAGTTCGTTCTTTGCTCACTGCGCCCGGTTAATGTAATTATACCTCATATTTATGAAAATAACTAAAAAACATTAAGCTGATTACGAATTAATGGAACAAATTCACCGAATTTGCCCACCTGAATCAGTGGTTTAAATACATTGGGCAAACACTTATCTCCAGAAGATTGTGTTAAACTGCTAGAACCCTACTAAAGCAACCACGTACATTAATTTCGCAAAATGTTTCCTTAGATTTTGTATCGGAAAGCACTACAGAAAATTTCGTACAATGGATATTAAAATAAACTGGACATTCAGACTGTCTATCAACGTAGATTACCTTTGAGAAATCAACCGATTTATGTTTCAAAGCTACACCTTAATAAATTTAAAAAATGTTAATGAAATTATTTTAAACTATCCACGCTAAAGATCTGAAAGACTAGTAAATGCAATTTATTTACTTTAACAAATTTTTTAAGTCGAAAAAATATTTATTAAATGCTAAATATGCTTGCCGTGTACTTAACGCGTCAGCAGCTAGATCTTCTCTCTAAAATAACCAAATTACAAGCATTTACGAAGACCTATGATAATAATAATCAATAGCATGATCAATTACAAAGATTTATTACTACTTGGAGCACATAAATTGATGATTACAGCTCAAGATAGAAGAGCAATGAGATAGAGGCCATGATAATTTACTAAAATGAAACTGTTTAAATCAGACTGCTTTTGCTGAAGTTAATTGAAAAAAAGCATTAACGCAATGTAGCTTTAAGGTTGGATACGTATTTCGTGAACTAAGTTGCCATCATGAGCAGTAGAAAAAGTGTTACACTCGAGGCCTCTAGGACACTTTACACAAGCAAACCATAACACTATGCGTCGCTGGCATGGCGATGTGCTTTGCTTGTATAATGTATGTGCTAGGGCTTCGAATTCAATATTTTTCCTACTGCTGATGACGACATCTTAGTTATTGAAATACGTATCCAGGATTAATCCGTTGTGGTAAATCTTATTTTCAATTAAATTCTACAGAATCTTCGATCTACTCAGATACTTTTGTTGAAGTTATGTAAATTATAATTAAATTCGTAATTAAGAATAATTACGACCTTCAATTTTACATCAAGGTAGATATGAATATTGGGTGAAGATATTGTAATCTACGATTTTCTTTTTTAAAGTTTTTCAATCGGGATATCTCTTTTGGCGGAAAATACTTAGAAAATCAAGATTTAAATTTTCCTCTAGTTGGCTATAAACTGAAGGAAATTAATGTGTTTTTTTTTTGTAAAACAAAAATAATATATTGCATTCTACGATTACAAGATTTATTCGTTTGTTTCGCGAAGTTTAGTTACAATACACTAATTTCCTCTACGTCTAAGAAAAGACTATAAAAAATTTAAAAATAATTAAATAAATAATTATGAAAATATGTATTGTGCAAATAAAGGAGTGAAGATAGATAAGCTCGCTCAACCTAAGCCATCTATTATACGGTGATTGATACGGTGTGGATACAATGATTACGAAGGGAAAACATTATGCATGTAATCTAATGAACCTTAAAAACAATAAAAACAAACCTTACCACCATTTTTATCCTAGATATATATTTCGACAACTAAGTTGTCATAAACAGGGAGCATTCAATAAGCCTGGGCAAATGTATGGATATACGTCACGACATATCTGACCTGTGTACATGTGACAATTCGAATAAACGTGTTTTTACTTACAAAAGAAATTTCTGTAAAATACTGCTCTATTGCTTCACCATACATTAACATTCCGACTCGTAATCTAGGGCATAGTACAACCATTCAATACAAATTAAGTGTCCGAATATTGATATATCACAATGCAATAGAAGCATTCAATTTAAAAGCAGTATTTTACGGAAATTTTATTTGTGGGAAAAATATGTATTTGTTTGCGTTGTTACATGTACAACAAGTAATAAGTATACATAATATTGTTTTCCCACTGCTTTGGCCAGGTTTAGTAATCACAGTACTGAACATGAACTAACATAAAGATCGCGAAAACACTGTATGTGTTAACTTTACTGTGAGCCCGTATTCAACACTATGATTAGTTCATGCTGCTGATAACAACTTAGTTGTCGAAAAATATATCTAGAATATAAATACTAATGTGATAAGGGCCTTTTTTTACAGTTTTCTAAATTTTTGCTTAATCACAATCTCCAACGAAAGCGTTTTTCACGTACGAATATGTTTGTCTTTTTTGTTTAACAATTAACAGTTGTTTCAGATAGAATCGGTGTATATTTAATTGTGCATTTAATCGAAAAAAGAGAAAAGAATTTTTGTTTATATCTTTAGTTATTAAGATCAAATATTAAGATAAAATAAAGAAAAGAATTTAAAATATTACATGTAGAAAATAAGGGCAAAAAACTTAATTTATTAGAGTCACTTGAAATTAATAAATTAAAGAAAACTGACAAGATCTTAAATGATCAATTAGAAACAAATAATTCACCCTTACTCAATCTATTTATTTGATATGCAGACAGTTACATATTGTATTTTGTATTTTTGTATTTTTCCATAGAATTCTTTACCTCCCTGTAATATAATGTAAACCTCTAGTTTTATTACTTAAGAAAGTACATATTGTATAAACCGTAGCGAAAGTTTTGTGCATAGACATCCAGTAATAAAAAGCACCCATCCCTCCGACTATTTTTTAAAATAAAACATGTTTTTGCTTGTTACCGTTTACTTGTGTTCAATATAAAAAAAATATTTTGTAAATAAGTTAGTTATATGTCTGACGAAGCCCAGGTTGGTGCGAAACGATTCGTTACAGTGATAATTAAAAAGTGAAATTCATAAAATTTGTTTTATTTTATCTTAATAGTTATAATGGAATTTCATCAAGTAAAGGCCGAAACAATCATACATATCTTTAGTAAACAATTAAATTAGCCGACTGTTTGAATATTTTTAATGTTATTTTATGGTATTAACGCACTATGTACCTGGAATTTTAAAAAAAAAACGTTTAAAAAGGGATTAAAAAAAAATGTACCGCTGTTTTATATTAAGTGCTAAACATTAAGGATATTGGCTTACATATTTAAACGCATCAAATATTATTTTTCAATACTACCCAATATTTGCGATAATATTCATAAATTATTTACTGCATTACGTACAGCCAAAGTAAAAATATAACTGAATCAAAATAAAAGCATTATAATTACTACTAAATTAGATAAGCAATTATCTTTTGGTAACGTAACATTATTGTATATTCTTCTAACAAGTATAATTAAACAAAATATATACTCGAAGATTATATACTTGTAGCATATCATATTTGATCTTTAATTTAATTCTTTCCATAAGTTTTCCTTAAGTAACCTTACAATCACTATATTTTGTTGGTTGGTACATATCTGATGAACAAAACATATTTAATTCAATAAAAATATCATGTAGTTGTGTTGGCTTTAACCGTATTATTATAAAATAATTTTTTTTTATTTATTTCAGAAATTAAAGCGACCCCAGAACTGTAAATAGTTAATATTTCCTTTAAGACAGAAGAAATTTTTATTCTTCTCTGAAAAACTAGTATTTGGGTGTTAACTATGGTATTTGTGCTATTTATTTTTATATCAGTAGAATTTAGTTAGAACTGGCTTTTATAAAAGCCTTTTATTGGAGACCGGAGCTAAGTAGAAAACTTAAAAAGATGTAAAAACCTTTACCACATTAATATTCGTATTCTATATATACGCATTTCAATAACTAAATTGCCATCTTCACTAGGAAAAAAATAATAGTATTTAATTTGAAATCATAATAAAGTTAAAACAAAAACATTGCGAAACACCTTACGTGTATTCATTATATCAGTGTTTACGTAAAAGTATCTAAGATACAAATAGTAATGTACTCATGTTCAACACTGTTATTACTTCCTACTAAAGATGACAACCTAGTTATCGACATACGTGTATAGGATACGAATATTGTGGTAAGTATCTAGAATACAAATAGTCTAGGATTCAAATACTAATGTACTCATGTACAACACTGTTACTTCCTACTGAAGATGACGACTTAGTTATCGAAATACGTGCATAGGATACGCAAACTAAGTGGTAAGGATTATTTACACCTTTTTAAAAATGGCTTTCAGAAAATTCAAAAAATATTTAATAACCAAAACCCCTACAAGAAATGTTGCAATTGTTAATTTATTTTTTTCCTTAAATAATTATCTGGGTGCTTATTAGTTATTATATTTGGTAAATATGATATATTTAGCGCTTTTGTAATCGATATATACGTATAAAAAGCAAAGTTCGTATGTGTGTGTTAGATAAAAAAAAACTACTGAGCCGATTTACGCGCGGTTTTTTTGCAAAATAATCCGTGTTGTCCGGAGAAGGTTTAAAGCTATTAAAATCCTCGACCTGATCAGTAAAAAGAAAGTTAGGAGCCTAATAGTATATCAATAGCAGCAGTACTATTTTATAAATATAGATGGCGCCACGAGACAGCACTTTTACATTAAAATTCACAAGGTAAGAAATGCTATTGCGTGTGTATAGAAGCTCGTAATATAAGTTCCGTAATATGTAATTATTTTTATTAATTTTAACTAAATACAATAATTGATATCAAACTTTCAATTGTGTTCATTTAATCTATGTATATACTCAAATCTATCAATAGCAAAACATTACCGAGTTCAGCTAGTGTAAAATAAATTGGAGCAATTCAATAACTTTGATTTGATAGACTACAAAAGAATCAAATTTTGACGAAACCGATAACCCAGTTTAAAATCGACGAATCTATATAACAAATCATAGCATAAAATGTACAACAGAAAGAATTTCAGAAACGGCTATTAAAGTATATAAAAACAACGTTTAACCGGGCATAAGCAAATGTTAAATCTGAGTTATAAAAGACTTTTTCAATATATGTGTAATGCACTGAAATGTTATCTACGATTTCCGTCAGAATACCATATTCATTAAATGATACAACAAAAATCAGAAAAATTAGAAAAAAATAAGAAACAAAACTAAATAAAATATTCTATTAGAGCAATACTAATAATAACGTATATGTAACAAGAAAAAATTGTATTAATGTTCCACTTTCTGTTCTATACCCCATCTGTTATAGTATTTTGAACTATCTAACAGGTGTTCATATAGTCCTTACGTCCCAGATGGCCATGAACTACGAAACGCATTTCTATACTTAAACCTATTCAATGAATCTTTAAATTAAAAACATCATTTAAAGTCACACGGGAAAATTGACTTTGTTAAATAAATTTTAAGTTGACATTTAAGAAAATATAAGAGTGGTACTATTATAGACATGCGTTCACCAGTCCATAGTCACCCGAGACGTAAAGATTTTTTGAACCCCCACCCGTTATATAATTAGACTATCTGGTACTAATTATTAGAATGAATAACGAAACACTCTCAATAAAAAAGACCATAATGCAAATTTCCACCAAATATTAATATTTTATCATTTTAGAAACCAACATATTAAATACGAAAATGTAATATCTTTTATTGGGAAATTTAACTTGTTCTTTTTATCCCTTTAACACTTCATATTGAAATAACATAATAATTTAAAATCTGCGTTGATATTAAAAAAAATATAAATTTGTCCAAATTTTTATGATTAAAACCTATAAACTTTACAGTACTGGAGCAATGCCTTCATTATGGAAGTAACACAAAATATATTCCTACTTCATAATACAAAATTTGTAACGTAGACGAAAATAGCATAGTTTAATTCCAGTATCAACATAAATTCTAAAATATTTCAATTATTTTAGCTTTGTCTTGTTAGATTATTAATTAAAAAAAAAAAATAAAATATTTGTGCCGAACTAATTATTAAGAGATCATGTTTAAAAAATTATTTCTGGGAAGCAAACAAATTCTTTTTAATCAGCCATGTATATATCCGTTCTTTTAACATTTACATTGAATAAAATTGCAGCAACATATACATTAAAAATTTATAGGAACAAATTTTCGAATTTTTTTTAAATATTTAATGTTTCCCAAGTTTTAAAAAGATTTCTTTGTGTTTGTACTTAAAATCAGTATATAAGCAACATTAGAAATAAATAATATAAGTTGAAATAAATGAAATGTTTCTAAAATGATGTAATATGGATTATTTCAATTTCAAATTGAAAACGTACATATAATACATACATATTTAAAAGTAACATTATTTTGAAATTTTTGTCCAAAAATTGTAATCAAAAACGTGAAAAATACAATTTCTTCAAGATATGTGTAATGATAGAATTTTATAAAAGTAACAGCTATCTATGTTAAAACTGGAAAGAATGTCTTTCAACATTTTTAAAGTTGTATGTATTTTAGAAAAGTGATTTGAAAAATATAATATGGATATCTAATTTAGAAAAACATTTGTAAGTTGTTATAACTGATGATATAGAAAATACTTTAATATAGGATTGGAAAACATAATGCAAGTTAAGTTCAAAAATAAACTGGAAAATCAATATGGCAATAGAACTTCAACAATGGATAGTAGAATATGTACAATAAAAATGTCTAATATAAGGAATATATTAGCAAATTATATTGTGTGACAGCATTATTAAACAGAATTTGTATCTTAAAATTTTTAATTGAAATAATTATTGATCAAGATGATGTAATGAGTATGATACGTGAATAATCTGTAATATAAAATATAAATGTTTTAACCTGAATACTCGTTAAAAAAACAAACCATTTTCTAAATACATATACACATTATTAACAGTAGATTTAATATTTAAACATTTGGGATTCTAAAGCAAACGACCTTAAAATTCATTTCAAATATCAACCCCAAATTACATAAATAACATACAATTATTGAATTGAAAGAATTACAACTTCCAATAAATAAAAATAACAATAACTTGTATTTATTAACTTTTAAAAGTAATGTTTTGGCAAACCATGTTTTTATGTAAAAATAACTCAAGCAAAATGCAGCAAAATACACACCTTTGGCTATCGTAGTTGACAAATTGGAATTTCCTACACCATTACTTTGTACTGTTGCATTAAGTTCTTTATATATAGGGTGATTTGGGTCTGCCAAATCAAATAGTGGTTGTATTGCATCTGGAGCAAACACTTGATTTTTTTGCCATAAATTTAACACTCTAATCACTTTGCTCTGAAATGAAATCAGAAAAATAATTAGTTACGAAGTAAATTTTATAATGTTGTATTAATAAATAAACATGTAACAATCAAATAGTATACCTTGTCTTCAGGTGGGCACTTGAACAAATTCACAAATGTTTGTTGCATGTTTTTCGAGAATCTTGGTGCGAATACATCTTTGTCCGCTCCAAACTGATGTCTCGATTGACGTACAATTGAATCAATTACATATAATCCAGGCACTTTATATTCTGGTTTGCACTTAAGGATAAATTTTTCTACACTTTGTACGACATGTTTATAAAATTTGATTGCTTTGATGGCTCCTCTAGTGATTGAAGTCATCTTAGCTTTTGATATTGGAGGCTTCACTTCGTAAAGTGAAGACAACTGTAAAATATACATTTAAACTATTTATAATAAATGCTAAACCAATACACTTGATATACACAACATGCACTGAATAATCCATTAGTTTGTATAGGCAATTGTCAATAAGAATCAGTAAAGTTGTTTTGTAATACTCACCTCCGCGTTAAAAGATTTAACAGCATCCATTTTTGTCTAATATTACTAAAAACACTGCACTATGTCAAATAATTAAAATTATGCATATTTACAGTACTTTCTTGAAAATTTTATAAAGCTTTAGGCAACAGACGCCATTTTGCTTCCGCCGCATCCTTAGTAAATGACGTAATAAATAAATTCTAAGACCCAAGATGGCGTGCTCATCAACCGCGGTAATTTTTAAAATATCAACTTGAAATTAATTTGAACGCTCAAAGCAAATATGTTTATAACTGAACTTTTATAAAACAAATTTTTTATCGCAATATTTTCAACAATTTATGCATAAAAAAATAGTGTTTCTAAGTAATATTTACTAAATTTATTATAATTTCAAAAATCTGAATATACTTTTAGAATTATTTACGATTCTAAATCTCAATTAAGTGCATCTAATCTATACCATGTGTATTTTTCTTAGAACCCAAATTTATACCAATGTGTATTTTTCTTAGGACCCAAATAAAAAATATGCGTGAATTCGAAATATCGATTTATGCCCGGAGTGCCCGGAACAAATGATATCGGATTTGATAACCCAAGTTTTATTGGCGCGATGTCGAACCATTTCCAATTTAATGAGTGGGCAGAAACGATGATAAAGTGAAAATGAGTTGTTCATAACACAAAATGTCGCATTTCATACGAATATGTTATATCATCACTGTAAAGAAATATTACTTACTAATAATAACTTCAGCAGCTCTATGTTCATTTATAATTAGTTACATATTGATATCAACATGTTTAGTTGAAAGTATGAAACATCAAAAACGACCAACAGCAAGTACATTTTACATAGCTTCACCATCTAAGCCTAAGAATACTGATAATTTATTTATCAACTTGATCAGCGATGCAGAATGGAAATATAAAATAATGCAAATGAAAATGGAACGCCTTTCCCAAAATTTAAAGAAATCAAGATCGATTGCAACAAATAGCAAAACACCTAAACTGGACTATAATGTACATATTTTTTATTATACATGGTATGCAAATTCAAAAGTAGATGGTCAATACAGACATTGGAATCACAAATACTTGGAAAATTGGAGGAGAGACATTCGAAAAGTGCAACCTACTGGTACACATGCACCACCATATGATATAGGTTCAAATTTTTATCCATTGTTAGGTTGTTACAGTTCAAGAGATACTAATGTAATTAACCAACACATGAAATTACTCCAAGAAGCTGGAATAGGTGTTATTTTGTTGTCTTGGGTACCGGCAAAGTTTGTCGATTCACCTCATGATATATTGCATACTTTATTTGATATTGCTGCAAAATACAACCTAAAAATTGGGCTGCATATAGAAGTTTATCCAGGACGAAACCCAATAAACCTCCAAGAACATTTACGAATATTTTTTAATATATTCCGAAACCATACTGCCCTGTATAAAATTAAAAAACCCATGGGTAAAACAGAATTACCCGTTTTATATATCTATGATTCATATTTAACATCTGCGGTTGCATGGAAAGAACTGTTAACTAATAAAGGGAATTTAAGTATCCGAAATACAGATTCTGATGCTATTTATATTGGGTTATTAGCAGAAACTCAACACCGATATCACATAAAAAAATCACAATTCGATGGTTTTTATACATATTTTTCAGCGAATGGATTCACTTATGGTAGTACCTGGAAAAATTGGAAAATTTTAAGTAAATTTGCATTGGAAAACGGACTTATTTTCATACCATCAGTTGGACCAGGTTATATTGATACACAAGTTAGACCTTGGAATTCTGCGAATATAAGGCACAGAAGACATGGTCAATACTACGATGTGGCTTGGAAAAGTGCTATTGACAATCATGCAAATTACATTTCAATAAATAGTTTTAACGAATGGCACGAAGGTACACAGATAGAACCTGCGCAAGCTAAAACAGATTCTTCCTTTACATACTTAGATTATGAACCTGAAGGACCAAACTTCTACATAAATTTGACTAAATGGTGGGTTAAACAATTTGAAAGATCTTTAATGTAATATGTGGTGTCATTAGCATTTTAAATATAAAAAATAATTTCCAGGCGAATTGTGTTCAAAAATTATTTAAAAAATATTCGTGTTATATTGTTTTGTTGTCAAGTTAAGTAATGCTAAAAAATATTTTTTATATCTGTGATATAATTATAAGAATGTTTTAAGTAATTAACACTTTATTTCTAAAAATTGTTATCGTTATAAAAAAAAAATCATGTAAAAATGTTACCAAATTTAGTAAACATCTAACTTATAATTCGTTTTATTTTATTCAAGCCGTATTTACACTAGTATAAGCAATAAAAACAAAGATGATTACTTTATTCACTATGTTTGATAACTTTTGTATTAGGTAGTAATTGTAAGGGAGAATATCGCATAATTTAAATAAAAAAATTGAAATAGCGTAATAAAATGTATTTTATTTTTCTATTGGTACAAAAATAGTTTAAGATTTTCATGTAATCTATTTGTATTGCATTATTCTCGAAAAAGGATAAACAACGAGTTAAACAGGAAAGTGTTCGATGCAATATTTTGACTATATATTTAAAAATTTAACATACCAATCAAATTTGAAGCTTAAATGGCAATACACAGTCCGTTTCCTATAATGCTCACATTTATTCACAAAATAAAATAAGAAAAAACAATGCTTACCATTTAAGTATATCTTAAGCTATTCATTATAATTAATAATATTTACAAATCGATGCAATTGGATGAACATGAGATATTTCTTTTCAATTTGTACTTCTCAAAGACAATAAACTTGCAATTTTAAAAACCACCACTTCCGTTCAAATATATTGTAGGGTTTATTAATGAATTGAATCGATTCTGCCTTTACTTGATGTAAATCCATATCAAATGATAAACACAAACACTGTTGTATTAGATTTACACTTTATTTAATAATATCTTCAGATATCTAAAGATACCGTTGTACGGTGAAACAGCTTTCATATAGTTATTATTAAATAAAGTGTAAATCTAATACAACAGTGTTTGTGTTTTTTATCAATTTATTAATGAAGCCACTTTTAATATTGCATAACACATTAGTAAAATACATGGTCAATACTATAAAAAAATATCTTGGCCTTCTTGACACATTGCATGCTTCAAATTTGAGATTAATTTTAATTACTTTTTAATTCACAATTATTTTTTAAAAAGAAATATCTAACATGTGTAGGTTGAATGGAATTTATAATATACGATAATTATCAAATATAAATTTCATTACAAAAAGCTTTTTCTATACATTAAATATTTATAATCGGCGAATATTACTAATCAGAGTAATCAGTGATTTGTCTATAAAGTAGTGATTTGTAGTTTACGAACGAACTGTTAAAATGAATGATTCCAAGCTCAGAATTTGATGAACTGGTTCATATGCAATTGTGCTATAAAGTATAAAAATATCAACAGTTGATTGTTCATTAGCAATAATAGAAAAACTACGTTATTTTTTGTTTTATTTTCTTTTAAATATATATTTTTATAAATTTAAATGCTTAGGAAGTAATTAAAACTTCAAATGTGTATACAGTATATAATTTCCTACAAATAATTACGTCCCCAAACAAACAATCTTCAATCTTATTGATCATTTGATATAAGGTTGTATATTGCTTGAATCCGTAAGCTAATAAAAACGACTGATTTCGGGTATTATTTCACATTTCACATATGTGACATGGTCCTTGCTATTACATTATAAATTTTTGAAGTATTTTAAGTTAATATTTCGTTGAGTTCTGTGAACTAGTTTGTTATTGTGAACCAGTTCACTAAATAAAACTATTAAATCCATCCCTACTGTACAGTCATTTGCACTGTTTACTACAAATTTATATAACAATTTATTATATATCTTCTGTGAAATTCTTAGACCTAGTTTGTAATGGGAATAATCGTAACTGTATTTTCCGAATCATAGTTCATATTTTAAATATTATGGACTTCTAAACTATTCTCAAGTAAGAAAACATACATCTTTTTTGTTCTAAGTATTCCAAATTTCTTAGATTATAATTTTACTATTGTTTAAAATGTTTATTTATATTTACTTTCTCTTGTATTATTACTCCAGACACAAGACTATATTTGTTTATAATGATGTAATAATGTTTTTCTGTGTATGTGAAACAAATTTCTTCTTGTTCACATAATTTTTCATATATATTATTGACAAAATACTTTGATATTTTATCCATTATTTCATCTACTCACTCTAATTATAAACATTTGTTCTTCCAGATTGGTAATTAAGTAATGATAATTCCTCTTACAAATCAGGCCTTATTAGTAGAATTTAAATTTTGAAATCAATTTATTCTTACTAAGAAATACAAGTATTTTATATAAAAAAATATTTGATATGTTATTGTGTCACTACATAACTGCTCATGTTTGCAATTGATCAAATAATTATAATTGTAATTAAAATGGAAAAGATGTAACACAAAAATTTCAGGAAGAAATTTTATATATAACTAAACACATTAGTTAATACAAAAATTTGTTAGATTAACACTGTTTAAAAGTGCTTCTGGAAGATCAAAATAAGTAGCTACATTGGAAGATTTAAGAATTGAAGTGATATTGAAGAAAGTATGACTTACAACTTTGGAACTACATGCAGACAGAACTAACTGATAACCATAAAATACTGATAATAAGAAATTAAATTAAAAAGATAGATATAGGTTTAGAAAAGAATAACTAACTGAAAGCCACTATTAGAACTTTCACCTCTAAAAAGTTTAACACAAACTAGAAAACACAACACGTAAAATACACAAAAAAGGTTTTTTATAAAGCCATGTGGAATTCTTTCTGGTTTAATAGCACTGAAGAGGGTAAGCAGCATTCTAAATAAAAACATCCAATATCGTTAAAACTTAAGTTAATTGGAAATTGGTAACACAACTGAAAATACATACATAAAAAGTAAGTTCTTACCAGATAATTTCATAAATACTACAAGTTGTATTTAGCTAAAAAAACAGTGCTTATAATCACGGCAAAGCCTATGAAAAGTTTTAGGGAAAGTTAAGGGATATATGAGTGATATTGTAGCATTCTTTTGCATTATGTGTAATTCCCCGGATACCTACAGCTAAAGTATCAAAATTTACTTGACAAACTGTCATCATATATTTTAAAATTACACTTTCTTGTTTAATTTCAACATTTTATTTTTACGATTTAAACGATAGTCATTATTATAGTTATTTCATTTAGAAATATTTTTCGCTTTTGTATTTTGTTCATATTTATAATAAAGTTTATAATAATTTACATTTCTACAATGGATAAATAAAATTGTATGAATTATTATACCTAAAAAAGATGATAACATAAATAATAAAATATATAACGTGCCTTCAAAAACTTTCTTCATTAGAGACGGCTATGCTTTTTGCTAATGGTTACAGTGCACATAATTTGTCACAAACTTATAATTTTGAATAACCATAGCTGTCTCTAAAGAGGACAGTTTCTAAAAGTACGTTATTAACATGTTATAATTTAAATATAATATGAATAGTTTAATGCGAGATAACCTAATTTAGTATTACAAACTGTTATAAAGCCATATTCATTTTACCAACAAAAATCCATGAACATTTGTTACGAACTTATCAAAATTATCCCTAAATTTCATTTTATGAAATCTATCACCATCCAAAGGTACGTTTGTCATCAATTGATTAAAAGCAGCTGTTAAACGTTCAGCAGTTAAAGGATCACTTTGCATTTGGATTAAATTTTGCACAAACATCTTATACTCTTCACTGTAACAGCATATCAAAGAATAAATACAACTGCTCGCTGTGCAAATAATATCAGAATTTATTTGGTGGGATAGGGTCAAGTCCAAAAGTAATTTTAAAAAGGGCATTAGTTTCTGGTGAATACTGGAGTTTTGCATTTGATTCTTGTAAATATGACTAGCCATTCCTTGAATGAAATCCAACGAAGCTTGCACTATATCAGAACCGAATTGTGTCAAACCGTACTCGACAGACATTAAGAGTTTTGTTAATAGTTCATCTGGTAAGTTACATACTTTCTCTGGAAATATATCGTTGATCAAAACTATTAATCTATAGTACTGCGTACATAATGATGGGTATTTTAAAAGATCCGTTGTCATTAAAGGCATGATAAAATTGAGTCCGAACAAAGATATATCGGCTGCTGTTATAGTTACCTCTTCTTGAACCGAAGGATTTAAATCTAAACAATCTTTCGATAAAATATATGTTAAGAGATCCAATGCTAAACTTAAATCTTGAAAACTATTCTCTTCAGATAAAGCTTCTGTACTAAAACGATTTTCGTTGCATTTCGCGTAAGTTTGAATTATTGCAAGTGTACTTTCATACAGGCGTCTACTGTCAGTTTGACTTAAATAACACAGCATGCACTTAGCACATTGCCCGAACAGTTCTAAAATTAATTGCACTATAATCTGATAATTGTTGTACATCTTCACGAAATTCGGTAATTCAGCTAACATAGGAGCCAAAAAGTCGAATAGTAGCTGTACGGTAGTCATTTGCGCGCCTTTGGCTATACCGATGAAACCCTCGAGGATATCGATAACTTCCGTTTTAACTCGTTCTTCTTGATAGATCCTATTGAAGTTTTGTTGACATAAAAGATTCTTGAATCGTTGCTCTAGTGGGTTCAGAACGGCACCATAATAATGATCGATTTCTTCTTTATACGCTATTGTCGCTCCAGCCATAACGAACCCCCTGCAAAGGCCTCGACGGACAATTGACGGTAAAAAGCCAGCTTCTAACTTCCCGTGAAGGCTTATTAAATTCCAAATTCCCTCACTCCGACACAAAAATATAGATCTATAATAAATTAAGATGTATACTTCGCTAAAAATCTTTTTACACAATAAAACTTAACACTACATTGAAGATACATACTTTGGAGTTATCTGCTTTCAAAAATACATGCTACAAAATTTAATTTCATTCTGAACAATTTTATTAATAACTGGAGTAGTCAGATTTTCCCCACATTCTAAAATCCTACTCAGTATAAGTTAATATATACGTACGAAGGTTTTCAAAACAATTCGGATTTTATAAAGAACGTATTTTCGTATGAAATTACAACTCAGCATTTTTGTTAATATATACAGTCCGATAAGATTTAAGTATTAAAAAGAAATTACTTATTGTAAAAGATGTTTACGAAAAGCTTTGTTTTTTTTATGAGACGCACCCAGATACAAAAGAAAGATTGCGAATTTGAAGATAAGCAAGTTCATTGTATGCATTGTGTTTATATTTTAGTTAAGCGTAGATCTCGACGCGAGGTGGTTGAACTTGTGGTGCTTAAACACATGTACCAGTATGTTTCGCCGCATAATTTCTTACGGACACGGCTTATTTACAAAACGCAATGTACATTAAAGACATTTGTACATATTAACTCGCACTGAGTTACACTCTGGAATGGAGGGAAAAATAGCAACTCTAACCATGATCTGTTCGAATCCGCAGTTCTGAGTTCTACAACTAGTGCCCATGGCAGCTGCACGTTTAGCTATTCGATTCAAGTAAATCTAAAATTATAAATTTTAAGAACTATAAGTATCATGTTCCAATTTCATAGGATTCATAGTTCAAATTCCGTTCCGAACTAACTTCTCAGTTCTAACTAAAGACCAGATATTTTAAATTTTTTTTATTTGTTCAGCTGTTTGTTTGGATGGAAGTGTGGTTAGATTTCGCCTGATTATTTAGTTTTCTTTTACTTCATTTTTATTCATTTTTATTTTGTATATAATTAATCTAGTTAAGGACCGTCTAGTAAATAGGTCACTAGACTATAAATCTGAACTGAGTTCACACCCTGATCTACCCAATAATATCAATGGCGTTTCTTCGGTCCCAGTTCGACACAGGCTGACAAAAAATGAATGCCTGGAAGAGGTAACTCTTTGGTAATAATAGGCGGTCGTTGATTTCGTAGGCGATAGATGTCGCTGTACCGGTGTTATATTATAATTATTATTATATAATAATTATATATTGATATAACATAAATATGTGAAAGTGATGTGTAAGTTGCACATTAGCACATATAAATAACACGATTTCCCAAAAAAAAAATGTTTTGCTTGTGTTGAAAATATACAAAACATAAGATTAGTTCATGATTTTTATTTATTTCTTTTTAGCTTAACAGTACGTTCCCCGCTATAAGTTTATAAGGCAAAGTTGTTCCTTTTGAGGTTCTCTAAAGGTTCCACTAGTTTTTTTCCAAAAAATTTTAGTGCACATATTCTTAACATTAGCCAATTCTTTCTATTTCAAATATTTGATAATAATTTTTATTACTCATTTTATTTTGAATTTATTCTTCGTTCGGTTATCTATTGTGACCGACATAATTAGTTATTTTTATTTTACAATGTCATCAAAATTCCTCAAATTTATATGTTCGAACACCCACAACAAAAGCTGAATCTAAACTTAGGAATTTTGGCAATGCAATGCGAATTTCAAATACTAGAACAGTTCCGTACTACTCAGAACTCATGGATTCAAACAGATTTCATATGTATAGCAAACGCCAATTAAGTTGGCGCGAGGAGGGAGTGCGCAGAAGCCGTTGTTAAAAACGTCCACTACTCAAGTAATTGTCAGAATACATTTATCATTGACGTTTGACGGAATATAATGTCTTTGCTAGAAGATCATAAAGTGATACACACTCAGAGGTTAGAATTATCTGACATTTGATGTAAAATCAAATACGAATCTCCCCACTACTTTTAATCCTGCGCGAACTTACCCCTCTTCGCGCCAACTTAATTGGCGTTTGCTATACTTCTATATATACAGGCTGTTTGATAGAAAATGTCTCAATTTGTAACTCCGTTATTTAACCAGCAATTGGCTCAATCTGAAAACGTAAATTACTAAATTGTAGACTCACTTGGCCTAAACATATATTTACATAAACGATACAACTGGATCTTACATTGAGCAAACTGTATTGGGTTATCGGAAGAAGATCTCAACTGTCGACTGAAAATAAATGATTTGTTTAAAAAGTTATTTTAATACCTATTTGAACTTTAGGTATAAAGCTATGGGGATCAACATCAAATTCAAACATTGACATCTTGGGAAGATTCCAGTCAAAAGTTGATGCACTGTGGTTTGTGCCAACTTTGTCTCTAGGTTTTTATTGATTGCTATCAGAGAGTAAATAAAGAAGTTACAGATTGAGACGCTTTTTTATCAAATAGCCTGTATAATAAAAGAGAATAAATAATTCCTATAATATCTAAGTTAATCTCTTTCCTTGTCTGATATATTCTCACCTTAATTAGGGAGCGACTTTCACGATTTCGTCATTGCCTTGTTACATAAATAACAAGCAAACATTTTTAAAACAAATATAGAAATATAATTTAAAAAAATCTAAACTTACTTATGACGAACACTGCAGATATCACAAAATAGGTTTAGTGTGTCTTGTAACAATATAGGTTCCGAATTAAAATGACATATATTCGACTGGATTTTTCCAAGAACGACGTTAAACAGAAAAAGAGAACCTTCGGTATCTTTTACTAAACTACCTTTAAATGTGGTGGGAATCTGAAACAATAAAAATTTATTAAAAAATACATAGAAAACTTAAATATTAAAAAAAAAATTCATTATAAAATCAACCCCAAGAGATTATTGTAATTTACCTCATCGTAGAAAGTTTCTATTGGCATTAAGTATGAAAGGCACCAACGGTTTAGAAACCACATCATGGTACAACCAACCTCCGGGCTTGTAAAGTGTCCCAACTTCACCTCAGCGACAGATGTTTCGACAAAACCTAACTTTAAAACATCACAAAAAATCCTAATCACTTGATCGCACTGGTCTACACAATCTATGTCGTTTGTTATCTGCTGAACGCTTGCCATTACTTTCAATGTCGCATCTAAATTACTACTCGAACTAGCACACTGATCAACGCAATAGTGTAAAACCTCTGAAGGTATCATTGGTGTTTCGCCTTCACTGTCCATACACAAGACATGACCAGCTATCAATATTATCCAATGCAAATCTTCGAAAAGATTATCTAGGCTTTCAGAATCGGCAATCGTCATTGCTTGTGATTGCATTGCTTGGAAATGTGATCGTAATTTGTTAATTCTTTCCTCTAATAATCTAAAAAAAATGTATAAAATACAGAAATATATTTATATTGCACTAAAGACATAATGTAAGCACCTGTACAATACTGGTAAAGAATGTTCCAAAACAACTCTCCCAAACATTCCAATTGTCTGTAATTGGTCCCTAAATTTTATCCTATCATTATCTTCATTATCCTCAATTTCTTCAACTTGATCATCGCTATGCCTTCTAGAGCCATCTGGTCCAGCTAAATGACACTGGAGATACCTATTAAATACTCGTGTACTTGCAACCGACAAATAGTCATTAGCTACATCTTTAAATTCCTTCAGTATAGTTGTCCATGCTTCAAGCATATTATCGAAAGACTCCATGTAGTATTTATTCTCACATGATTCCTATTGGTATTAAATAAGAGCTATTAATGTTACCTTATGATATAAAAGAATATATTTACAGCCTCCTCAATCGATGCTCCTTCGGCGAATGAACATGTCAGTCTAGTAATATCATCTAGGTAAGATTCTTGTAAATTTTGAGGTAATTTTGTGAGATCATTTGGAAAAAAGAGCTGTAATTTTCTTACAATATTTGAAATACCTAATGATTCCTTGTTTTTGATATTTACACTAAAAAATGTTAAAAGTATTATCATTCAAATAAATACATACATATTGCTTATATCTTGTAGAATTTAGGCTAGGTTAATTACACTTTCTTTAAGAAAATCGAACTAAATTGCATCCTAAGTTCTCACTCATGTCACTTTCAACAATAAAATATAATAAATTTAAGATAGGGAAGGTTAGAAAACTTTTACCCTACACCTAAGTTACACGCAATGGAAAAAACAGCAATTTTTATGTTACCTGCTTATAAGTTTAAGGAAGTTTTCCATATAAGCTGTAAGATATTGCATTTTTACATCTTCATCAGACATGAGACCACCATTTATTGATGCAAGTTGAACAAGACATGTCATTGCATGATGAGCAAGTCCATCATGATCCCTAACCTTCCAATAAACTTGAAACATTAAAGGAAGAAGTTGTGGAGCAAGCATAACATCTTTCCAAGAAGCTGCTAATCTCAGAGGTGGTGCTTGATCAGCTTCAAATACACTCTCATAGACTCCAATTATTCTTTTAGGCAGTGTTAAAAGTTAAGGATTTTTTATATGAAAATATCAGAAATATGCTGTACTATAAAAATCCTGCAGTTGCATCATTAGCAATACTAAAATATCTTAGATGAAAATTTAATAAAAATATAACATTTCCTAGCATTATAAAAGGATATGTATATGTGATATATAACCCCACGTTAAAATACTGTCAGTTATGGTCAGTAGATATTTCAATAGGTTTAGTATATTTGGACTACTAAAAGCATCAGATTTAACTATTTCTGAAAGCACCTGTACACAAAATTGAAATATTCTTTTTAGATCAGCAACTTCAAATTGTCTTTTAGCTTTATAATGAACTTCCCAAGGTAATCCTACATCTGTAGTCTTCACAGTAATAGCATATTCTTGCATGAGATTTAATATAATTTTACAGCCTAGTATTTGCTGAAAAAAGCTATGTAATACTAAATTATAACAGATATTAATTATATACACCTTTACAGGATCAGCACCAATTATTAAACTTTCTACTTCTCTCAGTATATTTGATCTTTCCTGTCCAAGATCTTCTACACTGCCTCTTTTAATCATAATAGCAATAACTTGAAGCAGTCTTTCTTGTACAAATGGAGATGAATTATGATTCATGATATAATGCATTAAATACTGTCTTAAAGAAATTATATCTGATTCTTGTAGAAAAGACCATTCACGAATAAGTGCACTTTTAAGAAGTTCAGCTGCTTCGAACATTACATATTGTACTTGTGCATTTTCCAAGATCTCCCTACATATAGCATAAGGAGATTTTGTTTTTCGAAAATTTAAAATTATAGCTTCGGCAACGTGTCGTTGTTCATTCGTAACTATAGACGGAGCTGCCTAAAATACATTATGTTTATTTTCAAATTCATAAAGAAAACAAAGGATTCACAAACCATCATAATATTGGCCGCATTTTCTAATTCCCTTATATATTCTGTATTCATTTTGAATACGATTTTATTTAATAGAAAAACATTAATTATTTACATTTATAAAATTTTAATTATCGTAAATATTTGAATAAAAACTAAACTAATTATTAGTGTTTTTAGGTTACCCATAAAATAAACTGTCTAAAATAAATAATTTTAGATTGTGGTTAAAGATTCGAATGTATTAAATGCCATGAAAACATGTAAATTTGATAAATAGTTTTTGTTTTATTTACTTTAGATGAAATACTTGGCGAACTTGCTTTCCCCATATGTTCACCTTTTTAGATAACAACTAAAGCAATAGTTGACTTTTGGTTAAGAACAGTTAAGAAGTAACATTTTGTGTATACTTTATCTACTACTTTGACTGATTTTGACGACTTTTAACTAATCCGTACTATTTTCGACCTTAAATACATGTGACAAACGCTCTAATAAGAGTTCTGTGTGCATCGTCCCCACTTAACTTATTGGTTATATGTTATATGTGTGATAATCGTTTTTGTGATTTTATATATATCAGAGAGTCTCTGGTATATATATAATTTCTACTCATTTTGCTTAGTCAGTTACGTTAGTTGCAAAAATTTAAGATGCCTACTAAAGCAGTGTGTGTTTTAAATGGAGAAATCGTTCGAGGCACTCTCTATTTCGATCAAGAGGTTAATATTTGACAATTTAGACGAGTACCAAGAATAGATTAATAATTTTAATTTGTATTTCAGAGTGGCAAAGCACCGGTATTAGTAACCGGCGAAGTATCTGGTTTGGGTAAAGGTCAGCATGGTTTTCATATACACGAATTTGGCGATAATACCAACGGTTGTATTTCTGCTGGCGCACATTTTAATCCCCACAATAAAGACCATGGCGGACCGGAGGCCGAAGTACGTCACGTTGGAGATTTAGGTAACATTGTGGCTGGAGATGATGGGACTGCAAAAGTGAATATATGTGACAATATTATTTCACTGGAAGGGCCCCACAGCATTATTGGACGTACTTTGGTAGTACATGCAGATGCTGATGATCTTGGTGTAGGTGGTCATGAACTTAGCAAGACCACTGGTAATGCAGGAGCACGTTCTGCTTGTGGTGTCGTTGGAATTGCCAAGCTTTAAATTCTTCATTCCAAAATGTTAATATACATATAATAGAAATAGGGTTATGTTTTTTTTGCTTTGATGTATTTTTTTGTTAATAAAGATATAGGACAGATTTGATTTTTATTTATTTTAAACCTGTGTATAGCTTCAGTAAATTGAAGAGGTTTTGATATTATTTAAATTTTTCAATATATGGAAATTGTTATCTAAGCTTGATAACACCTAAGTGATACTTATGAAAATGTTAAAACTGCATGGTAATGTAACTACTACTGTTTGTATTATATTTTATTTGACAATATTTTTAATGTTATTATATTGGTAAATATTTAATAATTCAAATCATCAAGGTTAAAAGCAATGTCTGTGCATATTTTAATGATTAAGTGACTTTACTTGACGTAACATGACCTTTTTATGTAAACGATACAAAAAACAGTATACAATTATTGCTCACGAATTCTTAAACATTGCTTTTATGAACAATAAAAAGAAATAATATATCCAGTTTTATACAAATAATTGTATTTAATAATATTCTTCAATATCTATCATAACGAACTCCAAATTAATAAGACTACATAATTAAAAATTGCTATTCTAGAACAAAATATTCCAATAATTTCTGAAACTTAGTTGTTCTTTTGACATGTATCAGGTTTTTCAAATTATATCATTTATTCAAAGGAATATACATACAGCTGCGAGAATAAATTTTGGTCGTCAATATCACAGTAAAATTTGAGGAAATTGTCACAAGTAAATTTTTGCCCTGATGATTATATCCGCTATACAAAAAGGTTGTGTTTATGTATGACAATACGTTATGCACGTATAAAGCATTTGTTACAATATGAAACAGACATGTAAATAATTTACATATCTGTAACTGTACACATGGACAATACACCTCGTATTTTCAGCATTTACTTCTGCTTAATACATATGTTTCTGACATCTAGGCGTCATCAGTCAAGCTAGTGAAGCAATGTATACAAATTGATACTGTATTTATATTTTACTGAAATCACCCACAAAGATAAAGCAAGTTTCGTCCTATAAGGTGACACTATTTAATAAGTGACATCTTACGGACGAAAGAGATGTCGAACTATGTTTCGTCCGTAAGATGTCACTTATTAAATAGTGTCACCTTATAGGACGAAACTTGCTTTATCTTTGTGGGTGATTTCAGTAAAATATAAATATAAATAAATCAATTAAACAAATGATTTGTATCAATTTGTATACATTGCTACATTGCCACTAGCTTGACTGATGACGCCTAGATGGCAGAAACATATGTATTTAGCAGAAGTAAATGCTGAAAATACGAGGTGTATTGTCCATGTGTACAGTTACAGATATGTAAATTATTTACATGTCTGTTTCATATTGTAATTATATCCGCTGTCAATGAAATGTCAATATAAATTTGCTGTAGTATATATGTTGAGCACTTGTGAAATTATTACACTATTAAACTTAAATAAAACACCTTATATTTCACAAACAATAGTATATTGACTATATGTACATTTCATGTGCACTGCACACATCGTCAGTAGTTACTAATTTAAAAGTATTATTTTTTAAGTACATGTATAGTAAAAAATATCAATTTTTTTTTTTTTTTGGTTAGGGGTGTAAAAATTACAATTATAAATGGTCAACAAATGGTCAAAAACATGCAAATAAAAATATAACAATAAAAATAAAAATAAAAAATTATGGTCGTATATTGTAACAGTGCCTGCTAAAATCTATTGAAATTCCAAGAAGGACAATTATGGGAAAGACCGTTACCTATGAAAAACAAGATATCTGACTGTGTTTGGCATGTCGGGTTCTATTAAATAACAATATAGTAGCGTGAAGAGGATCTATTAGTTATTAGATACTGTAGGTATACAATTTAAAAGTTTATTATTAATAGGTGACATGTCATTGTTTAGGAGGTAATTTTTGTATTTTTTCATATGTATGGCTTCCCACATGTCTAAATTTTTGCTATTACATTTTTTAATTAATTTAACATTATCTACGCTGAAATTATGTCCGGTATCTAAATGATGTAGAGCTAATGCTGATTTATCTACATTGTGAAGTTTTACATGAGCTAAATGTTCTTTGAAACGGGTTTGAATATTTCTTCTTGTTTGGCCGATATATAATTTTGGGCAGGAATTACAGTTAATTCTGTAAATACCTGATTCTTTCAGTGGGTCTGTGTTAACTAACTTTGTTTGAAGATATTGTTGTAACTTATGAGTGTTGGAAAAAGCAGGAGTTAGATTATATTTTTTTAACAATTTAGTTGCGTTATTCTGCCAACTTTTGTGAAAAGTAATTTTGCAATATTTTTTGGTATTACTCTTTGTATTTGGAGTTAATCTGGTTTTAAAAGTTTTTAGCTTCTTCTTTTCTAGTTTGTTTTTGATTTTATCCACCAATTGTTTATCGTATCCGTTAGATTCTGCTACTTTTGTTATGTGGTCTAGTTCTTTCTTAAAATTCACTGGTGATAGAGGGATTGATAATAATCTATTAATTAAAAAATAAAAACTACTTTCTTTATATTTGTTAAAAGTGTCTGATTGTTTATGTATGTAATTGTCAGTGTGTGTTTCTTTTCTGTAAATGTCAAATTCAAACTTCCTGTCTAAAATAGTAATTTTTAAATCTAAGAAGGGTAAAGATTTGTTTTTATCCAACTCGTACGTAAACTTGATTGATGGATATTGGGTATTTAATATATTTAAAAACGAAACTGTATCGAAAGAATCAGGTATCACTGCCAGAACATCATCTACGTATCTTGCCCAAAATTTGGGAAAAAAGTTGCACATGGTTTTGACTTTGTTTTCAAAGTTGTTCAGAAATAAATTCGCTAGGAATGGTGATAAAGGGTTACCCATGGCTGTGCCGAATGTTTGTTTATAAAAATTATTATTAAAAGAAAAAATGTTTTGGTGCATACAGAGAGTAGTTAATTTTATGTACTCCTCTATTTGCTGTTTGTCAGTCTTGTTTTTTGAATTATTTTTAATATGGTCTCAATATCCTATTTTAACAAACAAAGGTTTATTTCCTTAATAAAAACTGGACTCTCTGAAGCTACGGTAGCATCTTGTCCAAGGTGGTTTATCTATGATGTCTAGGACTTACAAAGTTCCGCAAATTTTATTAACATGTGACAGATTAAAATATAGGTTATTGTTATTACCATCACGACCGTCACACAATACAGCAACTTACATTTTGCCAACGAATGACATTAACAGCCAAAATTTATTACACTGTACATGATATATAACATGTGTATTATTTATTTATTGTACAAGGGTGAGGCATAATAACGAGCGATTTTAAAAAGCGAATTAAGTTGCGGCGAATGGACGTGGAGGGGATAATGTCAGTTACTAGCTTAGCAGTTAGTCTCATAGAAAATTACTATCGTAACAGTTGTGAAGTTAATGGAAAATTGTTCGATTGCTTCAGAGCGCCATCTAGCGTGGGGACAAAGAAACTCTTCTATGTAAACGCACTACGGTTTTAAAATTAATTATAATTTTTAACGTTAATTTGCTTATGATTTAAAAAGAAATTACCAAGATTAAATCATAAGCAAAGAATTCAACATAATTAATCATCTACTTCGAAATAAACAACGAAAATGAAATTAGAATATCAGTTAAACAATTTTATTCAAACCATCTCAAATTACAATAAAATAAAACTAAATTTGCCATTTTAACAAATACCTAATGGTGTATCTACTAACATTACAAAACTATTATACTAAATTTATTAAATAATAAGTAAGTAGTAAAAGTAGTAGTAGTTTGTAAGCTATATAGTTTACTCATGAAGACACAAGACAAATACGAAATGTAATTAAGTAAACACTCAACAAATTTCATGCACAACAAAAATAGTATCGATACAAATAAAATCATATAAATAATTGGTTGAAACATTTTATGTATGTCTTGTTGATCTGTAATATTGAAGTACATCCTTCTGCATGATATCATACACAAGACTTTTAACTTCACTTTCTTTTCCAATTAGTAAATGATTTAATCTTTTAATATAATTATACACTACCAACTTGACAAATTTATCTAAGATGATTTGTTTCAATTTTCTTCATGGACACAGAATTTAAAATTAAAGTTTACCTCTTGTACTATTACACTTTTTATATTTGCTAATTAAATTTGTCATACATTTATTTTCGTTGGGAGAATGTATCCGTTTTGGTTTCACATATTTCTTATTAGCTAAAAGTAATGATTCTGGCATCACAGGTGAGATAGGTTGTTCCACAAAACTGAATGAGGTTGATGGCTCTGTTTCCATAGCTGTCGTAGTTGGCTCAACATGTTCATACACTGTCTTACACACTTTTTCCATATGGAAAAATATAAAAATTATAAAAATCTATAAGATATATAAGGATAAAATTAAGTATTTGAATTTCTAGCTTACCAGTATGTAGTAATAAATCGGTTTTTGGGTAATGTTTTTTCCTTGGACTTCCTGTCTCTTCTACAGAAGTATATGATGTTCCCCACATTTCATGAATACTGGGGTGTATGAGATTTTTATTAACTTGTTGTTGACACAGGCAAATCCAAGATTTCAGAGCCCCAAGAATTTGGAATTAAAACAGGATCTACAAATTAAACATGTAAAGTGTATAGTTTTGCTTCACCTTCTATAATAAACACATAAAAGCACAATACTAATCTAAACAATTTATATCAAAACTGGTTCTTATATAAGTATGTTTTCATTTTAACTTACCTGGCAAGTTAAATTTTGGAATTACACCAACTTTAATTTTTTCCCCAGTTATATTATCCATAGCAAAATGATTATGACAAATTCTTAATCTAAGTATTGATTTGGGAGTTTCTTGCAATAAAGTTGCATTGCCACATAAACTAACCCACTGCTTAAATTCATCTAGTGCCTTTTCATAATTTGGAAATTTATGTAAAATTGTATCTCCTCTTTTAGAAGTACAACCATGAACTGTACAATGACGAATCATTGTGCTACAAAAGACTTAAAGAAGATACACTGATGTAAACGTTAAATTTATTCTTATACTTACATATTTTTCAAGATGCCTTAATATTAATCACTAATTATAAATATATATAAAAATAAATAAAGAAATAAAAGAAACTTCAGAACTTTACACACTTAAAAAATTACGATAACGATAACAAAAAACTCGTAGTATTAGATATATCCAACAAAGAAAGGAGTGATAACAATTAAATAACGTAAAATATTGAAAATAATAAATAACATAACCAATAACACCTAAACAACAAATTGAAAATTGTGAAAATTAGCTGTTATTGCAGAATTAGTTGTTAACGACTATGCAAAAACAACATCAACAGCGATATCTGTTGTGGGGACAGATTACGAAACTAACACGCGATTCAAATAGACCAATGAAATTGCGGCCCAATTTTTGCTATTTTACTTATAACCCCATGGTTAGTCACAATAGAACGTTGGGCGCCACAGCATCGTGGGTACGCTGTGAAAGCATTTTATATTTTATCAAAACGGTAGTTCGTACCAGCTAGCACGTCGTGCATTTCGCAACCACTTCAACATTAATCGAAATCGGCCAGTGCCATCTGCCTGTGCGATTAAAAAGTGGGTTGAGAACTTTGAAGAGACGTCGTCAACGACAAGGAAGAAAACTGGGAGACCAATAATAACTCGTCGCGCTCTTTTCCTCTTCTACTTTCGTACCAGAAATTAAAATTTGTCGACTACCTTATATGTACTTTATTTAAGCAAGAAATAATAATTATAAAAGTCCACAAAAAAATACAAAAGCACTATCGAAAATTACAATCAAAATTACTTTCACGCTCAAAAGAAAACTAAAGTACCTAGTTCTATGGAAACTTGCAACAGCAACAGCGTCAAATAAACTGAAAATCAATCATATACAAAATTTATTTTTTAAAATTCTGATTACGTTACATAAATTCTGATTACGTTACATAAATGTATGTTGAATTAATTTTAGATATGAAATTAGATTTATTATTTAAATGCTAATACAATATAACTAACATAATTATTTTTGGTTATGAAATTGCTTTAATACTAAGAGTACTTTAATATCACCACCATCACCACTAAGAGTTACATCCTTGCCAGCTGTTTCACAATGGGCTTCCTATTCTTGATAAAACAGCAGCTCTTCTGTCAGTATCTTGAAATAGTGCTCTAATTAATTTTTGTACTTCCTGAGGCTTGTATTGTAAAGCCAGAGGACCTTTGCCATCTGCCCATCTATCACAAATTTCAACTGAACTTGAATTAAGAATAAAAATGAGTTCATTAAATTTATACCAATTTTTTACATACAAATAAACGTCTTTAGGGTCTGTGAATAACTTTGGACCTCTGGTAAGAATAACTTTAAATATGTCAACTAATTGATCACTAGCTTCTGTGGAAATATCTTCAATTTTCAATAATTCGTTAATGATAAAATTACACAGGAAGTTTAATATACATCCAATACTTTTGTTATAATCTGATTGAGATAATACCTTATGCCAAACTGTTCGTAGTAATTCCTGTTGTCTTAAACATTGACGAATGCTTTTTTCAGTTATAGGTTCCAATTTGGCCAATATAGTTACAGAAGTTAGTCCTGATTCTTTCATAATATCTTCAATTTGTTTTATTTGTTGTTGAAGACTTTCGAGAAAAATTTGATTTCCAATTTCTTTCAATAAATGTGCTTCCATCATAAATGATGGAGGATCAACAAATGCTATAGATGGGGGTTTTACCTTCATTTCATTCCAAATAGACAACTTATATGATAAAAACATGCAATTATTGTGAAATAAGGCTACCTGTTGAGGAATGGTCTGAAGTAATTTTTGGTGATGTTCCTGAACAACTGATCCATACATGTGGTATATATTTTGGACAGTAGAATACAATTTTTCTGCATTAGTATCACTAGCAACTGCGTTTTGCATAATTTTGTAAGTAAGATCTATTAATTCCAATGTGCTTTTGGATACAAGACAATATGGAAAAGTATTTAATGAACTAATTACAGAATTTATTGATTCATTGGGCGGCATTTCAGTTTCAATCATATCATGTAAATCTTTCTTCATTATTTCTATTGCTTTTGCTGTATTTTCTTCACATTTTTTATTAATAAAAAGTACATCAATATTTTTAACATATTCTACAATTGACTTGGTATTTTCAGAAAATATACAATTTTTAATTAGTTTTTCTTGAAGATGTTTTGTATCTTCTATAATTTTTGTATATTCCTGTAGTTCATCAGAATTTGATGGAATGGTGTTAACTAAACAATTTTTGATTATAAAGTCAGATAACTTTGTGCCTAATTGATCACCAATGTAACTTAATGTAGTTTTATCATTTGTTATTACATAATTAAAGTTCATGCTTAAATAGCCAACTAAAATAAGCAAATTTTCAAAAACTTCCTTATAATGACTTTTTTCATTTTTGTTAAGTATATTTATAGATAGTTTAGATATTGTTTCAGTTTCGGATATATTAATTTCAACTATATAATTTATAATCGAACTAAAAAAATGATTCCATAAGAATAATATTAATTCATCTATCAACTCTATTTTAGAAAGTGCTATGGCCATTATAATTTCAGTATCGTTTGTATCTCTTTTTATGGTCAATGTAAATGGCTTATTATCACTATATTGTATAAAGTTTTTAAATTCATGAATGAGCTGGCATTCAAAATTATCTTGAGTTATGGCAAATTTATCAATTAATCCAGTAAATACATCATACTTAACCATATTTTCATAATTGTACACTTCTAATTCCTTAATTTGCTTAATTCCTTCAATATATAGTTTATTTTGAAGGTTAACTTTTATCTTTATTATTACTTCATGCAAATGAATTAATGAAGAAGCTATATGTAAAGAATATTTACAGTCCTTCAATTGTTGTTGATAAAGTGACACGTTACTTTTTACTTCTTTGATATCTCTGCTTGAGATCGTATTGACAACCTTTTCAATTTCACAAATATTGTTTGCTAAAGTATCAGCTTGATTTAGCAATACTGCATTGCTTTTGGGTCTTTCAGAAAATTTAACATATACCTTGTCTAGGTATTGTAATACTACTTCTTTATAAACATCAATTTTTTCTGCTAAACATAATATTTCAGTAACAACACTCATTTTGAAATATTACGGAATTAAAGTTCAAAATTATCGAACCACTTATAGGTTACTTTTTGATTGATACTTTTTTTTTTTTTTTGTCTTAGTAAATACCATAGAATGATCTAAATAGAGGAGTTACATATAAACGTCAAACGTATCAATGTTACTAGCGCCATCGAACATCTGCGCCTATGAACTAATATATTTTATTTTTTTCGTATAAAAATAAAACAGAAGTATCTTAAAATATTGTATTAAAAATGCTAATGTGAAATATATTATTAATACATATCTTTTTAATTACAGAAAACCTACAATTAGTTAAAACTTAAACACCTACAGAATTAAATACTTAAAAAATGTGTTACTCTTTCATAAGCAACTAAAACACAATTTGGTTATTTCATAAATTAAGCATGTTAACATATGTACCTACTTTCTATATAATTAATTATTTATAACAAAACAGATAAGATTGTAAATGGTAGTCACAAACTTATATTTTAATTATGTCAGTATATATACATTTGGTTGACAAAAGACAAAATGGTAATTGCATAACTTTCTCTATATTTCCAACAACATAATTACATACTCGAAAATATAGAAATGATTATTTTGAACAGCTGCATTAAACAAAAAATATGATTCATATGGAATACTGGTCCAACACATTCCTGATGATCTCAGGAGGTTGATAATTGTCTTTTCCAAGGAGATCCTTTATTACTATCATCAGTGTAGGATAGTCCCCAAAATTCTCTTATTGAATCACTGGTAAGTGATGCTCTACACATTAACCAGTTATCTTGTACCTCAATTGGTTCTATAAAGAACATTGTTTTGCAAGTAAATATTTTTAATATTTATATTATTACATGGAAGAAGGTACCAGCTTAATGTGAAGGACATTGCCACTTTCAAAATGGGGTGACCGAATTCTAAAATTTGCTAGCTTTTCAACTCATTTTCTAAGAGAGATTTATTTCCAATTTCTATATCGCTCATCATTTACTGGATTTGGGAACTTGTGGAATGAAACATAACCCATATGATTACAATTTAATACAGGGCAATACGAATATTGAGACATACTTGAAGGAATTACATAATTATTCCCTGCAATTTATATCGCCTATAATTTGCGTGCCTAGGAATTTGTACCTATTTAAACTTATTAACATATGTAAAGTTCTGCACTATGTGTAATATATAAAGAATAATACTACAATAAAAACAGTACTAAAGAACACAATTGTTTTACATTATATACAACAAATAACAAAACTAAACAATAAGTAATTATTAATTAAATAAAATTTGGATTTGAGTTTGTATACAAATACAGAAAAAACAAGCTTTGTGACCAACTATAAAAAAAAAATCCCAAAAATTCCTAGATTGGCCGACAAAATAGTGAATCAGGGTTGCCAGGTCTAGTGATTTTTCACTAGATCTAGCGATTTGAGTACTGTGTTAGTGATTTAGTGAAAAACTTCTGTATTTTAGTAAAATCTAGTTATTTTACGTATTTTTCGTTTTGTAGTTTATATGAAATCATATATTTATCAAAATAGATTGCGATATTTATTATTATTAAATATTATAGATCCTACGTAAAGTGACATCTATACCTTAGTAGTCGAAACAATTTTCTCGCAATAAATAATTGATATAATACATAAGCTCATTAAGGGAAGTACCGTTCAAATTATTTTTAAATTTGTAATTTTTGAAATAATACGATGAAGGGTAAGTACCTATTTAAAATGGGAAAGTATAAAAGCTCTTGGCCGGGGGAATTTTGGATTAAATCATATTAGATATTTATGGTAGAATCTTATTCACGGGCGCCCAATCGCACTGAATTCTTTAAATAAATTAATTTTCGGATTATTACCATGTAAGTATTTACTGCAAATAAAACCGTTTACATATTTTTATTAGTTTTCCTAAATCTGTTTTAATTTCTAGCAGTTATTATGTCGACCACAGATCAACCATCTACTTCAAAAAAAAAGAAAATTTATCAACAAAAAAATGACTATCTTGGAGGGATAGCTGCAATACGTAAGCACCATGATTCTATAAAACACCAATCTAAATCTAAATTAATCAAACAACAAAAATTCTGTGTTACGCAATATGTAAGAAGCTCTACAAGCACGGAACTTAGTACAAAAGAAATAGAAATAAGAATTGCATCTTTCATTGCAGAACACAATATATTTATAAATTCAGTTGATCATCTGGTACAACTAATTAGGTCTATAAATAATGAAAGTGATGATATAAAAAATATTTCCTGTAATCGTACAAAATGCACAGCTATTATAAATAACGTAATTGGTCAATCAAGTTTTGAAACTCTAATAGAAACTTTAAAGTGCAGCAAATTTTCTTTATTAATTGATGAGTCTACGGATCATACCGGAATTAAAAACTTAGCACTGGACCCAGGCGCGGCTCGTGATGACGTATTTTGGTTTGCAGTACAATGATACGAGTGCCTCGTGTGTTTTCGGTGTTTACTAAGCAAACGTTACAGTTAGTACACGAGAATACACGAAGCACTCGGATCATTGTACTGCAAACCAAAATACGTCATCACGAGCCGCGCCTGACTGGACCAATATCTGTGCGCACACCTGAAAACATTGAACGTGTTAAGAGTCGCCATTTACGAAAGCCATCGTCGCTCAGCTCGCCGACACAGCGTTACACTTGGGATTTCAAACAGAACAGTAAGAAGAATTTTACACAATTGAAGGCCTGAAAGAGCGGATCCGACAAGATGTTGTTCAAATCCCACTGGCAATGCTACGCAATGTGATGGGTCACTTCAAGGTCCGGCTGGAGGAATGTGTGCGTCTAAACGGAAGGCATCTTACCAGAGTTATCTTCAAAAAATAACGGACGTTTTACTATTGCAGAAAATGCATTTTTAATGTATTTTAATATTATGAAATCAGAAATTTTCTTAAACGAAGTGTTTTTATTTAACAGCCTTTTAAAAATCGCTCGTTATTATGCCTCACCTTGTACATTACAAGAAAAAATTCCAGATAGTACAATTGCATATATTATTAATGTAAAATTCGAATGCCTGGTAGATTAATTAATAGTTATTTATGTACCTAGGTTCGTAAGTACAGTTTTATGGTCGAGAATACGTTTGCATATATTCGAGACCATAAAACTGTACTGTACGAACCGCGGTGCATATGAGATTTTTCGTCATACCTACGTTTTTTTTTAAATAGACGAATTTTGATGATTTTTTTACTTTTTATTATATTATTTATTATACCGCGATATCATAAAGTTTCTGGGTCCAAGATGGCATTGAAATAGAAAATATATGTCTGAACTTGATCCATATTATCATACTGGTAACTTAACCTTAATTTTTGAAAATTATTTTGATAGTGTCATCGTGA
Source organism: Melolontha melolontha (assembly GCA_935421215.2). Lineage (NCBI taxonomy): Eukaryota > Metazoa > Arthropoda > Insecta > Coleoptera > Scarabaeidae > Melolontha > Melolontha melolontha. The sequence goes on along the minus strand of OW285243.1, from coordinate 116,876,798 downwards.
CATCAATAAATATGTCATTTGATTTAATAAAGATACAAAAAAACAACAAGCTCAGCTTGTATTCAAAATTTTATTAATAAGAAAAGGCAAAATTAAAGCAAATGTTGAAATTGTTGTCCGTTATTTTCAATTCCCAATGTGACACGCCTTTTCATGCTGTTAAAGGCATTTTGCAGCATTGCGGGCGTTATTAATGCACATTCGTCAATAATTCTTTGTTGCATATCTTGCAAATTAGCAACAGGAGTTTTAAATATTCTATTCTTTAGGTGAGGAAACACGAAAAAGTCCATAATTGTCAAAGAAGGTGATCGTGGTGGAAACTCAACTTCCGTATGTAAACTTATGATCCGATCGTCAAAAAACTCACGAAGAAAAGCAATATTTTCTCGTGTTGTGTGTGCCGTTGCACCATCTTGTTGAAAGTATCCATATTGCAATTCATCATCATGCAACTGTTCAATAAATTCATTCAGAATGTTTCTATACCTCTCAGCATTAATTGTGAAATTTAAAAAAATAGGGCCAACAACTCTGCGGCGAGAAACTGCTAGCCAAACACCAAGTTTCGCATTATGGAGAAACGATTCAATAAAAATATGAGGATTTTCACTACTCCACATTCGAGTATTTTGGGAATTGACATACCCCGAAAGATGAAACCATGCTTCATCAGAGAAAAATGACAAATTTAGCAGGTCATCATCTTCTATTAAGTTATTTGCAAACCACTGGCAGTACGCACGACGTCTAGGGTAGTCTACCGGCAAAATAGCCTGATGTGATTGCATCTTATACGGATGCATGTGTAAGTTTTTCTTTACAATTTTCTGACATGTTCCATAAGAAAGTCCAATCTCTTGAGAAAGGCGTTTCAAAGGTTTTGTGGGTTCATTTACCATACGTTGACGAACATCATTTATAACTTGTTCCAAACGAACAGTTGGTCTACCAGTACGTGATTTATGACCCACAGAACCAGTCTCACGAAACACACCAACACAATTGGAAAGGCAATTATAAAAATCTTTGGGAATTACAGCTAACTCTGGAAAGTGCTCTCTAAAATCATCCAAACATGCACGTTGACTGTACACCCAAATTCCATCAATTCGCACTCCACTCCGAAAATAGGCTTCAATCATGTACGCTTTTTGCACTATATTGTAAACCATATTTGAATTTACTCGAATGTGCTATGTTTCAAACTCGACGTTCAAACTTGCTTTCAGCAATTCTAACACATTAATGGATGACAGATAATGTCACTGTCAAAATAATTTACAAAACAGAGTTATAGTTCCTAACTTAAGTTCAGACATACAATTTATATTACAAAGCCATCTTCGTCCTAGAAACTTTATGATATCACGGTATGTATACACATTACTCACATTAGTAACATCAAGTCAGGAATGTTTGTCGTATCTATGGTAACCATGTTTGTGTCAATATAAATTTATATTTTTTATAAATGTCAAAGTACATGCAATATATTCTCAAAAGCTTTTTCTTTGAAATCAACTTTATAAATATGGATCAAATAGAGATGGGGGCTATTATAGCTTGTACTGAAATTTTGCTGGAGAAGTCGTGAAGATATCTTACAATTTCCTAAATTGAAAGGATTTTTAAAGCATGAAAATGATGGTTTTAGACGGTCTAAAATCAACGGCAACATTATTAGCAGATTCAGGAATTGATGTTCTTGGTCTGAAAAGATACGGCGCATGGAAATCTTCCACCGTGGCAGAAAGATCTAATTGTTCGTTTACATTTAATATTACAAAGTGATAAGTTTTTGTACAAGGTTCTACTTTTACTAGTTATGTGTTTTTGTTAATTAAAATTATGTTTCAAATAAATTTGTTATAAATGTTCTAATATTGCTATTATTTACTTAGGTTCGTAATGAAATATTACGGCCCGCTACCATAGCAACTGTCAATACGGTATGTAAAGTGTCACTTACGTCTCAAAAAAAGGTGTCATAACTGTTTACTTACGCGGTAGGTATGACGAAAAATATATGATGTGTCGAACAAAGATACAAATATATGTGAGATTCGTCTTCCGTCTCTGCAAAATACGTTGACAATTTTACGAAACACTGAGTGAAACAGGATGATAAAACATGTGATTTCTTTTTTTTATTACATGCGGGAAGTATCTTGACTATCACCAAATACTAATACCTGTCAGTTTCAAAAATGAATAACCTTAATAACTTATCTAGTATCTACATACAAAAACTTCATTGACTTTTCTCTTCAATCCACTTGCTAAAGTTTTGTATATTACAATCAATTTGTGTGTTACTTCTAGCGCTAATATATTAGGTATTATTATAATTTATATATTTAATAATTATATATTATATATAACGTTTACCTATATATAACAAAGTTTAATGGCTTGAAAATCCCTGCAAAAGAAAGAAAAATTTTTAAAAAACGTAGGCGTTATAATAATTTTCGCTAAAAAATTGTGGAAGTAGAAAGTGATTGAGAGGAATCATGAAAAGCTTGTTTATAATGATAATAAAAGTGAAAACCATGAAAAATGTTCTAATACATGAATAGAATAAATTAAATAATAAAAAAATGCAAACTATGTTGTATTTTTCTGTATTGTTTCAAAATAAATGCCGTTTCTTTTTGTAAATATAAAATTAAACTTGTTTCTTTCTCTATATTTAATTTTTCTCATCAATTTTTTTATTTATAAAAATATTGCAAAGGAATTTTTAATTAATTTATTTTAGTTGACCACAACATTTACTACGTATATTTAAAAATTGTACTGTACTCTATCCTGGTCTTTTCTATTTTATTAATTATTAAGTGAATGAAAACTATCATCAATATCTAAATTGCGTAAAACATGTCTAAATAAAATGCAATAAAATATAAAACGTGATTTTTAAATTCATACTCAAAGATAGCTTTGGAATTACGAAAATGTAAACGCAGTCACACTGTTGCAAGTTAACTGTCAAAACGTATTTGAGTTGTCATTTATGTTTTGTCTGCAAGTTCACTCTTTAGCTTTTAGTGAATATGGTTTTAACCCGAATACAAAAAACATAAATAAACTTCAAACTACTAACTTGTTCTTTGTATTTATGATTGACTGTAAAATAAAATTATGTAAAATTTGTAGTGTGGTACTGTTCACAATGTACAGTCGTGGCCAGATAAATGTAGTACAAGCTTTTCTTAATAAATTTTTATGGTGTAAGTTAGTATTTTGACAATTATATGTCAAATCATTTTAAATTTTATTAAACGTCAAACATATTTTTACGATGGCACGAAAGCTAACCGCAACTGATAAAGTTCGTATATTAAATTTTTTATTTTTTATTTTAAATTTAAATTTAACTTATTATTATACTTTTAACTTATATTTCTTAACTCAAACAATAATAAAGTAAATATATTCCAGTATGATCTGACATTTGATTTTATTATGACAAGTAGCTTAAGCTGAAGCTCGTCTTACAATAATAATATATCAAATTTATGACATATATGAAATTTAAGGTTGTACTACATTTATCTGGCCATGACTGTACTATCGTGAGCAAAAAAAAAGTGGTACAGTCATATTTTAATCGGATTAAATTAGGCTGCGTGAATGTAGATATATATTAGATGTAGGCGTCAAATTTAAATATTCAAATAACCTATACTCTATTTTTAAAGTAGAGAGACGAATTTCTGAACAGACCACTTTGACAGTGAAATCTCATTTGTTGAAAGCAAGGCCAAATTGCTTTCAACCAATGAGATTTCACTGTTAAAGTGGTCTGTTCAGAAATTCGTCTCTCTACTTTAAAATAGAGTATATAAGTATGAAATAACATATAACGGGTGTTCAGAAACATTCGAAGTCAAGTGGGCTCTGAACAAAAAATTGTATATCTTTACTTAAGTATCTGATTTGTAATAATTATTAAATGTCAACATGACATGACTTCATATTTTCAAGGACTACTTTGACTTCGAATGTTTCTGAACACCCGTTACGTTGATATACAGATAGGCGTAAGTGTCAAAAATGACTTTTGCACGTTACTACGATTTTAAGTACATTAGCAACGTCACAATACTAAAATGTTTTTGTTCACGACAGTACATTTCATCACTTTGAGTATGAATTTAAAAAACACCTGAAAGTATTTCTTTGGAGGCTGTGGTTAAGTAAAAACTCAAAAAAAGTTTAAAACCCCTTATCACCATTAATAATCGTATCCTAAATAGTTATTTCGACAACTAAGTTGTCATCATCAGTAGGTAAAGCCACTAACTAAAATCTTGAATATGGGGCACAGTAAAGCTAACACATAGAATCACGCACAATTGTACACGGCGTCCACGGATACACTGAATTTAAAACGAATACACAAACTAAAATTACGTCAACTTACCCCGCTTAAGAAAACGGCAACACCATGTGATTATTCTTACGCCCTCAACTTTTTCTACCTGTTTTCTAAGAATGAAAAAAGACAACTGTATGGGATAGGACCGTTGTCCGAGTTAAACGTATTAATTTTGTTTTTACCAATATGAATGCTTTCGTACGCGTCGAGATCTCTGGGGTTGTTGATATTTTTGACAAGTTTTAACCCTTTTACGGTGACGTTATGATCCATGTCCAATGCATGGTTTGCGACGCACGATTTTTCTGGTCTATTAAATTTAATGTGTTCTTTAAAACGGGTAATTATTGAGCGTTTCGTTTTACTTATATCTTTCAAATTACAATCTCCGCAATCAGTGGCGGCTCGTGCTAAAAATTTTAAGGTGTTCTGCAAGTTTTACAAAAAAATTTACCTTGCACGGGCAGTAAGAGGTTGTCTCCCATCGATCTTATCGTGCTTTCTTCGCCTTCCGCACTGAAGTAATGGATTTCTGGAACGATTGTCAATTGTCACACAAAAAAATAAGAGTCACTAAGCACTACTTTACTAACAAATTATTTCTTATAAATTAAATCTATTCTACGTTCTTTTCGATTTGCAAATTTTGTTATCACTTTGTCATTAAAATTGTCTATTTCGGAAATAAACTTTTTTTCGATAGATAGCATGGAAAGAGATGTTAAACGATCTTCGGTCATTGAATTTCTGAGAAACGTCTTAATTCGATTTAGTGTTGAAAAGCATCGTTCGGCCTCTGATGTTGTCATGGGAGTTGTTATTACAATTTCTAATAATTTTCTAGTCTCCTTCAACGTATCTCCTAGATTGTTTTTTATTAAAAATTTTAGAAGAGGTAGTGCGCCTTTTAAAGATCTACAATCAGTTCTTGAGTAAATAACAGACAATTCAGTTCGTAATCTTTCTTTATCAAGGGTGGGATAATAGGAGCATGCGGAAGTGAGTTTGTCCTCAGGAAATGTACTGCAATACTCTCCAAAGCATTCCGAAAAAAAAAGTGATGCCACTACTAGATGCTCTTTAAAATGAAATCGATCTTTTGCACAATTTAGAATAACATCACACACCTCTAAAGCCGAAATTCGATTATTAAATCTGCTGTTATTTGGACGTTTGCGTTTTTCTGGTGGTGGCTCATCGCTTATTAAATCTGATGCTTCACTTATGATGTTGTCAATATTATTTCGAACTTGGCCTATATTGCGTTCAAAATTTTCAATAGCGTCTTTTACTAGAGTGGGTTCAATTTTTCTTTGCTGCAATTGATTAAACAGGATATCTACATGGGGCATTACATGATGGAAAAAAGTCAGCCAAAAATTGAAGATCGGATCATTTAATGTACGGCGAATAGAGGCGGCTGCACTACAGACTGTGTTGTTGGAGAATTGTTCTTCTATTTCTTCCATACCCTCAATGAGAGAGGCCCTATTTTCGTACACAACATTAATGGTCCTGATATTAAAATTCCAACGGGTTGTAGCGCCGTGGGGGATCCTTCTGTTTACAATCTTGTTTAACACTTCTACTCGTTGGGGTGAATTTTAAAAAAAAAGGGTATGTCTTGTAGATTTCCAAAAAATACACGTACTTGCGAATTTGCAGAAGCAGCTTTAGATATAATTAAATTTAATTGACGGGCATAGCAATGTACATAGTGCGCAAAAGGGTACTTTTTTTAATCAATGCTTGAACGCCTGCGTGTTGTCCGCTCATCACCGCTGCTCCATCGTAACTCTGTGCAATCAGTTTGTTAGGTGAATTTTGAATTAAAGCATCTATGACACTTAAAATTGTTTTGCTAAGTGTTTCTGCATCACATTTTTCAGGAATGACGTAGTTCCAAAAACGTTCAATTGGCTCACCATCACGAACATATCTAAAAATAACTACCATTTGAGTGTTTGCAGCAACATCCGTTGTTTCGTCCGCCATGATCGCCAAAAACGGAGAACTATTAATTTCCCCAATTATTTGTTCTTGGCAGACTTCAAGTATGCACTGTAACAGACCATTCTGTATTTCTTTGGAAGTGCCTTTAAATACCGAACAATTTTTTAGGTGCTCACTTAGAGTTGCATCTAATTCAGCCGAAAAATTAATAAGTCCACGAAATATCCCCGGATTCTCGGAAGTATCGCTCTCATCATGTCCCCGAAGGGCCAATTCAAAAGCTCCACAAAATTTTATACAATTGATAATTTTTGATAAAATATAACGATTCTTTGACACATTTTCATTATGTCTCTGTATATTTACCCAATAAGCAGAATCTAGTTGAGCCATAATATTAGTTGACCCTAGTAACGCAAATTCCATACAATTATGAAGATGGCTTTTAGAATTCTCATGTCTTTTTATTTTCAAACTCAAGTGCTCTAGATCCGTGACCCCTATTTCCGTCCAAGCTTTATCGCCACCAAAAAGTAAACAGGGAAAACAATATAAAGCATTTTTTTTGTTGCATCCACAAATCCATTCGTTTTTTGAATAAATATCGCTACTAAATTTACGTGTATAATTTTTCCCTCTACTTACACCAGTTTTTTCAATAGTGATATCTACTAATGGCCTACCATTTGCTTTTAATTTTATCTTTTCTTCGAATGAATATTTAAAGAATCTCTTCACATTAATTAAATTAAAGACCACCTCCATAATACACAGAGTTTATATAAATTGTCAACAATACACAAAAACAAGCACGCGCACTCTAATATTATTGTTTTTACGTTAAACTCGCCGCAGAGTAAAAAACACGCGAAAATATTAAATACCTATACCGAATCATATGACCGCGCTGGACAGAATGCAGCGAACATGCCTGATAAAATCACGCATTGATTTCAGACATCCGTGTGGACCAGATAAGGAACAAGTGAGCGATCGCGCGAATTAGGTTGATTATTCCACTGGTCGCCTATTGTATATTATTTGATAATATTCTATACCGATAGGTCCAACTCGCAACGGGCCATAGGCAACAATATACGTATAGAACGTAATGCGATGTGGCAACGTGTGTACGATGCCTATATTGAGTGACTTTCTTAAAATTTAAATTTATTTTGCAGAATTATTGATTTTTTTACTTTTATCTTTTAGAAAACGTTATTGTTTTTTTATTACTTAAAATTACTTTATATGAAAAATAGTATACCATAAAAGTGTAAACAAAGACAGTATACATTGAAACGAATATTCATTCAATTGTATTGTCATGAAATTGAATTTGTCAATCGTTGTTAAATTTGTTAAAATGAATAGATATTTATATTTATCGGAAAATACTAATACTTAAAGCAAACAAATAAGGTGTAGTGTTTTGTTATATTGATTATGCAGCTGATGCTTTCGTAATATGCTCATATTTATATTTCTACTATTATCGTGATGTTATTATAATACAGATACCAAAATCTCACGTAATGTTTCCATCAGCCTTTTATTAACAATAAACAAGTAAAGTACAACTTCGTAGGTCGACAAACGCTCCAGTCTTCATTATCACTGTATTATACATGAACTGTAGGCTTAGTTTTTCGTAGAAATTGAAGTACGTGTCTGTTCCTTTGTAAAATTATAATAAGGGCAGGGGTTAATTTTATTCTGGCATTTTTAAAAATGCAGAGATCAGTTTTGCGACAGCATTCAGCTAATTACAATCTAAAATAAGCAACATTGTAACGTATTTTGGAATTGTGAATATCCGTAGGTAATAAAAAAAAAGGAAGTATAGTTTAATTACAACTGTAGCTTCCTCCTGGTTTGAAGGAATTCGGTATGTATCGACCGAAGTATAAGTTAAAATAATACAAATATGAGCATATTACGAAAGCATCAGCTGCATAATCAATATAACAAAACACTACTACACCTTATTTGTTTGCTTTAAGTATTAGTATTTTCCGATAAATATAAATATCTATTCATTTTAACAAATTTAACAACGATTGGCAAATTCAATTTCATGATAATACAATTGAATGAATATTCGTTTCAATGTATACTGTCTTTGTTTACACTTTTATGGTATACTATTTTTCATATAAAGTAATTTTAAGTAATAAAAAAACAATAACGATTTCTAAAAGATAAAAGTAAAAAAATCAATAATTCTGCAAAATAAATTTAAATTTTAAGAAAGTCACTCAATATAGGCATCGTACACACGTTGCCACATCGCATTACGTTCCATACGTATATTGTTGCCTATGGCCCGTTGCGAGTTGGACCTATCGGTATATAACCGGCGTTAGTGTTGTAATTTCGCAAGCGAATATCTCGGCATCTACTGATCGGATTTTGATGATTAAGGTGTCAAATTGTAGTATGCAAATTTTTTGATATACAGGGGGAGAATTTTCACAACAATATGTTACGCTTTTATAAACATCAGAAATGTCGGAAAAATTATGTAAAAGAAAACTATGTAGTTTATAACTAATACAGGTTCGCCCGCCCAATTTTTTGGAGCTCTGCAGCACTGCAGCGCTTATGCGCCACTGTCCGCAATTAATTTCGTATATGCCTGATTTCAAATTCACATTAACTTTATTTTTAGTATCACCTAGGAGATTTTTGATGGTGTTTTCAGCCCGATAAGCAACTTGGAGACGTTTTTCTTTGGAGACTGTGGTTAAGTAAAAACTTAAAAAAGGTATATAACCCCTAACCTACTGATGATAACTTAGTTGTCGAAACGCGTATTTAGGATACGATTAGTAATTATGGTAAGGGGTTATATATCTTTTTTAACTCAACTTGGAGACCTTTTTCTTTAACAACTCTATTATTAAGAAAGATTATAACATTTACGTTTTATTGGTTATTAAAGATATCTTTTCAGTTTATTAAAACATTAGTTTGCAGAGCCCAGTATTGTTTTCTATCCTGAACACTAAAAAAATCCGAAATCAGTTGCTAGTTCACAGTTGGTTCGAAATTGATTATTCAATTTGTTTAATTGTAATTTTAGACTATTTAAGAAAAAAATTAAGGCGATTATCGGCAGTACTGAAAGTTCAGACACTATTAAATTGAGTTCTGAAAATGAATAAATTTATTTTAATAAAGCATATCACTATTTTGTGCTTTATATCAAACATACTCTATATAATTTACAGGTTTGATATTTAACTCATACAGCTTTGCAATATTGATATAAATATTCCCGGCTGTTGAATTTTTAATATGTTTTGTATTATTTTTTTCTTAAATATTTTGCAAGAATTGGTCACGATAAGGGTAACTTTTTCCAGTAACATAAAGTTTAGTAAGTAATAATAGTTTTATGAGATTAGGTTCAAATTTTGTAAAAAATAAAAATTTTGCGAAACATCTTTATCTTCATAATTTCAATAGTGCTATATTTGGTTGTTAATAATCCTATAAACAAATAAGATTTCTTTACTTGTATATATTTATTTTTCATAATAAATGTTTACATTAAAAAGAGTTATTAAATTATATCACCTTTGCAGTTATAAATAACATAACTAAAATTAGAGTTAACTATTTCATTATAAAAATATATCACTCTACAAGGATTCTCACTCAAACATACCTTCAGATACGTTATTCAATTTCTTCAATAATAACACCATGCTTGTTAGATGGTGCTGGTAAAGCACGTGTCATCCTATATGCATTGTTAAATGAAGGTGTATATCGTGCATATGGATTTGGAGGTGGTTTTTTAAATAAAAAGGCAATTAACATGCATAAAGTTCCGAAAAGTCTATCCACCAAATTTGCTAATATTTGAAATATTGGAGCTACCGATTTCATAAAGTTAGAAAATTCATTCATAAATTTTAACAAAAATTCACTTGTATATTTCAACAATTCAAACAGTGTCATAGTGAGAGTTCCCAGTAACATAAATAGAAAAACGAAAGTCTCTTTCAAATTTTTGAATGTAGTAATATTTTGAAAAACGTATATGGTATCCTCTCCTATTTTTGTAAACATATCATGTGATGAAAAGGTACATTCAGGATTCACCTCTTCATTTTCATTACTTGTTTTATAAACATCATGGTTAACAGGTCGCATTATTTTAATACGTAAATAAGTTTCATTGCTGTTAAACTTGATTCGTTTTATTTTGAACCAGTATGTTCCAAACATCGTATCTTCAGGCAGTTCAACCCAAATACTGTAAGAAGCTGGAGCTCCAATCATGTCCGGAGTTGTAATTCCTATCCAATGATTCTGTGAATACAAATTTTCAATTCTTTGTTTCACGGCTAATATGTCTTGAATTAAATCATGTTCATCTTTTGCCAAAGAAACGACATCTCTATAAGTACCAATACTGTTAACATATCTTTTTTCTTGAAATGAACCCATAAATAGCCTGCCTTGGAGCATTTGCTTAGCAAATATGTGTATCCTTTTTTCTTCATAAGACAGATCATCTAATTCTGATGAAGTTGATGTATTAGATTGACATTCCTTTGTTAATACAACCATTTTAATCACAACACTTAATTAATGATTCTATTTATACTCGATCTAACGTTTTACACCAATTATACGCTGTGGTACTTTTCCTTGTAATTTACCAATTTACTTGTATAATTTGAGGAAAACATTCTTAACACAAAGCCATCACATCAGTTTGTATACACCCAAATTACTGCAATATAGATTACATTATTTAGATTCACATTAATACTTTATAAACAAATTTTATTTTCAATTTATATTAACTATCAGGTACATGACTACCAATCATTACTCATTATAGTGATGATTTTGGTATATTTTGTGATCAGAGATCAAGGTTGCCATCCTATCAACGTTGATAGGCGCCAAAATATGAATTTAAAATCAGATTTAGAAACTGATTGTTATTCTTATAGTGTACTGGTTTATATTTTACTTTTTTAATTATGGACACGATACTCGAAAATTCTAGTGATTAAAAACTAATACAACTAATATTTGCAAAAAAATTGTAAACCGTTCAATATAACATAACCTCAAAAACGTTTCTAACCTACATCACTACATTTTATTCTGATTGCAAAAACGTTTATAAATTGCATCTATATTTTAAGAAATTATATTATTATTATATATACATATAGATTTTACGTAAACGGCTAAAGAGTCAATGGTAAACGTTTATTCTTACTAATATACATATTTATTTATTAATTTTTTTTAGGCCACATTTAAATATTGTCCGGAATGTCTTATTAATAGTAGAAATAGTAAATTAGTACTAAGACAAATAAATTTCAGGCAAGCGGTCTACCTTTGTGAAAATAAAGCCTGTACTTATCCAGATGGATATAAATTGGTAGACATTGAACAGAGAACTTTAAGTCAATTAGCACATGAAAAGAAACAACTATCAATAGAAAAAACAGATTTAGATACTTGGTTAGAATTTTTTTTTGCTGATGATGACAATGTGCAAAATAAACAAAACAGTGATGATGGCAGTATAAATGATGATGATCTATCAAAAATTATAGATGAAATAAATAAACCTCTTGACGAAAATGATATAGATCTACAATACGATAGTGATTTGTATACTTGGATCGATGCTGCATTTGAAAAATGCAATTTAGATAATGGTACACTAGAATATCAAGCCATCAATGAAGTTAAAGATATTGATAAAGTTATAAACAATGCAGTCTGTGATAATTTATTATTTAATGTAAATATGCCATGCAATCTGTTAAAAGGAAATAAATTGCCAATTTCCACAATGTCCAGTAATTGTAATAATACTAATAATATAATAGATATAAATGATACATCAGTTAATAATAAAATTTTACAAAAAATATCTAATGACAAAAGTATCGTACCAATTCAACCAGCCCAGTATCGAATACTGAATTTTGAACAAATTAATACTCCTACAAAAACCAAAGCAAATATGTCATATAGAAAAGAACAAAATCAAGCAAGTACAGTAAATAGTCAATATAGGATAAAAAGTTTGTTACCTCCCAAAAAAAGGAAAATTATGCCTAAAAATTCCAGTAAATTCAAAGACTGTCGATTTGTAAATATTCTTATTAAACCGCCATGTATTAAGTAAAATTATATTAATCATTATGTATATTTCCCTGTATAGCTATATATGTAAGTACTATAATTTTGACTATGATAATTGTCCTGTAATTGTTAGAAAAATATACGTGCTATTAGAAATGTATTTTCAACACATTATTTTATTTTTTCATTTAGAAGTTTTTATGTTACTAAATAATCAGAATATCTGATTAGTGGTATTTGATTTTACCAAAATCAAGTCTTTAGGTCCTTGTTACGGAAGGTAAAAATATTTAAATTAACATAAGTATTTTAAAAAGGTATATAACCCCTTACCACAATTATTGTGGTAAGGGGTTATATACCTTTTTAAATTATTATTTAACCACAGGTCTCCATTGAAAGAATTTTTTAACATAAGTATGTTAAGTAATCATACTTTTCTTTACAGTCATATAAAATTATTCCAGGAAAATGTAACGAGTTTAAATTATTGGCCTTTAATCACGCAACAACTGTCAAATAATCATTCTTCAATAAGTTAACTTACTTTTCCTTTATTTTTTTCTATAAATTTCTACTTTCTTTGCAAATATGGGTGATTTAAAATATCTAAATTTATTCAGCAACAAATTAGATATAGAGTCAGGAAGACAAATTTGACAAAATATAAATTCCTAACTAAAGTCAGATTTTCACCACATTCCAAGATCCTACTCGGTATAAGTTAATAACAATAACTATGAAAAAACATATACGAATGTTTTCAAAACACATCGGGTTTCATCGTGTTCGTATGAAATTACAACTCAGCATTTTTGTTAATATATACAGTCCGATAAGAAAATTCTTTCTTGGAGACTGTGGTTAAGTAAAAACTTAAAAAGTCTATACGTGGACGCGGTGTAAAGTAGTTGTTGCGTAAGCGGTTATCTAGCTTTACTGTGCCCCATGTGCGACTTTTTAATTAGTGGTTTTTACCTACTGATGATGACAACTTAGTTGTGGAAATCGTATTTAGGATACGATTAATTGTGGTAAGGGGTTATATACCTTTTTAAGTCCGATAAGATCTAAGTATTAATAAGTTTTATTTTTTTTTGCGAGACGCACACAATTACAAAAGAAAGATCGCGATTTAGTTAAGCGTATTGAAGTTAAGCGCTATTGAAATCTTGAAAAATACTTGGTTGTCGTTAGTGAAGTCGGTACAAATCGTGGACGAAATAAAAACATTACTGCACAATATAGACGTCGCAAAAAACGTTCACATAGTAGAAAAATTCGATAGTGTTTTGAACAAAGGTATATAATAGCAAACGCCAATTAAGTTGGCGCTAGGAGGAGTAAGTTCGCGCAGGATTAAAAGTAGTGGGGAGATTTGTATTTGGTTTTACATCAAATGTCAGATAATTCTAACCTCTGAGCGTGTATCACTTAATGATCCCCTAGCAAAGACATTATGTTCCGTCAATCGTCAATGACAAATGTATTCTGACAATTACTTGAGTAGTGGGGATGGACGTTTTTAAAAACGGCTTCTGCGCACCCCCTCCTCGCGCCAACTTAATTGGCGCTTGCTATAATTGCTTTTACTATTAGATTTAAGACAAATTTGTGATGATGCATCTACAGATCTTTTATCTATTTATAAAGATTATTTTAATTATGCGTGTGTTACATCCGAAGATGTCTAACGATCTTTCTCAAATTATAAGAAAATTTTCTTACCACGGCGAACATTGCTTACCGAGACAAATGTAGTAACTTATCTAATGGTGCAAGCTTTCTGCGGATTTTATCCATTTTAGGTAAATGTTTTTTTTATCTCGCTGAGTTATAATTTCTTACGGACACACCTTCTTTACAAAACGCGATGTATATTAAAAACATTTGTGCATAGTGGCGAAAAATAACTCTATTCATAACATCAATATAACCATCCACAATAAATTTCGTATTAGGCATTTACGGAAATTGCACCGGTAGGTATGTACCGGTTAATCAGCTGATTTACGAAAAGTCTTTCTTTGGAGACTGTGGTTAAGTAAAAACTTAAAAAAAAGGTATATAACCCCTTACCACAATTATTAATCGTATCCTAAATACGTATTTCGACAACTAAGTTGCCATCATCAGTAGGTATAACCACTAATCGAGGTGTCGCACATGGGGCACAGTAAAACTAGCACAACTGCTTACTACGTTTACTGTACAGATATTTCATTTCTAGGTTCAACCATTTCATTTTTGCATATGAAATGTGACTTTATTGTTATTTACTTTTACACCGTTTCAGGAAATTAATATATGTACTTATGATATGAGTTTAACTTTAATATATAACTTATGAAATCTATTAAACTCCTTTGACCGGGAAGTCATTGTGAAAAGTCTTTCTTTGGAGACTGTGGTTAAGTAAAAACTTAAAAAAGGTATACAGGCTGTCCCGTAAAAAACGCCAACATTCATAATTCCGTTATTTATTGTCCGGTTTTATTTAAACAAAAAGTAAATTTAGTAGCATCAAAAACACTATAAGATAGCAGTGTTTTATTTGTTTTCAATTGTTTACATTAATGTCAAACGACAGTCAAGTTTTTTATTTTAAATGGCAACATATATATTTTTGGCTATATTCGGATTGGTTTTCTTTTTCTGAATTCAACGATGTATAACATGTTTATTTTTGATAAACGTTTATTGCAAAAAGAAAACTTTATAAATTTCATCTTTGTCTTCCATTATTTATAAATATTCGAATGTGTCATGAAACATTGGAAATGTAAGTATTATAAATATTATTATAAGAAACAAAACACTTTACAATAAATGTTGAAATTGCCCGCCACCTTGTTCAACACATATCGCACATCTCCTAATTACTTCAAAGGTCGCATTTAAAAGACAAGCGGCAGGTACTTCTTGACAAGTGTTAATAATTCTTTGTCTTAAAATGTCAACATTTTCTGGAGTTGTTAAATAAACTCGATCTTGTAGATAAGTCCACAACCAAAAATCGAGGGGCGTAAGATCCGGTGAACGCGCAGGCCACTCGATAGGACCGGATGTTCCTATCCACCTATTTCCAAATTGGGTGTTCAACAAATCAGTATTTACTCTGGCGTTGTGCGCGGGAGCCCCATCTTGTTGAAAAAATATTCTATTTAAATTTGCCAAAGGTAATTCATCTAAAAAATTTTGGAGATTTTCGTGTAATAAAGTGTAGTATTTTTCTTGATTTAAGCAACCATCTATGAAAAATGGCCCAATTAATTGATCACCTAAAATGCCACACCAAACATTTACATTGAAACGTCTTTGAAAATTATTTTCAATTACAAATCTCGGATTGTCTGCACTCCACTGTCGATGTATGTTTCTATTAAAAATACCGTTGTTGCTAAAAGTGCATTCATCAGACCAAATTATCCTTCTGTAAAAATTCGGGTCTTGTTCTAATGCATTTAAATAAAAACGACAAAACTGGATTCTTCGGCCAGGATCATTTTGTTCTAATGCATGAACTTTTCGAGCTATGTACGGTTTAAGTTTGTGTTTCTTAAAATACCATGAACTGTAGTTTTTGTTACCCCAATATTATGTGCAATTTCGCGAATCGAAGTTCGTGAATTTTGCTGTACTGCAAGAAGAACATCTAATTCCTTATCTTCGGAGAATTTCCGTTTTTGTGTTTTTGGTTTGGTAAATGATCCATAATTTCTTAAATTCTTTTCAATTCTCTGAAATATTTTCGAACCTGGAACTTCTCTGTCCGGAAAACGAGCACTGTACCGACGAACTGCTTGTAGGCGATTTTTATTACATTCAAAGAACACTTGTAACATGTCCGTTAATTCATTGTTATTCATTTTTAACGAAAATACGCTTTTTGTTGCGGCAAAACGTTCAAACAGGATAATACAGAAAACTTAATAAAGTCAAACTGACACTTAAGGCACATTGACATAATGCTAGTGGACTGGGCCAAGTCTACTATAATGAAAGATGAAATTTATAAAGTTTTTTTTTAATTTTTTATTATTAGATGTGCGATATGTGTTAAACAAGGTGGCGGGCAATTTCAACATTTATTGTAAAGTGTTTTGTTTCTTACAATAATATTTATAATACTTACATTTCAAATGTTTCATGACACATTCGAATATTTATAAATAATGGAAGACAAAGATGAAATTTATAAAGTTTTTTTTTTGCAATAAACGTTTATCAAAAATAAACATGTTATACATCGTTGAATTCAGAAAAAAAAATCCAATCCGAATATAGCCAAAAATATATATGTTGCCATTTAAAATAAAAAACTTGACTGTCGTTTGACATTAATGAAAACAATTGAAAACAAATAAAACACTGCTATCTTATACAGCCTTATGCAGAGTCGTTTTAGTGGCTACTAACACGCTACTAAGACCATCTTAACATCCTACTAAGAATTTCCGTATTCATAGTCGCGTTTCATGCGTACTAACAACGTTTTAACGTTAGTCTATGACGTTAGTAGGCTACTAAATCCCTAATAGCGTTTGAGACCGTGTTTAAAGTGTCTATTAAAGCTAACCTACAAAAAGAAAAAGCGCAAACTGTCAAAACATAACGAAATGATACAAAATTGAGAGTAAAAATCATAAATCATAACAATGAATTCATTAACTGTAAGTATACGGATAATCGGCATACAGCAATTTTAATAATAATGGAAGTGCGTAGTGTCTCATTATAATTTCATTATCAATAAAATTTTAATCAATTTTAATTATTATTTTTTGAATGCTGTTTCCAAGTACCCATGAGATGCAATGAAGCAAACTGATGAGAAAAAGTCTGTTTAATATGTATTTATGGTATGATGTGGGCTTTATTTGCAAATATTAGTTCTGTAGCAGGTGGATGGTGTGATATAAATGTATTTATGTAATATATTTAATATATATATATATATATATATGTCACTTTGTTGGCTATAAATGAATCATTTATCTTAAGGGAAGTAATATGATATATAAGATATATTTATTACAGGATTTGTTAAAGATTCAAAGCGCCTTCGAGAACATTGGCAACAGATGAAGATGCAAGCACCGAAAAATATCAGTCAGTATTGGAAAAAGTTTACTTGAAACTGGAGCTGAAGTTATTGAGTGAAAATGATAATTGAATATGTTTATTATATGATATTAGATAAGTATGAAAATAGGATGATGTAATTTAAAATATAGAATAAAGTAGGTATAATTATATCTAAGTTATGTGTAAATACTGCATCATGTATAAAGTAGGTATGAATATTTGTTACATGTGGATACTTATAAATTTATATATTATATTTAATACTAATAAAAATTATATCAAAATATCCCTAAAGTATTTCAATAAATAATAAATTATGTATTAACATTGTTAAAGTCTACTAATTAAAATATCTTCATATATAATTGTTGTCGGAATAAATTGCTGTGAATATTGGCATGTGAATCCATGTTGTTCCGCTAGAATAAATTCAGTAATAAATATGTTACAAAGCCAGTTAAATATGTATATATATATATATGTATATAATTTCAGTAATACAAATTTTAAGTAAGATTATATATTATACTTACATTTTTCTTATATCAAATTTAAAAGCAAAAAATCATAAAATTTATTAAAACAAATAAGATTATTTAGAATAACCTACAATTCCAATAGGTAAACTATTTCAAATGTCTCCTTCATGCGAAATGCGCATGCCTGCGAACTCCGTTTGTACGGTTGCCACATATTTTTTTCTACGAAGATCCTATTATTTAGTAGCCACTATTAAAGTAATATGAAATACGCGACTATGAATACGAAAAGATAAAAGCATCTTAGTACGCTCTTAGTAGCTACTAACTAATAACGTACTAACACCCTATTAACTTCGCGACTATGAATAAGGCGGATGTGTTTTTGATGCTATTAAATTTACTTTTTGTTTAAATAAAACCGGACAATAAATAACGGAATTATGAATGTTGGCGTTTTTTACGGGACAGTCTGTATAACCCCTTACCACAATTATTAATCGTATCCTACAGGATTAATAATTGTGGTAGGTATATATTCCTGAAACGGTGTAAAGTAAATAACGATAAAGTCATTTCATATGCAAAAATGAAATGGTTGAACCTAGAAATTAAATGTCTGTACAGTAAACGTACTAAGCAGTTGTGCTAGCTTTCCTGTACCCCATGTGCGACACCTTGATTAGTGGTTTTACCTATTGATGATGACAACTTAGTTGTCGAAATACGTATTTAGGATACGATTAATAATTGTGGTAAGGGGTTATATACCTTTTTTAAGCTGATTTACGGTAAATGGATCTGGTTAACCAATTTTCGAACGCCATGGTGAATTTGAATAAAAGTTTCTAACCTATAAATAAAAACGCTTTTATTACAGCTGCAAGCTAATTTGGGTTTTAACGTAATTAAATATACCAAGAAATTGTACTTGCTATACTGACAGAGCTACTAGATAGTGAAGATGAGTAAACCGATTTTCTAACTGTATATTATCTGTTTTCACACAAAAACGAGTTTCGATCAAAAATTTTGTTACGAATGTTGCTTTACGATATTTTCTGTCTGTATTACGGCGACTGAGTAGATGTATAAGAGGTTATCTATGGAATGTATGAACCGATATCAACGACATCAACTTCCATCAAAAAATTGAAACCAGGTGCATGCATCGCTTATGTAATCGCTTCGTGTAATTTTCGAACAGTTTACTTTTACCCGAAAACAATTTTCGAACGCAAATGGTGAATACGGTAGGTACCAGTGTAATTTTCGTAAATTGATATTATTTCTATTTAACTTTCAATATGTACTTTAAGTTTATATGTTCATTTCAGAATATCCAGAAATTATAAAAATTAACAATATTTATGACTGAATTTAAGAATACGGCACCCTAATATTTTCGAAAAATAATGTTTAGAACCTCTAAAACACGTCAAAGGAAACAACTTTTTTTAAAGAAGTTATTGGGGGAAACGTACTGGAACGACGTAATTTAATCAAAAAGGTTAACCACCTTATACGTTATGTATATGTATATACATACCTATATCCGACATAAACATAACAATCAAATATTTACATACAATTTATATAATAAAACCAGTCTCAAAATGAAATAAATTTATCGTACTACCAATGTAAAACATCATTTAATGCAACACATTTCTGTAAACGCTGAATCCATTTCTTCATTTCGTACATGAAAAACTTTCTTGATTATTGTTGATCGAATTGCGAAAAGCAGCCCAAATTTCAGTGCCGGATGAAAAAATGCTAACCTCTCAATACCGAAAATTTCAAAGTGCCAATTCAGGACTGCACGGACGATTGCGAAACAACCCTGAACTTCAGACTATCACTGTCTTCATTGCTTCGTTGCTGCGATGTGGTCTGGTCTTGTCGTGGTGCAAGAAAAATCGTTCTTTCCCGCTTTACTCTACGACAGTGGCGGTTCTAGATGACGTACGGATGAGACTGCTTCGCTTAAGCTTTCATATAACGTGCCTTCAAAAACATTCCTCATTAGTGAATTAATTTCAATTCAAGTTAATTTAAATTCATTTAACTTCAGTGTTTCATTTATTTTCCTAAAAATAAATTTCCGTATATACATTTCATTGGCTTTATTACGACTCTGGCGAAATATATTTCACACTCCCTACACTCACTACAAACAGACAACTTTTATCAATACCATCGCGCTATAACATTCATATATACTGTTAAGTTGATCGATTGTAGATTGTCTGCACCGATGAATCATACCGATACGGGATAGCGCCGGTTCCGCAGTCTAAATTCATCACAAATAAAGCAAAAGTTGCCAGAAAAATAACATAACCTTGTGGAGTCATAAAATATAACTAAAACATGAGTACAATCACGTTTGAATGTAAAATGTAAACTAAGTGTGGCTTATACAGCAACTAAGACCTTAAATTTATTTATCATGTTGAAACATGATCAAATCTGAAAATACGCTTGTTTATACTCATTACTAATACCCTGGCAAACGTGTATAAACATGTTTAACCCAGCCAGTAAGACTTCTAATTTTTTTCAAAAGGGGGTTTCACTCTAAATTAGGGGTACCCAAACGTTCGATCGCGAGACCTTTTGGAGTCGAATGCGAAAAATAAAAAATAATCACTCCACAAATTCGAGTTCTCTCGAACATCAACTCTAGGCCCTAGAGATGACGTCAACTCCAAAAGCTCTCGCGATCTACCGTTTGGGCACCCCTGCTCTAAATGAAATACGAGTTTTGCAAGAAAAGCTGAGGAGGTCGCAATTTTCAAGTATTTATCCCGGTTTTAGTGAATAAAAACTTATAAGAAAGAATATAAAAATTCTGTGCAGTTTTTTAGTGACAGATCTGTGTAATTTAATCCAATTAAAAGACTTTTGGAAAACCTGTTATCATGTTATGTAATGTTATTCAATTCCATTCTCGTAACCCTCAAAATGATCTGTTAAAATATCTTTTCTCACAGTGGAATAATGATATTTGATTAATGTCATGTTATTAAATATCTAAAGATATTTGAATATCGTAAAATATTTTCTATAACCGTCCCATTTTATATTGCGTTTTTTGTTTATTAAAAAACGAGAGAACTTCCACTAAAATGTACTTGACAATGACCAAAGAAAGCAGCCAACGGTGTAACCAAGCAAATCGTTAATTAAAAAGTAAAATGACAAAACTGGTTCAAAGAACGGCAGCGGAATAATTGGAGCGCCTCTTGAGTCTACCTCTACGCGCCTTATCTCCGATACTTTCGCCACAATGTCAAAAATCCGATCATTACCCACACCACCCCGTTAAAATATCTAAAAAGAACCGCTCATTTTAGATTGTGCACCTATATAAAAGCTTCAGGATCATCTACACATCACATCAGTTTTAGTTTATCCTAAGCAAGTGTTAACAATGATGAAGGTACATATGCAGATGCCGACAAAAAAAAAGAAAATGGATTTTATATAAGCGCATACCTACATCGCATTGACCGTGGATTTTTAATTAACCCTGCTTTCTTTTTTTTTTGTTCTAGTTTGCAGTTGTCAGCGCCTTTCTTGTTTTGTCATCCAGGCAAGTGCAATCCGGTACTCTAGGCGGTAAGTTTAATTTTATTTTTGAAAACTTCCTCTTACATCAATAATTAGAAATTTTATTTCTATTTATTATTTTTATTACAATTATTTTTAGATATTATTTATAGATTGTTAATAACTGATTCAATTTGAATATCACTTCAAATTAGATAATATTACTTTGTATTTATTGAAAATTTAATAGCATTATGATAAAAAATATTTGGTATAAATTATATTAGGTATATTATTCTTTAAACGGTTCATAATAATTAAGAATTTATCATTTCCATGGTTTTACGTAACTTAAATTTAGTGTCTAATAGTGTTTGTTATTATAGCACAGTTTAAGTAATTTCGATTATCTGAAAATTAAATTAAAATTTTTAAAATTTAAATTAAAGTTATTTAAATGCAGAAACTATAAAAATAGTATTTGCTTTTAATAATTAAAATGAGGAAAAGTTATGTCTTCTTATTATTGTCAATTTAAAATTAAATTAAAGCGTTTGTTTTTAAAAATACGGAAAAGAAGGGAATGTTATTAATCTTTGCAATCAGTAAAAATGAACTTTATAATCAATTAGTATGAAACAAATAAATAGAAATGAATAAACATAGATTATAGTATATTTATTTTAATTACTTTTAAAAATGCAACATTGTTAGCCATAACTGGCAAAATTTAAAATAATATCGACATATTAATCAAATAATAATTGAAAGGAAAATATACCTATTAAAAAATATCGATATCTATATCAGCTTCCAATATAGTGGTATAATTTTTATGTAACGGATTGTAACGTAATTTTCTGTATGTTTCCTTTATACATTGAAAAGATCAAGAGTAAATATTAATCTTAATTCGCTAAAATAATTTAAACGTTTTGCACGCCATCTCGTAGCATTTATTACAAACATCGGTGTTAATTTTTAGCAACACGTAAGACAGCGATATTTTCTTATAAAAATATTGATACTCCAAATAATATCTATTTTTTAAACAATAATATCGATATATTGTTGTCAATCCTACATATAACGTACATTAAATCATGTGAGTAGAATTTTTTTTGGTGTTTTCTAATGCTGCTACATAGAAGTTTACAATTAAAAATTATGGTATTTTATTAAATTTGTAGTCATTAAATATGTATTATATACTCCGGGAAACTATTTAAATTAATGGAATAAAATAATTATTTGTACATATATAATTATTAATTATAATAATCTCTATAACGAATAAAAGTAATTATAAAATGAAATGTCTACCAAATTGGTGTTTGTTTGACGGACGTTACTAAACTCTATATAATTTATAAAAGAAATTTATATGTTTAATTCAGTCATATAAATATTTCAGATTGTAGGTATCAAAACGTAATATGTAATTCACGATTTAAGAGTGAAAATAACTTTCTTTTTCAACGTTATAAAAAAATATATATAACCTTAAATTATGACATTGCCCATTAATGACATATTTAATCTTGAATAGATAGTTTATTTACTTTCACTGATTTTTTATGATCGAGGGAAAGGTAATAATTTTACGCCTTTTACAAATGCAAGCATGTATGTATTGATTAGAAATCTAAGCATGCAAGTTCCTTTTTTAGTGAATAACAATTTTCTTTTCATTCACCATTTTCGTAATGGTAATCAACACGGTCTGTATTAATGAAGATATAAATTCTTATATAGTGTTTCCAAGAACGTATAAAATTTATTTTATGGTTTAATTATTGTAAAAGTTCTATTAAATATAAAACTGATTTAATGATCCAGGCATGATAATTTATGTTTTTGTATACCGAATTATAGTTTGCATTAAATCCCATTTGCAAGGAAGAGATATAAATTGAAATATTCATTTATTAAGCGTCCAATTTAAATTATTATGAAGGTTGATTACTAGTTAAAACAAACAATTTCGGCAAAAGTGTAATTTCTGGAAATGGAGCCTACTTGGATTTTATGGTGTTTTCATTGAATATTTAAAATATTTTTTTAAAGAAAGTTAATTAATATTTAGTTTATTTTTAATAATTGTAGGCAATTACAAAAAATATTAATATATGGCAAACGTGTTTTTGGTTATTATTATTATTAAATATATTTTAGTTTTTAATATACGAGGGAGTATTGATAACTACTTGGTCTATTATAAAAAAATGCAATATAAAATTTTATTTATTCGACAATCTTATTTAAGACGGTTTGCAAACCACACCTCAACCACACACCTCAACGACACAGGAATTTTTCATTTGTTGAAAATATTTTTCTTTTTAAACGTTTTTTGAGTTTTTGGAAATAAATAATAGTTGATAGTGCTAAATCCGGAGAATATAGCGGGTGGAAAATCAATTAAAAACAAATTTTATTAATTTTTTGCAGTGCAATTAACGCTTATAGTCCAGCAAGTTTTTCGACAATTTGTGTACGTGATTTAGTTAACAATTCTGTATAATATTCTCTCTACCCTTTGCCAAATAATCATAATTATCTCATCTTTGTCTTAAAAGAATTTTGCAAGTCGATTTTTTAACACGGAATTATCTGAGTCGTAGAAAACCACAATGCTACCACTCTTTGGATTTCGTCCATATTCACAAGCTGATCCAAAAAACTTGAAGAATCTTCATTAAAACGGCGTATATTTCCTCCGACGCTACAATTCGAATACACTTCTGGTCAGCATTCAAGCATCTCGGAATCTTCGTCGAAAGCTTTCTCATGCGCAAGTCGTAATGAATGATGAAACACGTTCATAGGAATTGAGCAATGCTTCTCCATTGTTTAATTCATCTTTATCCCAATTCGTTGATCTTCTACAATCATATCATGAATAAAATCAATGTTTTTCCAGAATGGTTATAGAGATTGGTCTTCCAAGACGGTGATCATTTTCAACATCTGATCTGCCTATTACATTCCACAATTCAGTTTTTAATAGTGGCATATGTAGGACACTGATCGCTTAAGGTTTCTATCATATTTGCAAAAAATACTTTGCTTGATAATATCTTCAAAAATAAATACTTAATAACTTACTAAAACTTGTTTTTTTTTTCAAAATCTAGCTTTTAAAATTTACTATTTTATAACAGGCTCCAAAATCATTTATTTATAACAATCAGCATTGATGGCATTAGTAAATAAATTGGGTCCTGCAATCCGTCTTTTGCTAATTGCAATCCAAACCGCGAACATTTTAAAATATATCGACCAAGTACATTAGTTCTTTCTGTGAGTTGAATAATTAGTGTTTAAATAGTTTGCATTAAATGTCTTATAATTTTTCATTGCTGCATCTACTAACAATATTTTATTATTTGTTTTTTAGGTTTCAGTGGTCTTTCTGGAGGTGGCGATGACAGCTATGGAGGTGGCAGTTTCACAGGTAGTTCACTACCATCAGTACCTGCCTTCCCTATGGCTTCTGCACCCGCTGCGGCCCCCAGTATTCCCGATTTAGGTGGTGCTTCACTTGATTCAGGCTTACTGCAAAGCGGTGGTGGTGGTGGCGACTTTTCTGGCGGAGTTAGCATCATCGGAGATGGTGGCTCGTCTCAGGGACAGACTCTAGATCTTACTGGTCATGGTATGTACTATATTATATTAATTAACATAATTTTTCTTGTCCATATTTTCCATTTTTACTACTATATAATTGAGTTACAATTCTCAATATATAGACTATACATTTTTCAGCCAAGTATTAAAATTAATTCTGAGAAAATACAAATTATTTACTGTAAGAACAAAATGTTCTTGTAGTTACAATCTATCCACTGGCAAATAAGATAAATTCAGAAATTTAAACTTCCTATTTAAATACTGCCTTGCTTCGCAATTAACTAATAAAAACACCTCATCTTAAAGATTCAAAGTGATCATTAAATTATATATATTATTATGTCGTCACTAAATTCTGATACAATTTCCAGCTGGAAACGATCACAGCGGCAAAATCTTTGGAGGTAGCTTTATCTCAGCCAGTGTTGGTGGAAAATCTGGAAGTTATGCATCCTCAGAGGACGGTGGTGATTCAGGTGGTTACGACATCCACAGTTTAGGTGGTCTGTCTGGTGGTGATGGATTAGGATCATATTCTGGCGTTTCAAGTTACGACGTAGGACATGGCGGAGGAGACAGTGGAGAAATTAGCAGCGTCTTGACTTCCAGTTACGGAGGCGGTGATTTATTAGGTGGTGCCGGAGGCCATTGGAGTGGATACCATTAGCGACTGACTATTGAAATTCTTTTGTTAAGCTAATTATGGGAACGCGAGTTTCCAACGCTGTACATATTTCCTGACTGTGTTGTTATTTTTTGTTGTTGATTTTTTTATTGTTGTCATTGTTTCAATAAATTATGAATTACTTAATTAATTTTTAATTATCTGTCCTGTCCGAAAATGAAAACACATTATTTAGATAATTAAAGAAAATTAATTAACATATTTTTCAATATTTCAAATATTTCGCAATCTATTCGGGATTTTTGATGTCATGTAATTAATTTTGAAAATAATATGAAGATGGATACACAATTTCTCTTATCTGAAAAAAATGTGAGGCGTTATAAGAAGGATGTGTGTGTATTGCAATATAAAATACGGTTGACTTTTGAAAAAAAATCACAATTACACAGAAAAATTTCAAGTGTATACGTTTTTTAATGCCGCAATTGTACGTTTAACAACCTTTTGCACGTGTGGCGAGATACAATTTTCGATATCTTTCTCATATTTAAAATCACATACAATTACATTTTCATAATACCAACTTCGTATTAGCACCACGACTAGTGGCGCAAATTTTCTTTTTGGTGCCAAAAATGTGCGCCATTGATATCTGAAGAAAAATTTACTTTTGCTGAAGTTATACACCAATTTTATACTAGGATCACGATTTGTGGGGCAAATTTTCTTTTTGGAATCAAAAATTTGCGCCGTCTAAATTTAAAGAAAAACGTGACTTTTTCTGAAGTTATACACCAACTTCATACTAGAATCACGACTTGTGGCGCAATTTATTTTCGGCGCCAAAAATTTGCGCCGTAGATATCCGAAGAAAAATGCTACGTTTGCGGAAATTATATACTAACTTCATACTAGCATCAAAACTTGTGGCGCAAATTTCCTTTTTGGTGCCAAAAATTTGGGCCATCGATATCTGAAGAAAAATGCGACGCTCGTCGAAGTTAGATACCAACTTTATACTAACATAATGACTTGCGGTGCGAATTTTCTTTTTGGCGCCAAAATTGTGCACCGTCGACATTTGAAGAAAGAAATACCGGCGTATTTACGATAAGATATTGAGGGCGCTAATTTTTAACAAATTTGTACCAGAATTACAAGATCGCCATGAAATTAAATAAAAAAATTGAAAAAATTAACATTTCCGTTAAAAATAAATGCTGTTTTTTATTTATTCAGATGACCACAAAATCAGAATTTTTTAGTTATTCATATATTGCCAATACTATTTGACCAGTCAAATAAGATATGTCAAATTTGAAAAGCCCGATTTACATTGATAATATATTAGTGTACGGGTTTTATACCTATGTCAGGCAGTGTACCATACATATAGTACCTTTTTTTAAAGCTAAAATTTATTTAAATATTAAAAAAGGTAAAAGATTATATTACATTAAATAACCTATTTTTGGTGTTTTTTTAATTAACCGGCCGCTACTCCTAAATAACATTACTTTTATCTCGTATTATCAATTACGGCCAAGAAAATAAGAATTTCCTTTCTAATATTATATATATATATATATATATATATATATATATATATATATATATGTGTGTGTTAATTCCTTAGTTTAATTTCTGAAATGGTAAAAATATGGATGGCAGCGACTCTAAGTAAAAAACAAATACACAAATAACTGTACACATATTCATATCAACAAAATTTTTAACTTAATCAAGAAACTCCTCTTTTATACAGTTTTATTATATTTAAGTTTTTACCTTATACAGACTTTAATGCAATGACGGTTTCTAGCGGGCAGTAATTTTCAGTAATTCTTAAAAATCTGACAATTGTGTGTTCACTAATATTGCTATATTCATTTTTGTTTTCTAGATTTTGTAAATGATAGAGGTTATGTTACGCTAAAACTTTTTAACATAATATTATATATTTGAGTTATAATATATATACACATACTGAGTTATAATAGATATACAATGAGTTCTGAAGAAATTAATGAGATTTCTTCTAAAATGGTAATAGACAAACCAATTTTTAAAAAACCTGTGTTAATAGGTAAAGTTGGTAAATTTCCAAAAAAGATTATTAAGGGAAACAGTGAGCAAAAAACAGAAACTAGTTCTACCATTATAGAAAACGTACTAGATTCATCTGAATCTCAAGAATTAAAGGAAAACGAATGTAAGTTTTCCATTTCAATCTAAATTCAAAAAGTTAAATAATTATTGTAGCATTGCCTAAAAATGAAGAAATTTGTGAAAACAAACAATTACCTCTTCCATACAAGGAACCTATATGGTCGGGCATACCTGAAACTACTGGAAAACAATATAAATTAGAAGTTTTAAAACTTGGTTCAATTATTGAAACCATTGATCTGATGGGAAAACCATTTTGGGTGTTTGGACGATTGACAAATTGTGATATATGTATGGCGCATCCCACAATATCAAGGTTAATGGAATTAATTTTAAGTATTTCTTCATTTATTTTTTTTTTATTTCAGGTATCATGCGGTTTTGCAATATAGAACTACAGAATTAGATGATCAACCAAAAGGTTTTTATTTATATGACTTGTCAAGCACACATGGTACATTTTTAAATAAAAATAAGATAAAATCAGGAACTTATATAAAAGTATATGTAAGTACATTTTCTAGTTAACTGATACATCGTTAACATCATCATAAATTCCTTTACTTGCATTGTCTAAGCTGGTAATTGTTTTACTGATTGTTTCTTCTAATGTTTGAGTTTCGTTCTTAGTTTTCGTTTTTAAGTTATGCAAACGTGTTTGTAAATTATTTAGTTTCTGTTGTACACATTTGATTTCTTCTTCGATTTCGTCCTCTGTTTTGTCTATGTCATCAAGGGAATATCGTGCTTCCATATTGTCTATATGGTCACGTTGAAAAGCGAATTTTATGGTTTCAATATCTTGTTTGGCATTTTTTAGAAAAGCTCCACTAATGTCAAGTCTTTTACGTAAATGTGTAAAATATTTTTCTGTAGTTTTGTGTCTCTCATCTGCCATGAGTTGCATTGCAGCAGTTTTGTCAACTAATGCCTTTATTTTTTCATAACTGTCCTCTGTTTTATAATTTTGATTATTTTGCGATTTAGTTTGCTTTAAACTTTGTTTCGTTTTATTTTCAAATTTCTTTACATTCATTTTTTTAATAAAATTTAAATGGTGAATTTTCAGATGAGTAATGACACTAATGACATATGCAAACAATGACAGTCTGTGTGTTTTTTTTTTTACCAAATTATGTCTACAAATGTTTGATCAATAAGGAACAAGTATATGTGTACTAGTTGTGATTTGTACTTGAATATGAACGTGAGTTCTCATTTAATATCTGTAAATTCAATTATGTATCATGTCAATCTTTTCATTATAAATCCTATTTATAACGGGTGCTCAGTAAAATTCAGACTCAAGTAGGTTTTGGACAAAAATTCAAATGTCCTAACCTAAGTCCATGATTCGCATTAAATTTTAAATGTCAAATTTTGTCTGTAAATAATTGTCAGGATTGTCAGAACTGATATCAAAAATAGTATTGCATATTTTTGAATTTTAAAATGGTATTTTCAAAATGGTCGAAAGATCAATAGACAGACTCTGTTTAAGATTGTTTAGAAGGATTTCATAACCTTGTATTTAATTATAATTTCAGGATACAGTCAATAGAATTTTCCAGTTTTTAGACAAACCAGGGGTAATATTAAGTATACGGGTAGTGAAAGTTATTGGATAAGAAGTAGTGGAACATGTAAAGGACTTAAAAAGGAACAACTTTGAGTATAAACTTAAAGGGGGAACAAAGAAAATTTGAATTCGAGTAGGATTTTCATAATTGATATTATTGAATTTATTTATTCAAGTTTTTATTTATGTAAACCATATACTCTGTATCAGTATTCATCATTATGAAGGGCTTCTAGCAGACTATTCGTATCGGCAGACTAAATTGATTGTTTTACAATAATTAGTAGTGTAATATAACATGTTATAACTAGAGAACGAACGCAATTTCCATAAAGCGCAATCGGCAATTGGAATTGTGTATAACGTCGCTCAGTACATCCCGGCGTAATTCAATGAAGTATTTGTTTGACTTACTCGGACACCTGGTCTCGCCGCGATAACAATGGACAAGCCAGCTATTGTATTCGGAGAATATAGTGTTTTTTAAAGTGTTTTCATGAGCGTAGATAGAAGCGGGGTTTTTATAATGTATTTTATTTATTAGTTTATATTTCGTAAGATAAATAAAGTGCTGTGAGTGAGTTTCTTGTTTTCATAGTTTTAACTGTTAATTACATCGTAATTTTTGTGATAGATTCTGTTTAATATCGTTTGATTGAATCTATTTCTACCAATTATTTCGACGTAAGTGTGCATTGAATTTCGTTTAGTTTCAATACCTTACGCACACATTTTTAGTTTTTATTTATTTAGATCTAGAGCATTGTTTAAGTTACTTTTTCAGACATGATATGGAAGAATGTCGAGAACGGCATTGTAAAACAATGGCGAGTTGGATTGACAGTCATACTGACTGTATGTCCATTGTCAGTGATTCCGAAATTTATTACAAAATCCGTAAAATATCGTCAAAAATTCGTCACTTAGGATCGCAAACACATCTGAACTCTGTAAAACTTTTATGGCGGCTAATATTCCATTAAATAAACTTAGCAATCCCACTTTAAAAATATACTGGTCGAAATGTTCCTGATGAATCAACTTTACGCAAATATTATGTTTCTAGGTGCTATACGAGAACAGTAGAACGCATTAGAAGCCATTTTTTAAATCAATACATATGGATAAGCGCCGACGAAACGGTGGATATGTTAGGACGCTGTGTGGTAAATGTTGTAGCTGGTGTACAGTTGTTGAAACCATTAAGGAGAATATGCAAAAAATGCTTCATTCGGACGCCACGTACAAAGAAAAAATACTTTTATTTTCAGTGATAGTGCTGCTGCGTATATGTTAAAAACAGGCAGACTATTGAAGAAAACATATCCTAATATGCTGCATATTACTTGTGTAGCACATGCTCTCCACAGAATCTGTGAATATATCAGAGACACTTTTCCGGAAGTTGATAGACTTGTATCAGCTTTTAAAAAAGTTTTCAGAAAAGCACCATTGAGAGTAGCTCTTTTCAGGCAAAAATTTCCATCTCTGTCACTGCCTCCCACTCCAGTAATAACTAGATGGGGAACATGGCTGGAAGCTACTAACTATTATGCTGAGAATTTCGATAGTCTAAAACATTTCGTAACACTGCTAAAGGAGGATGCTAGAAGTATTGGTGAGTGCAAGGAGCTCACACAAATCCCAAATTTAAAAAATCAGTTGTACTTTCTTCACGAACACTTTGGAAAATTGCCAAAACTAATCACTTATTTTGAAAATCGAAATCTCAAATTAAATGACGGATTAACCACATTAGATGTGGCTGTTAATAATTTGAAAAGTATTCCAAGTGACTTCGGATGTGGCCTTCGGCAAAAGTTTGAAGCAATTCTTAATAGAAATCCAGATTTAATTACATGGCAGCAATTATGTATGGAGACAATTCCACAAAATCTAACGGCTAAATATGAAGAAATAAAAGAATATTTCCAGTATGCACCTATAACCAGTTGCGATGTAGAAAGGACGTTTTCTATTTATAAGGATGTACTTAATTCAAAGAGAACAAAATTGACAGAAGAAAACCTTGAGAAACTATTGCTAGTCAATATTAATACTCCTTTACTCAACTTGAACGACAAAATGAACAAATAAAAATGTTCCAATTATAGAAATAAAATTAAAAACTTTGAAAATACAACTTTTCAACAAATAAATATGTATTTCGTAATTTTATAGATCACCACCCGTTCGTTTTCCAATTATATAAATAAAATTAAATATTTTAGAAATACAGCCTTTCGCAAGTACTGCACTGGGTGGTAAGCGTGTCCGTTCTCTAGTTATAACGGAACATAATATGTTGTGTTACAACATAACATTTTATTTTATCATTATATTCGCATTTTAGGTAGGTCACTTGTTAAAATTAGGTTTAAGTTCAAGATCCTATT
Source organism: Melolontha melolontha (assembly GCA_935421215.2). Classification (NCBI taxonomy): domain Eukaryota; kingdom Metazoa; phylum Arthropoda; class Insecta; order Coleoptera; family Scarabaeidae; genus Melolontha; species Melolontha melolontha. Next base: position 116,844,793 of record OW285243.1, on the reverse strand, counting down.
TATTATCTGGCCCAGAAAGTGACACAGAAGAAGAGAGTGAATTAAGTGTAACCGAACTAAGAAAGCAACGACAAGAAGAATTAGCCAAGCGAGAGGAAGCTGAAAAAGAAGCAAAAAGAAAAAGGGAAGAAGAAGCAGAAGCTTTACAAAAGAAGCTTGAAGAACGTGGCGTGGATTGGGGTCTCGGTAATTATCGTTAAAATAAGTAGTGATTTCGTCCACAATCTTTTCAATTTACTGAATATTAAATGTTTCAATTTTGTTAAAAAGAAACTCTCATTGAAGACTATGACTAGTATTTGTATCGTAGATACGAATTTCGGCAACTAGGTTGTTATATTCAGCAAGAAGTAATCGCAATGTGGGGTTAGAATAAACCTGATACAAAAATCGAGAAAGACTGTGTTGTTGAAGACTGTGGCTAAATAAAACCTTAAAAAGGGCAGAAAACTTACCACACTAGTATTTATAACCTATAGCTTATTTCAAATAAGAATGGAACAGGTGACGCTGTAATCTGAGTGCAATTTACACAGGATCTTAATATTTGTTTGTCTGATAGAGCAGTCATGAGTTGTTCTTAATAACCACTATATGATGGATGTCTCTTTAGTTTTACATATAGCCTCATAGAGGGCGCTAGTAATAAAACGTCAGGTGTTAAAATAAATCACAATCTTTCGTTAACCTAAATCTAAAGTTTCATCAAGATACAGCAAGTGATTTAGTCACCGAAAAACGAAATTGAGTCGATAAAATTTTCGCGCAATTTTTTACAACCTTCGGAGAGGATTAAATGAATTCCAACGTGGACACACCACTATCAGCAATGATTCCGGGACAGGTCCGCCAAGAACAGCAGTCACCCAGAAACACATCGATGCTGTTCGCTGTCTGATTAAAGAAGATAGTCATGTGACATTTTATGACGCGATAAAGAAATTCATTTAACAGGGTATTATTTTACATGGTTTGAAAAAAAAAATTCCAAATCTATAAAATGTATTTATTTAAAAATATTTTTATTTTACAAAACAAACAGTGAGCGCATATTATAAAATACACAGAATTTAAACTAAAATTTCACAATCTGAAGTAAATGCAATCAAACTTTATAACGACGATTTCCATTCATTTATTTCACCTTTTTGTTCACAGAAAGACACATTATTATATGCTAAACATATTAAAATTACTCATTTTCATGATAAGAACATAAATCTATAATAATTCGGAGGAGAATCCAGTATTTATAGTAGTACAAGTCAAATTTTCTAGCATCTTGTCAACAATATGATGACATTTGTTAGTCTTCCTTACATCAACATCAAAAGAAATTCTTTCTTTGGGGACTGTGGTTAAGTAAAAAACTTAAAAAAGGTATATAACCCCTTACCACAATTATTAATCGTATCCTAAATACGTATTTCGACAACTAAGTTGTCATCATCAGTAGGTAAAACCACTAATTAAAAAGTCGCACATGGGACACAGTAAAGGTAGAAAACCGCTCACGCACCAACTACTTTTCACCGCGTCCACGTATAGACTAATTTTAACATACGAAAAAATAAACTACGGAACTAAAATACGAAGAGGTCGAGAGAGACACTTACCTAGAAAAGGGTCTACCCAGATGTTTATGAGTTTATGAGTCAATTTGAAGTAGAATTTAAAAATAACGCTAAATATTTCCCGAGAGTCTGGATTAGGTATGTAGATGACATTCGCGCGATTTTTGATACACGAAAATGCGAATTAGACATGTTCGTTAATCAATTAAATTTGAAATTTCCGACGATTAAATTTACAGTGAAAAAGGAACACAATAGCAAGATCCCATTTTTAGATACCTTACTGATCAGGAATAAACATAAAATAGAAATCGATATTTTCCGGAAAGAAACCAATGTTAATAGATTCATCACCGCGGATTCAAATCATAGTTATCAACATAAGACAGCTTCCTTTAATTTCTTAGTCAATCGGTTACTAAATTTTCCGTTAACAAAAGAGAGATATGAAATAGAACTTGATTTCATTAAAAATATCGCGAAATACAATGGCTTTGACATAGAAATAATCAATAAATTAATTGGACAAACTAAAATTAAAAAACAATCCGCGAATCTACAAGTTTGATATCTCAAAGTAACCAGGAGAAAAAATACATCTGTTTACCATACCACCTCGTCACGAAAAACATTAATAAAGTTGTGAAAGAAAGAGGTCTCCAGGTTGCCTTCCGGTCAGAAAATACTATCAAAAAATCTCCTAGGGAATACTAAAGATAGAGCTAATTTCAATTCGAAATCAGGTATATACGAAATTAGTTGCGAGGATTGTAATCTGAAATATATAGGCCAAATTAAACGACCAATAATAACCCGTTTTAAAGAACACATATCACATATTAAATACAATAGACCGGATAAATCCAATGTAGCCAACCACGCTTTGAGCACACTGCACAACGTATCGATTACAGGGTTGAGGTTGGTCAAAGGAATTAATAAACCCCACGAACTTGATGCTTACGAAAGTATAAATATCGCGAGCGATAGGTCACCGATACCATTCAGTTGTCTCTTTGCATTTTTATTAACATAATTGTGTCATCGTCGTTTTTAAAAACCGAAGTTTATTAAGACATGTTTATTGCCGGTCCCCTGAAGGAAAGTATGTTGACCGCCTTTTGCGTTCGACAATTCAACTCGGAGAATAAACATCTGGGTAGACCCTTTTCTAGGTAAGTGTCTCTCTCGACCTCTTCGTATTTTAGTTCCGTAGTTTATTTTTTCGTATGTTAAAATTAGTCTATACGTGGACGCGGTGAAAAGTAGTTGGTGCGTGAGCGGTTTTCTACCTTTACTGTGCCCCATGTGCGACTTTTTAATTAGTGGTTTTTACCTACTGATGATGGCAACTTAGTTGTCGAAATACGTATTTAGGATACGATTAATAATTGTGGTAAGGGGTTATATACCTTTTTTAAGATCAAAAGAAATGTTTTTAATGAATATTAATTGGTTAATCGGAAGTACTAACAGCATAGAAAAATTCTTCACTAACAATAAACAAACTTCTGACAGAACAAGTTAAAAAATCTGATTTTGTCTGCGTAAATTTGCCCTGTATTTTAACCAATCGCAAACGATTATTTTAAGCCCTATCTTTTTCCAACGCTCCTTTCTTATTTATAGATATTTGCTAGACGTCGATGTATACTGTGAACTCATGTTCAAATGGTGATTAGATCCGGCTGAATATGACAACGTAGTTGCCGAAATACGAATCTAAGATACAAATACTAGCGTAGTAATGATTTCTTAACCTTTTTTTTCAAGTTTTCACATTGTTTATTAGGCGAAGATGCTGATGAAGAAACTGACTTATCTGAAAATCCGTTCGCCCAAACAAATAATGAAGAATTGTACTTGGATGACCCTAAAAAGGCTTTACGTGGTTTTATGGAAAGAGAAGGTTATGATTTCGAATACGATTGTACAGAGCAAGGTATGGGTCAGTTTCTATGTAGGGTTGAATTACCTGTAGACGACGAACGTGGTAAACCAATAGTCGCCGAAGTACTGCATAAAGGAAAGAAAAAAGAAGCTGTAATTCAATGTGCATTGGAAGCCTGTAGAATATTAGACAGATACGGTGTATTAAGACAAGCGACACATGGTAAAGTTAACCTTTCTAGTTTTAGTATTTAATAATTCTTGCAAATCAAAATATTTCAGAATCTAGAAAACGGAAAGCGAAAAATTGGGAGGAAAACGATTTTTACGACAGTGACGAAGATACTTTTCTAGACAGAACAGGTACAATTGAAAAAAAACGTGAGAATAGAATGAAAGCTAAAGTACCAGCTAAAGCAGAAACTTATCAAAGTTTGGTAAGTATCTGTTTGTGCATAGGTAATATGTTACATTATAATATTCATAAATATATTTTATTTGTACAGATTGAGAAGGAAGCAGATTTACAAAACCAAATTTCTACCATTGAAAGGCAATTACGAAATTCAAACAGAGATTCTTGCATTGCAAATTCATCGACCGCTGAAGAAGACAGCTTGGATCACTATATGAAAGAATTGAAAGAAATGAAACTGGATAAACAGGCTGTCAAGAAGCTGAAATCGGATTTGAACAAGCTTAAACAAGATCTCGCCAATGTTGTGAAGTTGATTACTATCGCAAAACCCGCTGAGTTACCAACATTAGTAAAAGAAACTAAAACACTTTCAAATGAAAATAAACCTAAAAATAAATTACCTATTTTTGGAAAGCGGTTAAAAGTAAAAGTACAAATGCCCGAAAGAAAAGAAAATGTTAAAAATAGGGCTGCTGATGATGATGATAATGAAGAGGAAGATTATGATGACGATGCTGACAATGATAATACAATCCAGGAGCTTAAATCTGTAGTAAAAACCGACGAAGAGATTTTAAAAATAAATCAATTATCTGATAGTATAAAGCTGTCACCAACGACTAAAATAAAAAAGATTACACCTAATAGCAATGAAAAAGTCTTGTCGGAGCTTTCTAAGATAGATACAACATTTAAAATGATATTTCCATTAATGTCTAACGAATCGGAAAATTATTTAAGGGAAATTTGGTTTAAAATGAAATCCCTTCATCCAGATTATTCCAAGACATCACAAAAAGATATTGTAGACTTATTTGAAAAGTATATAAACAGTGTTAAATATATAACTGCAATAGATAGTTTTAGTAAAGAAATTGATTCGATTTCTAATATGTTTCAAGCAATCGAAACGAATAATGAAATTATTTTAGCTGCAAGCAAATTAATAAGTTTGGCAAAAGAAATAACTCTGATAGTAAATAGGATTGATGATACTGAGGAACCTGATTTTGATCAGAAAATGGAAGACGATGAGTCTACTTCGGAACAAAGTTCTGAAAAAAAGAAGAAAAAGAACCAAAGACGATTACAACAAAGACAAGAAAAAGCTGAAATAGAAAAACGGAAAGGCTATGAGGAGGATGCTACTAAGGAAGATTATAATATGTGGATACCACCTCAAGGACAAACTGGTGATGGGAGAACTAGTTTAAATGAAAAATATGGTTATTAATATGTGTGTGCGCTGAAAATATATGTTATTTTAAACTTTGTAAATAAATCCGTAATAAATATATTTTTCTAAGTGATTTAGTACACCCTCCACTGATATTCCATTGATAATTGTATATTTTCCTTATGATTTGGAAATTTCATGAATTTTATGACCTTAAATTAAATATTTCCGTACGTGTAGCACACAAAATCTTCAAATAATTGACAACAATTGGTTTAAAAGTTATTGCCAACTTTGACGTCACCCAGTGCTGCCAGGTGGAAAAATGAAAAAGCTGTAGATTTAGATATAAAAGAGTAGATTCAAATATAAAACGATAGATTCAGACATAAAACGGTAGATTCAGATATAAAACGGTTGATTAAGATATAAAACGGTAGATTCAGATATAAAACTATAGATTCAGATATAAAACGGTAGATTCAGATATAAAACCGTTGATTAAGATATAAAACTATAGATTCAGATATAAAACGGTAGATTCAGATATAAAACGGTAGAATCTGATATAAAACTATAGATTCAGATATAAAACGGTAGATTCAGATATAAAACTATAGATTCAGATATAAAACGGTAGATTCAGATATAAAACTATAGATTCGGATATAAAACTGTAGATTCAGATATAAAACTATAGATTCAGATATAAAACGGTAGATTCAGATATAAAACGGTAGATTCAGACATAAAATGGTGGATTCAGATATAAAACGGTAGATTCAGATATAAAATAGATTTACATGATTTTTATAAGAATTTTGTACAAAAGAGAAAACATAAAAGATATTTATTTAAGAAGAGTTTTATACAGAAGATAAGAAATACAATTTACATAAAAAATAAACAATATTTCTTCTATAAGAGTATTTTATAAGTACAGGGTGGCCCAAAATGACCGAACGGGTTTGAGTTCATTATAACTTCTTATTTAAGACATAATTATTAATTTTTTTAAATTTTAAATACAGTATATTAACGGAGTATATTTTTAATTTAATTATGAAAAATTATATCTCGTAAGTGGTGGCCATTTTCTGCTTCGCATATACGTGCTCTTTCCAAAACATTTTCCATAACCTTTCGCAAAACTTCAGGTGTTATGTTGTTGATTTCGTCGCGTATATTATTTTTTTAATTGCTGTATGGTTCGAGGCTTATTAATATAGACTTTTCCTTTCAAATAACCCCAAAGGAAACAGTCTGAAGCGGTTAAATCCGGTGAACGCGGAGGCCAATTAAAATCGCTTGTACGGGAAATAATTCGTTCACCAAAGATGTCGCGTAAAAGAGCCATTGTGTCCCTCGCAGTGTGCGCTGTGGCTCTATCCTGTTAGAACCATACTTGCGGATGGTTTTCCACGGCTGGCCTTAAAAAATTTTCCAACATTGTCCGATATCTAACACCAGTGATGGAAACGGCGACACCGTATTCATTTTCAAAAACATATGGGCCAATTATCCTTTCCGACGAAACACCGCACCAAACGGTACACTTAAGTGGGTGTAATTTTCACTGTTGAACTACTCTTGGATTTTCCGTAGCCCATATCCTGCAGTTTTGCCTATTAACGAACCCATTTAATTGGAAATGGGCTTCGTCGCTCATAATTAAATTATGAATAAAATCCATGATTTTCTTCTGCTTTTTGACGAAAATAAATTGCATAATCAAGTCGTTGCTGGTAATCTGTCGGTTTCAATTGTTGGACAAGCTGAATTTTGCATGGAAACATTCTTATTGTATGCAAAATTCTCTGCAGCGACCCTCTTGAGAGGCCAAGTTGTGTCGAACGTCTCCTGGTTGATGTTTCTCCATCTTCCCGAATACTTTCCTGTACCCGTTCAATATTGTCATCCGTGTGCACCGTTCGTCGTCTGCCGGCACCAGGAAGGTTCCTTACTGCCCCTTGTTCTCGAAAATTTGCAACCAGACGGTATATTGTTGACTCTGAGGGTCCAACCCGCACATTAAAATAACGACGATATGCACGCTGAGTCAAAACAATGGATCGTTGATTTGAGAAATAAAGTTCAACGATTTTGGCACGTTGTTCAATTGTGTACTGTTCCATTTTAAATTCCCCAAGTCTTCTTTACAAAATACTGAAAACAAAAAAAAAAAAATTATAATAAAAAAGTTATAAGGAATTACCCCTTCTGTCCCCCTTCTGTCATTTTGGGCCACCTGTATATACAAGATGTAAGATATACAATTAACATCATATACATAATATGACTCATCATCGCTGATTTTCGTGTCTAAAATTTTATTTCAATATCTTTAATTAATTTACATTGTTCCACACATTTACAATACCTACTCATCACTGTATAAGGTAACCACCTACACTTTTTAAGATAACACTGAAATCTGAAACTCAATTTGATAAAATTATTTTTACTAATTTATTGATATTGCACTTGGTTTTTATATTTTCCATAAGAATTAACTCGTAAACATCGGCATCAATTCTAACAACACAAACGTATAATATATTTGTGTATTATACCTATGGTTCACATATGTTATGTTTATGCATACAGATCAACTTTAAAAAATTCTGCTGATTAAATACAAACATTAATATACAGAATAATATACCTATGAAATACAATTTTAATTTAATTTGTATTAATGCAGTTTTGCGATAGATTTTAAGCTAAAACGGTAGACCTAACAGCAATCATAACATTCATTCATAACTGTTGGAGATTGTTATAGAGGATATCGTTTGTAAGATATAAGTTAAATAAATCTAAAAAGGTAAGTAAAATGAATCTAATTTGTGAACAAATATGCTTTAAAATATTATGATTTTGTAAAGTATAAATGAGAACAAACATGATTGGCATTAACAGAATAACTTTAAATGAATATTTGAACGTGTAATACAAGAATGAATTTTCAATAAATTCATATACTTATTTCTTAGACCGTGTAAAGTCCTCTTAAAATGTTTTATTTATGGTTTTAATTCAAGGCTGAATAAATTTAATTAAAAACGAAATTTTATATTTATATGATAGGATATTTAATAATTCTTTGTTAAGTATATGTTACCTAAAATTTTTTTAAAATAAACATTTCTTAAAATTCGAATGTAAATCATGGAAACATTTTTAAGTTGGCATTTTGACCAGTGGATATGTCAAGTGTATGTTGGTGGATGTGTCAATATGTGTATCCATGTGTATCTATGGTATGGGTATATACCTGATGACATATAATTTTTTTACGAAAGCAAAATTAGCTATTTTAACTAATTAAAAAGTATTGTAATTCGTAAGAATTGAAAATGCAGGGACCACCCGTTTTTATAGATATAACTCCTGAAGATCAGGTTCGTTATTCCAATAATTATATGATTTACAACGTGTCCATATGACGTTAAAGGTTATGTGTGAATTTGTAGGCTCAGGAAATTAGGGTATATTTAAAAGGTTTAGGAGCTGAAATATCAGAAGAAAAATCACCGAAAGGTATCGAAGATGATTTACATAAAATTATTGGAGTATGTGATGCCTGTTTTCGAGAAGGCCAAGAAGCTGAAGTTGAGAGTGTTTTGGTTGATATAGTATCTATTATGGTTCTTGTATGTTTCGATTATATCGATTTTAAACAAGTTTCTATCGTTAATTCTTCCGTAGATACCTTTAGAGCGATCTGAAAATATTATTTTAGCATTCTGTGAAAAGTTAACGAAAGCGCCTGGTTCAAAACTGGGATTAGTATGCTTGAAAGCGTGAGTAGATAACGAAGATTGCCTATCTATTTTAATTTATATTTACAAATTAATATCTAGGTTATGGTTACTTTTCCAGTCATTAGATGAACGTTTTCCGATGAGATACCATGTTTATTATCATTTAATTGTCATAGCAAAATCTACAGATCAGGTTAAATTAGTATTTCGTGATGTTGATCATCTTAAGCAACAATTTGCTCTTTGTCCACCATCAAGTGAACAATTACAAAAATTATACCGACTTTTGCATGAAGTACTGGTGAAAAATAATCAAAGGTAAGTTTTTGGTATACAATTATTATTATTTATATTATATTTATTGGCCATATTTATTTAATGAACCATTTTCAATTTTTTTATGTATTGTAGTACCAACTGTAACTTTAGCTTGAGAATGTATGGCTTGCACAATATTAAGACTATCGTTGTACATACACAAAATAGGTTATTTAAGTCATATTCTGTAATAAAAAACAATATTGAAAATGTAGTTCATTTCAACTTACTTTAATTTGACTAAATAGAAAGTATATATCTTTAAAACATCCCCTGGTGTAAGAGTATGATCAGTTAACGATAATGTAAATGAGATTTAGGTACCATCGGGACCATAGATATTAGAATGATAACATTTTTCTACTGTATAATAAACTTTTATAAAGACGTTATTGGTCGTGATAAAGTAGACATATTTATAACATGCATTTGAACAGTAACGTTGTCTTAAAATTTGCAAGCCCAAAAATGGTGCATCTTGTGGTTATGCAGAAAAAACAAAATAACTTGTAAGATGTGTATAGTCGTTAAATTTTCCGTGCTCCCGGTGGTACCTTGGGCCTTAGATGCGCAGAGTGTATTTTGTAATATTCGTGCAATCATTTATAAATACATGCATTAATTAAACACAAATTTATATAAATACGAGTTCTTAAACGCGGAAATATGAAGTGAATCACTTACAAATGTATATATTATTCTTACATATATAATGCACTATTGTAAATAGAAGCAAACTATGAATAAATACCTATTATTTTTAATCTTATTTTCTAAACAAAAAAATAAATTCTTGTATGTTTTACAACACATTATCACACCTAAAAAAACACTTAGTCACATACTTTAGACATCTTCTAGGTCAGTGCTGTTTCCATCACTTTCATTTTAATTAATTATAAATTTCTGATGAATGTTCACATTTTCTATTTTTATTGTATGTCTAATGCAATTTTTCCATTTTGCTGGCGTTGTACTTGTCTGCTATTTAGTCAAATTAAAATAAGTTGAAACCAACTATACATTAAGATTAGGTACAGAGCCTTCATTATTTGTTGTAACATGATACATATGCAACCAACATTACAGATTGGTACTACTATACAAATATTCCTAGTTCAAAATAGTTTGACAGATGTTTTTTAATTTTATTTTAATTGAAACGTAAGTAATTTCTTGGAATAATAAAAATAAATATTAGTTGTATGTTTATTCAATTAAAACACTAGTGTTTATTATCATTTTAATAGCATAAATTTTATTTACAGTTAATAATGAAAAAATTGTCAATTTTGCCTCTGTACAAACACATTTTATGAGGAGCTAACGTACTGAAAGCTTTTTCACAATAACATATTTATAATAAATGTTGGAAATGATGACCATTTTGTTGCAAACAAATATTCACCCTACGTTTTAAATTTTCAAAAACATTAAGTAAATCATTCTGCGTAATGTTATTTATTTCATGCACAATTGCTGCTTCTAGTTCTTGTAAATTATGTAGTCTATTTCTATATATCCTATTTTTCAAATGTCCAAATAAGTAAAAATCAAGCGGAGTAAGATCGGGAGAGCGGGGTGGCCATAAATTAAACAGTCTATCGTCGTAAAATTCTGTCAAATAGTGGTATGTGTCTCTGGCCGTGTAAGCAGGTGCATTATCTTGTTGAAACCAGCCATTTTCTAATTCATCGTCATGCAGCTGATTAATAAAATCATTTAATATTCCTCGATATCTTGCTGCAGTAATGGTATCGTAAAAGAAAATTGGCCCAATAATTCTTCTTCTCGACATTCCCACCCATATTCCTACTTTTAAAGGATGTAATGATGTTTCTACTAGTTGGTGTGGATTTTTTTGTAGCCCAAGATCTATAATTTTGTGAATTTACGTATCCTGTAAGATGTACCCATGCATCGTCACTAAAAAAAGTTAAATCTAGGAGATCATCGTTCATTCGATTATTAAACCATTCACAAAATCTAATTCGCCTATCGTAATCGACTGGATGTAACTGATGAACAACAGTAACTTTATAAGGATGTATATGTATCTTTTTTGTTAATGCTTTGTGACATGTTCCAACTGAAAGACCTACAAGAACATTTTTTTGAATGTTAACTTTGTACAATTAAAAATAAATATGAAATACCTGTTTGCTGAGATAGTTTTTTAACTGATTTATGAGGGCTATGTTCTACTCGCTGCCGAATATCATCTACAACAGCTTCAGTTAATTTGGTGGGCCTCCCAGTCGATTTCCCTTTACAAATACAATGTTTATCCTCAAAACGATGTGTTATAATATGTCTACGATGTCGAAATGAATCATAATCAAAGTCAAAATCTGGGAAGCGTTGTATAAATTGATCTATACAACTTGGAAGTGAAACTCCAATTGCCTTCGGCATCTTGTGTAGCACTTCTATAATGGGCCACTAAAATGAATGCATCTTGTTCGACGGTAAATGCCATTTTGGCGGTTATAACCTAAAATGAAATTATTTTATTTATGCATACATTCAATGTTATTAATAGATAACTAACCTTCACAAAAGTTAGAATATCTTCAATAGCTCTTCAAAGAACTGACTTTTTTAACGCGAAATAAATATAAAATTAATGCAAAGAAAATCTAATTGACACAATACACAAAACGTACAAAACTGTCATAACAAAAAAATATTGCAACACGTCACGTGGGTTACAACCTATTATGAAGGCACGGTATTTATTATCTTCATTTGTCAAACCAGTTATTTTATACAACAAATTTGTTTACTTAAAGTTCAAAAAACTATTTTTTTTTTGTAGTGAACAAGCAGCAAAAGTAATGGTAGAATTACTAGGAACTTATACTGCCGAAAATGCATCACACGCCCGAGAAGATGCGATACGGTGCATTGCCTCGGCATTAGCGGACCCTAATACTTTCTTGTTAGATCCTCTTCTGTCATTAAAACCTGTAAAATTCCTACAAGGCGAATTAATTCATGATTTGTTATCGATATTCGTTAATGATAATTTAGAAAGTTATCTTAAATTCTATAAAGATCACAAAGAATTTGTTACATCTCAAGGATTAAATCATGAACATAACATGCAAAAAATGAGACTTCTATCGTTTATGCAGTTGGCCGAAACTAACCCGGAAATCAGTTTTGATGTCATCAAAAAGGAATTGCAAATACCTCTCGAAGAAGTGGAGAGTTTTATCATTGAAGGTTTGTACTTATTTTCAAAATTTTTAATTGTGTTTGAATCTCTTAATGATTATCTGTCTACTTTCTAGTTTTAAAGACAAAATTAGTTAGGGCACGTATGGATCAAGCTGCGAAAAAGGTATACGTTTCAAGTACTATGCATCGTACGTTTGGTAGGGCACAGTGGCAACAACTGCGAGATTTATTGTATTCGTGGAAAGCAAATATAAGTTCAGTCCAAGAAGGTATGAAAACGATCGCTGCAGCACAATTAGAACTAATGAATCAACAATAATTTATTGTAAACAACTTTTCAAACGTTTATCACGAATTTTTTAATTAAAGAAGTATTCTATAATTGCTTTATTTGTCTTTCCTTTCCACTTATTCCACTTATTTTCCAATGGCAAGTGCATTTTTTTGAAGTGAAGGTGTTATTGTATATAAATTGTGTATGTAAATGATAAAAAAGTATTTGAATAAGCGGAAGATTAGTTTTAAAAGTTGGCATTAAATACTGTCTATTAGTAGAAAGAATATTCTAATACTGGCACCACCTCCACCTCTGTAGCTCAGTCTAATCTTAAGTTGTTGGGTCGGGTTAGATTGTTGGTTTATTACCTACCACTTCAAAGATAGAGATGGTGCTAGTATCCCCTCTACTGTCATACATAAGAAATATACCGGAGTTGTAAATATTGCACAAAAGTGCCCGTTAAAATGCATATTCGCCCGCTATAACAGAAATATAAATAGAAGTGGGAGTCGTCTCGACTTGGAATAGCCCGTTTACTACCTAGGGACGATCACTGCAGATCTTAACTTGTGCTTTATTGGCTGATTGGTAGACCAATGGCAACATCTCTAACTTTCCAACTACTTTTAAAATATGCTATTTCAAATATGAAATTACTCGGATAATTAAAAATTACTGAAAAGCAACTTCCATCAACGGGAACGTACAGACGCGTTTCGCTCTAATTGAAGCTTATCAATGTACGGTATCTCGAAGACAGACATGGCTTTTCAATTCTCTACTTTGTGTATATATAGTTAACATTCTGAACTTACTGCAAATGAGAATTAATGAATATTAAATCCCATTTTTACATGTCAATGTCGCCTTATGTGATGCATTAATAACTACAATCCGACAAACCAAGTTTGTACTAGCATGTATAACACACCTCGTCGCGACTACGATCTTACTAGTTGTTAGTACATGCTAGTACAAACTTGGTTTGTCGGATTGTAGTTATTAGGTTTGTTTTTGCAGGCGGTTTGAAAATCATTTTATAATCACTTTTACACGCATGCGTTAATTACAATCGTTTCCAAACTATCCCCAATTTTATCGTTGCTAAAACGAATTTCAAATTCGTGGCAGCTAGTGACATCTACCATACAAATAGTAGAATTTCAGAATTTTCAAACCTATCACATACTTCTTGAGCAAAACATGTCTGCTTACGCGAAAATGTTCTATGAATTCATTATCTGTGTATTGAGGAATAATTACTTCAAAATAATTTTCATTCCTTATTTTAATTTTATCTTGAAATTGTATTTCTTCTGCACTGGTAAACTCGCACTCAGTACTACTATTGTCACTAGTGCATAAACTAAATAAATCTGACATTCTTTTCATAAAACCACTACGATCTACACAAAACAGTCAAACAACGAGCCCCTTCAAAAAATATCATTTTTCGTCACATCACCAATTTCTTTGGAATTCGGGATTCTTATGTACTTTTATCTGCTAAAAACGATCCTGCTATTTAAATTCCAGTAGAACTCATAGTTTACCCTCCAGCGATCGCCAAAGTTGAACATGAATTTAAACCTATTTCGAACCTACCATAACTATGAACTCGCACTGTATATTTGGCGTTGGTAAATGACTTGAAGTAGAGAAAAGATGAAATCGCTAGACCCCTTGCGGCGATCGTCGATATTTTAATCCATAATGTCGGAAAAAATTCTCAAAATAGAACTATTTTTTCACAAATTTCTCGTTCCGAGCTCATTTTCTCGATTACGGTACGTTTTAGACCCAATAAACTAGACATATTCTTAATCTACGTGAAACGTACTTCAATTTCATATACGACAAACGTAATTTTTTAAAATTGAAAACTTGGCCTAATTGATCTCCCTAATAAAAAAATATTTTTGTCTTTCACGAGCTATCCAGCCTCAAAGTACAAATGTCCACGAATTACACCTATTTTCATGATTTGCAACGATCTCCTGTAACAGTGGATGAAACGTCAGCTAAGCTAGAAACAGTGTCAAGGACGCTGTTCCAGCTCAGAATCTCAGAACGACAAAGGACGCGGCATAAGTCAGGCAACGCTGTACACACTTTACTATTCGTGTTAATCCGCTAAAGGTTGCCATTAAACCGATAGCGGCACGGCATCGTTTCATTGACTAATCATTCTTATAGTATTATTGGATGCGTGTACTTATCGCTAAACTCTAATGGTTCGTTATAAATACAGTTTGGAAGGTATTTTTCTTATAACTACCTATAACAAGTACAATGCCGATTACGAAGTTTCAGAATTCCCCAGTACCGTAACCGAAAATGTATAGAAAATTTCAAACAACAGGATCTGCTATGGATAAATCTCGAATTGGTCGTTCGAGATGTGTGAGAACAGAGGATAACATGCAGTTAGTGGCTGAAACTTTCGTAGAAAATCCCGCTCAGTCAGTTAGTTGATGTTTCGTGTCAATCTCAACATTTCCCATTGTAGTTTGTGTCGTATGGTCAAAGCGTTGAGAATGACAATTTATCGACCGCCTCGAGTTTACTAAGTGTTCCATATTTTTCTAAAGCAATTTTATGAAGTGACGAGGTAATGTTTAAATTAAACTGCGTTTACTGAACTCACGAAGCCCTCACTTATATCCATGTGCCTAACGTTACAGTATGGGTGGGGATATGTTTGTAGCATATAGGCATTGTTGGCACTTTCTTTCTTGACGGCATTGTAAATGTCGCACAAAATGGCTGGTCAGGTACTCACTAAATATTGATGTTATGAAGCAGATAATAACTAATGAAATGGAAGCAATATCAAATGATAAACAATTATTACATCGCATATGTTCGACTGTCAAAAAGGATATTTGCTGTGCATTGAAGAGAATGTCATTTTGAACATAAACGTTAAGAATAAAATTGTATTTACTGTTTTATAATAAAAAAGACTTACTTATTCTAAATACAAGTTATTTTTTATTATTTAAATGTAAATTCAGTATATCAACTGCACAATAACTGCCCGGCATTTTCGCTATTTATCTGATTTTTACGTATACATAAATAATAATGGAAAGCTAAATTTAATAATTAATAGTATAACGAGATACAATAGAATTCGAATCTATGAACAGTCTTTAAAAAACTGCAAATTGCATGTTACGTGGCTCGAAATATTCGGAGCACGAATAATCCTTGAGCGAATGTTTTATGAACAGATTTCTTTACGAATTCAACTCCAGTTAATATTTTTAACTTCGCATTAAGGCAATGTAAAACAATAGCAATCACCTAACCTCATTTAACTTTTCTTTTTGTCATTTTTCGATCTATGAATATCATGTGTAAATTATAATTTTAAACGAGTATCTTTCTTAATACAAAACATATTTGCCATTTTACATAAAAAAGTTATATTAATGGGAAATTCGAAAAAACTTGGTTAAATTAGACATTTTACATTTAAATAATTCTACTAAATAGAAAGCTAATTTATTCTTTGGAAGAAATTAGTAAAATAGAATTATGTGTTTATATATTTATATCATTGAATTTCTTATAATCTGTAAGTCATCTATTCATACAGAATAGTTCATTGACATTATTATTTGCACTGTAAACTTTAGTAGTATTATCTATGCTGTAAACAGATACACACTGATATCTGATAAATTGCGTCCATGTATCGCATTTATAAATAAGTTATTTAGAAACTTGACTGAAACAATGGAACCTATATTACTTGTACATGGCGGTGCTGGTGAAATTCCAGATGATAAAAGAGCAGAAGAACTTTTAGAAGGCGTTAAACACGCTACTAAGGAGGGCTATAAAGCTTTAAAATTATCAAATTCTCTTCTGGATGCAGTTGAGATAGCTGTACGTATCTTAGAAGACAATGAAATGTATAATGCAGGAAAGGGTTCCGTATTAAATTTGGATGGTGAAGTCGAAATGGATGCAAGTATTATGGTTGGGGCAGATTTAAGTGCTGGAGCGGTAACAATAGTTAAAGATGTAAAAAATGCAATAACTTTGGCACGCAAAGTAATGGAAAAAACACCTCATTTTATGCTTGCTGGGGATGGTGCATTAAGATTTGCAAAAGAACAAGGACTTGAAATTTTGCCACCTGGTTCTCTGGTGACCGAAGCAAAAAAACTAAGATTAGAAAAAATTAAAAATAAATTAGTCGAAAAAAGGGCAGAGTTGGGAACAGTCGGTGCTGTAGCTGTGTTTGACGGTCATGTTGTCGCAGCCACATCAACAGGTGGTTATGAAGGAAAAATGGTTGGAAGAAGTAGTGATACATGTGTACTTGGTAGTGGTACTTATGCTGATGATAATTTAGGGGCTGTATCAACTACTGGTCATGGTGAATCAATTGCAAAATATTGTTTAGCATACGCAATATTAAAAGAAATAGAAAAAGGAAAGAACGCACAAAATGCAACTACTTACAGTTTAGAGATGATGATGGAACGGTTAAAAAATACTGCAGGTGCAATTACAGTAACTCCAAATGGCGATATTGGAATCGGTTTCAGCAGTAATAGGATGACATGGGCTTATCAAAAAGGAGATGAATTACATTTTGGTGTAAACAAAAATGACCACCGTATTGAAAAAATTTAATATATTTTTACAATAACATCTACATATATATATTATAATCCTGTATTTTTTTATAAATACTATTTAGTAATTAAACTAAGTATTTTTTCAAGACTGTTTTTAAAGGATTCGTCATTGTCATTATTGATTACTAAATCCCAACATTCCCAATCATCTAAATCACATTCAGATGTAACATCATCAACACCTAAAAAATGTTTCAAAATAATTTTTAAACAAGAATAAAAATTCTGATTGACAAGTCATGAAATTAAGGAATTTATCTTTTAAAGTATAGTTAAAAATTACCTTTTGTATATATCCAACCTCTTGCAATCCTGACCTCATTACTAGCTATTATTCGAACTGTTTTTATTTTATTAGTATACTTCATATGAAACCACTTAATATCAGTTTTTCTCCTTATATCACTAACTATCCAAATATTTTTACATGTAGCTATAAACATTTATAATTTAATTGTAACTTTATATAACTGTGCATAAAAAAGTTACCTTTTGCACAAGTTATTTGACAAAAATAACCTGGTTCCTTTTTTCTAACTTCGTCACTCCAAATGATCATATCTTGCCTGTACTTTTCTTTATAAGAATTATCACTTAGCAATTCCTTTAAATCTAAATTAAGATGTTGTGCATAATAAGCCTTAATTGGTTCAGATATTCTTAATATTTGAGATTCTTCCCCTAGACTATTTGATTATATTATTATCGATATTTTACGATTTTCAAATTTACTTACATCGTATGTAAAGTTTCGGCTATAAAATCTTTACCCGATTTTCTTTTACCGCTGAGAAGGATAATAATTTTTGGTTCCATTTTGTATATAAGCAATTTATTCAAATGAAGTTCATGACCAGTTTCATTTATGTACGAACTGATTTTAATACAAATTTACATTTGAATGTTTTAAACGTATTCGAAAGGTGAAATTTAAAACAACGAATTATATGTAAGGCATCAACTTTGTTTTGTATGTATATGTTTTAAATTACATTTAACGATTAAGAACATATATTTGTATTTAGCATGCATTGGAATAAAAATATTTAGGATTTCAAAATAACGGAAGTACATATAATTTTAGGTTAGGACTTACGGTGGTCACTTAAATTTCAAACTTTTACATTGCTCAATTATTATTGCATTAAATCCAGAGATAAGACAATACATAGTTAATTAAATAGCATCTGAATTAATTATATAGATCAGCAGATACGAAACATGCCATTTGATGTCATCTATTGGTTGTAGAGAACGATTTTAATTAAAATACAATCGCGAGCAAACATTTTGTGCTCGTCAAATTTATTGGCAAATGCTCCATTGTATAACCGTCGCAAATGCCATAACCTAATCACGTTGCATAACAATAATTGTATACTTATAGCTCTATGTCAAATTTCATTCATGTTGAAAATTCATTGACATAGGAATTATCTACGGGGAAAGTTTACAATTTAATTAAA
Source organism: Melolontha melolontha (assembly GCA_935421215.2). Taxonomy (NCBI): domain Eukaryota; kingdom Metazoa; phylum Arthropoda; class Insecta; order Coleoptera; family Scarabaeidae; genus Melolontha; species Melolontha melolontha. Next base: position 116,826,062 of record OW285243.1, on the reverse strand, counting down.
TTTTGAAGTGACATTGACGACCAGAATTTATTGCTCGCGACAATACATATATTTTATTAACCAGCATAAACAAATAAACTTTCGTTTACTTTCATTCCATAGATGATCAAACCATGAAACAGAGTTCAACACAATTAACGGAAGGAATTTAAATTCTGATTAAAAAAAGTAATAACAATATTTAACGTTATAACAAAATTTGATATTTTACATTTATAAACAAGCTATACTTACAGGCGCGGCTCGTGATGACGTTTTGGGAGGGCGCGTACAATGATGCGAGTGCCTCGTGTGTTTTCGGTGTTTACTAAGAAAACGCTACAGTTAGTATACGAGAATACACGAAGCACTCGCATCATTGTACGCGGCCCAACAATACGTCATCCTGTATACTTAGAAAACTCTTTCATCTTCCATATTCAAATACTACCAATCACTACCAACTACAGTATCCAAGAAATGCAGGAAATTACAACAGATGAAGTAGATACAACTTTAAGACAAATGAAAATAAATAAATGTCCAGGCGAGGATCAAATAACAACAGAAATGCTGAAATTAGGGGGACAAACTATAAAAGCAGCATTGCAGCAATAACAATACTGCTCAACAAGTGCCTACATGATGGAAAAATCCCAAAGGAGTGGTGTACTTCTGAAGTTATACTGATGTTTAAGAAAGGCGACAATACAAATATCGAAAACTATCGCCCAATATCTCTTCTATCGCACCTATATAAGCTATTCACTAAAATCTTAACAAGTCGTCTATCAAGGAAACTGGACTTTTATCAACCAGTGGAACAGGCCGGCTTTAGGAGGGGTTACAGTACGATAGACCATATCCATACAATACGTACTCTGGTAGAGAAATGTACGGAATACAATATACCAATGCACCTGGCCTTCATTGACTTTCAGAAAGCGTTTGACACCATCGATATTACGGCAATATTAAACTCACTAGAAAGCGCACGAATAGACTCTAGATATATACAAATAATCCAAAACATCTATGAGGAAGCATCAATACATATTAAAATTGATGAAACCACGAAAACAGACAAAATACCACTACAAAGAGGAGTACGCCAGGGCGATGTCATTTCACCGAAACTATTCACGTTGGCCCTGGAAGATGTTTTTAAACGGCTAGATTGGCACAACAAAGGTGTCAACGTTAATGGTTCTAGACTAAACCACCTTAGGTTTGCTGATGATATAGTCTTGATAGCAGACAGCATTGAAGAACTAAATGAAATGCTACAACAATTGGGCCGAATATCTGCAGACATAGGTCTAAAAATGAATTACAGCAAGACGAAAATACTAAGCCCTGATGATGCCAACATATACATAAACAATAACCACGTTGAATGCGTAGAGGAATATATATATCTGGGTCACGTTATTAAGCTTGGAAAAGAAAACCAGCATGCAGAAATCACTAGACGAATCAGGCTCGCCTGGATAGCTTTCGGCAAGTTGGGACACGTACTTAGAAATAAGGAAATTCCAATAAACCTAAAAACTAAAGTATACAACACATGTGTTCTGCCAGTCCAAACCTACGGACTTGAAACTATAAGCCTGACCAAGGATTCCGCCAATAAACTCAGAACATCACAAAGAGCCATGGAAAGGAGCATGCTTGGTATTTCACTAAGAGATAGGATCAGGTGCGAAGATATCAGAAAAAGAACGAAGATAAGAGACGTTATATGGGAAATAGCAAAAAAATGAAATGGGCGTGGGCCGGACACATAGCTAGACAAACCGAGGATAGATGGCCACACAAAATCACGGAATGGAGACCAAGACAAACAAAAAGAGGTGTGGGACGCCCTGCAAAGAGATGGATGGATGATATCAGAAGCGTAGCGGGAAGGCGATGGGTCCATACTGCACAAAATAGAGACGAGTGGAAAAGATTGAGAGAGACATACGTCCAGGAGTGGACGGATACAGGTTGAGAAAGAAGAAGAAGAGAAACTATATTGCTCAAAAGTACATTGCACCTCGGCAAAAATATCTTTTCCAGTAGTGGTCCCTTGTAGCGGCCGTAAAGCCAGTAATTCCTCTGTCACTGCAAAATCTGCATCAACACCTCGTATAAAAATAGCTAATTGGGCTGTGTCAGATAAATCTGTACTCTCTTCCAAAGCAATCGAAAATGCTTGGAAACCAGCCAATCTATCGGTCAATGTTTTTTTAGTTTCCCTAATACAGTTATGACAACATGTAAATGTCAGCAATGTCGTACAATTGGACGTAACACGTCTCTACTATATTGATGTCACGATGACACTGTCAAAATAATTTTCAAAAGTTAAGGTTGAGTTGCGAGTATGATGCTATGGTTTAAGTTCAGACATACAGGCTGATTCAAATTAAGTGCGCACTATTGCTATCTCTGTTATTATTGATTTTAGAAAGTAGGTTAAATTAGCAAAGTATGTATTAGTGTTTTTAACATTGATTATAGCATGCAGTTCATGAAAAAAAAATTGAATAACGCATTTTTGAGAAATTTTGAAATTTATAATTTTTTTAAATGGACAGCCTGTATATTTTTAAAAATTCTGAATGCTAATGTTCTTTGTAATATAAAAGTTTCAATACATTATTGTCCTAAAACGAATAATAAAGTAGTTATAGCAGTTTCTATTTCCTTCTAAATGTTGTCATTGCTCCGCTAACTTTTGATAAAACAGATACATATTTTGTGTTTAATGTTTATTTTAACATATTACAGCTTACAAAATTAAATTAAAAGGAAGAAAGTACATGTATAATTTATAAATATTGCTCAAAGGTGTCACCTTCCTGCACAATACATTTTCGTGCCCGCTTCAGTACACTCTGGGTGGCTCTTAAGATTGTCCTTCTATCTAATTGGCGAAAAACTTCTCTGACCTTGTCTTGCAATTCGCGCACGTTGTCGTATCGCGTTTTGTACACCTCATTTTTTTAAGTATCCCCAAAGAAAAAAGTCTAAAGGTGAGAGGTCAGGGGAGCGTGCTGGCCATTGAATTAGACCATTTGTACCAATCCACTTTTCGGCAAAGATGATGTCGAGGTAGGTTTGCACTAGGTGATAGTTGTGTGCAGTGGCGGCTCGTGCTAAAAATTTTAAGGTGTTCTGCAAGTTTTACAAAAAAATTTACCTTGCACGGGCAGTAAGAGGTTGTCTCCCATCGATCTTATCGTGCTTTCTTCGCCTTCCGCACTGAAGTAATGGATTTCTGGAACGATTGTCAATTGTCACACAAAAAAATAAGAGTCTCTAATATTATTGTTTTTACGTTAAACTCGCCGCACCGTAAAAATAGTCGCGAAAATATTAAATACCGATAGGTCCAACTCGCAACGGGCCATAGGCAACAATATACGTATGGAACGTAATGCGGTGTGGCAACGTGTGTACGATGCCTATATTGAGTGACTTTCTTAAAATTTAAATTTATTTTGCAGAATTATTGATTTTTTTACTTTTATCTTTTAGAAAACGTTATTGTTTTTTTATTACTTAAAATTACTTTATATGAAAAATAGTATACCATAAAAGTGTAAACAAAGACAGTATACATTGAAATGAATATTCATTCAATTGTATTGTCATGAAATTGAATTTGTCAATCGTTGTTAAATTTGTTAGAATGAATAGATATTTATATTTATCGGAAAATACTAATACTTAAAGCAAACAAATAAGGTGGTAGTGTTTTGTTATAGGAATGAGGAATGTATAATATCCATTTCTTCCTGCATATTGATTATGCAGGTGATGCTTTCGTAATATGCTCATATTTGTATTATTTCAACTTATACTTCGGTCGATACATACCGACTTCCTTCAAACCAGGAGGAAGCTACAGTTGTAATTAAACTATACTTCCTTTTTTTTATTACCTACGGATATTCACAATTCCAAAATACGTTACAATGTTGCTTATTTTAGATTGTAATTAGCTGAATGCTGTCGCAAAACTGATCTCTGCATTTTTAAAAATGCCAGAATAAAATTAACCCCTGCCCTTATTATAATTTTACAAAGGAACAGACACGTACTTCAATTTCTACGAAAAACTAAGCCTACAGTTCATGTATAATACAGTGATAATGAAGATTGGAGCGTTTGTCGACCTACGAAGTTGTACTTTACTTGTTTATTGTTAATAAAAGGCTGATGGAAATATTACGTGAGATTTTGGTATCTGTATTATAATAACATCACGATAATAGTAGAAATACAAATATGAGCATATTACGAAAGCATCAGCTGCATAATCAATATGCAGGAAGAAATGGATATTATACATTCCTCATTCCTATAACAAAACACTACACCTTATTTGTTTGCTTTAAGTATTAGTATTTTCCGATAAATATAAATATCCATTCATTCTAACAAATTTAACAACGATTGACAAATTCAATTTCATGACAATACAATTGAATGAATATTCGTTTCAATGTATACTGTCTTTGTTTACACTTTTATGGTATACTATTTTTCATATAAAGTAATTTTAAGTAATAAAAAAACAATAACGTTTTCTAAAAGATAAAAGTAAAAAAATCAATAATTCTGCAAAACAAATTTAAATTTTAAGAAAGTCACTCAATATAGGCATCGTACACACGTTGCCACACCGCATTACGTTCCATACGTATATTGTTGCCTATGGCCCGTTGCGCCTTCCGTGCTGGAATAAATGCACTGCATTTCGCTGCATTTAATGCAGCGACCAGGCCTGCTAAAATGACGCATTGGTTTTAGACACCCGCGGTGATAGCGGGGTGCGCGCGGGTGTTTGACAGAGCTCTGAGCGCACGCTCGTGTGGACCAGATAAGGAACAAGTGAGCGATCGCGCGAATTAGGTTGGTTATTCCACTGGTCGCCTATTGAATATTATTTGGAATTTCGGAAGCGAATATCTCGGCTTCTACTTGTCGGATTTTGATGATTGAGGTGTCAAATTGTAGGGTTTGATGTCCTCTACGGGATGATGTAGAAAAATATGCAAATTTTTTGATATACAGGGGGAGAATTTTCATAACAATATGTTACGCTTTTATAAACATCAGAAATGTCGGAAAAATTATGTAAAAGAAAACTAGTTATAACTAATACAGGTTCGCCCGCCCAATTTTTTAGGAGCTCTGCAGCACTGCAGCGCTTATGCGCTAGCCCCCACTGGTTGTGTGCATAGTTTTGGCGCATCAGGTAATTGGCGTTATTAAGGAAATCCTCTAGAACGTTACGAATAAATTCCAGATATCTGTTTCCTGTCAACGTACCATTGTAGAACAGTGGACCAACGACTACCGAACCAATTAATCCGCACTAAACGTTAAAACTAAATCGAACTTGTGCAGCATGTGGACGAACTATTAATAAATTTTCTTGAGACCAGTAGTGACGATTTTTCTTATTAAACATGCCTCTATTTGAAAAATTTGTTTAGTCACTCCATAAAACACACTGTGCTCCATTCAAATTTTCATCACAAAAACTAACAAACCAATGACAGAAAGCTAATCTCCTGGCTGTAATGTTTGAGAGATTCTGAACTTAAAAGGGATATACTTATGCTTTTTCAAAATTCTTTGAACTGATGAATAACTTAATGCCAATTCCTTAGTAGCATCTTTAATGGAAAATTCGCGATGGGCTTCAAAATATTATAACACTGTAATTTCTACTTCTTCGTTGACGACGATATTTTTCTTTGTTCTTTTCTTTCTAAATAAGCAATCATGTAGTCTAAACTGATTGTAAAGTTTTCGAAAGTAACGTCGATCTGGCTGCTGTCGTAAAGGATAGTGTTCAGCATAATATTCGCTAGTCCTTATTGAATTTTTACGACATAAAATGTATGCTTCTAACATATCGCATTTCTCCAAATGAGGAAATACCATAGTGAAATATTGTCAAACACTAAGCAACGAAAGTAAAACCAAAATGTTTAGAAAAATAAATAGAGAACTAATGAACACAACACAAAATAAAAAAATATATATTTTTAATAACTAAACGTGCGAAAGATTTATATTCAGTACGTTATTGACATTTACAAAGGGCATACTATTTGTTCTATTTAAAGTGAAAGAAGCCCCCTACTGATTTTACAGAATGAAAGAGTATCTTTGACATAAACTAAATTCCACCGTAAATACTTTATTATTCGTTTTAGGACAATAGTGTATTGAAACTTTTATATTGCAAAGAACATTAGCATTCAGAATTTTAAAAAATATACAGGCTGTTCCATTAAAAAAAAATATAAATTTCAAAATTTCTCGAAAATGCGTTATTCAATTTTTTTTTCATGAACTGTATGCTAATCAATGTTAAAAACACTAATACTTTGCTAATTTAACCTACTTTCTAGAATCAATAATAACCGAGATAGCAATAGTGCGCACTTAATTTGAATCAACCTGTATATTTTCTATTTCAATGCCATTTTCGTCCTAGAAACTAGAATATCCACAAGTATTTTAATAGATGCATGTGAAGTTATTGGAAATAGACTCTTGGATGTAATAAATACCTCTATGGAAAAAGGTATATTTCCTGAAGATTGGAAGAAAACTATTATAACACCGGCACCAAAAGTTGCAAACACAAAAAAGTGTAGTGAATTCAGACCTATTAATTGTGTGGCGCCTTATGAAAAGGTTTTGGAATTGTGTGTGAAAGAACAACTAATTGAATACTGTGATAAAAACAACATACTTGTGCCTAATCAGTCAGGATTCAGGAAGAAACATTCGTGTGAATCTGTAATAATGGATGTATGTGATAAATGGGTTAAAGAGATTGATAAAGGAAATGTAGTATTGACTGTATTTTTGGACTTTAGACGAGCGTTTGAGACTATTGACAAAAACTTGCTGTTGTGTAAACTAAATAAAATTGGTTTGTCAGGTAATGCCTTGAAATGGTTCGAGACTTATCTCTTAGGTAGGACACAAACTGTAAAGTTTAGAAATGTGGTATCTAATGAGGTTTGCACTCAGTATGGTGTACCCGAGGGAACTGTCTTGGGACCGCTTTTATTTGTATTATATATCAATGATATGGTGAAATGTGTAGACAACTGTGAGATCCGTATGTTTGCGGACGATACCATGGTTTACGTTACTGGTAAAAATATTGACGTTATGGTTGAAAAATTAAATAATGAATTAAGTAAATTATACAAATGGTTGTGTGATAATAATATGGCGATTAATCTGGATAAAACTAAATATATGGTGATTGGGTCAAAATTTCGAATTGCAACTGTCAATTTTGATAGTATGAATTTAACTATTAATCAATATAAATTAGAAAGGGTAGATAATATTAAATATTTAGGAGTAATGATTGATGCTAATGTTAATTTTAAATCACATGTTCAATATTTATTAAATAGGATGTCACAAAAAGTTTTCTTTCTAAGTAGAATAAGTAAGAATTTATCTTTGTATACTTTGTTACTGTTGTATGGGGCTATTGTGTCGCCATGTATTGACTTTTGTTCAACAGTATTGTTCAGCATAAACAATGGTGAAATGCAAAAATTACAAAATTTGCAAAATAAGGCATTAAGAATTATATTAAAGTGCAATAAGTTTACACCAATCAAGCCTATGCTCGAGGTGTTGAACCTGTTGAGTATAAGGCAATACATAGTCTACAAAACCATGATTTTTGTTTTTAAAATGAAAAACTGCATGTTACCATCTTATTTAAGTGATAGAGTAGCTGTTGTACAGGATATACATGAACACAATACAAGAAATGTAAAAGACCTTTATATAGAGCGATTTGACAGGGTTCGGACATCGAGAAACGTTTTTGTGAATGGTTTCATATTGTTTAATGCATTGCCGCAGGGTTTAAAATATTGTAATGACTTAAAAAACTTTAAGAGAAATCTGTTAGAATATGTTAAACAAAAATTTTAGTGATCCATAAGTTTCGATGTTGTAGCAGTGTAAATTAGTTAATTAAGTAAAATGTAAGAAATGTTATAGTTGTAAAATAGCTTTGCTAATAAAATACTTACTTACTTACAATTAGTTACAATAAATAGCCTAGTTTCTAACGTTTGTACATAAAATGCATATTAATCATCTCGGCGGTTGTATATCTGTTCATAATAGACAGCTTCACTAACAAAAGTTTAATTATCAAACGAAAATACGAGACGCAATCAATTTTAACTACTTTCAAAGAGAAAAAATGACAAATGATAAAAACACACAATGTTGTATTAGATTTACACTTTATTTAATAATATTTAATAATGACTATATAACAGCTGTTTCACCGTACAACGGTTTCTTCAGATATAACAAGCGGTACTATAAAACATTTTACTTAAACGTAAATATTTTTTATTTTATGACTTAATGGTATTCTCAGAAATTGGAAACCGAAATATTTTTACCCGCCTCTTTTAGTACTCGTATAAGGGATACATATAGATAATATAAATTATATTATACGTGACACATATCTAACAAAATATTTCAATCAAAAATAGGAAATAAATTCAACAGAGGGGAGGAATTAAGCTCTGCTTTGTCATTTAATAATTTATTTGAAAATTTTTGTTTATTAATTTGCATTGCTTCTAATAAATCGAGTTTCTTACTTTTCTTTTCTTCGTGTAGGATCTTGAAATTATTATTAAAACTATGGCTTTCTTCAATTAAATGGTTGGAGTATGCTGAATCTGTTTTCCCATTTCTAAACGAATAATAATGTTCGTATATGCGCTTTTTGAACGTTCTACCTGTTTGCCCGATATATGTTTTAGTACATGTGCCACAAGTTAGTTTATACACACCTGACTTATTATGATGTGCTGTTTTACTTTTATTGTTTTTGATGTAGTTACTAATATGGTTGTTGGTTTTATATGCAATGTTTATATTTTGTTTTCTTAAAAATTTTTCCAATGTTTTATTTTGTCTGCCTAGGTAAGTAATAATTTTAAATTTCTTGTCATGATCTTTAGTAATCGGATATATATATATTGTATTGCTTTAGTTTCTCGTTTTTTGGATATTATTTTATCTATTATATTCGGGTCATAACCATTATTGATTGCAATCTGTTTTATAATGTTGTATTCTGAATTAAAGTCTTCTATTGACATGGGTATACTTAATAGTCTATGAATCATACTATAGAATGCTGCTAATTTATGTTGAATTGGGTGCATTGATTTATTATGTATTGTTGTGTCTGTGTGCGATTCTTTATGGTATATCGAGAATTTTAGTAGGTTATTGTTTCTCTTAATCGTTAAATCTAAAAAGTTAATGCTATTATTCTGTTCTTTCTCTATTGTGAACTTAATGTTTTTATGTATTGAGTTGATAAATTCTTCAAGTTTATTAAGTTGTCTATCTGTGCCTGTATAACAAATTAAGATATCATCTACGTACCTATGCCAAAATAAAATGTTCTTAACTAATGCACTGTTATTAAATATAGTGGTCTCAAGGTTATCTATAAAAATTTCCGCTAATAACGGGCTAAGTGGGTTGCCCATTATTAATCCGTCTTTACAACTGTAAATATTATCATTAAACACAAAATAATTTTGATCAACACAAATTGAAAGTAAAAATAAAATTTCCTCTGTTATGGTGGAGTTGGTTCTATTATTTTCTAGCATATTCTTAATTAGCAAATTGGCTTCTTTAGGAGGAACACTAGGAAATAGGTTTTGTACATCAAACGATATTAGTTTCGCATTATTCGGTAAATTGACCTCTTTAATCTTATTAACTAATTCATAGCTATTTTTAACGCTGTAATGTGGTTTAAATTTTGTGTGTTTAATAATTATATTTATGAGATTTTTAGATAATTTAACTGCTGGGGCTGTGATATATGAAACTACTGGGTCTTATGGGGAAGTTTTGTTTGTGTAATTTAATTAATGAATATAGTTTGGGGGGTTGTGGGTTCATTACCTTTAGTTCAAATTTTTCGATATTTGTAAATAGGGTCGCCGAGGACTTAATAGCATTAATAATCTGAGATTGGAACGATTGAGTAGGGTCTTTTTTAATTAACACGTATTTGTTAGGATCTAAAAAATTAATAGTTTTAAGTGTGTATTCCTGTTTAGAAATTGCAATAATCGTTTTGCCTTTGTCTGCTCTTGTGAAAATCCTTAATTTATTTAATCCAAATTATTATCCTTCATTTTGACACTAATATCTTTTACTGTTTTAAATTCTTGGTTAAATGTCTGTTTAATATTAATATTTTTAATAATCTTACTTGCTTGATATTTATTTATTAAATTATTGCTCTCCGATAACGCTATTTCGGTTTCGACTGCTAAATGTTCTAGTGATTTAGTGTTAATATCTGGTGTTAAATTATAATTAAAGTCTTTATTTAAAATTTCTTTCTCTTTGTTGTTAAATACGACATTACTGAGATTATAAAATCTGGAAAAAAATTTGTGATCTGAAAATTTCTCTTGTTTGATATTATTACAGGTCGGTTTATTAGCGATTAAAGCATTTATTTTCCTTCTCTGTTTAACAAATTTCCTATTAATTAATACATTAATTTGTGATCTAACATTTGTATCTAACACATCAAATTCTATCGGGTGAAGTCTATATACTAACTCAGAGTGTACTACCTTAAGATATAGATTAAACTTATCCCTTTTTGAGTATTGTATTTTTCTATCTTCGATTATCCATTTTCTCATTTCTAATATTCTGGCTTTCTGAGCTGGTATGCTGTTGTTATCGGTCTTTAGGTTTATGTATCTTGGAATAACTGAATGCTTCAAACATAAGTTGAAAAACCAAATGTTCTGTGTTGCAATTTTACTACGTAAAATTAATTTAAAGTACCACGTGGCCAGGAAGCTTGTAGACGCCTCTTTCAAAAATTGAATCGATTCTGCCTTTACTTGATGTAAATCCATATCAAATGATAAAAACACACAATGTTGTATTAGATTTACACTTTATTTAATAATATTTAATAATGACTATATAAGTATTTAAGTAAAATGTTTTATAGTACCGCTTGTTATATCTGAAGAAACCGTTGTACGGTGAAACAGCTGTTATATAGTCATTATTCAATATTATTAAATAAAGTGTAAATCTAATACAACATTGTGTGTTTTTATCATTTGATATGGATTTACATCAAGTAAAGGCAGAATCGATTCAAAAAATGACAAGTTGCAATGAAAACGTTATCAACAACGTATGAAATCTAATGGGCGTTTTCGATATCTGCACTAACCTGCTGTGACTGTTAATAATATCTGTTTTTTTTCTAGTTGGAATGTTGTTAAAAAGGTAAAAACATATTTCTGGACATTTTTTATATTTGACAGGTCCAGAGTACATCATACTTTTATTTATTAGGGTACATTAATCATTTTAAAAATACCCAAACTTGTAATCCTGTATCTTTGAAACAGAGTATCTTTTCGAAAACCATCCAATTACAAATAAAAAAAAACTGAAGTAGTCCAAAAGATACATGCATTTTAATCGTATGTCTAGTAAACAGTCCTTGAAAGAAAATAACAGTATATGAAAACTGGAAAGATGTAATTATAAAGAATATGAATCTAAAATATTTTCCCCAAATTCCTTCGTAAACGCGGGAAAAAACTGACAAAGATATTTCTAAAATATTTGTCACGCCACTGCATTTATTAATTAATTCTTGCGAGACGCTTATCGGAAAAGTAACGGGAAGATGCTTAATAAAATGCTATTTTTAATTTAAAGAGGGTTGTTTAATTTTTGTTTGTTTGTTACATCCACGACATATTTTTAGTAATGCCTATAATAAATTTGATTCAGTAAATAAATAAAACTCGGATACTTAAAATATGCAAAAATGCTGAATTACTACAAAATATGCAAATAAATGCTGAATTCAGTGGCGGCTAGCGCATAAGCGCTGCAGTGCTGCAGAGCTCCCAAAAAATTGGGCGGGCGAACCTGTATTAGTTATAACTAGTTTTCTTTTACATAATTTTTCCGACATTTCTGATGTTTATAAAAGCGTAACATATTGGTATGAAAATTCTCCCCCTGTATATCAAAAAATTTGCATATTTTTCTACATCACCTGTAGAGGACATCGAAGTATAGTTTAATTACAACTGTAAGCTTCCTCTTGGTTTGAAGGAAGTCGGTATGTATCGACCGAAGTATAAGTTGAAATAATACAAATATGAGCATATTACGAAAGAATCAGCTGCATAATCAATATGCAGGAAGAAATGGATATTATACATTCCTATAACAAAACACTACACCTTATTTGTTTGCTTTAAGTATTAGTATTTTCCGATAAATATAAATATCTATTCATTCTAACAAATTTAACAACGATTGACAAATTCAATTTTATGACAATACAATTGAATGAATATTCGTTTCAATGTATACTGTCTTTGTTTACACATTTATGGTATACTATTTTTCATATAAAGTAATTTTAAGTAATCAATAAAAAATATAAAAATCAATAATTCTGCAAAATAAATTTAAATTTTAAGAAAGTCACTCAATATAGGCATCGTACACACGTTGCCACACTGCATTACGTTCCATACGTATATTGTTGCCTATGGCCCGTTGCGAGTTGGACCTATCGGTATTTAATATTTTCGCGACTATTTTTACGGTGCGGCGAGTTTAACGGAAAAACAATAATATTAGAGACTCTTATTTTTTTGTGTGACAATTGACAATCGTTCCAGAAATCCATTACTTCAGTGCGGAAGGCGAAAAAACCACGATAAGATCGATGGGAGACAACCTCTTACTGCCCGTGCAAGGTAATTTTTTTTGTAAAACTTGCAGAACACCTTAAAATTTTTAGCACGAGCCGCCACTGGCTGAATTACTATAAAATATGCAAATAATATCCTCCTGAGAACTTGCATCCATTTGAATGGACATTTGGTTTTCATAGGATGGTATTGTTATTTGTGAAATATTTGACCTAAGAGCCGATGTACAATATATTGGATACATATTGCAGTGAATTGTGATGTTGATTGCTTATTTAGATTTGTCTCACAATGCACAGTAGCTTGCCCAGCTTCACTCAAATCGGATACGCCTTCCAGGAGCTCTCAAATCTTCAAGGTTTACCCTCATAGGGTACGTAAATATAGTTAAATATTCTTCTGGAATAAAATACACATAAATATATAGTCTTTTATAGTTTCTTTTAATTTTTTCTTCGGGGAAAAATCCACTGCATTATGTCTCACCATCTGTATCAAATTCAGTGAACTATGTGTAGTGTTCTGTCAATCAGTAACCGTTGAAATGGCGACAGGTGGACGTGCTAGGTTAGATGGTAAGTTATTGTTGATTTTAATTGCTTTTATTATAGATTTTAGCGAAAAATTTATTAAAACCATTAAAATAGTTAATAAGGTATCTGACCTAATTGGGATATATTGTTTAATTAAGTGATTCACAGTTTAATTTGGCAAAATACGCACTGTCCATTTAAATGGACATAAGGTCATCTTCACTACAATGTTTTTTGTTGGCAAAAAAATACGTTAATTAATGTTATCTTAATTTTAGAAATTTTTGGTAAAGATCAATATCTTCACCCAGGTAAAGATGACCATAGATTATTACAACTATTACAGCTTGATAATTCGGAGTGGGAAGGATGTTCGGGTGATCAGGCTGATGACGAATTTCTTCCTGCGGAAGACAGTCAGTGGCAAGAAGCAGAGAGCCAAAATGTGTCTGATATTAACGATGAAACACTAGACAGTGATGATACTGATCCCGAATTTTAAGTGCCCCTAAACATTTTGAAATCACGACTAAAATCTACTCAGGGTAGAAAATTTTGGAGGAAAGATGACAGGTAAGAGCGAACCGCTTGTAATGTAAGCAACTTTTATTGACTTTTGGTTGTAGGTTTACCGTTCCTGAATTTAACGTGGATTGTTTTGATGAAACTACATTCAACAGAAAGGACTGGCAAGTAGAGGATTACCTATCTATGTATCTTACTGAAGAAGACTTTGAAAGTATTTCTTCTTGTACAAATGTTAAATACATGATTGACCATGACAAACCTATGAACCTTTCTGTAGAGGAAGTAAGAAAGTTTCTAGGTGCTACTGTTCTTATGTCTTGCTTGAAATACTCTAGAATAAAAATGTATTGGGCAGCAACGACCAGAGTAGATTCAGTTGCAAAAAGTATGTCTTTGGATAGATATTTTTCTAATAGAAGTCACTTAAAAGTTATTGTCGACAACGATGTGACTGAAGACGATAGAAAATTGGGTAAATTATGGAAAATACGGCCACTTTTGTCAAAAATTAAAAATGGATGTCTATCTTTAAAAAGATCTAATGTCGTTGCAGTGGATGAACAAATGATCCCGTTCACTGGAACATGCGCCGTAAAACAGTTTGTTCGAGGCAAACCAACACCAGAAGGTTTAAAAAAATTTGTGTGCGCTACACCCAATGGTCTAGTTCTCGATTTTGAGATCTACCAGGGTAAAAATACTTTTCTTGATCAGTCGACAAAGAATCTTGGCGTTGGACCATCCGCTGTTGTGCGACTTACTGAATCGCTCAAGGAAGAGACGCACATATTTGGGGACCGATATTTTACAACAGTACCTCTCTTGGAATTTTTATTGGAAAAAAAATTGTTGTGTACTGGAACAATTATGAAATCAAGAATTCCAGCGGCAGTACATTTGACTCAAGAGAAAATTTTACAAAAATTACCTAGAGGGTTTACTGAACAGACCGTGCGAGAAGATCAAAAGATTAGTATTGTTCAGTGGTACGATCAAAAGTCTGTTATTCTAGCTTCTACAGGTCTAGCAAAAGATCCAACTGACGAATGTAGGAGGTGGTCTAAAAAGGAAATAAAATATCTAAATGTTCCTAGACCAAACATTGTGAAACGCTACAATGAATGTATGGGTGGAATTGATCTAATAGATCGCGTTATTAGTTACTATCGAATACATAGTAGAACAAAAAAGTGGACTGTCAAGTGTATTTTCCACTTAATTGACCTT
This sequence comes from Melolontha melolontha, assembly GCA_935421215.2. Lineage (NCBI taxonomy): Eukaryota > Metazoa > Arthropoda > Insecta > Coleoptera > Scarabaeidae > Melolontha > Melolontha melolontha. Next base: position 116,810,965 of record OW285243.1, on the reverse strand, counting down.
GCTATTGCTAATTCCTGGATCTTGTACAGGGAGGATCGCAAACGCTTAGGGGATAGACTGAAGGCTATTATGCAATTTTTGGATTTTAAAACTAAGGTTGCCGAATCCTTATTGAAAGACAAAGATTGTAATGATGAAAATGATGTGTTACACTTGCCACTTAAAACAAGAAATAATCCACGAGGCTACAACGCATCTCCCTCACAGTCTTTAACACCAAAAACATCTAGGGAAGGCCGTTATCATCTGCCTGCATTGGCTAATTTGAAAAATTCTGCTAGGTGTAAATTTGTAAAATGTAGTAAGAAAACTAAATTTTATTGCACACGATGCGAAATCCATCTATGCATAACAGCAGAACGTAACTGTTTTTCTTTATACCATGTGTACAAAAATCATTAAATGTTCAAAATGTTCAAATTTAAATAAAATTTCACTTTGATAGACTATTTCTTGTTTAATTTTTATTTCGAGTAAGACCCAGTGCCCATCAAAATGGACACAATTTTTCTTATAAAAAATGTTTACTAGTATTCCTGAAAATATCATTCCTATGTATAAAAAGCCGAAACTCTTCGAAAAATTTAGTTTCATGAAGATCGGACGTCTGCGTCGGGCTCGGGTCCCAGGAGGATATACAAACTGCATATAATCCGGCCTTTAGTGATGAACTACGAGCGAACCCATAGGGGTGGGTCAATAATGAACGATTAGCTCGGTTGACCGCGACTCGGATAATCGCGAGTCTACTGTATTTATTATTTATACACATTCTGAATTCATAGGCGGCGCTCGATACAATTTTTAGAAGGTTTTTAATTTTGGGGTTTGCGTCGTAATTTTTTGGATTTATATTCTATATAATTGCATCTGTCCATATTTTATACGTTGTCGTTCTCTTTCAAGGACATCTGTAAATTAATTACAAGCAGCGATGGTACCCGTTTTAGTTTACCTGTGAACGAGACCCGTGCGATTATCGCACTAACTTTATTTCGAATGAATTGTTACAGGAGAGCATGGATGAAGGGGAAGTTTGTCGCAGTACGATTTCACTGGTCTGCAGAAAAAAATTCTTTTTTTCTCCTCATTGTTTTCATGCATGATTACATCATATTTGGTGCTCTTACCTCGGAATTTAACATGCAAAAAAATACAGCACATAGATTTTAAATATAGTGTCCATTTAATTAAAAAACGATATTATTTTAGTAACAACAATTACAAAAAAAGTGAAAAAAGACTACGGTCTAAGTTTTAAAACGAAAAATGCTAATTTTACAGTTACAAGTTATAGAAATATCAGTATATTTATCCCATTATGGTAATATAATTCAAGTTATTTTGTTTTTTTTTTCTTTTCATCGTTTCCATCGAAGTTTCTCGGCGAATCGACTAACAAAAATCAGCAAGGATTGCTGCTGACCATTTTCCATTGTAGCGTCTTTCAATATGCATAATATCCTGATGAAACCTTTCACCATGCTCATCTGATACGGCACCGAGATTTTTCGGAAAGAAATCTAAATGCGAGTCCAAAAAATGAATTTTGAGTGACACATTGCATCCTAAAGCTTTATAAGCAGAAAGAAGCTCTCGAATGATTTGTCGGTAGTTGTCAGCTTTTGTATTATCTAGAAAATTATGACACACTTTTACAAAAGCCACCCAAGCTTTTTTTTCAGCTTTGCTCAACTTCGAATTGAAAACTTCATCCCTCATAAGCTCTCGTATTTGCGGACCTACAAAAATCCCTTCTTTCAATTTCGCGTCACTGATTCGAGGAAATTTTGTTTTGAGATATTGAAAGCCTGCACCATCCTTGTTCATAGCTTTCACTAAGTTTTTCATGAGCCCCAGCTTTATATGAAGTGGTGGCAAAAAAATTTTGTCACTTGGCACTAGAGGTTCTTGAGATACATTTTTAAGTCCAGGTGTCAAGCTTTTTCTTTGCGGCCAAGTTTTAACTTTGTAATGTTTGTCTCTTGCGCGACTGTCCCACTCACATAAAAAACAGCAAAACTTGGTGTATCCTCCTTGCAATCCAGTAAGTATAGCGACAACTTTTAAGTCAGCACAAATATTCCATAGGTATTGAGAATATTTTATTTTTTCAAGTAATACCTCCAGATTTGCATAATTTTCTTTCATGTTTGTTGCATGTGCTAGAGGCACTGATGGGTATTTATTTCCATTGTGAAGTAAAACGGCTTTCAAACTAATCTTCGACGCATCAATAAAAAGTCTCCATTCGTCAGAATTTTCTGGGAAACTCAGTTCTTTAAGAAGCCCTGCAGCATCATTACAATATACTTAATCATTTTCTTTGGAAAAGTAACTCGTAAAATCTTCTTGTCTTGTGCGAAAATATGAGACTCTTGTACTTTTATCCAACAAATTCCACTGTTTCAATCTTGATCCGAGTAATTGAGCCTTAGATTTTGATAGCCCCAAGTCTCAAACGAGATCATTTAAATCAGGTTGTTTAAGAAAATAAGGTTCTTTTGATGGGCTTGAAGATCCTGATGAAGCGTATGATGATGAAGATGTACAGGAAGAAATAGAACTCGATTGAGGCTGTAGACCAGAAGTATTTTTATTTTCCATCTTCTCGCTATTTTTTGTAGGTACTGGAGGTGAACTGCCTTCACCAGGAGGAAGTGGTCTCTTTGCAGATGCGATGTTTGGATATACAATCTTGTTTTTATTTTTTTTCGAGAATCCTCGTGTTGATGTCATGCAGAAAAAACAGTCATTTTCATGATTCTGAGGTTCACTCCAAAGCATTGGCATCGTAAACAGCATAGATTTGTGACTTCCTTCAAGCCAACCTCTCAACGTTCTTGAACAACTGTTACAGCAAATTTTTGGGAACCAACTTTTATCCCTCTCATCGATAGAGAATCAAAAATAAAGCTGATAAGCTTTTTTAACAAGATCTGTTATCGCATTTCGCTGTGTTTTTAGAGTAACTCACCACAAATGTAGCAAAAACAGTCGGTAGAATTCTTACAAGCGCGCGGCATTTTATAACCTAAAATTGAATGGAATTTTTTTAAAAAATAATTTTAAATTTCTATTATATATTTATTATCTATGTTCATAAAAAAATGGATAACCTACACATAAAATACTTAAAATATATGTATAACATGAATTTTGTGCAAAACTTACCAAAGTATTTGATATAGAACGTAAACAATTAAAAGACAAGTTTTCAACTAACTGTTGTAAAGACACAGTGTATACTGCGCAGGCGCATATGTACTACCATAGAAATCACTTTCGGGACTTTCCTTCTTTCTCTTATAACTAGCAAAAACCTATTTCGTATGTATATACATTGTTTATAATGTTAACGCATACCTATAACGAATTAAAAAAAAACGGAATTTATGATATTTTGGAAAAAAAATCATATCGAAAAAACTAGACGTGATAGAAAAAATTGGCCATAGGGAACAGATTCAGAGCATCGAAATCTTCATATTTATGACATAATTTTATGAAGGAGGATTTTGTTGCAGACCAGTGAATTTTCAGCGGACCATCGTGTTCGAGCATTGCGGTAAAAGTGACTCCATCCACACCATAGAGGACACCGCGCAAAATACCAGCTCTTTGCAGAACTCCAACCGTTCTCTCTCATCTCTCAAAACCGTTCCTGGTTCGACAATGAACATGTTTCATGTGCAGTATTTTTTTGTTTTTAATTTTATTATTAGATGTTTTTATTGTTGTACATGTATATTTTTATTTCTGGACTAATTTAGGTATACATTCAAGTAATATTTACGATACAGTAACTTAAAAATACTATTTGCAGCATAAATACTGTATTGTAATTATTATATTGAGATTTTAAATATATATATTTTTATACGAGGGCTATTCAAAAAGTAAGGAACGTTTTGGAATTTAAAAAAACCAAGTACAAGAAAAACTTTTTATTATATACATGTGAAAGAGGGACTAACATACTACTTTTCAACATAATCACCACACAAATTCAGGCACTTATCATAGCGGTGAACAAGCTTTAAAATTCCAGTGTCATAGAATTCTGCCGCCTGTGATCTCAACCACTCAGTGACGCGTACTTGGAGCTCCTCATCGTCGTCAAAACGCTGTGTTGCTAGCCAGGTCTTCATTTTCGGGAATAAGTGAAAATCACTTGGAGCAAGATCTGGACTGTAGGGGGAATGAGGAAAAACTTCCCAGTTGAACGAGTCCAAAAGTTCTTGCGTACGGTTTGCCGTGTGAGGCCGGGCATTGTCATGAAGAAGCAAAATTTTGGATGACAATTTTCCTCGGCGCTTGTTTTGGATAGCTCTCCTTAGGTTTTGCCATGTTTGGCAGTACCGCTCAGAGTTTATTGTTGCGCCACGCTCGAGAAAATCAATAAGAAGGACACCTTGCTTGTCCCAGAACACTGTTGCCATAATCTTCCTTGCCGACAAAGTTTGCAAACATTTTCTTGGTCTTTTAGGGGAACTTGTGTGCCCCCACTCCATGGACTGTAATTTGGTCTCACAATTCACATGTTTCACCCAGGTTTCGTCTCCTGTTACGATTCGATCCAGTAGTGCATCTCCATGACTGTGGTAGGCCTCCAAAAACGTCAAAGCTGCCCCCATTCGTTGTTCTTTATGGTGATCTGTAAACATTTTTGGCACCCATCTTGCACAAAATTTGTGGTAGCCTAGCTTCTGTGAAACAATAAGGTCCGTGAAACTTGTGGGAAACATACAGAAAGCTCAGTTATTGTGAAACGGCGATTTTCACGAATCTTTTCGTCAACTTTGGAGACCAGCTCGTCAGTCACAATGCTCGGACGTCCACTCTTCTCGTTATCGTGAACATTTGTTCGGCCATTTTTAAACTGAATGCACCACTTCCTGACAGAACTTTCATTTATTACGTTGTTCCCGTACACTTCACACAGTTCCCGATGAATTTGTATTGGTTTAAAGTTTTTTGCCAACAAAAATCGAATCACAGACCGCACCTCACAACTGGCGGGATTTTCGATTGCAGCACACATTTCAAATTTGAATATTAAAAAGCAGGCAGTGCGGAGATGTTCCCGTTGTTACAGCTGGACGCTGACTGAGGTGCCGAGCACGAGCATACCAATATATACGCGATTGGCGTACGCCTGGCGGCGTCAGGTGGAAACGTTCCTTACTTTCTGAATATCCCTCGTACATTATTTGAAAATTTAACTTGCAAATATAGCTATATAAGACATAAATTTGGATTTTTTTATGTTCACTTCATCTATACAGGATGTTTAAAAAAAGGTCGTATATTTTACCCACATTACATATACACTTGCGAGCAATCAAATCACGGTATACAAATTTTTCCTTCAAAAAAGAGATAATTGATTCGTGAAAAACATACGTCGTTATTAAGCCTGAAACATTGGCTTAACTTGACACCATCAGCATAACAGTCAACTCGGTACTTTATTAAATAAGGCCATTTAAGTCAAAGTGTATCAAAAATAAAAATCTACGAAAAGGAATAAAGGAATATTGATTGTTTATTTTTCAAATGAAGCAAGAAATTGTAAAATAAGAAAAAAATAATCAGTACATGGTGTTACCCGCTCTAGCCCCGATAACAGCTTGTAATCGAGTTGTCATTGATGCTATCAGCTTCTCTACAAAGCCTTGCGGAATTCCGTCCCACTCCTCTAACAACGCTGTTTTGAGCTCGTCGACATTCGCAGGAAATGGATTTCTGGCCCGGACCCTCCATTTAAGTTGGTCCCATAAATGCTTTATTGGATTCACATCTGGACTGATCGCTGGCTAGTCCATCGTCCATCTAGTGACTTCGTTTAGAAAACTTCTAGTGGTACGTGATGTGACAACGGACATTATCCTGCATCAGTATGAAGTTATAAACTGCGCCTGAGCGCGGTAGGTAGCAATTGTTACATGTATAATATGTAACATACATAATGGAGCGAGTAAGTAAGGACTGATTCTGTTTCAGTTTGCATACAAAAATTCTCGATCGATTTTCTGTTTTTCCCCACATTAACTGATTCACCCTTATCTAAACGTAAAATATTAAGTCTGTCTTGCATTTTTACAGTAGTATGCTTCTGTTTGGGGAAACTAAATTATCTGGAGTTAACTATAATTACTCATATAACAAATAAACTCACTGATAAAAATAAAACTCACATTTAAAATTACTAAAAACAAGAATAGAATTCGTAATACAGTTATGAACATCGAAAGCCAGCGCAAACATAAACTGAACTGCGGTTATTTATTAACAAGACACGTTTATTAAGCACTGTGAACAGACACGTTCATTTCTGTCGATTTCTACCGTCAGAAGCCCTTCCACGCGCAGGTGACTCCTTTCCAAGAAGCCGTCCGAACTAGAGGGAGTCGACTGTACATTTTATTAAGCTTTTTTTTAAATTGTTTTTATACATTTTATCTAGTTTCAAAAGGATGGCAATCATATCCTCCTTAGACATTGCATATAACTGCACTGAAGAAAGTTACGTACGATTGTTTATCAAATTAATTAAAAATCGTTACGCAACCAACGCAAGACAATAGTTCATCATCAATACCATAAAAATTCATCATAAACTTACATAGAATAAGAAATGTTTGATTGGAAGTGGGCTGTTAAAGCTTAAAATCGTATTCAAGTTAAAATGACTATTCAGGGGCGGCAAACATTTGTTATTTTATTTTAAAACAATTCACGTGTAAATTAATTCGAAGATCATTTCAACGGGAGTTGAAGTAGTATTTAATTTTCAATGTTGGTACAGAAACGAATTTCATTTTAATTAATTAAACTATTTAACAGCGCTAATCATCAATCTTAATATTAATTAAAAGTTAGTCGCCGATACTAATTTTTTTTTCAATGTTTACGATATTTAATATACAAAATCTTTGTCAAGCTAAAATTATAAAGGATTATTATTCGTATAAACAGCGTGCAGAGAATAGCAGTGCGGATGATACCGCGCTTGTTAGCTCTGATTATTCTTGATTACTTTGTACATAATTAACTTAAGGGCACTGGAGAAATAAACTTTAAACATTTGCGCTACTTTGGAAGTTTATAGAAGCACAGAAAATGATACAAATTATCGACGTTTTCCAGTTACGAACGACAGCAACATCAACTTAATGGATTTACGAATGTTATGTGTGTCAAAAATATGTAGTCTGTCTACGATTATAGACGAGACGAGTCATAGTCGTGTCACACAGCGTTGCCAAGTTTAGTTTATATTTTTCTATTGAATGCTTTTTGAGTTATGGTTAACACCAATAATGACAGTTGTGATGTAAAACACTGACAACATAACTTGTACATTGTACCTCGTCTGGAGTTGTAAATAGACTTCTATGACAATAATCCTGTGAAATACATACGATTATTATCATAATAAATATCAGAAAATTTAGCAATGTTCAGAAATTAATTGGCAACACTGAAAACAAAGTGTTAAGTTCCCTTTCATTTCTTAAAATATTGTTTTTAGCAAAACGATTTGATTAAATATATTTTCGTAATTTGTCAGATACTTTTTTCTGCGAATGACTGAGTACTAGACAAAAACACGCATGAAATCCTAAATCTAGACAGTCTTCACATATTATTACTATTTTTACCACCAATTTTTCACGCGATGTCATTGTAAATAAAGTATTATTTGGTTGCAAACAATGTTTTCATATATTTTGTTTAGTAGACACTAGAAAATAACTACTTTTCTGTGTTTTAAAGCAAAAGACATTTGAACTTAACGTTTTTGTTCGTTTCATATGCTGTCATAAGTTATATTAATCTCGAAATGTTCTAAATATCATTTAATTATTTACATTTATACGAAACTAAATATGTACAATATATATATATATATATATATATATATATATATATATATATATATATATATATATATATGGTAAACCTAATCAGTAGGCGATTAAAGGTCTGTATATTACTTCAAAATATATGTATTTAAAAAACTCTACATGTTTCGGCTGTATACGCCTTTTTCAAGAGAATACAAAATACAACATAACTTGTACATTGTACCTCGTCTGGAGTTGTAAATAGACTTCTATGACAATAATCCTGTGAAATACATACGATTATTATCATAATAAATATCAGAAAATTTAGCAATGTTCAGAAATTAATTGGCAACACTGAAAAAGGCGTATACAGCCGAAACATGTAGAGTTTTTTAAATACATATATTTTGAAGTAATATACAGACCTTTAATCGCCTACTGATTAGGTTTACCATATCATACCAAGGTCACGAAGTTATTATATATATATATATATATATATATATAGTTCATAAAGTATAAGTTTTCAGTTCGTACTGCCCAAGTGGGAACCACAAATTGTACTTTATCTCTTTCTAACACACATGCATACCCGCTCTAATACTACACACGTTTGTCATTTTAAGTTAAGACGTACGTCTTTGTAATATTATATTAAATAAAAAGGATAAGTTGTCCAGGAGATAGTCTTGTGATATTCGGCTTGCTGTAAAATTATTTGAATACTTATTGACTTTGATTATTGATTATCACTTTGACATTTCTAACCTACCTATTTATTTTACAGAATATTTCTTAGATGCCTGGTAATTTGTTCAAATATTAAAGTAATAATTTGCGCATAGTTTTCTTGGATAGAGTGAAATACTAGAAAAGAAACTTTTGATACTTTTGAACTATTCATGTTCCTACTTTACTTTTGACATGTAGGTTATGTATATGCTTTCTTTGGTTATATTGCAAGTGACATACTAAAATTTTGACAATATTGCAAAACATGACGTTTATATTTTATGATGACAAACGGTTATTTCTGTGATTGAATATTGACTTTATTTGACTCTGCAGTACTGATTTGAATCATATGCTTTGAATTTGGCCTTGAACTGAAAACTTATACTTTACGAACTATACACACATATATACGTATATATTGTACCTTTCATTATTTCTGTGATTAAATGCGGAGATAAGTAACCTAAAATTAGAATTTAAAAGAAGCGTTTTTTTTTTTTATTTGTACATATCACACTTATTACTTTGTATATACATTAGCTATTTATGTAACCAGTTATGAAATAGGTTATTTTGTGTAGCGAAATGGAATGTTTGCAAAATGACATGAGTTACACAAAATAACATTTCATAACGTGTTTCATACAAGATTTTATCTAATTTTGACCAAAACATAGATTTATAATTTTCCAGTTGATCTGACATTAAACGTCATAAGTTGTATTAAATAATTAGTGACAGTTTTCATGCTATTGATAATAATTCATTTGACTTGACAGGTGTTTGTTAATTTAAGTATAAGTATTTACTTTTATTAGCTAAATATTTCGGTGCATTGTACGAGTAAAAATGTCGGATTCAGATTCAGGTGGACTACCAAGCGATATAGAAGAGGCTGCACAAAGTGCATTATCGACTGTGATTCCACAAAAGTCGAAAGCCCAGTACGATTTGGCTTATGAAAAATTTGGGAAGTGGCTTAAAGACAAAAAAATTAAATGTGTTAATGAGAAGGTTTTATTAGCCTATTTCGAGGGAAGAAAGAATCAAAAAGCTTCAACACTCTGGACTCTTTATTCCATGTTACGAAGTGAATTGTCTTTGAAGAAGAATATTGATATTGCAAAATATGCCAGTTTACATGCATTTCTAAAGAGGCAGTCAGAAGGATACCATGCAAAAAAGTCTAATATTTTGTCAAAGGAAAACGTCTCCCGGTTTATGACAGAAGCGGAGGATAAAACATATTTAATGACAAAGGTCGCATTGATCGTTGGAATAGCTGGTGCTTGTCGAAAAAGTGAGCCAACTTTTCTACGTGTGGGGGATATTTTAGACGAGTTTTCTCATTTTGTAATAAAAATCCCTAATACAAAGACAAGAGTAACGCGCGAGTTTGTGATCACAGAAGGAAATATTGAAGGGCAAAATTTTCTTGATCTTATTAGAAAATATATTTCTTTGCGTCCACAAAACGTTAATCACGATAGGTTTTTCGTCAAATATAATAATGGTAAATGCGGGGCACAGCCAGTTGGCATTAATACAATCGGTAATCTACCGAAAAGAATTGCTCAGTTTTTGAAACTACCAAATCCCTTCTTATTTACCGGACACTGCTTCAGAAGGTCATCGGCTACCTTTTTGGCAGATTCTGGTGCGGATATTTTTAAGGTTAAACGACATGGAGGCTGGAAGTCCAATACTGTAGCTGAGGGCTATGTAGAGAATTCTATAGAAAATAAGAAAAGGATTGCCAATGATATTCTTGGTGAATCAAGCTCAAATGCACATTCCGTTTTGCATCATAACATCAGAGTACCTGCCATGAATTCTACGTGTGCAGGAATTAACCTCACCAATTGTTCACATTGTTTCATAAATGTTTATAATGCATAAAATAAAAATTTAACCAGTTTGTGTCATTTAACGTTCCCCTTTATTAACTTGAGATGAAATGATTTTTTCAAAATATTTCGTAACTAGTGATGAAATGAACTTTTTAACACTAGTTACGAAATATTTTACTTTTCGTAACTAGTTACGAAAAGTAAACCGTTTCCTAACCTCATACAGTTTTGAAAAGTGTCACTTTGTGTAAAAATTAGATAAATATTTTTTTATTAAGTTTTAAAATTAAAAACATTGATTTATTTGTAAGTAACTCTATTGTGCCTTAAAAATTAAATGAATGATTTTAATATTTGTTTTTACCATGTCAAATAAATGTTTTATTAAGTTTCTCAGTTTGAACTTGCCAGATTATTTTTTAATAAATGCTTTAAATAGTGTATGTAAATTTAGTTAGAGGTCACTAATAAATGTGAGAAAGCACTCTCTGTCAATATAAAATCGATTTAAATGCTAAAAATAAATGAAATAATTATAACTATTAATTACGTGAAGGAGTAATACCAGTAAATTATTGTAAATAACCTTGGAATTCATACAATCCGTTTTTATGAAAAATTTTACGTAGTCATTGTACTAATTTAAGTGAGACTTGTTTTATTAAATTAAATTTTCGATTAATTTCGTTAAATGCATTTTATGTTAAATCCACATATTAATAACTTTGTATTTATATTTAAGTATACTTGCATTAGTTAATATAAATTATTATAAATAACTTTAATGTCATGTTCCTTTTGTCCTTTTAATAAAATTTTTCAAAATTGGATCTTTCTTTTACGAATATTGATATATACAAAAAAGGTTTAAGTATATCAATACGTTAAGCACGTATTACGCATTTGTTACAAATGAAGCAGACATGCAATATACACATCTGTAACTGTACACATGGACAATGCCTATAACCTATATTTCGGCAATATGGCCGAGATCGAGTTGTCAATATGGCAAAATGTCAATTAAAGTCATTTTACATAGACACAAAATGAATTTAAATTAAATCTACGGGAAATATTTTATTGGGGGTTTTGGTATAGTTTTATTAATATATAATAATTGATAACATTTCATAGTAAATGAAATATATACAATACTTAAAAATATTATAATTTACTCATTTTTCTCATACACTTTATCTCTAAGTTAAATTACAGAAATTTAATATTAAAATTCAAGTGAAATTTATTATTTCTATTAAATAAATATAAACACAAATTTATTGTCTCCCATAAATTTTATGGCCTTAGTAAAGTGGGCTTCATAGAAAAAGAAAACCGATAACGGCAACTCCTTGAAGAGAGACGTGAGATAGACAACAGCGCCGTCTTGCGGTTCTGCTAGCGTAACAAATAGAAATCTATAGTTACATTCTTTCTAGGTTCGTAGATTTACTGTGACCACAAAATTAAAAATACTAGTTATAGCGAATTATGTACTAAATTATAAGTAAACATGAGATGTATATAAAATAGCTAATTAACTTCTTTTTTATTTAGCAATCAATAGGATATCTTTTAAATAATTTGCAATTTATAATACATTCCAGGTTTACTTATAATTTAGTACATAATTCGCCAAAATATTTTATAATAAAAAACGTAGTAATAATTTGCTTCTGAATAAATTCATTTATATCAGAATATAATATGTCCTTGGACTAAAATGTATGGGTAAAGAATAATAAAATACTATAATATATTATAACAACATTTATTAGATACATTTGTACAAAATATTTGTATTATGCCAATTGTCATCTAAATACATCGACAAAAAAGTTTTTGGTATGAATCAATGTCAAATACAAAACAAATGAATATAACATATACATGCTATGTGAAAAGAAGTATTTATATGATACAAAGTATATTATATATATTGTATATAAATATGCAACACAAAAAAGAAAAAAATATACACAGATTTACAAATAAATGAAAAAATATTATCTACGATGTCTACGATGGGGGTGTTTATAAATTCAAGCTGTGTATTAGTGACTATTACATTTTACTTCTGGGCTTTTTTAATTTTAATTTCACTTTAATAGTCACTAATATACAGCTAGAATTTATAAACACCCCCATCATAGACACCATTGTAAATATCATCTAACCACCACCACCTCATCACTAAAACTAGGTATATATGTTACATTGTTACATAGATTAACTAAGTTTTAAGAAACTCTTTGAGAATGGCATAACAGCCGAAACATATATATTAGAGAATATTATAAAAATTTGTGAAATATAGCCAAGTGTGTTATTCCTACCAAATACATCAATAATTACTAAATCTGCAACATCAATTGAATAACATTTAAAGAAAATAGTCCTAGAAGAAGTAATTTTTTACTTTCTCCTTTGGCAAAACTCGCTAGCTAATCGCAACACAGGATCATAAGTGCTGTCACCTATCGCGTTCAAATACTACAAACGCTAAATTACGCTAGCAGCATCGTCAGATGGCGCTGCAATCAGTGATTTTTCGGCCCATTTAACTTCCCTACCCCTGGCTTGAAAAATAATGGAAGGGGTGTAACCAATCAAATACATACTAAATATCAAATTGAAATTTCTGAACAGTTGAAAAATTCGAACCAATTTAAACAGTTGTGAGATAGTATATTAAAAAACAAGTTTCATAAGGCACCATTTTGCCGCACGAGATCAGTTTAGAAAACGAGCCGCGATAGCGGCGAGTTTTCTAAAGAGCGAGTGCGGCAAAAGGCCTTATGAAACGAGTTTTTATACTATTTTTTCTATTTTGCGTTTTTTACATTAATAAATTGCTTAAATTGGAATTATTTAATTTGAAAGCTCAGAGTTTAATTTTTATATAAAGCATGCAGTTGGTCACACTGATACTTGACATTTTCAAATTTAAATCTTGCTATCCGCAAAGTATATTATATTACATATTATTTATTAATTTTGGTTAACATTACTTGATACTTCATTTAAAAATAGAAACATATATATGTTGTCAATTGTATACAACATACGTTCTTTGTGTAAAATACGAACATATATCATATCTGTCAAATGTACATAAATTCTTAAAATCATATGACAGCAATGATATTTATTTCTGTATTCGAACAACGCCAACATTGAAAAATGAAAAAAAGCGGGGTTTTGGTAGGAAGGGTTTTTTTTCTACTGGTAATATTAACTAAAGTTTCAAAAAATTTTATATTACTTATGTAAAGTCAGTTATGTAAAGTAAGTATTAATAAATATATAATTAATAATATTATGGGCGTAGTAGGAAGGGCCGCGATTTGGCCAGACAGACGCTTGGCGTCCCAGACAGACGCCTGCCGTCACATATTAATGCATGTTTGCATGTAAAGGTGGCGCACTTGAATCTAAAAGCGGTCACCCATCCACGAACCTACCCCGGCCGATGCTGTTTGACTTCGGTGATCGGACGGGAACCGGTCTTTACTAGCGTGCTACGGCAATACCACCTAGATAGAAGGCCGCACAACTGCAATAAAACTTTGCTGTGACGTCATCAGAAAGAGGCCATCGATAGTGTATCGACTGCATTGTACTGCAGTAGGAAGGGCCGCGATTTGGCCAGACAGACGCTTGGCGTCCCAGACAGACGCCTGCCGTCACATATTAATGCATGTTTGCATGTAAAGGTGGCGCACTTGAATCTAAAAGCGGTCACCCATCCACGAACCTACCCCGGCCGATGCTGTTTGACTTCGGTGATCGGACGGGAACCGGTCTTTACTAGCGTGCTACGGCAATACCACCTAGATAGAAGGCCGCACAACTGCAATAAAACTTTGCTGTGACGTCATCAGAAAGAGGCCATCGATAGTGTATCGACTGCATTGAACTGTATTAGGTGCAGTCAGTAAACGGCAGTAGGAAGGGCCGCGATTTGGCCAGACAGACGCTTGGCGTCCCAGACAGACGCCTGCCGTCACATATTAATGCATGTTTGCATGTAAAGGTGGCGCACTTGAATCTAAAAGCGGTCACCCATCCACGAACCTACCCCGGCCGATGCTGTTTGACTTCGGTGATCGGACGGGAACCGGTCTTTACTAGCGTGCTACGGCAATACCACCTAGATAGAAGGCCGCACAACTGCAATAAAACTTTGCTGTGACGTCATCAGAAAGAGGCCATCGATAGTGTATCGACTGCATTGAACTGTATTAGGTGCAGTCAGTAAACGCTTGGACAGTGAACGTGATAATCTCGTTGTTGATGTTATATCGTTATTACTGTGCTTGTTTATAATAAAATATGGTGTTAAAGTGTTGTGTTCCTAATTGCAAAGGAAATTATAATTCTAACAATAAAGCACACGTGTTTAAATTCCCAAAAGATGAGGTTATGTGCAAGAAATGGTTGCTTGCAATTCCAAGGCAGAATTATACCGTCTCTAATTATTCGGTAGTAAGTATTAATACATCTTGTTCGTCATTACTGTATTATATTAAAATAATTTTGAATCTTTACTTTATTTACAATTAAAAATGTTACCTATGTGCATTAGGAAGGGCCGCGATTTGGCCAGACAGACGCTTGGCGTCCCAGACAGACGCCTGCCGTCACATATTAATGCATGTTTGCATGTAAAGGTGGCGCACTTGAATCTAAAAGCGGTCACCCATCCACGAACCTACCCCGGCCGATGCTGTTTGACTTCGGTGATCGGACGGGAACCGGTCTTTACTAGCGTGCTACGGCAATACCACCTAGATAGAAGGCCGCACAACTGCAATAAAACTTTGCTGTGACGTCATCAGAAAGAGGCCATCGATAGTGTATCGACTGCATTGAACTGTATTAGGTGCAGTCAGTAAACGGCAGTAGGAAGGGCCGCGATTTGGCCAGACAGACGCTTGGCGTCCCAGACAGACGCCTGCCGTCACATATTAATGCATGTTTGCATGTAAAGGTGGCGCACTTGAATCTAAAAGCGGTCACCCATCCACGAACCTACCCCGGCCGATGCTGTTTGACTTCGGTGATCGGACGGGAACCGGTCTTTACTAGCGTGCTACGGCAATACCACCTAGGAAGGGCCGCGATTTGGCCAGACAGACGCTTGGCGTCCCAGACAGACGCCTGCCGTCACATATTAATGCATGTTTGCATGTAAAGGTGGCGCACTTGAATCTAAAAGCGGTCACCCATCCACGAACCTACCCCGGCCGATGCTGTTTGACTTCGGTGATCGGACGGGAACCGGTCTTTACTAGCGTGCTACGGCAATACCACCTAGATAGAAGGCCGCACAACTGCAATAAAACTTTGCTGTGACGTCATCAGAAAGAGGCCATCGATAGTGTATCGACTGCATTGAACTGTATTAGGTGCAGTCAGTAAACGCTTGGACAGTGAACGTGATAATCTCGTTGTTGATGTTATATCGTTATTACTGTGCTTGTTTATAATAAAATATGGTGTTAAAGTGTTGTGTTCCTAATTGCAAAGGAAATTATAATTCTAACAATAAAGCACACGTGTTTAAATTCCCAAAAGATGAGGTTATGTGCAAGAAATGGTTGCTTGCAATTCCAAGGCAGAATTATACCGTCTCTAATTATTCGGTAGTAAGTATTAATACATCTTGTTCGTCATTACTGTATTATATTAAAATAATTTTGAATCTTTACTTTATTTACAATTAAAAATGTTACCTATGTGCATTCATATAAATTTAGAAAAAATATTAGTAAAATATAAATAACATGTAGCTTTTGTTATAGACTAATACAATTATTACAAAAACTTAATGCTTTATATTTACTATTTTATAGGTATGTGACAAGCACTTCAAACCTGCAGATATCTTGTGGGAAACAACTGCAACCGATGAGAGGACTGGCAGAAGTTTAACAGCTCCTCTTGCTAAACCAAAATTATTAAAGACTGCTGTACCATGTATATACCCTAACAGCCCAGCATATTTTTCTTGTAGCTCAGCTCCGTCAAGAGAAGGACCAGAAGAGAAGCGAAAAAGAATAGAAGCAGAAGCGATGCATACAGCAGTTCAAGAAAGCATTAGTAGTCAAAGTAAATATTTAGAAAAAGTATCAGTTGAGAACCTTTCACATTTAAAAAGTAAAATTGATTTAGTTAATTTGCCAAACAAATGGTGTAGTATAATGAAGGAACCATCAATTATTTTTATGTTTATTGATATGACAGTGCAACCACACTTTCTAGTATATGTCACAATTGGCGAGAACATGTTGCCAGAGGTATATTGTAAAGGTATCATGGTACACCTTTCAAATATTAAATCAATTAGGATCTGTAATATAAATCAAATAGAAAGTTTAATTTTGGAAGTTGATAACTTTATAAATAAAAATGACTTAAATGGTGACCTTAAAATGGTTCAGAATGAATTCATAATTGGTTTAATAGATGAATATGTTTCAGATGACAATGCAGTAGCTTTATTCATGAAGTCACAGTTAAAACGTTCTTTACTTCCTAAAAATAGAAGGGAATATACTACGGACTTCTTAATTTTTTGTTCAATTTTCTATTTTATTTCACCTCATGCGTACAATTTTTTTCGAAATCACAGTCCTTTAATTTTACCACATACTAACACATTGCAACGCATTTGTTCTAATTTTAATTGTAGTCCCATTATTGAACAGAATCCCATGTATTTTCTTCAATATATTAAAGAGAAAGTACAAACATTTGAAGAACATGAAAGGAATATAGTATTAATGATGGATGAAATTTATATTAAACCTTACATGGATTACAAAGAAGGCAATATAGTTGGAGCATGTTCGAATAGCTCTGCAATGCTAAATGCTGATGATTTACATAAAATAACGAGAGATATTATTTAGAATTAGAAAATGCTGGATTAAATGTTTTAGCTGTAGTAAGTGACAATAATGCAATAAACAGTAAAGCTATGACCAAATTTTCAACTCCACCTGAACTTCATGTTCGATATTTTAATCCGGTGAATTCTAACAAGCCATTGTTTTATCTGTTTGATTCAGTGCATTTATTTAAAACCATTAGAAATAATTGGTTAAATCAGAAAACTGATGGAATTGATTTTGTTTATCCTGACTTTAATGATTTTTCAAAGATAAATATAGCTTCTTTAAAAACTGTAAGAGATATGTATGAAATTGAACGTAACGACTTGCTGAAATTTAGTTATGGCTTATCTGTGAAAGCTCTGTCGCCTACGAATTTTGAAAGACAAAATGTAAAATTTGTCTGTCAATTATTTAATGAACATGTAGTCAATAGCTTATTAACATTAGGTGAAAAATATAGTCTTAGATTTTATATCACTACAGCTGAATTTCTAAAAATAATAATTACTTGGTGGCATATTATGAATGTCAAGACACCTTTAAAAGGCGTAAGACTTAAAAATAAGTTTCAAGAACCCTTAACAAATAAAAGTAATGATGAAAGAATACAGTTTCTATATAAATTTTCATCTTGGCTAGATCATTGGAATAATTTCAATTTTAAATCTGGTAAATTGTCAACGCAAACACAAAGAGCGCTTCAACATACAACACTCTGCATTTTGCAACTTACTGATTTTTGTTCAGGTGAATTGAAATGGTCATATGTATTGCCTGGGAAGTTTCAGACGGATGCTTTAGAGGCAAGATTTGGGCAGTACAGACAACTCGCAGGAGGTCAATATCATGTATCTGTAAGGCAAATTTACGAAATTGAGAAAAAGATTAGGTTATTATCTACTATTGAATTACCAGTTTCTGGTCACAAAAAAATTATTATTCATGACATTGTTGATAATGAAATATTAGTAGATCATGATTATTTTTCTACTGTTTCTAGTGATACATTTGCTGGGGAAATAAATGTTACACAGGCGGATTTGGACAGTACCTTTTCTAATGTAAGCCTACTGACATATATTGCAGGTTACTGTTGTTATTCATTACAATCATTACTTAAAAAATTAAATTGTAATACTTGTGAAAAATTTTTGGTAATGACTGATATTAGTATTCATGCTGATAAATATAATGTTATTAATAATCTTAACAGAGGTAGTCTAAAGTATCCAGTAGAAGAAGTTGTATATTTAATTACATATAACTATGTAGTTATTAAGAAAATGTTAGAACCAGAAAAAGAGGAAAAGTTTCTAAGTTTAAACAATCACCGAAAATATGTAACCGATGTGACATTGCAAATCGTTTTGTCGCAAGAAATATTAAATAGAAGTAAGTGTGATACACATACTTGTGAATATTTGTATAAAAATATAATATGGAAATGTACAAACATATTATTAAATAACTATTGTAAATTAAAAAATAATGTTATAAGAAAATCTAAAACAAGAAAATCTATTATATTTCCGAAATAAATAATAACAATTGTTAGTGGTTTTATTTCTTTTGTGTATATATATATAGTTTAAGAGATAACAATTAAAAAAATAGTTAACAGTTCTCTATATTTTTTGAATCACACGAATGAATGAATAAAGTACATCATTACTTCTGTAGTAAAAAAACTATCATAATTATATTAGATTTGATAGATATAATATTGTATAAATAAGTGCGAGCGCCAGTAGAAGAGTACCTATTCGGATGTCTATAAACAATAAAGTAGTTCTAAAACTGATTATTTAATTTATTTCCACTACATATGCCCATTTTATTTGTATTTATTGTCAGTAATAAGTTTATAGTTTCGTATGTTTTTTAAGAATAGTAAAATACTATATTGAAAACGGCTAATATTTTCATTTAAAATTTATTTGTGATGATCGTTTTCACACTGAATATATATTGGCCTCTTCGTAGTGACGTCATTGACCAGTAGTTAGGCCTTCTATCTAGGTGGTATTGGCTACGGCCCAAACCAATTGATTTTATTTCTACTGCAAATATTAACTAAACTTACAAACAATTTTATATAAATTTGCATATTTTCATTAATTATAATTAGTAGTAATAAGTAGGAAGGGCCGCGATTTGGCCAGACAGACGCTTGGCGTCCCAGACAGACGCCTGCCGTCACATATTAATGCATGTTTGCATGTAAAGGTGGCGCACTTGAATCTAAAAGCGGTCACCCATCCACGAACCGATCCCGGCGGATGCTGTTTGACTTCGGTGATCGGACGGGAACCGGTCTTTACTAGCGTGCTACGGCCGTTGCCAATTGATTTTATTATATTATATTATAATTATAGTAGGAAGGGCCGCGATTTGGCCAGACAGACGCTTGGCGTCCCAGACAGACGCCTGCCGTCACATATTAATGCATGTTTGCATGTAAAGGTGGCGCACTTGAATCTAAAAGCGGTCACCCATCCACGAACCGATCCCGGCGGATGCTGTTTGACTTCGGTGATCGGACGGGAACCGGTCTTTACTAGCGTGCTACGGCCGTTGCCAATTGATTTTATTTCTACTGGTATTATTAACTAAAGTTTCAAAAAATTTTATATTACTTATGTAAAGTAAGTTATGTAAAGTAAGTATTAATAAATATATAATTAATAATATATATATAATTAATGATATGAATATATGATACGAAATATAGTAGGTAAGGCCGCGATTTGGCCAGACGAACGCTTGGCGTCCCAGACAGACGCCTGCCGTCACATATTAATGCATGTTTGCATGTAAAGGTGGCGCACTTGAATCTAAAAGCGGTCACCCATCCACGAACCGATCCCGGCGGATGCTGTTTGACTTCGGTGATCGGACGGGAACCGGTCTTTACTAGCGTGCTACGGCCGTTGCCAATTGATTTTATTTCTACTGGTATTATTAACTAAAGTTTCAAAAAATTTTATATTACTTATGTAAAGTAAGTTATGTAAAGTAAGTATTAATAAATATATAATTAATAATATATATATAATTAATGATATGAATATATGATACGAAATATAGTAGGTAAGGCCGCGATTTGGCCAGACGAACGCTTGGCGTCCCAGACAGACGCCTGCCGTCACATATTAGGAAGGGCCGCGATTTGGCCAGACGAACGCTTGGCGTCCCAGACAGACGCCTGCCGTCACATATTAATGCATGTTTGCATGTAAAGGTGGCGCACTTGAATCTAAAAGCGGTCACCCATCCACGAACCGATCCCGGCGGATGCTGTTTGACTTCGGTGATCGGACGGGAACCGGTCTTTACTAGCGTGCTACGGCCGTTGCCAATTGATTTTATTTCTACTGGTATTATTAACTAAAGTTTCAAAAAATTTTATATTACTTATGTAAAGTAAGTTATGTAAAGTAAGTATTAATAAATATATAATTAATAATATATATAATTAATGATATGAATATATGATATGAAATAGGTATGTAGTTATATATCTATATAGATAAAATGATTTTACCTAAAAAAAAGGTGTTAAAATGCATGTAGGAAGGGCCGCGATTTGGCCAGACGAACGCTTGGCGTCCCAGACAGACGCCTGCCGTCACATATTAATGCATGTTTGCATGTAAAGGGAGTATGTAAAGTAGGAAGTGCCGCGATTTGGCCAGACGAACGCTTGGCGTCCCAGACAGACGCCTGCCGTCACATATTAATGCATGTTTGCATGTAAAGGTGGCGCACTTGAATCTAAAAGCGGTCACCCATCCACGAACCGATCCCGGCGGATGCTGTTTGACTTCGGTGATCGGACGGGAACCGGTCTTTACTAGCGTGCTACGGCCGTTGCCAATTGATTTTATTTCTGCTGGTAATATTAACTAGGAGTAGTAGGAAGGGCCGCGATTTGGCCAGACGAACGCTTTGCGTCCCAGACAGACGCCTGCCGTCACATATTAATGCATGTTTGCATGTAAAGGTGGCGCACTTGAATCTAAAAGCGGTCACCCATTCACGAACCGATCCCGGCGGATGCTGTTTGACTTCGGTGATCGGACGGGAACCGGTCTTTACTAGCGTGCTACGGCCGTTGCCAATTGATTTTATTTCTACTGGTAATATTAACTAAAGTTTCAAAAAATTTTATATTACTTATGTAAAGTAAGTTATGTAAAGTAAGTATTAATAAATATATAATTAATAATATATATAATTAATGATATTGTAATGACTCGTCCGCTGACGCGAGATGCGTCATCCCTCTGGATGTTTTCGCGAGGCCTACGTGAAGGCTCTAGAAGGAGTATTCACCGATATAAAAGCCGCGTCGAAGAAGGGATGAACATTCATTGAATCCTGCAGTCTCGCGAAGTACATAAATATAGTAGGAAGGGCCGCGATTTGGCCAGACGAACGCTTGGCGTCCCAGACAGACGCCTGCCGTCACATATTAATGCATGTTTGCATGTAAAGGTGGCGCACTTGAATCTAAAAGCGGTCACCCATTCACGAACCGATCCCGGCGGATGCTGTAGGAAATTACAACATATACATATATTATACATATACTTCGTGACGTCAGTAGGTAAGGCCGCGATTTGGCCAGACAAACGCTTGGCGTCACATATTAATGCACGTTTGCATGTAAAGGTGGCGCACTTGAATCTAAAAGCGGTCACCCATCCACGAACCGACCCCGGCGGATGCTGTTTGACTTCGGTGATCGGACGGGAACCGGTCTTTACAGCGTGCTATGGCCGTTGCCAATTAATTTGATTTCTACTGGTAATATTAACTAAAGTAGGAAGGGCCGCGATTTGGCCAGACGAACGCTTGGCGTCCCAGACAGACGCCTGCCGTCACATATTAATGCATGTTTGCATGTAAAGGTGGCGCACTTGAATCTAAAAGCGGTCACCCATTCACGAACCGAATTTCCTATTTCCTTTTGATGTAGGGAGTAGGAAGGGCCGCGATTTGGCCAGGCGAACGCTTGGCGTCCCAGACAGACGCCTGCCGTCACATATTAATGCATGTTTGCATGTAAAGGTGGCGCACTTGAATCTAAAAGCGGTCACCCATCCACGAACCGATCCCGGCGGATGCTGTTTGACTTCGGTGATCGGACGGGAACCGGTCTTTACTAGCGTGCTACGGCCGTTGCCAATTGATTTTATTTCTACTGGTATTATTAACTAAAGTTTCAAAAAATTTTATATTACTTATGTAAAGTAAGTTATGTAAAGTAAGTATTAATAAATATATAATTAATAATATATATATAATTAATGATATGAATATATGATACGAAATATAGTAGGTAAGGCCGCGATTTGGCCAGACGAACGCTTGGCGTCCCAGACAGACGCCTGCCGTCACATATTAATGCATGTTTGCATGTAAAGGTGGCGCACTTGAATCTAAAAGCGGTCACCCATCCACGAACCGATCCCGGCGGATGCTGTTTGACTTCGGTGATCGGACGGGAACCGGTCTTTACTAGCGTGCTACGGCCGTTGCCAATTGATTTTATTTCTGCTGGTAATATTAACTAGGAGTAGTAGGAAGGGCCGCGATTTGGCCAGACGAACGCTTGGCGTCCCAGACAGACGCCTGCCGTCACATATTAATGCATGTTTGCATGTAAAGGTGGCGCACTTGAATCTAAAAGCGGTCACCCATTCACGAACCGATCCCGGCGGATGCTGTTTGACTTCGGTGATCGGACGGGAACCGGTCTTTACTAGCGTGCTACGGCCGTTGCCAATTGATTTTATTTCTACTGGTAATATTAACTAAAGTTTCAAAAAATTTTATATTACTTATGTAAAGTAAGTTATGTAAAGTAAGTATTAATAAATATATAATTAATAATATATATAATTAATGATATTGTAATGACTCGTCCGCTGACGCGAGATGCGTCATCCCTCTGGATGTTTTCGCGAGGCCTACGTGAAGGCTCTAGAAGGAGTATTCACCGAT
The DNA here is from genome assembly GCA_935421215.2 of Melolontha melolontha. Taxonomy (NCBI): domain Eukaryota; kingdom Metazoa; phylum Arthropoda; class Insecta; order Coleoptera; family Scarabaeidae; genus Melolontha; species Melolontha melolontha. The sequence goes on along the minus strand of OW285243.1, from coordinate 116,787,610 downwards.
ATAAAAGCCGCGTCGAAGAAGGGATGAACATTCATTGAATCCTGCAGTCTCGCGAAGTACATAAATATAGTAGGAAGGGCCGCGATTTGGCCAGACGAACGCTTGGCGTCCCAGACAGACGCCTGCCGTCACATATTAATGCATGTTTGCATGTAAAGGTGGCGCACTTGAATCTAAAAGCGGTCACCCATTCACGAACCGATCCCGGCGGATGCTGTAGGAAATTACAACATATACATATATTATACATATACTTCGTGACGTCAGTAGGTAAGGCCGCGATTTGGCCAGACAAACGCTTGGCGTCACATATTAATGCACGTTTGCATGTAAAGGTGGCGCACTTGAATCTAAAAGCGGTCACCCATCCACGAACCGACCCCGGCGGATGCTGTTTGACTTCGGTGATCGGACGGGAACCGGTCTTTACAGCGTGCTATGGCCGTTGCCAATTAATTTGATTTCTACTGGTAATATTAACTAAAGTAGGAAGGGCCGCGATTTGGCCAGACGAACGCTTGGCGTCCCAGACAGACGCCTGCCGTCACATATTAATGCATGTTTGCATGTAAAGGTGGCGCACTTGAATCTAAAAGCGGTCACCCATTCACGAACCGAATTTCCTATTTCCTTTTGATGTAGGGAGTAGGAAGGGCCGCGATTTGGCCAGGCGAACGCTTGGCGTCCCAGACAGACGCCTGCCGTCACATATTAATGCATGTTTGCATGTAAAGGTGGCGCACTTGAATCTAAAAGCGGTCACCCATCCACGAACCGATCCCGGCGGATGCTGTTTGACTTCGGTGATCGGACGGGAACCGGTCTTTACTAGCGTGCTACGGCCGTTGCCAATTGATTTTATTTCTACTGGTATTATTAACTAAAGTTTCAAAAAATTTTATATTACTTATGTAAAGTAAGTTATGTAAAGTAAGTATTAATAAATATATAATTAATAATATATATATAATTAATGATATGAATATATGATACGAAATATAGTAGGTAAGGCCGCGATTTGGCCAGACGAACGCTTGGCGTCCCAGACAGACGCCTGCCGTCACATATTAATGCATGTTTGCATGTAAAGGTGGCGCACTTGAATCTAAAAGCGGTCACCCATCCACGAACCGATCCCGGCGGATGCTGTTTGACTTCGGTGATCGGACGGGAACCGGTCTTTACTAGCGTGCTACGGCCGTTGCCAATTGATTTTATTTCTGCTGGTAATATTAACTAGGAGTAGTAGGAAGGGCCGCGATTTGGCCAGACGAACGCTTGGCGTCCCAGACAGACGCCTGCCGTCACATATTAATGCATGTTTGCATGTAAAGGTGGCGCACTTGAATCTAAAAGCGGTCACCCATTCACGAACCGATCCCGGCGGATGCTGTTTGACTTCGGTGATCGGACGGGAACCGGTCTTTACTAGCGTGCTACGGCCGTTGCCAATTGATTTTATTTCTACTGGTAATATTAACTAAAGTTTCAAAAAATTTTATATTACTTATGTAAAGTAAGTTATGTAAAGTAAGTATTAATAAATATATAATTAATAATATATATAATTAATGATATTGTAATGACTCGTCCGCTGACGCGAGATGCGTCATCCCTCTGGATGTTTTCGCGAGGCCTACGTGAAGGCTCTAGAAGGAGTATTCACCGATATAAAAGCCGCGTCGAAGAAGGGATGAACATTCATTGAATCCTGCAGTCTCGCGAAGTACATAAATATAGTAGGAAGGGCCGCGATTTGGCCAGACGAACGCTTGGCGTCCCAGACAGACGCCTGCCGTCACATATTAATGCATGTTTGCATGTAAAGGTGGCGCACTTGAATCTAAAAGCGGTCACCCATTCACGAACCGATCCCGGCGGATGCTGTAGGAAATTACAACATATACATATATTATACATATACTTCGTGACGTCAGTAGGTAAGGCCGCGATTTGGCCAGACAAACGCTTGGCGTCACATATTAATGCACGTTTGCATGTAAAGGTGGCGCACTTGAATCTAAAAGCGGTCACCCATCCACGAACCGACCCCGGCGGATGCTGTTTGACTTCGGTGATCGGACGGGAACCGGTCTTTACAGCGTGCTATGGCCGTTGCCAATTAATTTGATTTCTACTGGTAATATTAACTAAAGTAGGAAGGGCCGCGATTTGGCCAGACGAACGCTTGGCGTCCCAGACAGACGCCTGCCGTCACATATTAATGCATGTTTGCATGTAAAGGTGGCGCACTTGAATCTAAAAGCGGTCACCCATTCACGAACCGAATTTCCTATTTCCTTTTGATGTAGGGAGTAGGAAGGGCCGCGATTTGGCCAGGCGAACGCTTGGCGTCCCAGACAGACGCCTGCCGTCACATATTAATGCATGTTTGCATGTAAAGGTGGCGCACTTGAATCTAAAAGCGGTCACCCATCCACGAACCGATCCCGGCGGATGCTGTTTGACTTCGGTGATCGGACGGGAACCGGTCTTTACTAGCGTGCTACGGCCGTTGCCAATTGATTTTATTTCTACTGGTATTATTAACTAAAGTTTCAAAAAATTTTATATTACTTATGTAAAGTAAGTTATGTAAAGTAAGTATTAATAAATATATAATTAATAATATATATATAATTAATGATATGAATATATGATACGAAATATAGTAGGTAAGGCCGCGATTTGGCCAGACGAACGCTTGGCGTCCCAGACAGACGCCTGCCGTCACATATTAATGCATGTTTGCATGTAAAGGTGGCGCACTTGAATCTAAAAGCGGTCACCCATCCACGAACCGATCCCGGCGGATGCTGTTTGACTTCGGTGATCGGACGGGAACCGGTCTTTACTAGCGTGCTACGGCCGTTGCCAATTGATTTTATTTCTGCTGGTAATATTAACTAGGAGTAGTAGGAAGGGCCGCGATTTGGCCAGACGAACGCTTGGCGTCCCAGACAGACGCCTGCCGTCACATATTAATGCATGTTTGCATGTAAAGGTGGCGCACTTGAATCTAAAAGCGGTCACCCATTCACGAACCGATCCCGGCGGATGCTGTTTGACTTCGGTGATCGGACGGGAACCGGTCTTTACTAGCGTGCTACGGCCGTTGCCAATTGATTTTATTTCTACTGGTAATATTAACTAAAGTTTCAAAAAATTTTATATTACTTATGTAAAGTAAGTTATGTAAAGTAAGTATTAATAAATATATAATTAATAATATATATAATTAATGATATTGTAATGACTCGTCCGCTGACGCGAGATGCGTCATCCCTCTGGATGTTTTCGCGAGGCCTACGTGAAGGCTCTAGAAGGAGTATTCACCGATATAAAAGCCGCGTCGAAGAAGGGATGAACATTCATTGAATCCTGCAGTCTCGCGAAGTACATAAATATAGTAGGAAGGGCCGCGATTTGGCCAGACGAACGCTTGGCGTCCCAGACAGACGCCTGCCGTCACATATTAATGCATGTTTGCATGTAAAGGTGGCGCACTTGAATCTAAAAGCGGTCACCCATTCACGAACCGATCCCGGCGGATGCTGTAGGAAATTACAACATATACATATATTATACATATACTTCGTGACGTCAGTAGGTAAGGCCGCGATTTGGCCAGACAAACGCTTGGCGTCACATATTAATGCACGTTTGCATGTAAAGGTGGCGCACTTGAATCTAAAAGCGGTCACCCATCCACGAACCGACCCCGGCGGATGCTGTTTGACTTCGGTGATCGGACGGGAACCGGTCTTTACAGCGTGCTATGGCCGTTGCCAATTAATTTGATTTCTACTGGTAATATTAACTAAAGTAGGAAGGGCCGCGATTTGGCCAGACGAACGCTTGGCGTCCCAGACAGACGCCTGCCGTCACATATTAATGCATGTTTGCATGTAAAGGTGGCGCACTTGAATCTAAAAGCGGTCACCCATTCACGAACCGAATTTCCTATTTCCTTTTGATGTAGGGAGTAGGAAGGGCCGCGATTTGGCCAGGCGAACGCTTGGCGTCCCAGACAGACGCCTGCCGTCACATATTAATGCATGTTTGCATGTAAAGGTGGCGCACTTGAATCTAAAAGCGGTCACATATTAATGCATGTTTGCATGTAAAGGTGGTAGTAGGAAGTGCCGCGATTTGGCCAGACGAACGCTTGGCGTCCCAGACAGACGCCTGCCGTCACATATTAATGCATGTTTGCATGTAAAGGTGGCGCACTTGAATCTAAAAGCGGTCACCCATCCACGAACCGATCCCGGCGGATGCTGTTTGACTTCGGTGATCGGACGGGAACCGGTCTTTACTAGCGTGCTACGGCCGTTGCCAATTGATTTTATTTCTACTGGTATTATTAACTAAAGTTTCAAAAAATTTTATATTAAGTAAGTTATGTAAAGTAAGTTATGTAAAGTAAGTATTAATAAATATATAATTAATAATATATATATAATTAATGATATGAATATATGATACGAAATATAGTAGGTAAGGCCGCGATTTGGCCAGACGAACGCTTGGCGTCCCAGACAGACGCCTGCCGTCACATATTAATGCATGTTTGCATGTAAAGGTGGCGCACTTGAATCTAAAAGCGGTCACCCATCCACGAACCGATCCCGGCGGATGCTGTTTGACTTCGGTGATCGGACGGGAACCGGTCTTTACTAGCGTGCTACGGCCGTTGCCAATTGATTTTATTTCTACTGGTATTATTAACTAAAGTTTCAAAAAATTTTATATTACTTATGTAAAGTAAGTTATGTAAAGTAAGTATTAATAAATATATAATTAATAATATATATATAATTAATGATATGAATATATGATACGAAATATAGTAGGTAAGGCCGCGATTTGGCCAGACGAACGCTTGGCGTCCCAGACAGACGCCTGCCGTCACATATTAATGCATGTTTGCATGTAAAGGTGGCGCACTTGAATCTAAAAGCGGTCACCCATCCACGAACCGATCCCGGCGGATGCTGTTTGACTTCGGTGATCGGACGGGAACCGGTCTTTACTAGCGTGCTACGGCCGTTGCCAATTGATTTTATTTCTACTGGTATTATTAACTAAAGTTTCAAAAAATTTTATATTACTTATGTAAAGTAAGTTATGTAAAGTAAGTATTAATAAATATATAATTAATAATATATATATAATTAATGATATGAATATATGATACGAAATATAGTAGGTAAGGCCGCGATTTGGCCAGACGAACGCTTGGCGTCCCAGACAGACGCCTGCCGTCACATATTAATGCATGTTTGCATGTAAAGGTGGCGCACTTGAATCTAAAAGCGGTCACCCATCCACGAACCGATCCCGGCGGATGCTGTTTGACTTCGGTGATCGGACGGGAACCGGTCTTTACTAGCGTGCTACGGCCGTTGCCAATTGATTTTATTTCTACTGGTATTATTAACTAAAGTTTCAAAAAATTTTATATTACTTATGTAAAGTAAGTTATGTAAAGTAAGTATTAATAAATATATAATTAATAATATATATATAATTAATGATATGAATATATGATACGAAATATAGTAGGTAAGGCCGCGATTTGGCCAGACGAACGCTTGGCGTCCCAGACAGACGCCTGCCGTCACATATTAATGCATGTTTGCATGTAAAGGTGGCGCACTTGAATCTAAAAGCGGTCACCCATCCACGAACCGATCCCGGCGGATGCTGTTTGACTTCGGTGATCGGACGGGAACCGGTCTTTACTAGCGTGCTACGGCCGTTGCCAATTGATTTTATTTCTACTGGTATTATTAACTAAAGTTTCAAAAAATTTTATATTACTTATGTAAAGTAAGTTATGTAAAGTAAGTATTAATAAATATATAATTAATAATATATATATAATTAATGATATGAATATATGATACGAAATATAGTAGGTAAGGCCGCGATTTGGCCAGACGAACGCTTGGCGTCCCAGACAGACGCCTGCCGTCACATATTAATGCATGTTTGCATGTAAAGGTGGCGCACTTGAATCTAAAAGCGGTCACCCATCCACGAACCGATCCCGGCGGATGCTGTTTGACTTCGGTGATCGGACGGGAACCGGTCTTTACTAGCGTGCTACGGCCGTTGCCAATTGATTTTATTTCTACTGGTATTATTAACTAAAGTTTCAAAAAATTTTATATTACTTATGTAAAGTAAGTTATGTAAAGTAAGTATTAATAAATATATAATTAATAATATATATATAATTAATGATATGAATATATGATACGAAATATAGTAAGTAAGGCCGCGATTTGGCCAGACGAACGCTTGGCGTCCCAGACAGACGCCTGCCGTCACATATTAGGAAGTAGGAAGGGCCGCGATTTGGCCAGACAGACGCTTGGCGTCCCAGACAGACGCCTGCCGTCACATATTAATGCATGTTTGCATATAAAGGTGGCGCACTTGAATCTAAAAGCGGTCACCCATCCACGAACCGATCCCGGCGGATGCTGTTTGACTTCGGTGATCGGACGGGAACCGGTCTTTACTAGCGTGCTACGGCCGTTGCCAATTGATTTTATTTCTACTGGTATTATTAACTAAAGTTTCAAAAAATTTTATATTACTTATGTAAAGTAAGTTATGTAAAGTAAGTATTAATAAATATATAATTAATAATATATATATAATTAATGATATGAATATATGATACGAAATATAGTAGGTAAAGCCGCGATTTGGCCAGACGAACGCTTGGCGTCCCAGACAGACGCCTGCCGTCACATATTAGGAAGGGCCGCGATTTGGCCAGACGAACGCTTGGCGTCCCAGACAGACGCCTGCCGTCACATATTAATGCATGTTTGCATGTAAAGGTGGCGCACTTGAATCTAAAAGCGGTCACATATTAATGCATGTTTGCATGTAAAGGTGGTAGTAGGAAGGGCCGCGATTTGGCCAGACGAACGCTTGGCGTCCCAGACAGACGCCTGCCGTCACATATTAATGCATGTTTGCATGTAAAGGTGGCGCACTTGAATCTAAAAGCGGTCACCCATCCACGAACCGTAGGAAGGGCCGCGATTTGGCCAGACGAACGCTTGGCGTCCCAGACAGACGCCTGCCGTCACATATTAATGCATGTTTGCATGTAAAGGTGGCGCACTTGAATCTAAAAGCGGTCACATATTAATGCATGTTTGCATGTAAAGGTGGTAGTAGGAAGGGCCGCGATTTGGCCAGACGAACGCTTGGCGTCCCAGACAGACGCCTGCCGTCACATATTAATGCATGTTTGCATGTAAAGGTGGCGCACTTGAATCTAAAAGCGGTCACCCATCCACGAACCGTAGGAAGGGCCGCGATTTGGCCAGACGAACGCTTGGCGTCCCAGACAGACGCCTGCCGTCACATATTAATGCATGTTTGCATGTAAAGGTGGCGCACTTGAATCTAAAAGCGGTCACATATTAATGCATGTTTGCATGTAAAGGTGGTAGTAGGAAGGGCCGCGATTTGGCCAGACGAACGCTTGGCGTCCCAGACAGACGCCTGCCGTCACATATTAATGCATGTTTGCATGTAAAGGTGGCGCACTTGAATCTAAAAGCGGTCACCCATCCACGAACCGTAGGAAGGGCCGCGATTTGGCCAGACGAACGCTTGGCGTCCCAGACAGACGCCTGCCGTCACATATTAATGCATGTTTGCATGTAAAGGTGGCGCACTTGAATCTAAAAGCGGTCACCCATCCACGAACCGATCCCGGCGGATGCTGTTTGACTTCGGTGATCGGATATATATTAGAAAGAAAGTGGTGTACGAAACTCCTCACAAATAATTGTTATATTTAATTTTAATAAAAGTCAATTATTCAAATAAAATCTTTATTTATACACAAATATGTAGGTATTTACATTGACATACATTCACTATCACCTTATTAACCTTATTATTTGTAGGAAGGGCCGCGATTTGGCCAGACAGACGCTTGGCGTCCCAGACAGACGCCTGCCGTCACATATTAATGCATGTTTGCATGTAAAGGTGGCGCACTTGAATCTAAAAGCGGTCACCCATCCACGAACCGATCCCGGCGGATGCTGTTTGACTTCGGTGATCGGACGGGAACCGGTCTTTACTAGCGTGCTACGGCCGTTGCCAATTGATTTTATTTCTACTGGTATTATTAACTAAAGTTTCAAAAAATTTTATATTACTTATGTAAAGTAAGTTATGTAAAGTAAGTATTAATAAATATATAATTAATAATATATATATAATTAATGATATGAATATATGATACGAAATATAGTAGGTAAGGCCGCGATTTGGCCAGACGAACGCTTGGCGTCCCAGACAGACGCCTGCCGTCACATATTAATGCATGTTTGCATGTAAAGGTGGCGCACTTGAATCTAAAAGCGGTCACCCATCCACGAACCGATCCCGGCGGATGCTGTTTGACTTCGGTGATCGGACGGGAACCGGTCTTTACTAGCGTGCTACGGCCGTTGCCAATTGATTTTATTTCTACTGGTATTATTAACTAAAGTTTCAAAAAATTTTATATTAAGTAAGTTATGTAAAGTAAGTTATGTAAAGTAAGTATTAATAAATATATAATTAATAATATATATATAATTAATGATATGAATATATGATACGAAATATAGTAGGTAAGGCCGCGATTTGGCCAGACGAACGCTTGGCGTCCCAGACAGACGCCTGCCGTCACATATTAATGCATGTTTGCATGTAAAGGTGGCGCACTTGAATCTAAAAGCGGTCACCCATCCACGAACCGATCCCGGCGGATGCTGTTTGACTTCGGTGATCGGACGGGAACCGGTCTTTACTAGCGTGCTACGGCCGTTGCCAATTGATTTTATTTCTACTGGTATTATTAACTAAAGTTTCAAAAAATTTTATATTACTTATGTAAAGTAAGTTATGTAAAGTAAGTATTAATAAATATATAATTAATAATATATATATAATTAATGATATGAATATATGATACGAAATATAGTAGGTAAGGCCGCGATTTGGCCAGACGAACGCTTGGCGTCCCAGACAGACGCCTGCCGTCACATATTAATGCATGTTTGCATGTAAAGGTGGCGCACTTGAATCTAAAAGCGGTCACCCATCCACGAACCGATCCCGGCGGATGCTGTTTGACTTCGGTGATCGGACGGGAACCGGTCTTTACTAGCGTGCTACGGCCGTTGCCAATTGATTTTATTTCTACTGGTATTATTAACTAAAGTTTCAAAAAATTTTATATTACTTATGTAAAGTAAGTTATGTAAAGTAAGTATTAATAAATATATAATTAATAATATATATATAATTAATGATATGAATATATGATACGAAATATAGTAGGTAAGGCCGCGATTTGGCCAGACGAACGCTTGGCGTCCCAGACAGACGCCTGCCGTCACATATTAATGCATGTTTGCATGTAAAGGTGGCGCACTTGAATCTAAAAGCGGTCACCCATCCACGAACCGATCCCGGCGGATGCTGTTTGACTTCGGTGATCGGACGGGAACCGGTCTTTACTAGCGTGCTACGGCCGTTGCCAATTGATTTTATTTCTACTGGTATTATTAACTAAAGTTTCAAAAAATTTTATATTACTTATGTAAAGTAAGTTATGTAAAGTAAGTATTAATAAATATATAATTAATAATATATATATAATTAATGATATGAATATATGATACGAAATATAGTAGGTAAGGCCGCGATTTGGCCAGACGAACGCTTGGCGTCCCAGACAGACGCCTGCCGTCACATATTAATGCATGTTTGCATGTAAAGGTGGCGCACTTGAATCTAAAAGCGGTCACCCATCCACGAACCGATCCCGGCGGATGCTGTTTGACTTCGGTGATCGGACGGGAACCGGTCTTTACTAGCGTGCTACGGCCGTTGCCAATTGATTTTATTTCTACTGGTATTATTAACTAAAGTTTCAAAAAATTTTATATTACTTATGTAAAGTAAGTTATGTAAAGTAAGTATTAATAAATATATAATTAATAATATATATATAATTAATGATATGAATATATGATACGAAATATAGTAGGTAAGGCCGCGATTTGGCCAGACGAACGCTTGGCGTCCCAGACAGACGCCTGCCGTCACATATTAATGCATGTTTGCATGTAAAGGTGGCGCACTTGAATCTAAAAGCGGTCACCCATCCACGAACCGATCCCGGCGGATGCTGTTTGACTTCGGTGATCGGACGGGAACCGGTCTTTACTAGCGTGCTACGGCCGTTGCCAATTGATTTTATTTCTACTGGTATTATTAACTAAAGTTTCAAAAAATTTTATATTACGTATGTAAAGTAAGTTATGTAAAGTAAGTATTAATAAATATATAATTAATAATATATATATAATTAATGATATGAATATATGATACGAAATATAGTAAGTAAGGCCGCGATTTGGCCAGACGAACGCTTGGCGTCCCAGACAGACGCCTGCCGTCACATATTAGGAAGTAGGAAGGGCCGCGATTTGGCCAGACAGACGCTTGGCGTCCCAGACAGACGCCTGCCGTCACATATTAATGCATGTTTGCATATAAAGGTGGCGCACTTGAATCTAAAAGCGGTCACCCATCCACGAACCGATCCCGGCGGATGCTGTTTGACTTCGGTGATCGGACGGGAACCGGTCTTTACTAGCGTGCTACGGCCGTTGCCAATTGATTTTATTTCTACTGGTATTATTAACTAAAGTTTCAAAAAATTTTATATTACTTATGTAAAGTAAGTTATGTAAAGTAAGTATTAATAAATATATAATTAATAATATATATATAATTAATGATATGAATATATGATACGAAATATAGTAGGTAAGGCCGCGATTTGGCCAGACGAACGCTTGGCGTCCCAGACAGACGCCTGCCGTCACATATTAGGAAGGGCCGCGATTTGGCCAGACGAACGCTTGGCGTCCCAGACAGACGCCTGCCGTCACATATTAATGCATGTTTGCATGTAAAGGTGGCGCACTTGAATCTAAAAGCGGTCACATATTAATGCATGTTTGCATGTAAAGGTGGTAGTAGGAAGGGCCGCGATTTGGCCAGACGAACGCTTGGCGTCCCAGACAGACGCCTGCCGTCACATATTAATGCATGTTTGCATGTAAAGGTGGCGCACTTGAATCTAAAAGCGGTCACCCATCCACGAACCGTAGGAAGGGCCGCGATTTGGCCAGACGAACGCTTGGCGTCCCAGACAGACGCCTGCCGTCACATATTAATGCATGTTTGCATGTAAAGGTGGCGCACTTGAATCTAAAAGCGGTCACATATTAATGCATGTTTGCATGTAAAGGTGGTAGTAGGAAGGGCCGCGATTTGGCCAGACGAACGCTTGGCGTCCCAGACAGACGCCTGCCGTCACATATTAATGCATGTTTGCATGTAAAGGTGGCGCACTTGAATCTAAAAGCGGTCACCCTTGAATCTAAAAGCGGGTAGGAAGGGCCGCGATTTGGCCAGACAGACGCTTGGCGTCCCAGACAGACGCCTGCCGTCACATATTAATGCATGTTTGCATATAAAGGTGGCGCACTTGAATCTAAAAGCGGTCACCCATCCACGAACCGATCCCGGCGGATGCTGTTTGACTTCGGTGATCGGACGGGAACCGGTCTTTACTAGCGTGCTACGGCCGTTGCCAATTGATTTTATTTCTACTGGTATTATTAACTAAAGTTTCAAAAAATTTTATATTACTTATGTAAAGTAAGTTATGTAAAGTAAGTATTAATAAATATATAATTAATAATATATATATAATTAATGATATGAATATATGATACGAAATATAGTAGGTAAGGCCGCGATTTGGCCAGACGAACGCTTGGCGTCCCAGACAGACGCCTGCCGTCACATATTAGGAAGGGCCGCGATTTGGCCAGACGAACGCTTGGCGTCCCAGACAGACGCCTGCCGTCACATATTAATGCATGTTTGCATGTAAAGGTGGCGCACTTGAATCTAAAAGCGGTCACATATTAATGCATGTTTGCATGTAAAGGTGGTAGTAGGAAGGGCCGCGATTTGGCCAGACGAACGCTTGGCGTCCCAGACAGACGCCTGCCGTCACATATTAATGCATGTTTGCATGTAAAGGTGGCGCACTTGAATCTAAAAGCGGTCACCCATCCACGAACCGTAGGAAGGGCCGCGATTTGGCCAGACGAACGCTTGGCGTCCCAGACAGACGCCTGCCGTCACATATTAATGCATGTTTGCATGTAAAGGTGGCGCACTTGAATCTAAAAGCGGTCACATATTAATGCATGTTTGCATGTAAAGGTGGTAGTAGGAAGGGCCGCGATTTGGCCAGACGAACGCTTGGCGTCCCAGACAGACGCCTGCCGTCACATATTAATGCATGTTTGCATGTAAAGGTGGCGCACTTGAATCTAAAAGCGGTCACCCATCCACGAACCGTAGGAAGGGCCGCGATTTGGCCAGACGAACGCTTGGCGTCCCAGACAGACGCCTGCCGTCACATATTAATGCATGTTTGCATGTAAAGGTGGCGCACTTGAATCTAAAAGCGGTCACATATTAATGCATGTTTGCATGTAAAGGTGGTAGTAGGAAGGGCCGCGATTTGGCCAGACGAACGCTTGGCGTCCCAGACAGACGCCTGCCGTCACATATTAATGCATGTTTGCATGTAAAGGTGGCGCACTTGAATCTAAAAGCGGTCACCCATTCACGAACCGTAGGAAGGGCCGCGATTTGGCCAGACGAACGCTTGGCGTCCCAGACAGACGCCTGCCGTCACATATTAATGCATGTTTGCATGTAAAGGTGGCGCACTTGAATCTAAAAGCGGTCACCCATCCACGAACCGATCCCGGCGGATGCTGTTTGACTTCGGTGATCGGATATATATTAGAAAGAAAGTGGTGTACGAAACTCCTCACAAATAATTGTTATATTTAATTTTAATAAAAGTCAATTAGTAGGAAGGGCCGCGATTTGGCCAGACGAACGCTTGGCGTCCCAGACAGACGCCTGCCGTCACATATTAATGCATGTTTGCATGTAAAGGTGGCGCACTTGAATCTAAAAGCGGTCACCCATCCACGAACCGTAGGAAGGGCCGCGATTTGGCCAGACGAACGCTTGGCGTCCCAGACAGACGCCTGCCGTCACATATTAATGCATGTTTGCATGTAAAGGTGGCGCACTTGAATCTAAAAGCGGTCACCCATCCACGAACCGATCCCGGCGGATGCTGTTTGACTTCGGTGATCGGATATATATTAGAAAGAAAGTGGTGTACGAAACTCCTCACAAATAATTGTTATATTTAATTTTAATAAAAGTCAATTATTCAAATAAAATCTTTATTTATACACAAATATGTAGGTATTTACATTGACATACATTCACTATCACCTTATTAACCTTATTATTTGTAGGAAGGGCCGCGATTTGGCCAGACAGACGCTTGGCGTCCCAGACAGACGCCTGCCGTCACATATTAATGCATGTTTGCATGTAAAGGTGGCGCACTTGAATCTAAAAGCGGTCACCCATCCACGAACCGATCCCGGCGGATGCTGTTTGACTTCGGTGATCGGACGGGAACCGGTCTTTACTAGCGTGCTACGGCCGTTGCCAATTGATTTTATTTCTACTGGTATTATTAACTAAAGTTTCAAAAAATTTTATATTACTTATGTAAAGTAAGTTATGTAAAGTAAGTATTAATAAATATATAATTAATAATATATATATAATTAATGATATGAATATATGATACGAAATATAGTAGGTAAGGCCGCGATTTGGCCAGACGAACGCTTGGCGTCCCAGACAGACGCCTGCCGTCACATATTAATGCATGTTTGCATGTAAAGGTGGCGCACTTGAATCTAAAAGCGGTCACCCATCCACGAACCGATCCCGGCGGATGCTGTTTGACTTCGGTGATCGGACGGGAACCGGTCTTTACTAGCGTGCTACGGCCGTTGCCAATTGATTTTATTTCTACTGGTATTATTAACTAAAGTTTCAAAAAATTTTATATTACTTATGTAAAGTAAGTTATGTAAAGTAAGTATTAATAAATATATAATTAATAATATATATATATAATTAATGATATGAATATATGATACGAAATATAGTAGGTAAGGCCGCGATTTGGCCAGACGAACGCTTGGCGTCCCAGACAGACGCCTGCCGTCACATATTAATGCATGTTTGCATGTAAAGGTGGCGCACTTGAATCTAAAAGCGGTCACCCATCCACGAACCGATCCCGGCGGATGCTGTTTGACTTCGGTGATCGGACGGGAACCGGTCTTTACTAGCGTGCTACGGCCGTTGCCAATTGATTTTATTTCTACTGGTATTATTAACTAAAGTTTCAAAAAATTTTATATTACTTATGTAAAGTAAGTTATGTAAAGTAAGTATTAATAAATATATAATTAATAATATATATATAATTAATGATATGAATATATGATACGAAATATAGTAGGTAAGGCCGCGATTTGGCCAGACGAACGCTTGGCGTCCCAGACAGACGCCTGCCGTCACATATTAATGCATGTTTGCATGTAAAGGTGGCGCACTTGAATCTAAAAGCGGTCACCCATCCACGAACCGATCCCGGCGGATGCTGTTTGACTTCGGTGATCGGACGGGAACCGGTCTTTACTAGCGTGCTACGGCCGTTGCCAATTGATTTTATTTCTACTGGTATTATTAACTAAAGTTTCAAAAAATTTTATATTACTTATGTAAAGTAAGTTATGTATAAAGTAAGTATTAATAAATATATAATTAATAATATATATATAATTAATGATATGAATATATGATACGAAATATAGTAGGTAAGGCCGCGATTTGGCCAGACGAACGCTTGGCGTCCCAGACAGACGCCTGCCGTCACATATTAATGCATGTTTGCATGTAAAGGTGGCGCACTTGAATCTAAAAGCGGTCACCCATCCACGAACCGATCCCGGCGGATGCTGTTTGACTTCGGTGATCGGACGGGAACCGGTCTTTACTAGCGTGCTACGGCCGTTGCCAATTGATTTTATTTCTACTGGTATTATTAACTAAAGTTTCAAAAAATTTTATATTACTTATGTAAAGTAAGTTATGTAAAGTAAGTATTAATAAATATATAATTAATAATATATATATAATTAATGATATGAATATATGATACGAAATATAGTAGGTAAGGCCGCGATTTGGCCAGACGAACGCTTGGCGTCCCAGACAGACGCCTGCCGTCACATATTAATGCATGTTTGCATGTAAAGGTGGCGCACTTGAATCTAAAAGCGGTCACCCATCCACGAACCGATCCCGGCGGATGCTGTTTGACTTCGGTGATCGGACGGGAACCGGTCTTTACTAGCGTGCTACGGCCGTTGCCAATTGATTTTATTTCTACTGGTATTATTAACTAAAGTTTCAAAAAATTTTATATTACGTATGTAAAGTAAGTTATGTAAAGTAAGTATTAATAAATATATAATTAATAATATATATATAATTAATGATATGAATATATGATACGAAATATAGTAAGTAAGGCCGCGATTTGGCCAGACGAACGCTTGGCGTCCCAGACAGACGCCTGCCGTCACATATTAGGAAGTAGGAAGGGCCGCGATTTGGCCAGACAGACGCTTGGCGTCCCAGACAGACGCCTGCCGTCACATATTAATGCATGTTTGCATATAAAGGTGGCGCACTTGAATCTAAAAGCGGTCACCCATCCACGAACCGATCCCGGCGGATGCTGTTTGACTTCGGTGATCGGACGGGAACCGGTCTTTACTAGCGTGCTACGGCCGTTGCCAATTGATTTTATTTCTACTGGTATTATTAACTAAAGTTTCAAAAAATTTTATATTACTTATGTAAAGTAAGTTATGTAAAGTAAGTATTAATAAATATATAATTAATAATATATATATAATTAATGATATGAATATATGATACGAAATATAGTAGGTAAGGCCGCGATTTGGCCAGACGAACGCTTGGCGTCCCAGACAGACGCCTGCCGTCACATATTAGGAAGGGCCGCGATTTGGCCAGACGAACGCTTGGCGTCCCAGACAGACGCCTGCCGTCACATATTAATGCATGTTTGCATGTAAAGGTGGCGCACTTGAATCTAAAAGCGGTCACATATTAATGCATGTTTGCATGTAAAGGTGGTAGTAGGAAGGGCCGCGATTTGGCCAGACGAACGCTTGGCGTCCCAGACAGACGCCTGCCGTCACATATTAATGCATGTTTGCATGTAAAGGTGGCGCACTTGAATCTAAAAGCGGTCACCCATCCACGAACCGTAGGAAGGGCCGCGATTTGGCCAGACGAACGCTTGGCGTCCCAGACAGACGCCTGCCGTCACATATTAATGCATGTTTGCATGTAAAGGTGGCGCACTTGAATCTAAAAGCGGTCACATATTAATGCATGTTTGCATGTAAAGGTGGTAGTAGGAAGGGCCGCGATTTGGCCAGACGAACGCTTGGCGTCCCAGACAGACGCCTGCCGTCACATATTAATGCATGTTTGCATGTAAAGGTGGCGCACTTGAATCTAAAAGCGGTCACCCTTGAATCTAAAAGCGGGTAGGAAGGGCCGCGATTTGGCCAGACAGACGCTTGGCGTCCCAGACAGACGCCTGCCGTCACATATTAATGCATGTTTGCATATAAAGGTGGCGCACTTGAATCTAAAAGCGGTCACCCATCCACGAACCGATCCCGGCGGATGCTGTTTGACTTCGGTGATCGGACGGGAACCGGTCTTTACTAGCGTGCTACGGCCGTTGCCAATTGATTTTATTTCTACTGGTATTATTAACTAAAGTTTCAAAAAATTTTATATTACTTATGTAAAGTAAGTTATGTAAAGTAA
The DNA here is from genome assembly GCA_935421215.2 of Melolontha melolontha. Classification (NCBI taxonomy): domain Eukaryota; kingdom Metazoa; phylum Arthropoda; class Insecta; order Coleoptera; family Scarabaeidae; genus Melolontha; species Melolontha melolontha. The sequence continues at coordinate 116,770,651 of OW285243.1, read as the reverse complement.
GTATTAATAAATATATAATTAATAATATATATATAATTAATGATATGAATATATGATACGAAATATAGTAGGTAAGGCCGCGATTTGGCCAGACGAACGCTTGGCGTCCCAGACAGACGCCTGCCGTCACATATTAGGAAGGGCCGCGATTTGGCCAGACGAACGCTTGGCGTCCCAGACAGACGCCTGCCGTCACATATTAATGCATGTTTGCATGTAAAGGTGGCGCACTTGAATCTAAAAGCGGTCACATATTAATGCATGTTTGCATGTAAAGGTGGTAGTAGGAAGGGCCGCGATTTGGCCAGACGAACGCTTGGCGTCCCAGACAGACGCCTGCCGTCACATATTAATGCATGTTTGCATGTAAAGGTGGCGCACTTGAATCTAAAAGCGGTCACCCATCCACGAACCGTAGGAAGGGCCGCGATTTGGCCAGACGAACGCTTGGCGTCCCAGACAGACGCCTGCCGTCACATATTAATGCATGTTTGCATGTAAAGGTGGCGCACTTGAATCTAAAAGCGGTCACATATTAATGCATGTTTGCATGTAAAGGTGGTAGTAGGAAGGGCCGCGATTTGGCCAGACGAACGCTTGGCGTCCCAGACAGACGCCTGCCGTCACATATTAATGCATGTTTGCATGTAAAGGTGGCGCACTTGAATCTAAAAGCGGTCACCCATCCACGAACCGTAGGAAGGGCCGCGATTTGGCCAGACGAACGCTTGGCGTCCCAGACAGACGCCTGCCGTCACATATTAATGCATGTTTGCATGTAAAGGTGGCGCACTTGAATCTAAAAGCGGTCACATATTAATGCATGTTTGCATGTAAAGGTGGTAGTAGGAAGGGCCGCGATTTGGCCAGACGAACGCTTGGCGTCCCAGACAGACGCCTGCCGTCACATATTAATGCATGTTTGCATGTAAAGGTGGCGCACTTGAATCTAAAAGCGGTCACCCATTCACGAACCGTAGGAAGGGCCGCGATTTGGCCAGACGAACGCTTGGCGTCCCAGACAGACGCCTGCCGTCACATATTAATGCATGTTTGCATGTAAAGGTGGCGCACTTGAATCTAAAAGCGGTCACCCATCCACGAACCGATCCCGGCGGATGCTGTTTGACTTCGGTGATCGGATATATATTAGAAAGAAAGTGGTGTACGAAACTCCTCACAAATAATTGTTATATTTAATTTTAATAAAAGTCAATTAGTAGGAAGGGCCGCGATTTGGCCAGACGAACGCTTGGCGTCCCAGACAGACGCCTGCCGTCACATATTAATGCATGTTTGCATGTAAAGGTGGCGCACTTGAATCTAAAAGCGGTCACCCATCCACGAACCGTAGGAAGGGCCGCGATTTGGCCAGACGAACGCTTGGCGTCCCAGACAGACGCCTGCCGTCACATATTAATGCATGTTTGCATGTAAAGGTGGCGCACTTGAATCTAAAAGCGGTCACCCATCCACGAACCGATCCCGGCGGATGCTGTTTGACTTCGGTGATCGGATATATATTAGAAAGAAAGTGGTGTACGAAACTCCTCACAAATAATTGTTATATTTAATTTTAATAAAAGTCAATTATTCAAATAAAATCTTTATTTATACACAAATATGTAGGTATTTACATTGACATACATTCACTATCACCTTATTAACCTTATTATTTGTAGGAAGGGCCGCGATTTGGCCAGACAGACGCTTGGCGTCCCAGACAGACGCCTGCCGTCACATATTAATGCATGTTTGCATGTAAAGGTGGCGCACTTGAATCTAAAAGCGGTCACCCATCCACGAACCGATCCCGGCGGATGCTGTTTGACTTCGGTGATCGGACGGGAACCGGTCTTTACTAGCGTGCTACGGCCGTTGCCAATTGATTTTATTTCTACTGGTATTATTAACTAAAGTTTCAAAAAATTTTATATTACTTATGTAAAGTAAGTTATGTAAAGTAAGTATTAATAAATATATAATTAATAATATATATATAATTAATGATATGAATATATGATACGAAATATAGTAGGTAAGGCCGCGATTTGGCCAGACGAACGCTTGGCGTCCCAGACAGACGCCTGCCGTCACATATTAATGCATGTTTGCATGTAAAGGTGGCGCACTTGAATCTAAAAGCGGTCACCCATCCACGAACCGATCCCGGCGGATGCTGTTTGACTTCGGTGATCGGACGGGAACCGGTCTTTACTAGCGTGCTACGGCCGTTGCCAATTGATTTTATTTCTACTGGTATTATTAACTAAAGTTTCAAAAAATTTTATATTACTTATGTAAAGTAAGTTATGTAAAGTAAGTATTAATAAATATATAATTAATAATATATATATAATTAATGATATGAATATATGATACGAAATATAGTAGGTAAGGCCGCGATTTGGCCAGACGAACGCTTGGCGTCCCAGACAGACGCCTGCCGTCACATATTAATGCATGTTTGCATGTAAAGGTGGCGCACTTGAATCTAAAAGCGGTCACCCATCCACGAACCGATCCCGGCGGATGCTGTTTGACTTCGGTGATCGGACGGGAACCGGTCTTTACTATCGTGCTACGGCCGTTGCCAATTGATTTTATTTCTACTGGTATTATTAACTAAAGTTTCAAAAAATTTTATATTACTTATGTAAAGTAAGTTATGTAAAGTAAGTATTAATAAATATATAATTAATAATATATATATAATTAATGATATGAATATATGATACGAAATATAGTAGGTAAGGCCGCGATTTGGCCAGACGAACGCTTGGCGTCCCAGACAGACGCCTGCCGTCACATATTAATGCATGTTTGCATGTAAAGGTGGCGCACTTGAATCTAAAAGCGGTCACCCATCCACGAACCGATCCCGGCGGATGCTGTTTGACTTCGGTGATCGGACGGGAACCGGTCTTTACTAGCGTGCTACGGCCGTTGCCAATTGATTTTATTTCTACTGGTATTATTAACTAAAGTTTCAAAAAATTTTATATTACTTATGTAAAGTAAGTTATGTAAAGTAAGTATTAATAAATATATAATTAATAATATATATATAATTAATGATATGAATATATGATACGAAATATAGTAAGTAAGGCCGCGATTTGGCCAGACGAACGCTTGGCGTCCCAGACAGACGCCTGCCGTCACATATTAGGAAGTAGGAAGGGCCGCGATTTGGCCAGACAGACGCTTGGCGTCCCAGACAGACGCCTGCCGTCACATATTAATGCATGTTTGCATATAAAGGTGGCGCACTTGAATCTAAAAGCGGTCACCCATCCACGAACCGATCCCGGCGGATGCTGTTTGACTTCGGTGATCGGACGGGAACCGGTCTTTACTAGCGTGCTACGGCCGTTGCCAATTGATTTTATTTCTACTGGTATTATTAACTAAAGTTTCAAAAAATTTTATATTACTTATGTAAAGTAAGTTATGTAAAGTAAGTATTAATAAATATATAATTAATAATATATATATAATTAATGATATGAATATATGATACGAAATATAGTAGGTAAGGCCGCGATTTGGCCAGACGAACGCTTGGCGTCCCAGACAGACGCCTGCCGTCACATATTAGGAAGGGCCGCGATTTGGCCAGACGAACGCTTGGCGTCCCAGACAGACGCCTGCCGTCACATATTAATGCATGTTTGCATGTAAAGGTGGCGCACTTGAATCTAAAAGCGGTCACATATTAATGCATGTTTGCATGTAAAGGTGGTAGTAGGAAGGGCCGCGATTTGGCCAGACGAACGCTTGGCGTCCCAGACAGACGCCTGCCGTCACATATTAATGCATGTTTGCATGTAAAGGTGGCGCACTTGAATCTAAAAGCGGTCACATATTAATGCTTGTTTGCATGTAAAGGTGGTAGTAGGAAGGGCCGCGATTTGGCCAGACGAACGCTTGGCGTCCCAGACAGACGCCTGCCGTCACATATTAATGCATGTTTGCATGTAAAGGTGGCGCACTTGAATCTAAAAGCGGTCACCCATCCACGAACCGTAGGAAGGGCCGCGATTTGGCCAGACGAACGCTTGGCGTCCCAGACAGACGCCTGCCGTCACATATTAATGCATGTTTGCATGTAAAGGTGGCGCACTTGAATCTAAAAGCGGTCACCCATCCACGAACCGATCCCGGCGGATGCTGTTTGACTTCGGTGATCGGATATATATTAGAAAGAAAGTGGTGTACGAAACTCCTCACAAATAATTGTTATATTTAATTTTAATAAAAGTCAATTATTCAAATAAAATCTTTATTTATACACAAATATGTAGGTATTTACATTGACATACATTCACTATCACCTTATTAACCTTATTATTTGTAGGAAGGGCCGCGATTTGGCCAGACAGACGCCTGCCGTCACATATTAATGCATGTTTGCATGTAAAGGTGGCGCACTTGAATCTAAAAGCGGTCACCCATCCACGAACCGATCCCGGCGGATGCTGTTTGACTTCGGTGATCGGACGGGAACCGGTCTTTACTAGCGTGCTACGGCCGTTGCCAATTGATTTTATTTCTACTGGTATTATTAACTAAAGTTTCAAAAAATTTTATATTACTTATGTAAAGTAAGTTATGTAAAGTAAGTATTAATAAATATATAATTAATAATATATATATAATTAATGATATGAATATATGATACGAAATATAGTAGGTAAGGCCGCGATTTGGCCAGACGAACGCTTGGCGTCCCAGACAGACGCCTGCCGTCACATATTAGGAAGGGCCGCGATTTGGCCAGACGAACGCTTGGCGTCCCAGACAGACGCCTGCCGTCACATATTAATGCATGTTTGCATGTAAAGGTGGCGCACTTGAATCTAAAAGCGGTCACATATTAATGCATGTTTGCATGTAAAGGTGGTAGTAGGAAGGGCCGCGATTTGGCCAGACGAACGCTTGGCGTCCCAGACAGACGCCTGCCGTCACATATTAATGCATGTTTGCATGTAAAGGTGGCGCACTTGAATCTAAAAGCGGTCACATATTAATGCATGTTTGCATGTAAAGGTGGTAGTAGGAAGGGCCGCGATTTGGCCAGACGAACGCTTGGCGTCCCAGACAGACGCCTGCCGTCACATATTAATGCATGTTTGCATGTAAAGGTGGCGCACTTGAATCTAAAAGCGGTCACCCATCCACGAACCGTAGGAAGGGCCGCGATTTGGCCAGACGAACGCTTGGCGTCCCAGACAGACGCCTGCCGTCACATATTAATGCATGTTTGCATGTAAAGGTGGCGCACTTGAATCTAAAAGCGGTCACCCATCCACGAACCGATCCCGGCGGATGCTGTTTGACTTCGGTGATCGGATATATATTAGAAAGAAAGTGGTGTACGAAACTCCTCACAAATAATTGTTATATTTAATTTTAATAAAAGTCAATTATTCAAATAAAATCTTTATTTATACACAAATATGTAGGTATTTACATTGACATACATTCACTATCACCTTATTAACCTTATTATTTGGGTTTCATAATGAGTTCATTTCGAACGCAAAATAGAAAAAGTATATTATCTATGGTTGTGAGTCTATTAGAGTTTACGTAAGTTATCTTTGTAAAAATATGTATAAGTTTATTTAAGCTATTGTAGTATTTTTTAAGAATATCATTTTATTCTTTGATTAACAATAAATAGCTTTAATAGGACTTTTTTGGAAAAGTAAAAAGCAAACAGTCGTAGCACTATCAAGTTCTGAATCAGAATATGTGGCATTAGCAAGTTGTGTTACAGAATGTTTATTTTTGAAACAATTGTTAGCTTCTATGATTGAAAATGGAATAGGTTGTATTAATATGTATGAAGACAATCAATCTTGTATAAGAATGGCGTCTACATTAGAGACCAAAAAATCAAAACATATCGATGTAAAGCATCATTTTATACGAAATTGTGTATTTGATGGTATAATCAAGTTGGTGTACGGTCAACAAATGATCAATATGCCGATATAATGACGAAATCACTTAATAAACAAAAATTTGAATTTTTTCGAATGCAATTGGATGTTATAGAATTGCAGAATTGAGTGGGGGCACAGACTTCTATCTATTAACCTAGACACACTACTGCGCTATATAAAGTGAATCCACAATGACAATTGGCCGCCATTTGCAATTGGGGCAAAACATTGTATAGTTGTATGTTCGTTGTAGTTACGTTTTGTGAATTTCGTGGTATAATTATTGATTAGTTTGTGTTTTTAAGGTATTATTTAAAATAATTTATATTTAAATATATAAGTAATTACATTGTTTTATCATAATAGACAGAAAATTGGAACAAAATGCCTAATTCATGTTCAGCTATTGGTTGTACAAATAGACATAGGACGGGAGAAAATATCCGATTTTATGGGTAATGTTACTTAATTTATCTAATATGTGTAATAAAAGAATGAATTTTTAGATTCCCATTAAAGAAGAAAGAATTGCTTACTTTATGGTTACGTGCTTTGAAAAGGAAAAACTTTAAACCTTCAAAATATAGCAAAGTGTGTAGTGATCATTTTGTTGAAGATGATTACTTACCTCGGCCGGGGACATATATTAAACGTCTGAAACCCGATGCAGTTCCATCTATATTTTCGCAATTTCCTTCATATTATCAAAAGAAGAAAGTAGAAAGAAAAAATATTCAACATTGAAAGCGCACCAACAGTAATGAAGTTGCTTCTACATCAAGTCAGTTTCAAATTGCAGAACATTCTCTTGATGTGATACCAAACGAAACACAAGTTTTACCAAGTACTGTTACTAGAGAAATCCAGACAAACTTATCGGGGTCTGAACTTGATGAAACTACAAATTCATTGAAACATAAAGTGAAAGTGCTGCAGCAAAAACTACGAAGACGTAATAAAAAAATTACAAATATTGTGGACTTATTGAAAACATTACGGAAAAGAAATTTGATTGAACAGCAAGTTGAGACTTTGCTACAAAACAAGTTTGAAGGTATGGCACAAGAATTATTATGCAACATTCAGAAATCTGTCTTGTGACAATGAGGCAATGTTAGGAAGTCATAAATTGCAATTGATATTTACAATATGCAGTAGTTATATAAAATTAAGGATGCATTCATTGTCTAAACATTCTGAAATTGTTAGTAAGTGACATTTTTTTAATAAAGTAGTGTTATTCTCACATCAATAAAATATGTCGAAATGTATTTACAAATTATTATTTAAATGTATTTACACTTGTGCTAATGGTATTTTCTTTTCTTAATAATCTAATTAGTGTTGTATATTTTGTAGTGTTAAAAAATACTGGATATGCCTAATAACGAATATTATTTCTTTAATTTTAGTTATGTAGTTTATTATTCAAAATTTAATGCATTCGTTTAAAACTTATTTGCGTATTTTATTATATGAAATGATTAATTTTATAAACAATACCCATGTACTTTTATTATTACTATTATAATAAATACTACTTCATTAAAAATGATTTCAAATTGCATTTTTTTTTAAATTATCCCTATCCTTAAAGTAGCTATTTTGCCCCAACTGCAAATGGCCACCTACTGTCATTGAGGCTTCACTTTCTTAACCAAAGCGGTATAGGAACTTGTGTGTCTAGTATGTATAGAAGTCTGTGAGTGGGGGTGTTAAAGTAAATAGTTGGCAGTTCTGCAATATGTTAGGTTGGTAATAGGAAGAGGAAGCGTAGATAGTAGTTGATGTAAGCGTAGCAATGGAGTAAGAAGTGTAACGTTGTATTTTAATGTATCTTTAAAATAAAGCTTATTCTAAAACTAAAATAGTCGTTTATAAAACTCGTCCAAAGCCCGGAATATCAAGAAGTTCCAATTAACGTCGTTAGGTATATGTTTAAAGAAGTTATTTTAATAAATTTATTTTATAAAACTTTTAAATGTATATTCACATCTTTAATATTCTCTTTGGAAATTTGGTCGACAATTATACTGTAGTATTTATTACAATAACTTTGATACTGTTTTTATTGTTTCCTCCTTGAATCATTAAATATATTTTCTGTATTATCTTTTGTAATGTAGAATGGACATATCCGAATTACGTGAAAGACTGGCTACGAAAGAAGGTGCTTTAAAACAAGTCGAAAGAGAGAAAGAAGAGAAAAGTAACTTAGTGGACGAATTAAACGTTCAAAACGGCAGATTAACCGCACAACTGAAAGAATACGCGGCAGTAGAAAGCCAACTTCACCTTCAAGTGGAAGAACTCAAAGAACAATGCCAAATCGGAAAGATAAATATGCAGGAGCACATAAACTGTATTAGCGGACTCATAGATGAACTCGTGATAGTCACAGATAAGAACAACGATTTAGAGAAGAGGTTGCATATGTGTCACAGAATCCCAAAGAAAGTGCTAAACTGGAACCCCCAAGGAAACCGAAAACGAGGAAGACCGCGCAGAAGCTGGAGAGACGGAGTGGATAAAGAAATTCGAGAGACAGATCCGGAGGAGGGCCTATGGATGAACAGAGGGGAATGGCGATTAGGAATCGGAAGACGTAAAACGTTGTAACCCGATATATATATATATAAGATTTACGACCCATATCAAATACTGATCCCATAGCATTCAGAAATGCTATGGGAATGAATGGACATATCCGAATTACGTGAAAGACTGGCTGGTGCTTTAAAACAAGTCGAAAGAGAGAAAGAAGAGAAAAGTAACTTAGTGGACGAATTAAACGTTCAAAACGGCAGATTAACCGCACAACTGAAAGAATACGCGGCAGTAGAAAGCCAACTTCACCTTCAAGTGGAAGAACTCAAAGAACAATGCCAAATCGGAAAGATAAATATGCAGGAGCACATAAGCAGTATCAACGAACTCATAAATGAACTCGTGATAGTCACGGATAAAAAGAACGATTTAGAGAAGAGGTTGCATATGTGTCACAGAATCCCAAAGAAAGTGCTAAACTGGAACCCCCAAGGAAACCGAAAACGAGGAAGACCGCGCAGAAGCTGGAGAGACGGAGTGGATAAAGAAATTCGAGAGACAGATCTGGAGGAGGGCCTATGGATGAACAGAGGGGAATGGCGATTAGGAATCGGAAGACGTAAAACGTTGTAACCCGATATATATATATATATATAAGATTTACGACCCATATCAAATACTGATCCCATAGCATTCAGAAATGCTATGGGAATGAATGGACATATCCGAATTACGTGAAAGACTGGCTGGTGCTTTAAAACAAGTCGAAAGAGAGAAAGAAGAGAAAAGTAACTTAGTGGACGAATTAAACGTTCAAAACGGCAGATTAACCGCACAACTGAAAGAATACGCGGCAGTAGAAAGCCAACTTCACCTTCAAGTGGAAGAACTCAAAGAACAATGCCAAATCGGAAAGATAAATATGCAGGAGCACATAAGCAGTATTAGCGGACTCATAGATGAACTCATGATAGTCACATATGATAAGAACAACGATTTAGAGAAGAGGTTGCATATGTGCGCTGCCGAAAAAGAGAATTTTGAGATTACAAAGGAAAAAACCTTTGCCCATAGCATTCAGAAATGCTAGAAGAAGTTATTTAAAACATAAAACAAAACAAAAAAATTTAAATAAAATATAAATTGTAATAGGTTAAGTATATTATTGAATTGTAAAATAATTAGCAGGGAAAATATATTTTTAATTTTTAAAATGCTTTTTAGCTGACTCAAAAAAACGTAAGTGAGTTGAATTCATTAATGGTTCGAAATGGTAGGGAAAAATAATTATTGGGGTGTTTAGAGGACCTTTTCAACCATTTACCATTTAAAGCTTATTTGATTTTCTTGAAAAATGAACTCAAAACTGTTAACCAATTAAATCAGCTATTCCAAGTTATTTGAGGATCTATTTTTACATTATAAAAATTTGCTTCAAAAAATTGTAGTTCCACTGATCCCATAGCATTCAGAAATGCTAGAAGAAGTTATTTAAAACATAAAACAAAAACAAAATTTAAATAAAATATAAATTGTAATAGGTTAATTATATTATTGAATTGTAAAATAATTAGCAGGGAAAATATATTTTTAATTTTGAAAATGCTTTTTAGCTGACTCAAAAAAACGTAAGTGATTTTTAATTGAATCGGCCGATACTTGCTGGAAATCCATTATATGTAAATGGGATTTAAGTAAAACACTTATACTATAGTATAAGTGTTTTACTTAAATCCCATTTACAAACGTAAGTGAGTTGAATTCATTAATGGTTCGAAATGGTAGCGAAAAATAATTATTGGGGTGTTTAGAGGACCTTTTCAACCATTAACCATTTAAAGCTTATTTGATTTTCTTGAAAAATGAACTCAAAACTGTTACCCAATTAAATCAGCTATTCCAAACTGATCAAGTGGAGCCAGTTAAGTTTGTGATAACGCAACATGCATGTATAAGCAAATACTCTCGGACGAGGTTATATCCTCGTTCCCTTTAAAACAAAACTAGTGTTTAATAAACACAACCTTAAGCATGTATATATTATGTATACATACTGCGGTAGGCCCAGGGTTTGTTATGGCCTAATTAACTCTCCGAGGTCTTCTCTATTATATATATAGACTATAGGATAAGTAAGAGGACATTCAGTACATTCAGTAGATTCAGAACATTCAGAGTGATTCAGAATGATTCAGTGTCTGATAGAGAACTAGGCAGACAATATCTGTAATAGTAATAAGTCAGAATTGTATCTATTTATAATGTACATAGTTTGTTAACCAATTTCTAAGTGTTGATTAAATTATAAGATGTTACCCGAACTTCGAGTGTATCATTTACAACGATAAGTCGCACTACCTGCTAATCTGTGTGGCTGCCAACGGCCCACGTTACATGCCGATCCTCCAGGCACTTAAGGCCCCACTGTTATTACATGCCGATCCTCCAGGCACTTAAGGCCCCACAGTTATTACAAGTTATTTGAGGATCTATTTTTACATTATAAAAATTTGCTTCAAAATATTGTGGTTCCAGCCTTACTTAATGCATACATCGTCGATTTATTTAGGCTATGATTTTGAATCTATCGCCCAACAAATTGATCCAACTGATTTACTTGACATGAGAGAAAGATGTAAAACCTTCTTAGTTACTTTGGCCCAAGAAATCCAAACGAGATTACCAGAAAATTTATCAATTTTAAAAATGATGGCAAACCTTCATCCGAAAATTGCAACGTCTCAAGTAAAACCTAGTCTCAAAGAAATTCTGGCAAAAATATCCAGAACTGTTTATGGTGTAAAGCAGGACATTGAGAATGAATGGTGTCAACTACAAAATAAAACATGGAGCAATTTGTCAAACACAGACGAATTTTATGCTGAGGTTAGCGAAGATAGTGATGCAGGGGGAAATAAACGGTTCAAGAATGTAGCTAAATTCGCAACAGCTTTGCTCTGTGTGCCTTTTTCGAATGCAAGTGTGGAACGCGCATTTTCCATTTACTCAACAATAAAAAAACAAACTAAGAAACAAATTATCACCAGAATGTTGCAGTGTTTAATGATGGTTAGATATACGAGGGCGGATTGATATTGAAGCTACCTAGCGCTAGATGGCAGCACAAACACAAAAACTTTTTTTTTTAGAAATTGCGATCTGTCAAACGTCAGCTGTTAAAATTTCACCCAAATTCATCGATTAGTTTATTTGTTGTAGTCGTTTGAAGTAAGCAACTTTTGTGTTTCTTGAAAAATGGAAAAAAGTGAATTTCGCGCAGTGATTAAACACTATTATTTGAAAGGGAAAACGGCGAAAGAGACAAAAGAAGAGCTCGATAAACATTACGGTGAGTCTGCTCCGTCAGATTACATGGTAAAATATTGGATTGCTGAATTTAAACGCGGCCGAACAAGCACTGCAACAATACCATCAACAGGAAGGCCAAAAGAGGTGGTTACTGAAGAAAATATCAAGAAAATCCTCGATATCGTTATGAATGATCGCCGAGTCAAGTTACGTGAGATTGTTGAAATGGTAAACATATCATATGAACGTGTGTTCAACATTTTGCATGAACATTTGCATATGAAAAAGCTATCGGCAAGATGGGTGCCGCGTTTGCTCAGTGTCGAACAAAAACGAGTTCGACAGACCACTTCACAGCGATGTTTGGACATGATAAAGCGTAATCCTGTTGATTTTTGGCGTCGATTAATAACTGTTGATGAAACGTGGGTCCACCACTACACACCTGAAACCAAAAATCAATCGAAACAATGGGTGGAAGCTGGTGGAAGTGCTCCGAAGAAGGCGAAGACAGTGAAATCGGCTGGCAAGGTTATGGCCACTGTATTTTGGGATGCACACGGAATATTGTTCATCGATTATCTTGAAAAAGGATCCACAGTCACAGGAAAGTATTATCGTGCATTATTGGATCAATTGATTGATGCAATCAAGAAAAAACGACCACATTTAAAGAAGAAAAAAGTGCTCTTTCTTCAAGACAACGCACCGGTTCACACAGTATTAGATACGATGCTAAAATTACGTGAAATACACTTCGAATTGGTTGATCATCCACCTTATAGTCCAGATTTAGCTCCTAGTGACTTTTTCCTGTTTCCAAACTTTAAAAAATGGCTCGCAGGAAAAAGATTCATCTCAATCGAAGAAGTGATTACCGAAACTAACGCGTATTTTGAGGGGTTCCCAAAATCGTAATATTCAGATGGAATAAAAAAGTTGGAATATCGTCTTACTAAGTGTATTGGAGACTATGTTGAGAAATAAATGGTTTTAAAAAAAAATGTTTTTTTTCCTACTTAGGTAGCTTCAATATCAATCCGACAAGGTTCCTGTACTAACTTTAACCCTACTAGAGCAACGTTAAATAGATTTAATTACACAATGTACGATTTTAAAAATTGTAGTAAAGCTACAAACAGTTGTGTTGTAATGGAGGAAATATTAGAAAATATGGACTTTGTTGCTTAATTCTAAGTCAGTCATATTATTATATAGATTCGTTATTATTTATGTACTATTAAACTAATAAGAAATTATCAAAATATTAAATTAGTTTTGTACTATGTATTTGTAACAATAGTCTTACTAAATGGAGGAAACAATATCAAAAAAATTAAATTTTTAGCAGGGTTTTATTGGAATTATATTAATTTATTTAAAATTATGTAATCTGTACTAAGAAGAAAATTTCAACATCGAAAAAAATTTATTTTTCATATTTTTTAGGGGGTTTTGTTTGAAATTTAGGGGTTTTTGACATCACTCTTAGGGGGAAAATAATTTACGTGTTGGCGACACTGTGCAAAAGCTATGGGCTAAAGACCAGGACCTCACAATGCACCGGAAATTGATAAAACTTTCAGAATCATTGAAGGACCTCAAAAGAACTAATTTACGATGTAAACTAATGGGGGGTAACGTACCCTTAGGCCAAATTAAAATTAAAAAAAAAATAAACTAACCTCACATTTTGTATAATTTTAATACGTCCAGAACACGTCAAAATACCGGATAATCGTGTTATTTTTGTGTGCTAATGTTTATCTCAAATATAACTTTTAACTATTTATGCTATACCAATCTTCGTTTTGTTTAAATAATCTCGTAAAACGATATTAAATATTGTTATTTTTAGGGTCCATTTTCGCATACGTCAATTGTTTAAAGCATCGATCGCAGTCACTGTCCCCCCCTCTGTTTGGGTGTTTTGGAAGGCCCTAGGTCTTTTTTTTATAATTGACGTAGAGAAAAAATTTATTGATATAGATCGATATCATAACAGTAATATTTATTTGTGAATGTTTAAGTTGGCAGCCTGGATTTGCAAACGTTATCACAATGTCAATTTCTATGCGAATATGGATCCTAAAAGCAACAATATTTAACATCGTTTTACGAGATTATTTAAACAAAACGTATAGCATAAATAGTTAAAAGTTATATTTGAGATAAACATTAGCACACAAAAATAACACGATTATCCGGTATTTTGACGTGTTCTGGAAGTTTTATCAATTTCCGGTGCATTGTAAGGTCCTGGTCTTTAGCCAAGCTATGTATTTGACAAACAAGTATCATGAAAAAAGAATTAAAGAATTTGCGTTTTCCTTGATTTGTCTAATAGTGGTCCTAAATGGGTTAATAAATTAGGTTAACGTTTTTTGTTAAATAAATAAAACATTCAGAAAACACACCAAGTTTCAATAATATGCCACTAACCAATATAATTAACCAGCTAATACGAAAGCTACGCCCCGTAAAGCATGAAACAATTTATACATATGGTCCTTCACAACCACCTCATTTGGTCCTTCGAGAGCCGGATATAAATTACACAAATACAATTCATAAATACAAAACCAACAACAATCAACCTAAGTTTTCCCCGCGGCCCATATTCCTATGAAAATTTGCCATCGTACAGTATAATTCCTCATTTGGTACAGAAATTCAACGAGTATCAAACTGTGAATAAACGGATAGTAACGTCAATGCAGTGACGAACTTACTTTCTCAAATTCATTCCAGGCTTCTTCGATTATATCTGATATTGGACGGCCCCAAGACAGAAACACTTTGTTATTTTTTTTCACATAGTCTTCTGCTAGCTGCAGGAGATCTAGTTCCAGATCGTTAATCTGTTTGTTTAGACAGCTTTCCTGTCGCAATTGTTTTAAAAGAATTCCGGATCTGTAGCTTTGTCTTCAAGTTCTAGTTTTCTTTTCCAAAATACTTCTCGTTTCTCCAGTTTTAAAAAAAATTTTCTGAAAAGAAAATATTCGTTTTAGTCTTATTGGAATATTTTTCTAAACGATAAAGCAATAATGGGATCAAAAAGTTTAATAAATTATTTAAAAAATGGGAAACAATTATTTTAAAATATAAACAGATTTCGAAGAATATTTAATAGTTACGAGGATGGTATGAGAAGTACCCGTGTTTGGAGACGGATGGCACTTGCCAAAATCTGCATTACCGATTAAGAATGCTATTCTTTGGTTGACGTCTGTCAAAATTTTAGAGAGATTCATCGAGAAATGTTGCTTTATAGCTGTTGAAAGTGAAATGTTTTTCCCTTTAAATTTATACTCAAAGTTGTTCCTTTTTAGGTCCTTTTTACATGTGCCATTACTTTTTACCCAATTAATTTCACTACCCATATAATTTGTAAACTTTCTTGCTTTGCAGAAAACAATATTTTTTTACGACAATCTTTTGAATCTCATAGTACTCATCACGTCATCCTCGTATTTGCAGTTATTAAAGATAGCAAAGAAAATGTTGGAGGAAAGCTAATATATAAGAATGATCAGATAGTAAATTCTAAAATACTAAGAATCAATCGCAAAAAGAATAAAGTGAACATAACATCAAAACCATCTTCAAACTCCACACTACATTATTAGCCCCCTTTTCTCAATAAGGACTGCAACCATTTAGAAACCCCTGGTGTTTACAGAATCCCACACTTACGTGGCAGTGTATACATCGGTCAGTCAAAGCGTTTGATTGGCTCGAGCGTTATACTAGGGCGATGCGCGTAACCGGATCGGCACTTGCTGAAAACCAAATTAAATTTCAATCCACCCAGATTCTATCCCGCAACCCCTATTCCTTTAACCGTAAAATACATAAATTCATAGAAATCTTAAAGCATTCCGATATTAACTGTGAGTTGACCATAACAATAACGCTCCAGTGACCCGGGAGACCATCCCAAATTAACAGAGTTTCAGTGCAGCAACAGTAGCAGCAGCCCTGAAGATGTCCCTTGCAACAGTGGACGAAACGTCGGTCAAGAAAGAATCAGACTAAAGTGATGACAGCAATATCACATAAACCCTAATACAAACTTGGGGTATAGTGGAGATCAAGTCTGCATCCGATTTCTCCAAAAATAATTACTGTAGTGTTTATAAGACCCTTGAGGAATCAATTTATCCTAACAAAGTTTTTGGCGCAAAGGCACCACTAATCTACAAAAAAAAAACAAAATACGTTTAAAATTACTACTAACCTATTACGTTACGTTTTCGTCCAAATGTACATATAACATCAATTTTTTGTCCTTGTATGGTATTCTTGATTTATACTAATGTCATTTACGTTTATATTTTCTATATATTCGCTTTAATTAATCGAAAATTTTTGTAAATAAACGCAATTCCAAATTTGACTATCAAATGGAGCGATGTGTCAACAAAAATTTACTACAGAAGTGCCAACTTGTGTGTACCAAATATAGATATGATTTGTGAGGTATATTATAATTTTTTTTTCCCTTAAAGTAAAAGAAAGATATATCATTATTTTTTTAACTTGGGTTGTTTAAAAAAAAACACTTACATTTTAACCGAACTTCAGCGATCAATTTACACTTTACAGCGGGAAATTTACAACTTTACACAATTGTGAAACATATAAATTGCTGTTAAAAATTACATTATGGAAAATAACATTGAAATACATACGAACAGTAACATTTTCTTCCGCAAAATTTGGCAGATCTAAAGCAAATTTTTGTTCACAGGTGACAGTTAAATTTTCAAATCCGTCTTTTTGCAAAATCAACGATTAATAAAAGCGAATACACAGAAAATATAAAAGTTAATGGCATTTATAATAAATCAAGAATACCAAACAATGGCAAAAAAATAATAGATGTTTTATGTGTATTTGGACGAAAACGTAATAGATTAGTAGTCATTTCCAACGTATGTATTTTGTTTTGCAGATTAACGGTGCGTTTGCGCCAAAAACTTTATTAGAATAAATTAATTGCGCAAAGGTCCTCTAAACACCCCAATAATTATTTTTGAAGCAGTCGGACGCAGACTGGATCTCCTCCAAGTTCCAAACTTGAAATTATTAGACATCTTGGAAGGTTTTTCAAGACAGTGGAGAAATTTATGTGTTTGGAAGCACTATTAATAAATGAGTGTTGAGAAGAAGATATATGACATATATTGATATGAGTTTTTTGGTATTAGCAGCTAGCTTCTATAATTTGTTTCCTAATTTTAAGAACATGCTGTATATATCGATAAATATTGTTTTATTAAATAAAATTTATTTGCAATCAAGAAATATTCGTAATTTAAGTAAACTTAATACTCACTTATTCTCTTCATAATATTTCTTCATTTTATCAAGTTCAATATTATGAAATGTTAGAAGATCTTTGGTAAATAAATCATCTTGAAAGTAAACAAACTCTGCTCTTTCGCTAGATGACAAATGGCATTTTTCTCAGAAACATACAATTTCTCCCCATAGTTTTTTAATAAATTTCTACAAATAAGCAAAAAAAGCATTGTTCATAGTTTATGCTTAAGCTGATTTAATCAACTTACCTCGATATTGGCTGCCTTCAAATTCTCCAACTTTACAATGTGACTTTTAAAGTCATATATTTCCTCCATTGTTGGTAAAAGTTGTGAATCGAGGGAAGATGATTGGTTTCTTTCCTAATGAAGAATACGCCTCAATCTGTCTATTGTTTAAAATTTTTATTTCCTCTGGTCTTTCATTGATTTTTGATTCGTACCTAGTTTTACATAAGTATTTATTAATATTTTCTTTTACTAATTATTGCAATAATATTAAATATATTCAATTTTTACAATTAATTGCTCTACAATACTCTACATATTTAGAAAGAAATTAAATAAATATACATACTCGGTAATTCTGGTCTTCAACAAATTTTGTTCTATTAAACTTAAGTTTGCTGATCTATATTGTGGCATTTGGATTTGAAGTTGTTTGCAGAAGTTCTCACATTTCTGCAGTAATTCTTCAATATTATTTTACTTTGAAAATTCTTCACGTTTTCCTGCATTTGGCCATAACTTTCTTGAATACTCTCTCTCAAAGAACTGATCCATTCCAACTTAATTTGATCATTGATGCCAATTCGAACCATTAATGAACGTTTTTTTGAGTCAGCTGGGTTATTTCTTTTAGAAAATCATTTTGCCAAGACTCCATTCTACATTACAAAAGATAATACAGAAAATATATTTAATGATTCGAGGAGGAAACAATAAAAACAGTATCAAAGTTATTGTAATAAATACTGCAGTATAATTGTCGACCAAATTTCCAAAGAGAATATTAAAAATGTGAATATACATTTAAAACTTTTTTTAAAACTTTTATAACATTTATTAAAATAACTTCTTTAAACATATACCTAACGACGTTAATATATGACCTTCAAGTTAAAAAAAACGTAATGGCAAAAAAATTATTTCAAGGAAGAGTATGTATTATACTTTTAAAGCCCTATTAAAACTATTTATTGTTGATCAAAGAATGAAATGATGTTCTTAAAAAATACTACAATAGCTTAAAGAAACTTATTTACAAATTTATACATATTTTTACAAAAATTATTACAAAAAAGATCAAAAAAGACGTAACGGCAAAAAATTATTTCAAGAAAGAGTATGTATTATACTTTTAAAAAAGCCCTATTAAAGCTATTTATTGTTAATCAAAGAATAAAATGCTGCTCTTAGAAAATAAAACTTAAAGAACTTAAGAAAATAAACTTATACATATTTTTACAAAGATAACTTACGTAAACTCATGGGGGATAATGTTAAATTCCCAAGGTCGGACTTTGTTTTAGTTCAATACTACACCTGATTTGGCGCTAGTTGTATCATATATTTAGATATATATATAGATGTAAACAATAAATATTTCATTGCATTCATAGATTGCATTTGTTTTTGCAGGTTTTGCGTAATTAAGTTCAGTTAAGGCTGTAATTTAACTTTAAAAAAATGGTGTTTAAGTGTTGTGTACCAAATTGTAAGAATACAAATAAAGACTAAAATGCATCGGTTTCCTCACTTGGATGAAGAGGTTAGTAAACAATTAAATACTTGCTATCGCTTTGTGAATAATTGTGTAATAACGTGTTTATTTAGTCATACACTATGTAATATACCATTTTCTTTATAGTTGTACAATTGTTGGATTGGCAGAATTGGCAATAAGAAATTGTTAAACATTTACCCAATTAATGTCAACAGGAATTACCGAATTTGCGATATTCATTTTAGTAATTTCTCCCGTGTACGCAATACTCACAAAACTGGATGAAAAGACCTTAAGGCAAGAAGTATACCATCAGTCTTACTTCCTGGTAAATCATAAATAGCCTTATTTATATATTATATGTGCTTTACAATGAATTATTATAGGTTTTTGCGAAACTCCCACATTACAAAACTCATTATTAAAATATCGGACAACAATTACAACCATTGAGAATGAAAACAGCGAAGCAGGCCCTTCTAATATTGTTCAAGCACAAGAAGGTATCTACTTAAGAAATCCCACGTTTTAACTTGTATATCAATAAATTATGTGTTACAGAATCTGCAGTATCAATTGGTACTATGTCAAACTTTCCAACTACACCCACTAAGCAAAGTATTACCTCACTGTCTTTTCGAAATGTGAAAACACCTAAATCTAGGAAAGGTAATTAATTATTTTAATATACTTCTGATTGTTCCATGTTTTTTTTTGTAAGAATAGCATCAGATATGTTTTGTCTTTAATTTTTATAATATTTAGCTCACATATGTAATCAATATTTCTTATATATTTAGATCTCAGAAACCGTATTCGAATACAAGCTGTACATTCCTACATTGCTGGCTATGTAATGCGTAGTATTCGAAAAATTACTTCAAATTGCTTAGAATGTGCAACTTTTTTAAAAAAATGAAGAGGCATGTAAGCCAGAACATTTTTTGATAGAAGTCAAAGAATATAGCCGTAACAAATTATTTCGCCCAAATAGTGCTTTTTTAATTAATTTCTCGGAATGCATTGGTATTTTGCATGTTACACTTCCCAAAATATGTCACAAACGAAACATTAAAAATTATTGTATTTCAATGTTGCAAAAACATATACAAATAGATGAAAGTCTATGCAACAAGCATAATTTAATAGATATTTTTTTAATACGTATTGTAATTTTTTTTATACATACATGGATAAGAAATATAAATAAAAGTTTGAAAGGATTAGACTATAAGAAATATTACAAGAGTAATATTCTGAATCCAATTGCAAAACTGGCTCAAAAGAGGTATGTTCAATATAAAACAAAAAATAAAAAAATTAAAATGTTAAAGAGACTTGTATAACATAAAATACAACTACTTTTTTGCTTTTATGCGACTATAGTTTTGACATTACTGCCATTATCAAGGGAATAGAAAATAGAACTATACAATATCTTTATATATATATATATATATATATATATATATATATATATATATATATATATATATATATATATATCACTAGAATATTCAATATTACAGAATTGGTAGATTTGTATATGTTTATTGTTCAAGTAAATATTATAATGTAAATATGTCTTGCAATTTTTAATAGTTTTATATTATAAATAAGATCAATTAGAATATCAATTTGTTTTTATTGTTCCCTTCAACAAATCCTTTTACCTATTTAGTTATACATACCGTTTACTGATGAAAGTATATTTTATAAAAATCTGTTCGAATTTGCAATGGTAGAACTGTAACATTTGCGTTTTAAAGAAAAAACGATGGCTTTTCGTTTTTATGGAATGATACAAATGCAACAGCTCTTCGATTGATTAGAACCACAAATTCGAACAGAAATAACCAAAAATTCCAACAAAAATAATGCACATTTAGAATTCAAAAAGCCCGCTGTAAAATAGTAGTTACATACTACACCTGAAATGGCGCTGTTAATGCACGATAATTCAAACAGGAGTTACCAATCTATAGAAGTATATTATCTATGCGTAAACTCTAATAGACTCACAACTGTTTAAATTGGTTCGAATTTTTCAACTGTCCAGAAATTTCAATTTGATATTTAGTATGTATTTGATTGGTTACACCCCTTCCATTATTTTTCAAGCCAGGGGTAGGGTAGTTAAATGGACCGAAAAATCACTGATTGCAGCGCCATCTGACGATGCTGCTAGCGTAATTTAGCGTTTGTAGTATTTGAACGCGATAGGTGACAGCACTTATGATCCTGTGTTGCGATTAGCTAGCGAGTTTTGCCAAAGGAGAAAGTAAAAAATTACTTCTTCTAGGACTATGTTCTTTAAATGTTATTCAATTGATGTTGCAGGTTTAGTAATTATTGATGTATTTGGTAGGAATAACACACTTGGCTATATTTCACAAATTTTTATTATATTCTCTAATATATATGTTTCGGCTGTTATGCCATTCTCAAAGAGTTTCTTAAAACTTAGTTAATCTAGGTAACAATGTAACTTATATATACATACATACCTAGTTTTAGTGATGAGGTGGTAGTGGTTAGATGATATTTACAATGGTGTCTATGATGGGGTGTTTATAAATTCTAGCTGTGTATTACTGACTATTAAAGTGAAATTAAAAAAGCCCAAAAGTAAAATGTAATAGTCACTAATACACAGCTTGAATTTATAAACACAGACATCGTAGATAATATTTTTTCATTTATTTGTAAATCTGTGTATATTTTTTTCTTTTTTGTGTTGCATATTTATATACAATATATATAATATACTTTGTACCAAATCATATAAATACTTCTTTTCACATAGCATGTATATGTAATATTCATTTGTTTTGTATTTGACATTGATTCATACTAAAAACTTTTTTGTCGATGTATTTAGATGACAATTGGCATAATACAAATATTTTGTACAAATGTATCTAATAAATGTTTTTATAATATATTATAGTATTTTATTATTCTTTACCCATACGTTTTAGTCCAAGGACATATTATATTCTGATATAAATGAATTTATTCAGAAGCAAATTATTACTACGTTTTTTATTATAAAATATTTTGGCGAATTATGTACTAAATTATAAGTAAACCTGGAATGTATTATAAATTGCAAATTATTTAAAAGATATCCTATTGATTGCTAAATAAAAAAGAAGTTAATTAGCTATTTTATATACATTTCATGTTTACTTATAATTTAGTACATAATTCGCTATAACTAGTATTTTAAATTTCGTGGTCACAGTAAATCTACGAACCTAGAAAGAATGCAACTATAGATTTCTATTTGTTACGCTTGTTACATTTATCACATTGAAAAACTGGACTACCATCATGTTCGATTTGATGGACTAAATAATCTTCACAGGTTTGAAACTTGCTTTTGCATATATCACATATATAATCATGATGAGGAATGTCTAATTTATATTTTAGATCCTAGAACATCTACATATTACGAAATTAAATAATTAATCATTAGCGTGTGTAATACATAAAAATCTTCTTGGAAGTAATTATTCTCTTCAGTAACTTCCAATTCATTCTTAAATCCATTGTCCCAGGATTCTGTTTTAATCCTAGATTTTTCTTTAGTATAAGTCGATTTTTGCAATTTATCATTGGATTGGAAATGTTCAGTATTACATTTGCTTTGAATAAAATCATTTAAAAGGATATTCTTTGATTTTTCGCAAGTTTCTTTAAAGATTATCCATTGTGTAACTTGATGTATACATGAAAGACATGCTGTAGTTGGTAAGTTATCGTTCTTTCTTATCTAAAAAAAATAACAAAATATTTAAAATATATATACTATGAAATGCATATATTACTTTAATGGAAACACAAGTCCAAATTTTATTAGGCAAATCTTCAACTTGAGAATCCCATACGGACAAAACTTGATTTTGGTCCCCCTTATATAAACATAATCTACATATATTCATAATTATTTTACTTTATTTAAATGCAATTCGTATTTCAGTATGTACAAACCTAATACAATACTAAAAATAATTTGAAAATTTATGAAGAAAACAATATTAAATTTTTTGCCTGACGTTTGACCGGTTATCACAGCGGTTATGTTTGTATGTTTCCGAGGTTGCATAAACTTGAAATTCTTCAGGCCTTGCAAACATTGTCCCCATAAACGAGAAACAATAAAGTTCTGAAGTGTTTATAATATTTGTAATACTTTATCAATCTGTTTATAAATTTGGTTTTAATGTAAATGAAGTATATAGGTACCTAACTGTCATTTTCAAATGCTATTGTCTAACTCGCAAACTAACAAATTGCTGTGTTGTAATTGAAGGATTTCAAATTTAAATTTTGCATACTGGTTTTGCGTTGCATAAATCTAGTTTCATTTTCTAAATAAAAAAAATAGTGTATTAAAAATTGATAAAGCTATTTATAGATTTATAAATGTACGACATTAATTAATATTCATAAATACTTTGGTAAAATTAATATGCGTCAATAAACTTGGTAACCTTGTATCTGATCTGTTTACTAAATAGATTTAATACGAAGTGTTCTCAAAAGAATGTTTTATTAATGTTTACTTCTTGCCTTAGTTATTAGTTATTACAATAGCATCGGTATCAAGGGGATTTATAGGGAATTGATAATGATCTTATTTGAAAAAAGATCAATTTATATAAAAATTATTTAAGGCGAATACCAAATTACATTTTTTACATGAATTAAATTGGTTTAAGTCAGTTTAGGTCACAAATGAACATGCAAACAAAGTATTTTAACATATGCAATAGTAGTGTGCAAAATAGATACTTTTATGTATCGAATAAATACCAATACTTTACACTTTAATATTCGATACTTTGTATCGGATACTTGTATCCGATACTTTTCTGTCAACTCAAGTCGATAACTATACTTATATTTCATCTTTGATACTTTAGTACTTTGGTATACATTTAATACGATACCGTTGAGGATCGGTTATATACTTCTATGCAAATTAAATAATTGTATCAAATAAATACTTACTATGCGATGTTGCGGGAAATTAAACTATTGTTGAATAACTAATAAAAATATTTATTCATGAAATATAGTAAATACGGTAATGAATATGAAAGAAAAATATTTAAATGTAAATGTTTGTAAACAGGAAATAAGTAAATAGGAAAAACAAAATATATTACATACAAATATACTAAAAAAAACTACTTATATATAATATTACATATTTGCATTTAAAAACACTAATTTTTGAACATGTTGTGTTTTGAGTCTATTTCTCCGGTCAGATATAATTTGACCACTTTTGGAAAACACATGTTCACTTGGAACAGATGTTGCCACAATTCCCAGGTACTTTTTAGCTAATTCTGATAATCGAGGATATATCATTTCACGTGATATATCTGTTTATTTATAAATCTGTTTATTGGAATTGTTATTTATTATATCGGGAATTTTAGGGTAAAGAAATACAAACACATTCCAGAAGACGTATAGAATTGTTTATTTAATAAACAGACGTCTTACGTCTTATTTATTACCCTTATAGTAAATTAAGAAAGATAATTTTAATAAGTATACTTCATAATTTTGATAGGTATGCTTCAAATCAATGCCATAAACTAGACGTTATAATTTTTATTATGTATGTACATATGTGCAATATCTACATATACTTAGTGTTCAAAACAATAAATCAAAATATCTTTGCTTTATTATACACGTATGTATATTAGGGTGACAGCCAAAATTTTTTTCGCGAATTTTAAAGCTTTTTCAACGGAATATTGTGCCAATAGGTCCAAAAGTTTTGTGACGAAAATTTGAGCCAAATCGGACAACGTTTTCTGGACGCGCATCCAGGTCAAAGGTCAGGTATTTTCATATTTTACAATATATACGAAATAAATTTTTTGAACTCGTTTATTTTTTTTCAATATTTAATGAAAAAATGTGGATTTATATATTTTAGTGAAAAAAATAGTAAAAAGAACTTTTTTGGTAATTAACCTTTCCTTTATGTCAGGAAATTAATAGATGCTTTTATTCAAAAACGTTAACTACAAAAACACATTTGTTTGTTTGTATTAAATCACGCCATCTACATGTCAAATATTTTAAAACAACCATTATTTTTAACGGATTCTACTGATAAATTTCAAGGCCTACTAGATTTTTAAAATACGACTGAATTATGTATTTCCCCAAGAATTATATAAATTGCATTCAGTCGTGTGAATTACTTGTGTAAAGTGCTTTTGGTTAGAGATTTTTTGTGAATTTGGTAAAAAT
The DNA here is from genome assembly GCA_935421215.2 of Melolontha melolontha. Classification (NCBI taxonomy): domain Eukaryota; kingdom Metazoa; phylum Arthropoda; class Insecta; order Coleoptera; family Scarabaeidae; genus Melolontha; species Melolontha melolontha. The sequence continues at coordinate 116,745,497 of OW285243.1, read as the reverse complement.
ATATAACAATGCCCTCGTTAAGGGAAGAAATATTTTTAATAGGCTATTCAAAACACCAAATAGTTGGTTCTAAACTTCCCTCGAAGGGGGACTGCCTCAAAGTTTTTTTTCATAATATGAGGACAACGAAATTAACTGCAAAAGATAGTGCTGATCTTGTGGTAAGAGAGTGTAAAATTTTTTGGGAAAAGGCCCGTATTCCTGTTCACGATTTGCACTGGTGTACAAAAAAAATGTTGCGTCTGTATGAGGAATGGAAAGATTTAAAAAAAAATATATCTAGAGTGTCCGACATTCATAAAAACAGAAGAAAACTGTGGAGCGATAATTTAGGCGATCTCTTCGATATTGCTCGTACCGATGCACTGGAACTAATAGATTTAGAAGAAGACAAGCAATTTTTAATTAAACAAAGAATGAAAGGTCGCGAAGGTTGTATGTTGGGAGTCGACTGTAATCTAAAAAAAAAAGAGGAAAGAATAAGAAATCGCAAAAAACAAGAAGAGTTGCGTAAAAAATCAAGTGACGAATTACCATCAACTTCATCAGGTAAAAATTTAATTAAATGTTAAATAACGTTGTTTTAAATTTTTGTTGGAAGTACTGAACTGTGACAAAATTTATTTCAGCCTGCAATATGATTGAATTTTCCGCGTCTGAAGATGCTGCAACATCAGAGGATGAATATTCTGAATGTTCGATTGAGGCAAAACGTTTTCGCAGTACTTCTTGTACGAAAAAGCAAAGTGTCTTAACGTCAAGACTAGCTGCAGTTTTCGACAAGTTAAAAATAAGTCAGAGAGATGCTGTACACTTATTGGTTGCAGTTATTGACGCCGTCGGACTTAATACATCCGATTATATTTTAAATCGAACCTCCATAAGTCGGGAAAGAGCGCAATTAAGATTAACGCAAAGTGAAAAAATTATAGAAAAGTTTACTGCAAGTGATCAACCTTTGACCATCCATTGGGACACTAAACTGTTATCGACAATAACAGGAAAATCAGAAGACCGTTTGGCTATAATTGCTACGGCTCCAGGCCTAGAGCAAATTATAGATATGCCTGATATTCCCTCTGGGACTGGAGCGGAAATTTCTTCTGCAGTTTATGATGCATTAGAAGACAAACATATTTTGGAACGAACGGAAGCGTTTGTTTTTGATACAACATCATCCAACACTGGTAGATTGAAAGGTGCATGTGTGCTTTTGGAGAGATCTATTGGAAGAGAAATTCTATTTCTAGGCTGCAGACACCATATTTTCGAAATTGTTTTGGCAGCAGTTTTTACGGAGGCCAATGTTGGAGTGTCTTCTGGACCGGACATAACGATTTTTAAAAAATTCAAAAAACATTGGCCAGAAATAAATACAGATAGTTTTGTGCCAGGAATAGCTCATCCACGAATTATGGAAATTATAGGCGATAATGTTGGTGAACTTTTAGATTTTGCTTTAGGAAAAATGAACGATTCATTCCCGAGAAATGATTATAAAGAATTTTTGGAGTTAGTAATTATATTCCTTGGTGGCAATCCTCCTTTAGGAATAAAATTCAGAAAACCCGGTGCACTGCACTACGCAAGATGGATGGCCAAGGCTATATACTCTTTAAAGATAGTGATTTTTCGCAATCAATTTCCTGAAGTGACAGATTTTGAAATCAGTGCTTTGATAGAAGTAACAGGTTTCATTGTAAGTTGTTATTCAAATTTTTGGTTTGATTCAAATAAAGCGGATAAAGCTGCTTTAAATGATATTATGTTTTTGAGAAAATTGGAAAACTACAAAACAGTCAATCAAAATATTGCGGACAAAGCCATTTCAAAGGTATTAAATCATCTGTATTACTTAAGCGAAGAATGTGTGGGCTTTTCTTTGTTTGACGAAAGGATAGACAACATAACAAAAAGCAAGCTAGTAGCGAATATGTCTGTAGATATATCTGGAAATGAGGATGAAGAGATAGCAAAGAAGCTAATAATAAAGAAGGAAAACTTAAAAAGTTTTATTTTCAGAGACAACTCTGATATTTTACAAGATTTGTTTTCAAAAAATACCAAAAAAGTTTTCAAGAGATTTGGAATTTCAATAGAGTTTTTCAGCAACGATCCACGTTCTTGGAGTGTTACAGGAGAGTACCTAAGAGCGAAACAAATTATTCAAAACTTGGCTGTTGTTAATGATTGTGCTGAAAGAGGCATTAAGTTAATTCAAGAATACAATGACAAAATAACAAAAGATGAGGAACAGAAACAACATTTAATGAAAGTAACTATCATATATTATAACTTTTTTAATTTTTTTTTCTCTTGACATGGTTTAATATTTTACAGGTGGTACAAAAATATAGGCAGCTGTATTCAAAAAATGCTAATCTATATTCTCTGCAAAAAGATTTTGATCTGTAGATTTTAAAAGAAAAAAACATACCAAATCACCGATCATAATTTTTGTTTTTAAAATTAGAAAAAGTAGTAGATTGACCATTGAATGCGGTCGACGCTGGTAGCGCAGCAGAAAATATATGCATATTCCATCCTGCTTTGTGTCAATTGTTTTTTCTAATATTTCTTTGCAATTATTGCATTTTCAATTTACAAAATTTGTCTAATATGGAGAAATTTAAAAAATATAAGAAGCTAAGGTTGGAAAAAAACGTATCATATTGAAATGTAAAAACTTTATGTTAATTGAAAATTTGTATCTTAACTTTTTCCTGCAATATTTTTAAGTTATTTTATCAAAAGTACACAGAATTTATATACATTGCCAATAATGGCATACATATATTAAACATTTTTGAAATAAAATAGTTTGTGGATCACTGACGCAAGGGAAATTTGAGAGTTAGTTCCCAAAAAAACTATTTGAGTGTCCTCTTTATTAAAAGTCTACAGAATCCAGATGTTTTTGTAAAATAAAGTAGAAAATATATGGGTTTCTCAACTTTATTTCATACTAGCTGTGAAATATGCAAATACCTGACCTTTGACCTGGATGCGCGTCCAGAAAACGTTGTCCGATTTGGCTCAAATTTTCGGCACAAAACTCTTGGACCTATTGGCACAATATTCCGTTGAAAAAACTTTAAAATTCGAACAAAAATTTTTTTACATACAAACCATTGTCACCCTAATGTATATGCACACATAATTATTTATGTGTATATACTCGTATCATTTCGAACTCTATAATTCATCCATACATTGAAATAGAGCCACGCTTTTGACATGGGTATCGAACCACTTGAATAGTAAAAATATTATGACTTTATTCATATATCTATACTTTGTAAATAGTCAATTGATATACTATTTATTTTAAAAAACAACGTGACTAAAAAATAAATTATATCCAATTGTACACAAACATAGATGTTCATAAAGTATAAGTTTTCAGTTCGTACTGCCCAAGTAGGAACCGCAAATTGTACTTTATCTCTTTCTAACACACATGAATACGCGCTGTAATACTACACACGTTTGTCATTTTAAGTTAAGACGTACGTCTTTGAAATATTATATTAAATAAAAAGGGATAGGTTGTCTAGGAGATAGTCTTATGATATTCGGATTGCTGTGAAATTATTTTAATACTGTCGTTTATTGACTTTGTTTCCGGTATTCTGACTTCTTGGTTAAGTAATCTAATTTGAATATCTCGTTTGTCATCAAAAAATTACAAAATCTGTTCTTTTGAGAACAATACTGGTAATAAATAATAATATCAATTAGTGGAAAAAAGTATGAAATTGTTTGATTATCACTTTGACATTTCTAACCTATTTATTTGACAGAATATTTCTTAGATGCCTGGTAAGCTTCTTGGTTCTCAAGCTCAACAGCTTGTATTAAATCTTACAGCCTATTTTGAACGAGAAAAAGAGAATGGTGGGCCAGTTATGTACATCGATCGTGTTCATGAGGTAATTCACAGTTCATTCACAGTTCATAAAGTATAAGTTTTCAGTTCAAGGTCAAATTCGAAGCATATGATTCAAATCAGTACTGCGGAGTCAAATGAAGTCATGTATTCAGTCGCGGAAACAACCGTCTGTCATCATAAAATATAAATGTCATGTTTCGCAAACATTGTCAAAATTTCAGTTTTACTTGCAATATAACCAAAGAAAGCAAATACATAACCTACATGTCAAAATAATGAGTAAAGTGGGAACATGAATAGTTCAAAAGTATTGTTTCTTTTCTAGTTTTATATAAATATTTTCAACACAAGAAAACTGTGCGGAAATTATTACTTCGAACAAATTTTTTTAAATGTTATTTAAAATTATAAACTCACGATAATATTCGATCAAAAATTTATTTAAAAAGAAATATTTCAGGTCAGATATCAATTGTGAAATGCATAGGTATTGAAAAGATCTTTAGGACCGTATTCACAGAAAACGGAATAATGGTTCATTATGAAATGGTCGTTTTAATTATAATGATCATTAAATGAAATAGCACATTCATAAACGTTAGAAAGAATTTTTTAACAGATCAATACGAAATTATCGATCTAGGGAATTTTAACGAAATTATTTGGGAAAAACATACTTCACTGTAATCAAATCACAGCAAATCGCAAAAATGGAGATGTCAAAACGTGTAAAAGGTAAACACTTTTCGGACAGAGAGATTTGTCTCTTGCTGGATATTGTAGAATCACATATCGGTGTTATTGAGAATAAAAAGACCGATGCCATCACATCGAAGGGTAAAACAACAACATGGGAAGAAATCACACGTAATTTCAATAGCTCTAATAGCGGTCCACATACAACAATTGAAAGTGTTCTATGATAATTTTAAACGAAAAAGTAGGAAAGAACAGGCGGATGATAAGGTTAATTTTTGTAAATTACACAATATAAGTCCATTACTTAATAAATTTAATGTAGGCTAATCTGTACCTCACAGGTAGAGGGATGTTTAGAAAGACTAGGAGAAAATGGAGAACATCTCCAAAGCATGTTGAAGAAGCATTTCGAATGTGATGCCAATAACTTTGACAGTGAATCATGCTATCACAAAAATATAGAGTCTGGTAAAGTTATATGTTTATATTTACGGTGTATTCAACTAGTTGTCATTGTAGATCCTCTATATATTGTAGTAGAAGCTGACAACGATGCTATCATTGAGTTAAGCGAATTAACCAGTATTAGTAAAGAAAATAATCCAAATTGTGTTAATAGTGAATATATATTTGCCAATATAAAAGAGTCGGATCTACTACAAAGTAGTTCACTTGAAACCCAAAATAATGTACCTAGTATATCCGTTTCAAATAACAAAACTAATAAACAAGCATTGTTAATATAAAGTGGTGCATATGAAAATATAAACAATACCACAAAGCTATCTGTAAACAGAAAAAGACAGTATCTTCAAAATAGAACAAGTGCAAGTGACGTATATGCAAATTTAAATGACATTGTTCATAATAGAAAAAAAAAATCAAATGAAGAACAAATTTATTTAAAAAGAAAGTACGAGTTGGCCATTGAAGTTCAAGAACAACAACTTCGAAATGCACAATTGGATGAAAATATTCTTCAAGCAAAATTAAGGTTGTATCATATTACGAGCCTTAGTGAATACAGGGGTGTTAAAAATGTTTGCATTATTAAGAATGACATACCTACCGAAATCATTTTCTTGCACTATATCTGGGTTAAAAAGATTGGGAATGTATTAATTTGATGAATAATTTAGATTTCTACTTAACTTATATATTGTTTATATTTTAAATAAATTTAAATATATTGGAATAGAATGTAAAAGTTATGTTCGTAACTCTTTGAAAAAGAATTAAAACCTTTTGAAAGTTGTAAATATATGTTGTCAAATTAATAAAAGAAACATTTATATAGTCTACATTTAATATTTTATTGTTTCTTAAGAAAATAATGGTATAATAATACAATCCAAATCCATATTATCCTTTATTAGATGAAGATAATATTTAACAAACACATGAGGATTTTCTGATAACTACATTTGATAATTTTGCAGGTTAGTACACTACCGATAAAAAAAAAATCCACCAGTAAGAAAAACAAACTTCATTCAAATAAAAAATGTTGCCTCGAGATCTTTATCATGTAATGTTTCGTTGAACCATGATGCACATGATGATTTTTATGGCAATATTAATGTTACTATGTCAATTCTACAAAATATAAATACAAAAATATTTTGCCAAAATAAGATAGTTACCTGATTATTAATGTTTAGAGAAGTAAACTTGATTGTTTCAACCAAATATAAACTTCGAAAATATTGTATTATTTGCAATACGTTATTTTTAACGTGAATGGGATATATATTACAAAAATAAATGAAAACTAGTCAGTTTCTGATTCTGACTCAGAACTAGAGTCATTTACATTAATTATTATTCGAGCAATGTAAATGACTCTAGTTCTGAGTCAGAATCAGAAACTGACTAGTTTTCACTAGGGCAATCTCTGCCCTATCAAGAAATTGCTTGCGCTCGTGCCATTTTTTAATTAAATTTTCCGTATGCCTAACACAATTATACCAAGTATTTTCATTACACTGTTGCAGAGTTTCATTCCACATTTCTTTTACTCATTCATCTGAATAACCATTTCTTCCAATATTTGAATTATAATAAGTTTTAACTTTAGCCCAAATCATTTCAATTGCGTTGAAATCACAATGGTAGGGAGGTAACCTTAAAACTTCATGTCCACTTTCTCTTATTATTTCATCTATAATAAATATTTTATCTTTATGATATTTTACTAATTGAATTAACTTGTTTTTAGACATTGCAGGTGAATAGCTTATATCTTTTTTTCTCAACCATTCCATAATTTCTGTTTTTTTGGAGGAGGTATTCGGTTGTTTATTTTGAATAGCATTATGATAAGGAGCATTATCCATTATTATTAGTGATGGTACTTCAAGATTTGGTATAAGCTGATGATTTACCCATTGCTTAAAGGAGTCACCATTCATTTCTCCATGGTAATCACCAGTGATTGCTTTTGATGGAAAAATCAGACTACACTCCAAATCACGAAAGATGATCCCTGCGTCATTGATATATAATTCTATCAACGACATTCAAAGAATAATCTCCACATCCGAATAACAAACAGTACCTACTTGTATGACAAGGATAGCTTGAACGAAAGTATGTGTTTTCTAGCAAAGACATACGGCTCAAGCAATTTATTTGAGTAAGACAAAGACGGGATTATTACCTACTCCGTGATAAATACACACATTTCCGCTTACTAGTTCTGATTTCTGTCGTTAGTCGTTGACATTTGACAACATACATTCGTTGATATTTGATGGAATTTATTTTCTTTTTATAAATACATCAATCAACAAACCAGAATTCGGTGTGATTCGATACATACGTGTTCGATTGCAACTTTCCCCTTCTGTTTAAATAAAACATGATTATAAATCCGCTGTAATCCCCTTGCCCCTCCGAATCCTTAATAAATGATGTTTTGTATGTTTACAATCATGAAAACTTAACCTCTTAACGTAAATACAAGGCTGTCAAGATACAATTTTCCGACCTGCTGTTAATGAATATAAAAATGAAAAAGGTAATTATCCAACATGAAAGTGGCAATAAATATCAAGTTTTTTTATCGCCTTACGAAATAGAAGAAGCTGAAACGGGTAAGTTAACTTTTAAACATTTGTCAATAACAATTTATTTTTTGATGTCGATTTTTCAGATTCCAACTTCTATAATGAACTAACAAAGTATCATAAATTATATGAACAAAATATAATACATAGGATTGAAGATCACAATGATGAAGTTGCAGGGAATAAAGATCAGCAAACTACAATGTTTTCTGAAGACCTGAATGAAAATTATCATGTTGAAAAAGAATTGGATGAACGGCAAGAAAATAGAAATAGCTTTGATGAATTTTGGACCGAACAAGAAACTTTATTTCTCATTAGTTTGTATGCAGAATACCAAGACGAATTGAAGCATGCAAAAAAGAAGAAATATGTGTGGCAGATAGTATCTGAATGAACTGTCAGTATCACTAGATGAGCTAGAAGATGATAAATCATCAAATGATTTTAAAGCCATTTCCTGAAATATTTCAATTAAAATATTATTATAAAATATACATAGTCTCCATTTCTCCATTTTATTTATATACATATGTCAATCGGCACTATTATAGAATCAAAGCTCTGAATACGACGTTCTTTTGCGACGTCGGATTAGTTACAAATGATTACTAAACACGGATTATGTTTACGTTAATCATAATCAAAATAAGTGCACAAACGAAAGCAGCTATATTCTTTGAAATTTATTTTTTCAAAACTATAAAGGCAGCAATCACGACAACTTGTTTTAAATTCGTTGCAATATTTTGAACGAGAGAAAAACCATGGTGGTGTTAATACCTATTACATGAGCACATAATATATTTAGATTTTAATAAACCTTTTGTTTAGCGAGTGGCAGGTGCATTGTGCTTGGGATTAGTTACAGTAAAATGCATTAAAGCTGTGTAGCAGCAGTTTAAATCGTGTACTTCACAATATTGGATTTAAATATAAAAAGGATAATAATCATAGAGCATTAGTGGAACTATCCAACATTGCAGAGATAAGATTGACATTTCTTAGGAATTACATAAAGAATTTGAGTTCTGTTCAGAGAGAAGTGGTATTGCTTGATGAGACCCGGCAAGATAATAATCTGCAGAGTGAGGGCAAGCGATATGTTGTATTACATTGTGGTTCAAAATTATGTTTTATGTCAAATGCTTCTTTATTGTTTTCAAGCAAATCACAAATAGAAGATTATCGTGGTGAAATGAATGGAGAAATGTTTAAGAAATTTCGTCATTTTGAAGAATGGAGAAAACAGCAAAGTATCACTGGAATTAACGAAGAAGTTATGCTGGCGTATTTCCATATTTATAGAAGGAAAATAGCACCTTCTTCATTGTGGACGAAGTATTCCATGTTAAGAAGTACTTTGAAAGTGTATATGAATAGTGACATATCAAAATACGGAAAACTGATTTCCTATTTGAAGAGTGAGGCAAGAACCCACAAGTCCAAAAAGGCGAAAATCTTGGAGAGGCTACATATAGAGAAGTTTCTGAATGAGGCTCCTAACAATAAATATTTGATGATGAAGGTATTATTTATTTTCTTATATTTAATTCAAAGTATTTATTCATTATTCGTTTGTGTATTCTATGCAGGTTGCCTTAATAATGGGTGCATCAGGTGCGTGTCATTGTGATGAAATAACTAAGCTGAAAGTTGACGATATAGAAGATAAAGGAGGATACTTGTATGTTTCGATAGCTGACAAAGACAAACGTATCTAGAAGTTTCACTGTTATGGCAGAAGGATTTACAACAGATATTCTTGACCTCTACAGAAAATATGTCTGTATGAGACCAAAAGGTATTCCACATGGCAGATTCTTCCTAAATTACAAGAAAGAAAAATGCACTATCCAGCCAGTTGAAATTAACACCATTTCTAAGATACCTCAGAAAGTTGCATCTTTCCTGAACCTACCAGAAGCTCAATTATATACAGGACATAGTCTGAGATGTTTGTCAGCATCTCTTCTGGCAAACGCAGGAGCTGATATTACAACAGTTAAACGACATGGTGGGTGGAAATCGTCCACTGTGGCAGAAGGTTATATACAAGATTCAGTATCCAACAAAATTCAGTATCCAACAAGATTGATATAGCCAGAAAGATTCAAGGTTCAGGCAGTCTAACATCCTCGACTTCTGGTCATCAAATTTCTCTTCAGGATACTTCAAATACGTCTTCTAGTATAACTCTAAATTCGAATAACCTGAATGCAGAGTCAGATACAAAGAGGATTTCCTTCAACTTTAATATTAATGTAAATGTTAATTAGTTGCTATTGTTTACCCTTTAGAATTAATATAAATGTGTTAAAACTATAGCAGTTTGAATGTCTCTATGCAATCTAAATTTCACCTTGTTTTATCTCACTAGTGAGATAAATTATGTTTTTAACTCACTAGTGAGTTATAAGAAGCTACATAATTGATTTAAAATCGCCATAGTTATAGGTCTATTATTAGGTGTTGGATAAAATACATTTACATTGTGAAATCAATGGCTTTATAATTAACATTGATGATTCAAGCAGCAGTGAAGATAGTGATTAACAATACTTCCTATATGACCGCAGATAAAAAAAAACTGTTAGCTATCCCATGTTTTTACTTAATCTATATTATAACCCAAGATTTAAGCCAACGTACGTGCTACACGTCGTTTTTATTTCACGCCAAATATATCAAATTTTCTTGTGTTGGCAGTAAAAGTATCAAGTATTAGTATACAGCTGATTAGTTGTTTATGTAATGTTAGTTTATACTTTTAGTAACTGATTTTTTATGCAACAAATACAATGATATTAATACAAATAATCATACAAAATGTTACACATGCAATTGCCAGACTGTGGCCACAATTTTTATCTAAATATGTCTAGAAAGGTAGAAAAATTACAGAAACAGAATTTAACAAGTAGCTAGATTTCCTAATGTACTAAGTAGAATTGATTGTACCGAAACAGAAAGGATATTTATCATGGAATATTCAGGTAATAGGACATTCTCAATTAAGAATTTGTGACATCGTAGCCAGATGGCCAGGATCTACACATGACCAAACAATTTTGAATGGATCGGCAATAAAAAGAAGCTAAGAAAATGAACATTTCAATAACCCAGTTATACTTTGTGATAGTTGTTACAATATTATAAAATATTTATTAAATATTTTTTATATTTCCTTTTTTTTGTATATATACTCATGATAATTTTATTATTAAACAAATAATAAGGCAATTTTGTTAAATGATTATATATGTATATTAACTTATTAAACAATTATAATTCCCAGTTACATTGACAATTTAATATATTAAGTTTTTTTTTTAATTGGCTCCTTTTTCTTACTGCGTATTCTTTTTCGTTGCAATTTTAATATTTGGAGTTAAAAATACAATGCATATAAAAAAAAATGTATGTCCAATTAAATACATTTGAATGTGTTTTCATCTTTTTGTAGCAAGTTTTTGCAAGGTACACTAGTGAAATGTGTTTCGACTGCCTTATTTGATTTGGTGTCCATCAGCTCTAATCTTCTGGTGTTAACTTAAAAATTTTTAATATACACAAAACAAATTCATACAATTTGATGAAAACAATAAATAAAATAACTATTGTTTGTATATATTATATAAATCTATAACTTATTGCAAGTAAAATTTTTTGAAAGTTCAATTACTAAACTTTTTCTTTCTTGCTCCATTTCATGTTCCTTTTTCAAAATTTCTTTCTGCAATCGTACAAGTTCTATTTTACTAGCAGTCAACAAAGAATTTCAAAGCAAAAAAAAACATTTCACAGCAAATAAATTTGTATGAATATGTTTTGTTTATAATGCATACTGCAATTTCAAATATTTATACTGACCTTTGTGCAAAACTCAACTTATCTATTATGGCAGTGTTAAGTTATACTGCAATATATTCCAAAATTTATTTAAAATAAGGCACTGTAGAACGTTTAACTAATATCTAGGGTTATTCTATGATATAATTGGGAAGATAATGTTTATAAAACTGTCATAACAGTGAATATGTAATTACAGTTATACAAAGTAGATACTCTGGTCTATTGTATAATTTCAATTCCAGTAATAATGCTGTTACAACTAACTTGAAACTGTTTGGTTTTGCCATTCATTAAAATGATTAAAGAATTACATAATCTTATATGTTGACTTAAATGTTGTAAATTCTTGATAGTTCATTTTATTTTTCAAGTGGTGTTATAGTTTAATTTGATTTGCTGTTTACGCAGCTTTGTTCAATTTATAGTAATTTTAATATAACTTAAGATGTAATTCGATTATATTTGTTCATATAACCTACAAATTAGACCGACTGTGTCAAATATATTTGGCCCGGAAACGAAGTTAAGTTCCATATTCATTTTTCAATTTACAGTATTTAATATGACGCCGAAGTACTGATTTGAATCATACAATGATTATTGATGACGCAGGGATCATCTTTCGTGATTTGGAGTGTAGCTCCTTTAATGAAGCCATTTTCTGTGCCAGCATGAATAATTATAAACCGTTTACCATCATAGCCTTCGGGTTTCCTAACACTTTTTATATTATCATTTTGCCAGGATTTCATTCTAAAGTTGAATTTAAGTTATTCATATATTCCCTTAAAAACACATTTCTCATGCAGACTATATTTAATTTCTCTGTGAGTGCTCTTCTGTTACATTCTTTCTTGTATTTAAAACCAATATCTTTAAGCAATATTGCTAAAGAAATTGTACTCGTATGAATAATTCTTTCGTTGCCAAAACATTTCTTAGAGTTTTTAAGGTAAGATGTTCTCCTGAAAAATTTGAACATGTAATAAATGTTTACAATATATTAAACACATACTTTCTTTATACATGTCATAAACAGTATTTCGAACTTCCATTTTCGTTGCTTCTGGTAAATCCTTAGTTTTTGGCTTCCTACAAGACCTGTTTTTGCCAGGAGATGATAAGACTGGATTCTGAACGCTACGATGTTTAATAGTGTAGACCGTTCTACTAGAAATATTAAGGGCTTGTGCTACCCTCTAAAATAAAACTAATTTTATAACTGCCTTATGTGATTATGTGAATTACCTCATGAACACGATCGATGGACATAATTGGCCCACCATTCTCTTTTTCTCGTTCAAAATAGGCTGTAAAATTTAATACAAGCTGTTGAGCTTGAGAACCAAGCGGCTTACCAGGCATCTAAGAAATATTCTGTCAAATAAATAGGTTAGAAATGTCAAAATGATAATCAAACAATTTCGTACTTATTGCCACTAATTGATATTATTATTTATTACCAGTATTGTTCTCAAAAGGACAAATTTTGTAACTTTTTGATGACAAACGAGATATTCAAATTAGATTACTTAACCAAGAAGTCAGAATACCGGAAACAAAGTCAATAAACAACAGTATTAAAATAATTTCACAGCAATCCGAATATCATAAGACTATCTCCTAGACAACCTATCCCTTTTTATTTAATATAATATTTCAAAGACGTACGTCTTAACTTAAAATGACAAACGTGTGTAGTATTACAGCGCGTATTCATGTGAGTCAGAAAGAGATAAAGTACAATTTGCGGTTCCCACTTGGGCAGTACGAACTGAAAACTTATACTTTATGAACTGTAATCACATAAGGCAGTTATAAAATTAGTTTTATTTTAGAGGGTAGCACAAGCCCTTAATATTTCTAGTAGAACTTTCTACACTATTAAACATCGTAGCGTTCAGAATCCAGTCTTATCATCTCCTGGCAAAAACAGGTCTTGTAGGAAGCCAAAAACTAAGGATTTACCAGAGGCAACGAAAATGGAAGTTCGAAATACTGTTTATGACATGTATAAAGAAAGCATATTACATGTTCAAATTTTTCAGAAAAACATCTTACCTTAAAAACTCTAAGAAATGTTTTGGCAGCGAAAGAATTTATTCATACGAGTACAACTTCTTTAGCAATATTGCTTAAAGATATTGGTTTTAAATTCAAGAAAGAATGTAACAGAAGAGCACTGACAGAGAAATTTAATATAGTCTGCATGAGAAATGTGTTTTTAAGGGAATATATGAATAATGGTTCCCATACCTAATCACCGTAATGACAACACAAGTTTGTCAAGCTGTGATAAATGAAGTTTTTACTGTATAATTTTGTTAATAAATATTTTTAAATAAAAAAAAAACAGTAATTTCTTTAGTAGCACTGTAAAACAAGAGTCAAAAAAGGAACATATAAAATAAATAAATTCATATTCATGATGACAATTTACGCAGTTCTATTTCTTGAAGTTTTAATTTGTTGGCTTGCATCTTTTCTTCTATAATGGCACACCTTAATTTTGCTTGAAGAATATTTTCATCCAATTGTGCATTTCGAAGTTGTTGTTCTTGAACTTCAATGGCCAATTCGTACTTTCTTTTTAAATAAATTTCTTCTTCTTTGATTTTTTTTTTCTATTATGAACAATGTCATTTAAATTTGCATATACGTCACTTGCACTTGTTCTATTTTGAAGATACTGTCTTTTTATGTTTACAGGTAGCTTTGTTGTATTGTTAATATTTTCATATGGACCACTTTATATTAACAATCCTTGTTTATTAGTTTTGTTATTTGAAACGGTCCTTTATTCTCAATAATACCGATATGTGATTCTACAATATCCAGCAAGAGACAAATCTCTCTGTCCGAAAAGTGTTTACCTTTTACACGTTTTGACATCTCCATTTTTGCGATTTGATTACAGTGAAGTATGTTTTTCCCAAATAATTTCGTTAAAATTCCCTAGATCGATAATTTCGTAATGAGTAATGATCTGTTAAAAAATTCTTTCTAACGTTTATGAATGTGCTATTTCATTTAATGACCATTATAATTAAAACGACCATTTCATAATGAACCATTATTCCGTTTTCTGTGAATACGGGCCTAAAGATCTTTTCAATACCTATGCATTTCACTATTGATATCTGACTTGAAATATTTCTTTTTAAATAAATTTTTGATCGAATATTAGGTGTCGTGAGTTTATAATTATAAATAACATTTAAAAAAATTTGTTCGAATATTGAAGTAATAATTTCCGCACAGTTTTCTTGTGTTGAAAATATTTATACAAAACTAGAAAAGAAACAATACTTTTGAACTATTCATGTTCCCACTTTACTCATTATTTTGACATGTAGGTTATGTATTTGCTTTCTTTGGTTATATTGCAAGTAAAACTGAAATTTTGACAATGTTTGCGAAACATGACATTTATATTTTATGATGACAGACGGTTGTTTCCGCGACTGAATACATGACTTCATTTGACTCCGCAGTACTGATTTGAATCATATGCTTCGAATTTGACCTTGAACTGAAAACTTATACTTTATGAACTAAATATATGTTATACATAAACATATCGTATACATATATGTATACCATATGCATCAACGAGTATTTTGGTTAACTTGATAATATTTTTAACCAGTAGCGGCTTAGGCATAAGTATGTATCAAAAGTATTGTAAAAGAAAAATACAAATACATCTATACATATCTATAATACTTAACCGTTGAGTACTTATTAATAGTATCCGATACTTTTCATTGTCGGTATACGATACATTTGCTCCCTCTAGGTATCCGATACAAAAGTATCGAATACATACTTTTTGCACACCACTAATATGCAATATAACATAACCTATAGATTTCTGGGAATTTGTTTGCCTATTTATTTGAGGTTTTAAGTAAATGTAATAATGTATTATACTCATTTAGATGTTGATACAATACATTAGTTCGTATAAAAACACTAGAAGTACATACATATGCCTTATCTATACAAATTAATAATAACATTAACCAGGCGCGGCTCGTGATTACGTATTTTGGTTTGCAGTACAATGATACGAGTGCCTCGCGTGTTTTCGGTGTTTACTAAGCAAACGTTACAGTTAGTACACGAGAATACACGAAGCACTCGGATTATTGTACTGCAAACCAAAATACGTCATCACGAACCGCGCCTGACATTAACGCTTTATTTACTTTTGCATGTTGTGTTAATCTTAAATTTCAACAATTGTGATAATAGATAGATAAAAAAATACGTATTAATTTTTATTATACAGGCTGAGTTTGAATCGTGCATATTCCTGATTTTCTTGATTCATTTAAGTTCATATAGTCACGCGTATGTACTGTTATCGTGGAAATCCTATACATATCCTGAATACTAAAAATGCATTTTCATAAAAACTAAGATTAGATTAATTTGTTCGTAAACGATTGTAGGTATAGATAATAAACGCACGAGAATGTTTTAAATTGAAATATTGATAATTTTCTATAATTAAATAAAACTATTATTGTTAAATTGTGTATTATATTTACAAGTTTTAATAGTTACTGAATAACAAATCTTCGCAACGTTTAATTCCAAACACTCTGTGAATAACATAAAGTAATTGTACATGTTTTGATTGCCTTAATACTTGTTGTCATTGATTACCTATTATTACATATTTCTCATTTCACTAAGTGATTCATCTACTGTAGGTCAGCTGCTAGTATTGAATGAATTTATATCAGAGACAACTCGAGACGTGCAACTAATGCAAAATAAATGATCTAAAATAGCTAAATCGTTCATCTTTATTGTTAACACAAAATTCCCTATAATAGTTTCTTTCTTGCACACTTGGGAAGATGGGTGAGATGGCGCAAGTATCAATGGCGGTAATTTTTGAATGTAAAGTCCGAGTATTATAATCATGTTTTCTTTTATCTCTCCCATAAAGTATATTTTCCACTTTTAGGTCAGAAAAAACTATAAAGTGCAATCTTTCCTAAAAGTGTAAATATTTTATGGGAAAGATAATCGTGCCAATGAAAATTAATTAAATACCATTATTTTCCTACTAAAACTTCTAAATTGAAGTAGAAGAACTACAAAAGCATCCTCAAAGTACAAATTTATTATATTTATAGAGTGATAGATATAAAGTATTACAATTATAAACATGAGAAAATAAACAGCAATTTATTAATAAAATACAATTGCCATATACGTATTATATACCTATATATATAAATGAAAAAGTAAATTAAGAATAATAAATTCAATGTAAAATGTAAAAAACTAACTCAGAATTCTCTAATTTTTTTTAGTTATAAAGGTAAAATTTAGTTGCTAGTCAAATAAAAATATAGCAAAGTAAACTAAAATATCTGGCACATAAGTATTGCTGTTTGAAAACTGCTCAATCTATATGTATGTATATTTTTATAATGTACAAATTATATAAACTTATAAAATTAAAAAAAGTAAAGAAATGTCCATTCATTGATATAAGAATTTTAAAGAATTAAAAAATTGTAATCTTTGATTCATTTAATAGTCTTGGCTATATTTTTAAAACAGAAAACAAATTATTATGAAAAATCTTCTTTGATACAGTCCATACAGAATTATACATGTTTTATCTTTGCGTATATAAAGTATGTCAATTCAAAATATAGATTAATATGTATTTCAATGTACATTTTTGCATATTTTGTTTGTTCATGAAAGTGCTATTTATAATGTAAAAATTAAAAGGTCTAAATAAGTATTTTTTTTTAAACTGATATTACTACAGTAGTGAACAAAAAATACCACTAATAGTGTATTGGTTAGACATGTTGGAATTTTTTTATTTTCTTTTTCGATGCTCTGCTATCTTTTCGCACTTGTATTTGTTCACGATTTTTGCGAGTACACCACCAACGAATGCCAATTCTACAAATCGCTTTGATTAAATTATCTATAACAGTGATTTTATGTGTGGCACAAGTAATCCAACTAAATGAAATAGATACTGAGTTTCTAATTTCGGTTTTCACTAGCTGTCCTATACTGGGTTTGTTGTAAGAAGTATCTAGGATTTGTTCTAGACAGGTAATCATTTGACCTACAGCTATCACTAGAGACTCAGATGGTTACCACAGTTTTTCAATGGTGTCAGACCATTCTCTTTGGACAATAAATGCATGTACGGTTCAGATGATGTTGCAGATAGCATGGTTTTACATATTTCACATTGAAATTTTTCCATTAAGTGTTTGGCAATGAAACCGCTTACATAAGCAGTAGATTGTGAACCTACTGTTCCTGTAAGTACGACGTCCTCTATATCTGTAGGAACAGTTACTTGTGGTAACCAAGTTTGGTAAATTGGAGCTTCCGTGGTGCTTTCCATTTCAATAAATCTTTTGAAGTTACTTAGTAATTGGTGCTCACCATCTGCACAATTTGTACCTAATAAAGTAGAGCTTGTTAATCTATTTAAAACTTGGGTTTTAAGACTACCAATGAATTGAACTGTGGTAGGATTATCACCACTTCCACAACCTCCTCGTATTGCACCGAAAAGATTCTCAAGGGCATCTTGATTTAAAGATCTTGGACGAAGAGACAAAAACCCTTTGTGATCATGTAAATATTTCCATACTTCTCTTATTGCCTTCAAAGTTATCATCCAACCAATTTGTGAAGGAGGTTTGCCAGATTTTATGGTACCTGATTTACTAATACGTTTGTATTGCCATTTTTTTACAGTGTTAAACATATCAATCCAAAAATTCATATGTGGAGATTCTGCTGTCACAACACATTTCAACGGTTTTCCATCAGGTGCCTGTAACTGACTGCCATTCAAACTATCAAATAGTTCATCAATCTGCTGAACAAAAGTTGCCGTAGCAATAGAACTTTGCTCTAATTCTCCTGAAAAAAAATAAATGATAAAAAAAAAATTCACATGTTAAAAGATGCTGCTATAATACCTCTACTTAACAAAGTATACAAAAATGCCGCCACCTTCATAGCAAACTTCATCTTGGGGGCTAGATGTGTGTCTTTTATCTTATGCATGGCTCTAAAAATAAGTGGTGACTTCACATCTATTTCATGTGCTCTTCTTATATCAGCAAACCGAGCTTCCATTGTTTCTTCTTTACCTGATATCGTCACAGGCATGTAAATGTTGTGTTTTCGAAAAAGAGAAACTGTACACTTTAGAAGATGGGGTGGATCAAACAATGTATAAATCTTCTTTCCATTAATTATAATAAATGGATGTTCTATGGAAGAACCCATTTCCTTTAAAGCCCTTACATTTGTTGAACCCATATCACATATTGTGGCAATTATTTCTAGTTCACCTATATTTTCAGCTGCAGTAATCACTGCCTTTATAATATTTTGTAGTGCATCTGCTGGGCACCCATTATTGGAAAAATAGTATGCAACAGGCTGTTTCCATTTTGATGACAACCCTTGCACCATAAAAACTAATGCACAGGTTTCCCCATTTCAAGTTATTATTTGCATGTACATTTTCAAATCCGACAATTCTGTCACTATGTACATCATACTCAATGTGTTCTTTGATGTCCATTTCATCAAATAATAATACACAGCATTTACCATGCTCGTCATTGATACACTCCTTGATATGTTTGAACAGATGTTCATTTATACCTGAATCAAATGGAATTTTCTGTAAAAGAGCCAAAAGTGTTCTTTGGGAAGGCAAAGCAACAAACTTCCGCAATAATTTATAACATTTTGGGCTTCTTTTGAACAATGCCAATGCCATAATTTTCTCATCAATAAGCCATCTTCTTCCTTTTGGATTTATTTTTGCACAACGTAATTGTGATATTAAAAAGTCAGCAGTCGATGATGATATACCATGAAATAAATTGCGTACTACAGGAGAATCATTCAAGTGACAAAGATCCTTCATATTATTAGCCCTTTGTTTGCAGATTTTTTTTAATTTCCGAATGTGGGATTCCTTATTTTCCACCATTCTCATTAATCTTCTCTTTCTTGGTGTGTCAGATATATTGCATATTCCTCGAAATACTGAAGTTCTTTTCCTAATTTTAAAAGTGTTTGGTGGTGTGCCTGGAGCTGTTGTAGATGTACTTGGCAATGGATCTGATATTACTGATATCGCTGCAATAAGTTTCAATATTAACATCATTTCAAATATCAAACTATAATGGAAACAAAAATACTCAATATTACATTAATGACACAAAATTATTATCTAAATATTATAATACATACCTATTTCTTTTTCTACTACAGAAATACCATTACTACTTTGTGTCGCAGTACTTGGGTCATGTAAAGGATGACATGGAAAAAGTGTTGGCACAGCATCTGCATGTAATTTTGACGTTCCATAGTTTGCATAACTTTCCACAGTAAAATGCCGACAGCAAATCCTATAATTGCGAAAAGATACACCCACCATATATTTCATGCACATATTCTCCTGCCACACTTTTGACCTAAAACCGCATAATTAGATTATTATTCTCTTTATGTTATTTATTTCATAGCTTACCTTTCAGGGTTACTTGGAAAGTAATGCATTTTCTTAACTTCGGATTCTTCAGATCCACATACCAAACAAAGTTTTTGTGGCATAGTACTGTAAATTAAAACATAGTTGATTTGTATAGAATAATTTTACTACTTATTTGATACTTACGTGATAACGATAAATTTAAAATTTACACAAATCAAAAATAGTCTATAGAAAAGTTTGCTCTAGAAAAATAAACACTATAAACATAACCAATAAAAACAAATAATGACAATTAATGGCCGCGATTACTAATCTGTTTACGGCGCCATCTCATCGATCTTCCCTACTGTGCGAGAGTGATAAAACTATACAGGGATTTAATATTAGTAATAAGGATAGCTATTACCAGCAATTGTAGGCCATTAATCTTTATTAAGTTGCACGTCTCGTCTTGTCTCTGCTGTACATTTGTTGTCAACCATGTTGGTTTTTGTAACGCAGTTAAGTTCCAGCCTTTTGGCTGCCAAACCTTTAAAGAAATTAGAATCCAAAGTTCTTAAAGAATTAGGAACACAATGTATATCACGTAAGTTAATTTTCGTTGATCAAATTTAGAATTTATTCCAATATATATTGCTTTGAAAGTTGACCGGATGATATGTGTAGTGAGATGTAATAAATTCCAAATATTATATCTCCAAAAATTAAAAGATTTAGTTAGTTAAATCCCGTATCATTTGAAATTAGTATTTCTGCATGGTATTATTTGATTATTAAACTTAAATAATACATCTTATATTTTCACAAAACTATAGTATATTTAACTATATGTACATTTCATGTGCACTGCACACATCATCAGTAGTTACTAACTATTTAAACGTATTATTTTCTAGTAAAAATATCTATTTTGGGTAGGGGTGTAAAAAATTGTTCAATTACAAATGGTTAAAAAACGTACAAATAATATATAATCGGAAAGTATGGTCGTAATTGTAAAAACTAAACTCTGTAGGAATTCTAAGAAGGACAAATTTGGTGAGGAACCGTTACATATGAAAACAAGACATCTGACTGTGTTGAGTTACATTAAATAACAATATAGTGACGTGAAAAGGGGGTATTAATTATTAGATACTGTTGGTATGCAATTTAAAAGTTTATTGTTAATAGGTGACATGTCATTGTTAAGGAGGTAATTTTTGTGTTTTTTCATATGTATGGCTTCCCACATGTCTAAATTTCTGCTGTTACATTTTTTAATTAATTTTACATTATCTAAGCTGAAATTATGTCCCGTATCTAAATGATGTAGAGCTAATGCTGATTTATCTACATTGTGAAGTTTTACATGAGCTAAATGTTCTTTGAAACGCGTTTGAATATTTCTTCTTGTTTGGCCGATATATAATTTCGGGCAGGAATTACAGTTAATTCTGTAAATACCTGATTCTTTCAGCGGGTCTGTGCTAACTAACTTTGTTTGAAGGTATTGTTGTAACTTGTGAGTGTTGGAAAATGCAGGAGTTAGATTATATTTTTTAAACAATTTAGTTACGTCATTCTGCCAACTTTTGTGAAAAGTAATTTTGCAATATTTTTTGGTATTACTCTTTGTATTTGGAGTTAATCTGATTTTAAAAGTTTTTAGCTTCTTCTTTTCTAGTTTGTTTTTGATTTTATCCACCAATTGTTTATCGTATCCGTTAGATTCTGCTACTTTTGTTATGTGGTCTAGTTCTTTCTTAAAATTCACTGGTGATAGAGGGATTGATAATAATCTATTAATTAAAAAATAAAAACTACTTTCTTTATATTTGTTAAAAGTGTCTGATTGTTTATGTATGTAATTTTCAGTGTGTGTTTCTTTTCTGTAAATGTCAAATTCAAACTTCCTGTCTAAAATAGTAATTTTTAAATCTAAGAAGGGTAAAGATTTGTCTTTATCCAACTCATACGTAAACTTGATTGATGGATATTGGGTATTTAATATATTTAAAAACGAAACTGTATCGAAAGAATCGGGTATCACTGCCAGAACATCATCCACGTATCTTGCCCAAAATTTGGGAAAAATACGTGGATGATGTTCCGGCAGTGATACCCGATTCTTTCGATACAGTTTCGTTTTTAAATATATTAAATACCCAATATCCATCAATCAAGTTTACGTATGAGTTGGATAAAGACAAATCTTTACCCTTCTTAGATTTAAAAATTACTATTTTAGACAGGAAGTTTGAATTTGACATTTACAGAAAAGAAACACACACTGAAAATTACATACATAAACAATCAGACACTTTTAACAAATATAAAGAAAGTAGTTTTTATTTTTTAATTAATAGATTATTATCAATCCCTCTATCACCAGTGAATTTTAAGAAAGAACTAGACCACATAACAAAAGTAGCAGAATCTAACGGATACGATAAACAATTGGTGGATAAAATCAAAAACAAACTAGAAAAGAAGAAGCTAAAAACTTTTAAAATCAGATTAACTCCAAATACAAAGAGTAATACCAAAAAATATTGCAAAATTACTTTTCACAAAAGTTGGCAGAATGACGTAACTAAATTGTTTAAAAAATATAATCTAACTCCTGCATTTTCCAACACTCACAAGTTACAACAATACCTTCAAACAAAGTTAGTTAGCATAGACCCACTGAAAGAATCAGGTATTTACAGAATTAACTGTAATTCCTGCCCGAAATTATATATCGGCCAAACAAGAAGAAATATTCAAACGCGTTTCAAAGAACATTTAGCTCATGTAAAACTTCACAATGTAGATAAATCAGCATTAGCTCTACATCATTTAGATACGGGACATAATTTCAGCTTAGATAATGTAAAATTAATTAAAAAATGTAACAGCAGAAATTTAGACATGTGGGAAGCCATACATATGAAAAAACACCAAAATTACCTCCTTAACAATGACATGTCACCTATTAACAATAAACTTTTAAATTGCATACCAACAGTATCTAATAATTAATACCCCCTTTTTACGTCACTATATTGTTATTTAATGTAACTCAACACAGTCAGATGTTTTGTTTTCATATGTAACGGTTCCTCACCAAATTTGTCCTTCTTAGAATTCCTACAGAGTTTAGTTTTTACAATTACGACCATACTTTCCGATTATATATTATTTGTACGTTTTTTAACCATTTGTAATTGAACAATTTTTTACACCCCTACCCAAAATATATATTTTTACTAGAAAATAATACGTTTAAATAGTTAGTAACTACTGATGATGTGTGCAGTGCACATGAAATGTACATATAGTTAAATATACTGTGATGACTCATCCTACGACACGTAGCGCGTCATACTCACTAGAATTTTCTTGATCGTTCTGCCCGCGTCGGGAACATATGAACGACGATATATAAGCCGCGTCGAAGAAGGGATGGGGATACATTCAATACCCAAGTCTCGCGAAGTATACATAAATATAGTTACATAAATATAAAATACATAAATGTACTTATTGTTGTTAATAGTTAGTTATACGTTTTAATATTAATATAGTGTGTGTCTAAAGTTATTGTTAGTTTTATTTAAGAACCCGAAAAGACAAACGTTACAGTGGTATTCAGGTGTGGACTAATTAATAAATAATAAACTAAGTAGACAATTAAGTGTTAATTAAGTATTCGTTTAAATAAATATACAGTGCGGAAAGACGTTATTTTAAATATCGTGATGGCCAACACAATGAAACTGACTGAATTAAAAGTGTCCGAGTTAAAACGAGAATTAGAAGAGAGGGATGAGGATACAACTGGCAAAAAGTCGATCCTCCAGCAACGGCTTCGCAATGTGTTGATCCAAGAAGGCGAGGATCCAGAGAATTATGTCTTTCAAGTTCCAGGCGGAGATGCTGACGTGAATTCGCTGTTGATGAAAATGGAACAACGAATAATAGATTCACAAACTAAAATGGAGCAGAAAAGCCTGGAAACTTCTGGAAATTTAGCGAAAACTCTAGAACAAAGACTAATAGATAATTCGCAAACCTTGGAACAGCGTCTAATAGATTCACAAACTCAAATGCAACAAATGGAACAGAAGAATCTGGATAGCGCGAAAAATATGGAACAACGATTAATAGAAAATGCGCAAATACAAATGCAACAAATGGAACAAAGAAACCTAGAAACCGCTAGAATCCTCGAGAAAAATCTGGAAAAGAAATTACTAGAAAATTCTAGAAACTTCGGAAAAAGTCTGGAACAAGTGGAGAAAGTTCTAGAACAGCGATTAGCGGAAAAATCAGAAGCGTTAAAAGAAGAGGTTTTCATAGCTGTAGAAGAGAAAATTGGAGAACATTCTAGACTTTTAGAGGCAATAATGATTGAGATGAAATTACCCGCTACCACGAGTCATTCTGATCCCAAGCAGGTCAACGAAGAAGTCATACCGCGGCCCATCGAAATAAAAGAAGAATTTGTGGCTATTTCAAAGACCAGAATCAAGCCACCAACCTTTGATGGAAAGACGTCATGGGCAACTTACCTGACGCAATTCGAAGCGGCCGCAGAAGCAAACGCATGGTCTTCTGCCGAGAAGGCGACTGCTTTAATCATAGCATTGAGGGGTGATGCTAGTGATATTTTGCAGACATTGCCTCCTGAAGAACGTAAAGATTATTCTCAACTCATTAAACGCTTGGAGATGAGATATGGCCATGCGCATTTGGAACAAGTATACCATACCCAACTGAAGAATCGATCACAGAAGAAAGGCGAGAATCTTCAGGAATTTGAGGCAGATATTGCTCGCCTAGTTCGACTTGCATATCCGATGGCGCCAGATAATTTCATGGAACACCTAGCGGTCCAGACGTTCATAGATGGTCTCCGGGATATTGATACGCAGCAAGCATTAAGGTTGGCAAGACCGAAAACCTTGATCGATGCTTTGGCGCACGCGCTGGAGTTTGAGACTGCAAAGCAAGCTTCTCGGAACCATGCTCGTGTCTGCACTGTCGACAAGCAGGAAAATGAGGAGTTCATGGAGCAGGTGGTTAGTAGAGTTCTAAACCAGATCAAATCAAATAAAAGAGTACTGCCATGCTGGAATTGTGGAGAGATTGGTCACGTTCAGAATAAATGTGGTAAAAGGACCAAGAAAGAATCCGCCGAGAATCCGAAAGTCCCAAGGACTGCCCAAATCGCATCCTTACAACATCAAACCAATGGCATGTACGTGGATGCTATTATGGAAAGAAGGACCTATGCTTGCTTGCTAGATACTGGATCGACGAAAACCATTGTACGACCCGATTTAATATCCAGGAATAAAGAATTACTTTCTAGCAAATGGAGACTTAGGACAGCTACTGGAGAAGCAGCTTCTGTGGAAGGTGAAGTAGATGTCAACTTTATCATAGGACCAACATCAATCCGACATCGTGTTCTCGTAGCCGACATAGAAGAACAAATAATCTTGGGATTAGACATCATGAACACCTACGGCTTCCAGTTGAACATGAAAGAAGGCACTTTAAAAATAAATAATGAGGAATTGGTTCTTCATGGGAAAGATTGTGGGAATGTACAAGTAATTACAGCAGAGAATGTTGTTCTGGATGCAAGAAGTGAGACATTTTTGACGGCGTGTATGGAAGGTGATTATTTGGACGGAAATGTTACAATGTTGGAACCAAAGGCAGATGATGATGAGGTGGGCCGAGGAATAGTAGTTGCCAAAATGCTGGTTAAGACTCAGAAGACTGTACCGATAAGGGTAATGAATGTGAACCATTACCCTGTTTCATTGAAGAAGGGTACTATTCTGGGGTGGTGTTCGCCAGTGTCGGCCGTCGTT
The DNA here is from genome assembly GCA_935421215.2 of Melolontha melolontha. NCBI lineage: Eukaryota > Metazoa > Arthropoda > Insecta > Coleoptera > Scarabaeidae > Melolontha > Melolontha melolontha. The sequence goes on along the minus strand of OW285243.1, from coordinate 116,719,601 downwards.
CATCGCATAGAGGCGAAGAAGAATGGATTCGTGCAGGTTCCTGAGAAATTGTCCAAGATAATCGACTCCGCCTGTCAAGGATTGAGCAAGAAGGAACAAAGTCAAGTTAAGGATTTAATCAAACATTATGAAGACGTCTTTGAAACTGAAACTGGTACGAAAGGAAGAACCAATATTGTAATGCACAAAATAAATACCAGCGATACAAGTCCAATTCGACAAGGACCAAGAAGGTTACCTCTGGCAAAACGTGAGGAAGCCAAGCAAATTATACAAGATATGGAAGGCCAAGGAGTAATTGAACCATCGAATAGTCCATGGGCTTCACCAGTGGTCCTTGTCAGGAAGAAGGATGGATCTACCAGATTCTGTGTGGACTATCGTCGTTTAAATAGTGTGACCAAAAAGGACAGCTATCCTCTCCCAAGAATAGACGATACGCTAGACACCTTGGCAGGAGCAAAATGGTTCTCCACTCTCGACTTAAAGAGCGGTTATTGGCAAGTGGGAATGGATTCCAATGACAAAGAGAAGACTGCCTTCAGTTTAGGTACAGGACTCTGGCAATTTACAGTCATGCCATTTGGACTGTGTAACGCCCCAGCTACTTTTGAGCGACTCATGGACACTGTACTGAGGGGACTGTCTTGGAATACCTGCCTGGTATATCTCGATGATGTGATTGTGGTAGGGAAGACCTTTGAAGATCACATGAAAAATTTGGAAGTAGTCTTCCAGAGGTTGCGAGATGCCAACCTGAGATTAAGTCCAAAGAAGTGTCACCTTTTCCGCAAGGAGGTAAATTACCTTGGACATGTGGTTTCCGGAAAAGGAATTGCTGTGGATCCAGAAAAAGTAAAAGCTGTGGAAAAATGGCCGGTACCCAAAGACAAACATCAGCTAAGAAGCTTTTTGGGATTATGCACATATTATCGACGCTACGTTCCTGGATTCTCCAACATTGCAAAACCACTTACTCGCCTAACAGAAAATCGAGCATTCATTTGGAACAACGAATGCCAAGCGGCCTTTGAGTTGTTAAAAGGTACGTTGATCAGTGCACCTGTTTTAAACTATCCACTGCCATCTGGGAGGTTTGTTTTGGATACGGATGCCAGTAACGTCGGGATTGGTGGCGTGCTCTCTCAAATCCAAGATGGACAAGAAAAGGTCATTGGATACTTCAGCAAGACCCTGTCCAAACCGGAGAGGAACTACTGCGTAACCAGGAGAGAACTATTGGCAGTAGTTAAGACCATTGAGCACTTTTACAAGTACCTGTATGGGCAGAAGTTCCTGATCCGCACTGATCATGCCGCCTTAAAGTGGCTCTTGCAATTTAAGAATCCAGAGGGTCAAGTAGCTAGATGGATTGAGAGGCTACAGGAGTATGACTTTGTTATTGAACACAGAGCAGGCCTCAAACATCAAAATGCAGATGCCCTTTCCAGAAGGCCCTGTCCAGAAGACTGTCGATACTGCAACAGAATCGAAGACAAATCGGCCAACGCTCTTCGAACCACCGTTGTTGATGACCAATGGCAACCTGACAATTTGCGCGCAGATCAAGAAGCTGATCCGGATCTTGCAGTCCTCGGGGCTTGGAAAAGAAATGGGCAAAGACCGACCTGGCAAGAAATTGCTCCCCATTCACGAGAATTGAAGTCATACTGGGCACAATGGGATTCCATAACCATGGATGACGATCTCCTGAGACGTGAGGTCGAAAATCACGATGGAAGTGAGCGCAAGATACAAATGGTGGTTCCCAAGAAAAGAATACCAGAGGTATTGCGAGAACTCCATAATGGTGCTTCTGGGGGACATTTTGGAGTCCATAAAACACTGGAGAAGGTGCGCCAGAGATTTTACTGGGTGAATTGTTCACGAGATGTGAAAGAATGGTGCCGAAAGTGTGCAAATTGCGCTGGAAGCAATGGTCCCCAGAGGCGTCGACGTGCACCCATGCGGCAATACAATGTAGGAAGCCCATTTGAAAGGATCGCCATAGACGCCGCCGGTCCTTTTCCAGAAAGCGACAAAGGAAATAAATACATAATAGTGGTCATGGATTACTTTACCAAATGGGTTGAAGCATATGCTCTACCAAATCAAGAAGCTGGAACTGTAGCAGACGTGATTGTGAAGGAGTTAGTCAGCCGTTTTGGTGTACCCTTGGAACTTCATTCCGATCAAGGGCGGAATTTCGAGTCCAGTCTATTCGAAAAGATGTGTGGACTTTTGGGCATACGGAAGACGAGAACAACTCCCTTGCATCCACAATCAGATGGCATGGTAGAGCGAATGAACAAGACCATGATCAGACACTTATCCAAAGTGGTCTCCGAACACCAGAGAGATTGGGACGAACATTTACCATTATTTCTAATGGCGTATCGGGCCGCCGTTCAAGAGACAACTGGCCAATCACCAGCAAACGTGCTATTCGGGAGGGAACTCCGATTGCCCTGTGATTTAAAGTTTGGGAGCAAGCCTGGTGAAGATCTTGCCGGAGAAGATTATGTCAGCACGCTCAGACGACGACTAGATAATATACATGAACAAGTCAGACACAATATCCAAGATGCTAGTGACAGAATGAAGGAGAGCTATGACATCAACGCCGAGAAGAGTGGTTACCATGAAGGCGATCGGGTTTGGCTATATAATCCACAACGCCGACGGGGCCTATCCCCAAAACTCCAAAAGAATTGGGAGGGGCCATTCGAGGTGTTGAAGCGGATCAACGATGTAATATACCGCATCAGGCGAACACCTCACACTAAGCCAAGAGTCGTACATTTTAATCGATTAGCCCCATACTCTGGAGACAATGACGAAACCGTTGACTTGCGCCGATTGGATAGCCAATACCATGAACTAACCTTCGAAGACTTTATGCAAGAGTATTCTGGTTCGAGAAAAGCTCGATTTGGGGTAACCATCGAGAAACAGCAGGATTTGTTCACGGTGCCGCCAGACTACGCGCTTGCTCATTGCGTAGCCCGAGATCTACGAATGGCCAAAGGAATTGCCTGGGAATTTAAAGAGAGATTTGGCAGAATCGAAAAGCTAAGGCAGCAGGGACCAGCAATTGGGAAGAGTCTCCAAATAATAAATGAAGGACAGTCCATATTTTATTTGGTCACGAAAGAACTGTCGAGCCTAAAGCCAACCTATCGAGCCTTATGGGAGACCCTGGCCCACTTACGCGAACAAATGTTGCAGCAAGACATTCTGAAATTAGCAGTTCCAAAATTGGGTTGTGGATTGGACCGCCTGGACTGGAGAATTGTAAGGAGCATGTTGGAAGTAATCTTCCGACATACTGGTATGGAAATTCTGGTATGCAGTTACCGGCTTGAATATTCCTGTCCATCCAGGCAAGATAAGACCGTGGACTGTTATTTCGATATGACGTCACGATGTAACAAAGGCCCTACCTGTCGATTTCGCCATGGGTTGAGGAACCAAAACTTGACATGTTTCGGGACGAAACTTCATTCTTAAGAAGGGGGCAATGTGATGACTCATCCTACGACACGTAGCGCGTCATACTCACTAGAATTTTCTTGATCGTTCTGCCCGCGTCGGGAACATATGAACGACGATATATAAGCCGCGTCGAAGAAGGGATGGGGATACATTCAATACCCAAGTCTCGCGAAGTATACATAAATATAGTTACATAAATATAAAATACATAAATGTACTTATTGTTGTTAATAGTTAGTTATACGTTTTAATATTAATATAGTGTGTGTGTCTAAAGTTATTGTTAGTTTTATTTAAGAACCCGAAAAGACAAACGTTACAATACTATTGTTTTGTGAAAATATAAGGTGTATTATTTAAGTTTAATAGTGTAACAATTTCACAAGTGCTCAACATATACTACTAGTATTATTTGATGTTTTTATTGATTTTCTTAAATTTAACGTTATTTAAAATTTTATACCAATGACCTCGGGCACAACTAAAAAAGTTGAATTTTTTTTAGGACAATTTGTTTTGCTTAGGTTTAGGTGATCAAAGATGAGTTCTCTGTTTACGTTGTCATCATCCATTAAATTATCATGAAAACATCTATCGTATGATCAAAAAGTCTTTGGATCGCTATTGCCCTGGAATTTACGAGATATCTATGAAATTATTTATTTCAATTAGTTTTGACACTTACTTGACAACTTTCAAGTCAGCTGGTTATAAAATATTCATAAGATGCAACTAATTACCATAACCTAAAATCTATTTTATTTGTGACTTATGTGTACTTCAAAGTACAGAAGTAAATAATCTATAGTTGGTTTTTACACTTCATGGGCCATGGCTATCGCGATCCAAAGACTTTTTGATCATATATTATTTACCACAATAGGATTTATGCAGGTTAAAAATATTGTTTATTACCGATTCTTTGCCATAAAACTATTATACTATATGGTCTTTGGTTAACTTGGTAATATTTTTGTGCATCTAGATTTTCGTTCTTCAGCTGGTCTATTTCTAATGATTTTATTTCGTTTTTTTTATTTTTTCTTGGTTTATATTGTATTCCAAAATATATTTTGAATAGTCATAAAATATTTCTTCTAACGTTATATAATATTCCCTAATTTCTTGAGCCGTTTTTGTATTTAATCACATTATTAGGGATTTAAAAGTACGAACGCTTAATAAGATTCATGTTGTTTTATTTAAAGTATTCGGTGAAACATTGCTAATATCTTTTGCTATTAAATTGTCATAATATGACAATTCATTTTTAATTTTATCGTAATTTATTATCTGATATTCTACTTTATAGTTTTCTAAAATTTTCTTTAAATCTTCCTTATGTCCTTAAATTCAGCGACAGATGATCATCAGTCACTGGATTTTCACACCTTTTTGTATAAATTTTATAATTTTGTTTGTGATTAAAATCACGTTTTTTTATCTTTCTATAAATCCCATAAATTAAAACAAGTTATTTGTAATCAATATTTCTTTCTTTTTTTGCAAAAGAACCCATATTTCCAAAAAATACGACCTCGTCTTGTGAGAGGGGTCTTTAGACTCAAATATTTATTATCTGACAAAGCAAGACTATCAATTTTCTCTCAAAACCAACACCTACGTCTTCACTTATAGCATTTATTGAGTTTTCATAACCCAATATTGCTGCTACATCTTTTACCTTTAAACCAAATCAACCTTGGTTTAAAGGTCATTATCTAATATGAAAAATGATTTATTTTTTCCCATGTATACTAAATCTCTCGCTTTCAAATTATTGTTTTTCAATTGCTCCAATTCTATTTTTTATATTTGCCATACTTTCTTATTGAGGGAAATACTTCTGATGTACACTTTTTTGCTTCTTCTTTCTTGGATGATATAATTAAAGAATGTAGTCCTGATTCATTTATAAATATTGCTGATTTTTCCATATTTTGTTTGTCTTCTTCATATAATTATTTCTAATAGCTTTATCTACATTATTATGTTCTAATAATAGCTGTCTTTTCCGTTGAACCTAGGTTGATATCTAGCTTTTCATTCATTTCATGTAGACTTTTTATAATACGTAGGTCTCATGCCTTTTATTAGAAGTATTAATTTTTTTTCGACAATTAATAATAAGCATTAAATTGATCACCTCCATATACAAAACATTTATATAAACAAGGACAGCGTGTTTTAGCACGCATTGTTTATGGATAATTTGTTATGAAAAAAAATGTAATAAATTAAATGAATCGCTTACATAACGATGACCAAGAAGCATGGCAAATGTTTCAAAAAAGGTTCAAAAAAGGTTGAACGAGAAGTAAATCAAATAATGACTTTGAACGATTAATATATCGGAATATGTTTAATCAGTTTAAAATGTATGAAAACAATATATTATTTATTATATATTTTCTGAAACAAAACTTCCATCAATAGATAAATTTTATTCTTCGCTCACAAAAGAAGGAATTTCTCAAGAAGAATTCAAACATGCAGTGGAAGTATGGAAATATTTTAAAATTAAAACTTGGGCGAATGACATGATTTATACTTAATACTAGATGTTTTGCTATTAACTGATGTATTTGAAAATTTTAGAGATTTATGTTTGGAAAAGAGTTATGGCCTGGATCCTGTTTGGTATTATACAACTCCGGGGTTAGCTTGGGACTGTTTGCTCAAATATACTTGAGTGGAATTGGAATTATTAACTGATTATGAAATGTATTTGTTTTTTGAAAACGGAATTAGAGGAGGTACTTCACAGTGTAGTAACAGGTATTCGCAAGCAGCTGAAAATACTCAGATTATCTAAATAGATGCCAATAATTTATATGGATGGGCTTTATCTCAGAAATTACCCAAAAAAGACTTTAAATGGTTGACTTGTGATGAAATTAAAAGTGTTGACGGTATATTGTTATCAGATGTGATACGGGTTATGTTTTAGAAGTGGATTTAGCATTCCCTGTAGACTTGGCTATTCATAACAAATTCAATGACTTGCCTTTGGCTCCGGAAAATAGAATTCCTCCGGGTGGAAAAGTAGAAAAACTGCTTTGTCATTTCTATGATAAGAAAAATTATATAATTCATTACAAAACATTAAAACTTTACAAAAGCATAGGTATTTGAATAACAAAAGTTCACAGAGGTATAAAGATTACTCAGTCAAAATTCATAGCACCATTTGTAAAATTTAATACTGAACACAGACAAAAGGCAAAAAATGATTTTGAAAAAGATTTCTGGAAATTAATGGTTAATGCCCCATATGGTAAGTCTATGCAGTCTGTTAGAAACCAACAAAATATTAAATTATATAGTGATGAAGAAAAGTTGCAGAAAGCGATAAACAAACCTAATTTTAAGCGCAGAACTATATTTAGCAAACATCTGGCAGCAGTTCATAATTATAAAACCAAAGTATTGTTTAATAAACCAATTTACATTGGGCAAGCTGTAATTAAAACAGCTTCCATTACAGCTTTAATTACAATGTAATTAAAAAAGAATTTAATGAACACATAAAACTTCTTTATGGAGATACCGATAGTTTTATATATGAGATTAAAAAGGTAGATTTCTATGAATTTATGAAAAACAATCCCGACTATTTTGATACATCTGATTATTCAAAGGATCATCCATTATATTCTGATAAAAATAAGAAAGTAATAGGAAAATTCAAAGATGAATTGAATGGTATTAAGATATTAGAGTACATAGGTTTAAGATGAAAAATGTACAGTTACAGAAACGAAAATTCTGTTTCGAAAAAATTAAAAGGTATTAAGAGTCATAAACATGATATTTTTACTGAAGAAGTAAAGAAAAAGTCTCTAAGTTGGAAAGATGATAAAAGACATCTTTTACTTAATTCTACAGATAGGTACATTAGCTTATGGACACGTATTAGTTTATAGAAATTGTTGAATAAATTGCTATTTTTTATTAGTGTTGAAGTAATAAATTAAGAAAACAATAATAACAATTACAATAATAAACATAAGAACAAAAATAATAATTTTTAATTTATTAACTTGTTGAATAAGACTTGAAAACTTTTTTCGGAATTTTGGATATTCTTCGTTGAATATATTTAAATTCTTGAATACCGTACTTTCCATTTAATTTATAATTTTTGAGTCTTTTCATTTATTGCTCTCATATTTTTAGTATGCCTTTCAAATATTTTCAGAATTCTTTACATCATCGATGTTTGATGGTATTACTGCTGTTTTGTTTCTTAATTCTGCTAGTTTCTTAGGATCGTAATTATTGCAGTTATGTAATTTATATTCCAATCCATCTATTTTATTATTAGCGGCCTCTAGTTCACGGTCAGTCATAATTAATTGTTCAAGGAATAAATTAGCTGTTTTTCTTGCAATATATTTATCTACAACTTCTTGTTTGAAACCAACTATTTTTGCTCCATCTTCTAATCTGTCTATTTCAGTAATAATAGGTTTTAAATCTTTTTTCCATTTTTCTTTCTCATCGTTGGGAATGTATGAAACTAGTTTGTCCATTTATGACTGAAAAGTTTCTAAAGATTTACTAATTAATTCATCTGTTTCTTCATCTAAACTTATATTTTTACGACTACCTGCTTTATGTTCTACATTATCGAATATTTTTTTATTTTTTATTTTATTTTTTTTCTCTTTTGTTCCCAATTGTTCCGATTTGTTCTCTTTTGTTCCGGATTGCTCTGGTTTGTTCCCGTTTGTTCTCGTTTTACATGCAATCTTAATTAAGGGAATTTCTGGAAATACTTTTTGTTGGGGCAACTAGTGTTTTTGGTCGTCGCTCCTATGTTGACTCACCACGCACGGGTTGTAAGGCCGTATACGCACTAATTTTTTAATCTTCGGTGACAGTTATTAATGAAATGCGGCACATCCAATTTAACACCTTTATTTACATTACTTCATACATAAAATTTGTTGTATAATGAAAGACGGTTGTCTTTTGATAAAATATGAGACTGGTGTCTCTTGATATTAAAAGTCGATTGCTGTCTTTAACATTGTTCTTACGACTGTTTGTCTAGAACTTTATTATGTTAAGAACTCGCGACTGTTATTAATTAATGTGGACTGTTGTCTTGAACATTGTTCTTACGAGTATTGTAAGAACGTTGTTCTGTGGCGAATTGCTACTCGACTTGTCTTAGTGACTTGAGTTCGCGGCTTGCTTTAGCGAATTGCTTCTCGACTTGTCTTATGGCTCGAGTTCGCGACTTGCTTTAGCGAATTGCTTCTGTAGTCATCGCGTGCAGAACTATTTAAAAACTTTTTAAACATTCTAAGCAAAATTTACCCTTCCCTTCAATTAACAAAATAGGCCACATGCGGCTAAATGACGAACAAAGGTCGGCAAGTTACAAAGAAACGCCTTGCTTGTATAAATTGTGCCTACAAATCAGCAAACGTTGCATCTAGTTTTTGAATCTAACTGTATACATGTGGAGGCACGTTAACTAATAAATATAACTTGAAACTTATCTAGAAAAATGCAGCGATAAATAAGTGCCGGTATAATAACATTGATGACATATATGTGTGCCACAAATAAATAAGTACCGGGCATGCATATCTGATGACAAATATGTAATACGCGGTATCATAAATTTTATCGTGAAACGTTTGCATCTTAATACAATAAGAAGAATATAATAATTACATATACAGAGGTATTAATTTTGTTTCTGACTCTTATACGTATTTAAATACTATAATCTATTATTTCTTTATATTTCATGTGTAATATTAAAATGAATAATACTTATATTGAATATATAATACAAAATTAATAATACTTATGCTTACTATACGATATATAAATTCGTTTCGTTTATAAGACGAAACACTTTTAGATTTGCAAAAATCTGTCTTTGTTAGTTTTTTATTTACTGTAGAATTGAGATATTCAATGGCAAAATTACGATTTCTCATTTGCGTTACTTCATTGATATTTCTTGGTATATTTAGTTTTTTATCTTGAGTAAAAGATTTGTAACTATTTTTAAATTGTTGGAGTTCAGATTGTTGTCTTGTTTTTAATGGTGTGTAATACTCTGCAACAATTTTACTGTCTTTCGTATTTGTCATTTTTTTTAAATTTATTTTAGAAACTTTGTCTAATATTAAACTTTTGTTGGTTATGGTTTGCCATGTAATAGAGATTTGTTTTCGGTCTAATTTGACTTGTATGGTTAAAGGCAATTTATACCCCTTCTTATAATTAAATTATTATAAATAAATATAAAAATCAATGATCTTTCCCAATGCAAATAATTGTGTTTATATTTTGCTACAGATTTCTTGATAACCAGTCCAATTTTTTTCTCTTCACCTGAGTTCATCATGCCTCGTGATAGAACAAAGAAAGGACAGAATACACGCACAACTCCCACAACAGCAACAAAACGCGAGATAAGGACACGGTCACACGACACACTTCAACTAGCTGCAGTGAGTGACTTACTTGTTCACAAGTAAATATTGTGTGAATGTTCAATATTTGTATGTTTCTGTATTTTTTCCCAGGGTACAAGCTCCGACGGTGAAGTTGTGAGTGTAGGTGGAACTGCTGCTGTCTATGGAAACAAAGTAAGTTGTTGTGTGAGTAATTAAATAATTTAATGACTTTTAGTTACAGAAACCAAAGATCACGTGTAGTTCAGCACTGTTTTCGAAGATCAAGGCAACAGACCACTTTGTTGATAAGACAAAAATGATAGAGGTGCTTTTCGATGATTCAGAATATATTTTGATAACAAGACCAAGACGATTCGGTAAATCTACCGTCATGAACATGGTCAAAGAGTTTGTGAAGAAGAAGGTATACACAACAGGAGATAAAGTAGGACAAGAAATCCTGAGATCAACAGAAAATGATCGTGCATTTCCTGAGATGAATTTGCGTCTGTTTGAAGAAGGGAACTTGGAAATTTCCAAGTGGGATGAGTTCTCTCGCCATCGTGGGAAATATCCGACCATTCACTTAGATTTCCAATCGATTGGGGATGATGATGATTATCTGGGAATTTTGCATAAGTTTAGGAATGTCGTAACAGGTGCATTCAATCAGCACAAATATTTACTGTCGTCAACTGAAAAGCAGCTTGACAGATTCGATAAAGAACAGTTTGAAAAATACCTGTATCCAAAACCAACAGAGGAAGCCATATTTGAGATGATAGCAAGCACCCCAGAACCAGAAAAAACAATGAAATCAGCGGAAGCTTTATTGTCACACCATATAACAGAAGCTTTGCCATTCCTAGCTAAAGTTTTACACCAACACTACAATCATGAAATTTATCTTTTCATTGACGAGTACGACGCGCCCATTAACAACACACTCTTCAAAAATAAAGATTTTTGCGAAAAAGTTAATGGCCTGCTTACCGTTTTCTTTAAAGAACTTTTTAAGCGAGAAGACAGTTTTATAGCTCGTGCTTTAATCACAGGGATATCTTATATGAGTTCAGTAGGCTTGTCAGGAGTGAACAATGTGAAAAAACACATGTTTCTCAGAGGAGCACTGGGTGGTGATGATAGGTATGAAGTATTTTATGGCATAACAGAAGAAGAACTGGAGCAGCTCACAACAAAGTTTACTGAGAAATTTTGGCAGGGCGTGAACAAACTCCCTAAAAAAAAAGTGGCATCATATTACAACGGATACCAAAGTATTGGACACAGTAGAGTCCAGATATATCCTATTTGGTCAATTGTGAACGCTCTAGAAAATGGAGAGCTAAGCAATTATTGGGAGCAGTCTGGAATCATGGCGAGCGCAAGACAGGGACTTAACATACCAATTGTTCGGATCGCAATTGAAAAGTTGTTGTCGGGAAGATACATCAAATGTGAAATTCCATATAAATTAGAGCTAGAACACCTCCAAGACCTGAGGGATGTAATTTTGAAGTGGGAAGAGAAAAGGACTCTCTTAAAACCTGATGTTTTCGTTTCCTTTCTGATGCAACAAGGGTATTTAATGTATGAAAAAAATATAGCAGGAGACATATTTGAAGTTAAAATTCCTAATACACTTATTGAGAACGAATTTAGAAATCTGATCAAAACGTATGTTGGAAATAATTATCATCTTCTCATTACATATGTAACGGCAGTGTTCGAAGAGTTCCCAGATGATCCAGATGATTTAAGTGATGAAATTGTGAAGAGGTTAATTAGTTCTATGCAGGATGTATTTGAACATGTGAGCGAAAAATGGTACCAATGCAACGAAGACGCGTACCATTGTGTGATTTTCCACTGTTTGTGTAAGTCATTAAAGTACATGTGTTGCAGTGAACTGTCGGGAGTGGATGGGAGACTTGACATTGCGTTCAATTCAGAAAATATAGCAATAATAATTGAGGTCAAGTACCGTCAGAGTGCATTAAAAGCTTTTAAACAAATTGAAAGTAAACGCTATGTAGAAATTTTGAGGAAAAAGTTATCAAATGAAAATATCAAATGTGTTTGTATGGGATTGAATGTGAATAACAACAATAAAGTAAGCATTGCCTATAAGAATGCAGATAAGTCTGGTTCACCACGTGTGATTTCTTTGAAAAATGAAGACTGAAATGTGCCTGTTGTGTTTATTACATTGTTAAATTCCGTTTCTAAATCAGGTTAAACAGTAGGTTTATGAAACATGTAAAATGAGTTTATAGTTATTATTAGAGCTGGGGATGTTTGCGGTGTGCCAGGATAGTATTCAGTTAAACGCACGAATATAATGACCTTGTTTCGATCGGTGATGCATGCGTGATTTTATTGCTTTACATGCATTCGCTATTTATATCACTTAGGTATGTCAGTTATGTGTACTGTATATAAATAACACACTTACCTTATTTACAATTATTATTGCATAGCGCCAAGTGGATAAGACTTGCAGTAAGTTTGTAGCATTAGATACGTTTCCATATTTGTAGCGGTGAGCGATGTACGCCGTGATGAATAAATTTTTTTATATTTTGAGAAAGACCGCTCGACATCTACGGATGTAACACACGCACAATTAAAATAATCTTTATAGAGAGAAACCGAATCTACACTTGCACCATTACTAATTTGTTTTAATCTGGTAAAATCAAAATCATTGTTTATCACACTCTCGAACTTTTCTATTACATTAACATTTTTGTTGTCATTTACTGCGCATAGCTGGGCGTGTACATCGTCCAGTATTTGCAGTGACTCCGCTAACGATAATGCAGTATTTTGAAATTTCTCGATTGCGTTAAACGATCCTATATGATTGTTATAAATAGTTTGTAAATCTGCATCAAGGGAAGGGTTTTGAAAGAGTCTCTGGCTTTCCTTAATGGCTACAGCTTCGGCAGGATTGAATTGTAGAACCACAGATTTTATTTGTTGGAAATACTTGGCATAATAAAATGCCGCCTTTAACCAACTTCCCCAACGTGTAAGGATTGGCTCTGGTGGTTCGGGAATACCAGGGCACCGACTGTGAAACTCTCGAATTCGTTTGGGAGATTTTAGAAACACTTTTTTTGTGGTTGCTATTAATGCATCCACCTCTGGATAACATTGCCGAATAGTTTGTGCCACAAGGTGTAAAGCATGAACTTTACATGTCACATGCAAAAGTCTCTCACAATCTGCTTTAAGAGAACGGCCTACAGAACGCATTGTCGCAGCACCATCGCTCATAAACATCAGGAGTTGATTAGTTGAAACTTGAAATTTTTGTAGCGTATCGAGCACTACCTTCGTAATTACTTCGCTAGTGCACTTTTCCAATCTTTTGCTGGCTAATAAAATGGGAAATGTTGATTTGACAGGATCTAGTACACGCACTATAATATTCACAATAGAATGTTTTTTTCGATCTGTCGTTTCGTCGACACATACCCACAACTGTTTTATCATTTACTACTGCTTTCATTCTGTTTTCAATGTCCTCACGCACAATTGGTAAATAGGTGAGTAACGTTCTCCGTGACGGTAGCTTTATGTTAGAATTGTATTTATTCCAAAAGTCGTGAAAGGCTTTTTTATCTAGCAGGTGAACTGGCACATCGCAGACGAGTAGCATTGTCAATAAATTGAAAATGAATTGCGTTTTAGACAGCACATTATTTTTTTTGTCTTTGTGGTGTACACTTTCAACATGTCTTTTACAGTCGTATTTGTCCCAGCAAAGTAACTGTTTATCGCATAATTTACAAACCACTTTTGCTCCATTATAATACAAATCGGGAAAGTCTCGGATAAATTTCTTCACGTCGTTATACAATGGGCGCTTTCTTGGCTTGGGCACGTCCGTCATACTTATTAAATAGAGCTCAAGACAACACACGATCACGTTGCCAGTTCACGACTAACTAAAGTGTTTCGCTGCATCGTGTTTATACGCTGGTGGGGATGCACTACATACGGTCCTGCCGTACCGCAAACATCCTCAGCTCTAGTTATTATATTCAAATAAAGGAATTTGCAAAAATTTTACTCGCATCTTTAAAATGTTTTTTTAACTTTCAAACTTAAAATAATATTTCATTAATTGATGTAGCAGACACTTCTTGGTGAAACATTTTGTAATTAACAAATTATTATAAAAACACACTTGGCTATTTCACAATTTTTTATTAGATCTATGTCTAACATATGTTTCGGCTGTTATGCCATTGTCAAAGAGTATCTTAAAACTAACTTACAATACGTGTCCTTTTAACTTTTATACCTATATTTTAGTGCTAGGGTGCTGGTTGGGACATATTTACAATCACGTCTATTATGGGAGTGTTAACAAATTCTAACTGTGTATTCGTAATTATTCTATTTTGTTTTTGTGATTTTTTAATTTCTAGTATTTCTAATAAATCTAGTCTTCTACTTTTTATTACGTTATGTAACACGGTGGAGCTATTCATATCGGGCAAATGGTTTTGTTCGATACAGTGTGTCGAGGCTTTTAAAGAAGAAATAATATATATTAAAAAAATAGCAGAAAATAATGGATACAATCCCAACATAGTAGACAAAATATTAAATCGAAAAGAACAAAAGAATATTCAGAAAAAATTCTTATATCCGGAAATAAAAGAAAATAAACCCATTTGGCACGCAATTACATATATCCCCCAAATCACAGACAAAGTAAACAAAATATTAAGAAAATTAGATATTCAAATCATATGTAGCAATAAAACAAAATTAGGTACAATGTTAAATAATAACAAAGATAAAATAGAAAATATAGAAAAATCAGGAGTATACACAATAAAATGTAATGACTGTGAAGCTATATATATAGGGCAAAGTGGAAGATCCATTAGAAAACGCATATCCGAACACGTAAGAGATATAAAGTATAGTAATAAAAACACAGGTTTTTCGACACACTGTATCGAACAAAACCATTTGCCCGATATGAATAGCTCCACCGTGTTACATAACGTAATAAAAAGTAGAAGACTAGATTTATTAGAAATACTAGAAATTAAAAAATCACAAAAACAAAATAGAATAATTACGAATACACAGTTAGAATTTGTTAACACTCCCATAATAGACGTGATTGTAAATATGTCCCAACCAGCACCCTAGCACTAAAATATAGGTATAAAAGTTAAAAGGACACGTATTGTAAGTTAGTTTTAAGATACTCTTTGACAATGGCATAACAGCCGAAACATATGTTAGACATAGATCTAATAAAAAATTGTGAAATAGCCAAGTGTGTTTTTATAATAATTTGTTAATTAAAATAATATATTTTTGGTCGGTTGTATAAAGATGTGCCAACTAACATGATTTTAACTGATCATGTGACCCCTTTTTGAACGTGTTGATTGTTTTATTCATGTTTAATTGATTGTCAAAATCTTGTTAAAGTAGACACAGCTTTATACAACCGGGGCTTTATAATTTTATTATGATGAAAAACAGTAAAATAATAAAAAAATCTTATCCATGGCGACCAAAGGTGGGTGTTTTGCAATTTTTTTTATATAAACAAATACAATAATTCTCAATAATAATTATTTATTTTCAGTATGTAATGTATCATATTTCAAACTTTTTAATGTAATGACAGTTTTTACCGTACTTGTGCGGTAAAGAGAAGTTTAGCAGTTTTCATTACGATTGCTTTCACTTGAATGCTTGTTAAAAAAATAAACAACTTCGTAACTAGGGTAGGTATTATGTATCGTAAAATTTGATTTTTTTAATCAATAAGAAAATTAGCATAATATATTCAATCCGAAAACGACTGTATAAGATCCATTATAGGCGTGTTTGTAAGATATTCGCGTTCAATCCAAGGGGTCTCGGGTTCGAATTATTGCGAATCCAACTTTTTTTATTTCGTAATATTGCGCAATTTGATGTATTATTGTAGCTGATTAGAAATTATAATGGACAAGATCTAAATAGCTCAGTTAGTAAAGAGTTAGATAGGTAATTACAAAGTTTTGAGTTCGATTCCTATCGCCGCCTTTTTTATTGAGAATGCAGTTCTTAAGTCTGAACTGGTGAGATCTCGAGTGGCCATAGAGATTGAGGACCCACGAAGATTGACGGGCAACTGAGTGCTGCCAAATATTCTCAAAACATTTCTCGGTTTTGGGACTCTTCCATCTATTCATGACTTACAGTAATATCGAACAACAATGACCTGTCCTGTTGATTCGTGTTGATTCGGATTGATGGTCGTGCCGATGATTCTCTTCGATAGACACATACCTATAAACGGTATAAGCTGTCGTGAAAGAGGAGATGCTGTAAGAATAGATCGGATTGTAGTCGGAATGAAAACGGGGAATGTTTTGCACATATTTTTATTAATTCTGTAAATATTCTGAATCCAAGAATTATCATGAAGGCATAGTCGAATATTGGGGTGTCCAAAACAAATATTTCCATGCCATGACAACGTTTACGTTCACGTCTTTGTTAAAATTACCAACGCTTGATCAACGTTAAACGTTGTCGTATACGTGTGATATTTTTTGATAATTAAGACACAAACCGAACATGTTTACGATAACATTAAAGTTTTAATAGCGATCTCTAAATGAAAATCCATAATGGAGTGTTCAGATATTTTAGTAGACTTCGAACAATTAGGTGTATCTTTTTTATGTGCGTATAATAGTTGAATACAGTTGGGGTATGCAAAATGTATTTGGTAATAATTTTTAAGACCTTTGCCATGCGCCAATTGGCTTGGTCCAGAAATGAAAAGCTATTTTTGGGGTATCTAAAAACTAGGGAATTTATAAAGGTTTTTCCTGGTTTTTAAAATAATTTTACTTGGAGTGTCGAGGATTTTAAGTCGCTTTAAGTTGTTTTTCATTGATTTTTGCATGCGCCAATTGGCTTGGTCCAGAAATGAAGAGCTATTTTTGGGGTGTCTAAAATCAAGGCATTTTGTAAGTTTTTTAGATCTTTTTCGGATGGTTACTTTTGGGAAAACACTAAATTTGTAGGATTCTACCCTGTTTTTCGTGTGCCCAATTTTTGGTGGCCTACACATATTTGGGAACTATTGGGGTGGATAAAAATTAATTATTTTTGAGAGGTTTTAGGCCCTATTCGGTTGTTTGCTTTTGGGCAAACAGCTAAATTTCTAAGATTTTGCCTTGTTTTTTAAGACGCCAAATGTCCTGGCCCAGAAGTAACAATTTATATACTACTGAATGATGATGAACTTGGAAGAAATTATGAGGATATGTTTACCTTAGATGAAATAAAAAAGATTGAGAAATTATTAAAAATACAAATAGTTATAATTTGTTCAGAGAATTTCAATAATATAATTTATAAAGGTGAATATAGAAAATTAAAAATATATTTATATAAAAATAAAAATCATTTTGACGTTATAAACAGTTTAACAGGAATCCTGTTTTTTTCGTTTCCTTTATTTCTTCTCTTGAATATAATTTGTTAATAACTTTTTCTATTTCTTTATTACTTTTCTTTGAGTAATCTTCAAATGGATTAAATACCTTTTTCCACTTGGGGGGAGCATTTCTTTGTCTTATTAGGTAATCTGGTTCAAATCTTTCCAACATAATTCCTTTAACTTTTGTTGTTTAATTTTATCAAAATTTTCAGGATATATTTTTCTAACAATATTTTGTAAATTTCGTAATGTTGGTTTAATATTTAAATTATTAAATGTTTTTTTCTTTTTTTTCTTCTGCACTTGTTGATCCATTTATAAGACAAAAAATTTATTAAATAATTTTGTTTAGTCTATTCTTGTGGATGTTAGTATTCAAGTGATCTTTAAGATAATATTTACGAACTTGTTTTCCACATTCACAATTAATTTTTTCTGAATTAATAATATATGTAACTACATTCTTTACAGATAAAACCTATTCCATCTCCTGATAATTTATTATTATGAAATTGATCATAACACTTTTCTATTTTACAACAACTACACTTTTTTATTTTATTAATTCTGTTTTTATGAATATTAGAATTTAAATGTTTTTTTAAATATTTTTTATTTATTTTTTTCCCACATTCACAATCAACTTTTTCATCGTTATTTGTAATAACATAAACACATTGCTTGCACCAAGATTGTAAATTATCTATAGTTATTTTACTTTGATGATATTCCTCAAAAGGTTTAGAAATATTACATTTAGTAGGGGAGGGTGGGCCACATTGAGACAAAATTAACATGTCATTTTTTTTTTCAAAAGTAACTCCATTTTTTATTATTCTTAATTCTGTTTTAGAATCCATATACGTCAATGGTGTATTACTTTAAATAGCATCGAATTTACTTGACCACTTCTTGTGATTAATGTTGATTTTTAAATAGTATGTTTCGTCTCAGGGTGGCCCAAAATAAGGGCCTCCTTGAGACAATATAGAACTTTAAAAAACGAGCAATTAAATAACAAACTTTTTTTATTTTCAAACAAAATAACGTACCTTCTTAGCGGTATTATTAAATAATATAAAATATACAAAATATATGTAATATAATATGTGTTTATAAGGCAAATTATTGAATATCTAATTCACCAAAATTAATTCCAAAATTTAAGAAATTGTTTTGCCTTTTAGTCGTTCCTACTTTAGAAGGTGTTGGTAAAACGTGTTTTATGTCATTGAAATTTACCACAGATTGATCTGGATTAACTGGAAAGACAAAATAGGATTTATTTTTTTGACTACGTCTTAGAAACGAAACTGCATAGTCGTCGTTTTCAATGTTTAAAACTTTGGCCACGTAAAAAATTTTTTTCTTATCTCGAAATTCTACCAAAACGTAGGCACCAATATCAATTTGAATATTTTCCTTGTCAATTTCTTCAAGTTCCAGATGGTCAGATAGACTCTCTGAAGTGAATGAACCTTCAGAACCTGTTTCTGCCTCAATTCTTATTTTTCGTGTTAAATTTCTTTTTGTTGTCTTCATTTTTTTTAAAGCTTTTGTTCTATTTCTTTCCATATCCCTCTCCTCTATTAGATTTTTTTCAGGTGTGTCTGTAATAATTTTGCTGCTTCCTCTTTTATTTATTTTCCCTATCTTTTTTCTGGGAGGAGCGCTTGGAAATCCATACAATTTTTCTGGGGAAATAAACTCACTACTGTGGTTATCGTTGCTTCCGTTCTGCATATCAGGTTCGTTTCTGTTTTTACTTGACCCATCGTCTTTTTCCTCTGTTCTTTTCTGAGCACTTGTATTATCTTCATTCGTTTTATCTTCTATAATATCCCTATCGGTCACTTGACTTACTAAAAAGTCCTCGTCGGTAAAAATATTTCGATTGAATGGGTGAATTCCAGTTTTTATAAAACCTGACATAATATTTCGTCGTGTCATGGAACCATCAAAAGCTGCGCCAACGCATTCAGCTATTTGATAAATTGTTAAAGGTACGCCAGGGTTTCTCATCATCCACGAATCTATAGAAGCATTATAAAGACTTTTAAATGGCCCGTACACCGATACGTCCAGTGGCTGTAGCTTATGTGAGCTATGTGGAGGCAGTGTTAATAATGTAACTCCATGATTTTTCGCCATATTAATCGTGGCAATCGACAGATGGCTTTCATGGTTATCCATTATGAGTAGCGAAGGATTTGTCACTGAACTGGATGTATATTTTATGAAATGCCCCATTACCTTGGTGAAGAGTTCGACCGTCATCCATCCAGAAGGATTTGCAAGGCCAAGAGTACCATCTGGCGCTCCTTTCAACATATGAGGTTTAAAATGCGTACGAGGAAACACCATTACTGGTGGAATAGTATTCCCTGTTGCGCTTATTATACAACAGGTTGTGACCAAAATTCCACGTTCTCCACTTGTACACTTATTAACCTGTTTGACGCCTTTGTGGGCCAAATTTTTTTTTGATTTTTGAACCGTCGTTGTAGATGTTTCATCTAAATTGAAGATCCTGGCGCCATCAGAAAACGCCGTAGATCTTGTTAAAATACTTTCTAAATTATCGTAAAATCGATTAACATTATGGCGATTAAACGATGTTGCCCTTGAGAGACTACATCCTTCAGGTTGTCTAATACTAATATCTGGATTTCTTTTTAAAAACCCGTACAGCCAATCTTTTCCTGCACTTTGTTCAGTTTTCCATTGTTCTGGATATTTTATATCATTGTCCACTGCTAATTCATATGCTAAAACCCTTACATCTTTCGTAGATTTTCCATAACACATTTTCGAGCATTTAAGTATATAATTTACGAGCATCTTCTCTTGTGCATCATTAAATACTCTCCTAGTGTCGAAGCGTGGCTTCATTTTAATATCAACCCCCGGCGATTCCTTTTGCTTTTTAACATACCGCGCAAGAGTTTGATACTAGACTTCATTGCGCTCTGCCGCTACTCTTAAGCTCATGCTATTTTCAATAACATCTCGAACAGCATTTTTCATGGAAACCTCACTGAAATTACCCTTATCACTCTTTCTCTTTCTTCCACGTGACATTTTTCTGCAACGAAAGATATGTGTTTATGATGGGCCTCCATGGGACAGTCTCAAAGTAGCCGAATGTTTTTGTCTCATGGTGGCCCACGAGCAGGATTCTCAACTACCGTTAATTGAGATTTTAATACGAAATGTTATATCGTTGTAATGCACAGTATTAGAACTTAACCTCAACTACAAACAACTGAGCACATGATAATTTTGGAAAAATATATTGGTACGTATTTTTTCATATGTTAAATAGTAATAATAATGTAACTTACCCATATGCGAAATAAGAAAAACTTATATAAACTGCACAAGAAGAACTGGCAGTGCTGAAACTTTGAACAAATGACTGGACCCCGCTTTACAGCCTACTCTGGCCGCCACAACTAATCTAAATGCGGGAATTACAAAATTATTACTTCTGTCTCAAGGTGCACGTGTCTCATGGTGGCCCAGCCTCCCCTACAGGTTTTCATATTTATTAGAATAAAATTTTATTCAACAGTTGTTAATCTTAATAACAGATTTCTTAATTGTTCCAAGATACTCTTATTAGGACAAATTATATTAAACACACTTAAATCAAATTTACCAGCTCTCACTAGATTATTTGTAAATTCATTAAATTCGTAATAAGTAGAATTTTTTAAAAAATATAAATTTCCATTAATATATCTAAATGCACTTGTAACATTTGTTGATATACCAGGAAAACGTTCACTAATTATTCCATAATTGATTGGTTCAAATGTACATTCACTTAGTTCTAAATAATAATAGTTATCATAGAAAATATATGTTTTACCTGAATATGTACTAAAAATTGTATTTATTTTATTTATTGACTTAATTCCTAGATTTTCCAATGATCTACCATCCCAACCATTTTTAATTATTAAATTAGGAAAATCAATTTAATATAACAACTTATTTGAGACAATTAGAATATCTCCATGAATTCTTTGATATATATGAGTTATGGTTGAAAATGGTAAATAATCTGATATTTTTCTTGGTTGTCTATATCTATTTTCACCAAGTCTCAAAATCCAAACCCATTCTTTATAAAAAATATAAAAGTGATGATTTGATGTAATTAGAAAATTTTCTGGAATAATTTTACATAAATCAGGTGGATCAGAAATGATTTTTGGAACTTGAGTTGTTGATGTTGTAGATGATGTTACAGTAGATTGTTTAGATAATTTACCATATAGATTTTCAATTCCCAAAATATCATCTCTAGA
Source organism: Melolontha melolontha (assembly GCA_935421215.2). Classification (NCBI taxonomy): domain Eukaryota; kingdom Metazoa; phylum Arthropoda; class Insecta; order Coleoptera; family Scarabaeidae; genus Melolontha; species Melolontha melolontha. The sequence continues at coordinate 116,697,876 of OW285243.1, read as the reverse complement.
TAATTGTTTAAATTCATCAATATAATAAGGAAACATTATTGAATTTCTAACAGAAGAATGACCTAAACCTAAAGTATGACCAATTTCATGTATTAATGTTGTATATAAATTTATTTTACCAATAGGAGCTATATCATTTACTATATATTAAAAATCCTCAATAATTTATTGAATTAGTATCAACAATATTAAATTTCCAAGTAACCCATTGATATTTTATAGTTATAAAAAATAATCACTGTTCATTAGATATCCGCAAATATGTTCCATTTATTAGATTTAAAATAATTCATTTAATCAAACTATATAATTATAACCATTAAGACCAGTTTGTTTTATATACTTTTCTCTTGGAAAGAACTGTATATTTTCTTGAAATTGTTTCTCTCTTAAATTAATTTCTTCATTTGTTATTTTTTCTGCATTATACAAATTTAACATTTGTTTATAAAATTTATAACAAATTCTGTATTCTGATAAACGTTCATTCTGTTTAACTGACCTCTCCAATATTTCGATAATACTGTAATGTTTGTCTTTTCGGGTTCTTAAATAAAACTAACAATAACTTTAGACACACACACTATATTAATATTAAAACGTATAATAATCTAAAACTAACTATTAACAACAATAAGTACATTTATGTATTCTATATTTATGTAACTATATTTATGTACTTCGCGAGACTGTAGGATTCAATGAATGAATATCCCTTCTTCGACGCGGCTTATATATCGTCGTTCATATGTTCCAAATCTGTCTAGAAATCGTCCAGAGCGATGACGCGCCTCGCGTCATCGAGTGAGTCATTACAATACTACTTCCTAAACCTAATAATGATAACGGAAGGTAGTAATATGCGGTTAAAACAGATGTACTGAATAATAATTTGAGAATGATTAATAAAAGAGATATTCTAGAATAAAACACATAACTTTTACGATATACGTACATATATTTTTCTAAATATTCTTTCATTTAATTTATAAATAAAACATATGAACTATCTTCGATATCGCAGCGAAGTGCTGACTCATTTTATGTATTTTTATAGACGATTAGAAATTATAAATAAAGAAAGCTTAATTGCTCACATTATTAAGTGTTGGACTAACAATCAAAAGGTTTTGGGTTCGATTCCCATCTCTACTATTTTTAAATGATAATGCAGTTGTTCTTATATCTGAACTGGAGGTCCGTCAAGTTGGCTCCCACACTTTTGCATTTTCAAAATTCAAATACGCCATCGTTTTGTGCTCGTTTTGTGCTGTTTTGTGCCGTAAAGCACGAATTTTGTGCTCATCCCCTTCCCGAGATATTCGCGTTTGAAAATTGGGAGCCAACTTGACGGTGGCTCCCACATTTTCGAATTTTCAAAATTCAAATACGCCATCGTTTTGTGCTGTTTTGTGCCGTAAAGCACGAATTTTGTGCTCATCCCCTTCCCGAGATATTCGCGTTTGAAAATTGGGAGCCAACTTGACGGTGGCTCCCACATTTTCAAAATTCAAATACGCCATCGTTTTGTGCCGTAAAGCACGAATTTTGTGCCCATCCCCTTCTCGAGATATTCGCGTTTGAAAATTGGGAGCCAACTTTACGATGGCTTCCAAATTTTCGAATTTTCAAAATTCAAAAACGCCATCGTTTTGTGCTGTTTTGTGCCGTAGAGCACGAATTTTGTGCTCATCCCCTTTCCGAGATATCCGCGTTTGAAGAGCAGGTCCGTCAAGTTGGCTCCCACACTTTTGCATTTTCAAAATTCAAATACGCCATCGTTGTGTGCTCGTTTTGTGCTGTCTTGTGCCGTAAAGCACGAATTTTGTGCTCATCCCCTTCTCGAGATATTCGCGTTTGAAAATTGGGGGCCAACTTTACGATGGCTTCCAAATTTTCGAATTTTCAAAATTCAAAAACGCCATCGTTTTGTGCCGTAGAGCACGAATTTTGTGCTCATCCTCTTCCCGAGATATTCCCGTTTGAAAAGTAGGTCCGTAAAGTTGGCTCCGTTAATATCTCGTTAACGACTGCTTACGAGAATTTCTAGAGAGTACGAAAGTGTTTAGAAATGGAACATAAAAGAATTATTTTAGGAAAAATCTTAAAAATTTCTACCGGAAGTGTCACTTTTACTCTTAGCGCAAAACGGTTTTTGGCTATTATCGCTGAAAATAGAAGGTTTTTCGTAGGCTTCCTAAGTATAGAAAAGTGTTTACAAATGAATTTTGAATAACTTTTGTCCAAAGACTTTTTCAAAATGTTGAATAAAATTTTGAAAAATTTTTCATAATTTACGATCACGAAAATTTCTCAAGAGTACAAAAGTGTTTGAAAGTAGATTCTCAAAAAACTTTTCTAGAAAAGTTTTTCAAAATTCCCACCGGAAGTGCCACTTTTACTCTTATTGCAAAATATTTTTAACTATTATCGCAAAAAATAGGTTTTCATAAATTTATGAAGTAGGTATACAAAACTATTAAGAAACTAATTCGTAATAAGTATAAAGAGGCCTTGTGGTGACCACATCTCTTTTTATAAAGAATGTCTCACATTGCAAACTTTAACTTTTAGTAACTCTTTTTTTTTTAGGTAATATTTTAAATTCAAAATATTTGGTATATTATATCTCAATATCTAAACTGCCATTACTTGATTATACAGAACATAATATTCAAAAGCTCTTAATTCTATAACCGTTTCTTTCACAGTTGGGAGAAAAATTTATTTGTAAATAGTTGCAAAACACATAACCATAACATCAAAAGGAAATAGGAAATTACAACATATACATATATTTTTCAAGTAATAACAATTATCGTTTTGCAATGCCAAATAAGTAAATAAGGAGTGATCCATCTCAACTGAAGGGGTTGGCACTGTAAAAATCCCGAGATTAGTACAATTTTATGTTAAACAGATAGCAACCATGAATAATTTCCACTATCGTTTTTCGTTCGCTTTGATTTTGTTGCTATTTTTCACGTTCATTATTTATTATTTTCTCGTTTTCGTCTTTTTCGAAGTCTATTTTTTATAAAGACACTATTATCAATCTGCCTTTAGATTATTGGTAAGTATTATTTGATTTTGAAAGCAAGTTTTACAACTTAAACATTTATGTAAACAACACCAAAGATTATCTAGAAGTTGTATAAATTATATTTGTAGCGTTTATTTACGATCCCGTTCTCTGTGCAGCAAGATACTTTCATTGTTATGGCACACTTTCAAAGTGACGTGCAAGATGAAAATGGACAATGGACGTACTCAGCACAATCCTACTTTAACCAGTTCATTGTTGAATATGGGAATGAAAATGTTCTATATAATACATTTGTACAGCATCGAGATAGATTGGTGAAGCGATTCATGGAAACAGGCAGTATTTTAAAAAGAAAGGGTGAAGTTACACCAACAGTTTTGACCGATGACACCATAGCTGACATAGAGCATAGAATACAAGTCAGTCCTAATAAATCTATTCGGAAATTATCTACACAGTCAGGTTTGTGTGTAAATTTAAAACTAGAAATAATGTGTATATAACAAAAACTATTGTAGATATATCATATGGAAGTGTGCAGAGGGCTCTTAAAAAACATTTGTATATGCACCCATATAAAGTGTCAGTATTACAGCAGTTATATTCTCATGAGCAAAGAATAAATTATTGCCAATGGTTTAACAATACAATTAATGACGATGAAAGATTAGATATAACTTTCTTTTCTGATGAGGCTTGGTTTCACCTAACAGGTTATATCAATAGCCAAAATTATCGCACATGGTCAACTGAAAACCCACATGTATACCAAGAAACAAGTTTACATCCAATCAAAATAGGAGTGTGGATTGCTATGTCACGATGACGTATTATTGGACCAATCTTTTTCAATGATACTATAAATGCAGTTAGATATAGAGAAGAGATATTAGAGCCTTTTATTAATAATTTAGAAGAGCATGAGCTACATAATGGCTATTTTCAACAAGATGGTGCACCAGCACATACAGCACAAATCAATATAGATCATCTGACAAATATTTTTAATGATCGACTCATCAGTAGAGGATGTTGGCCAGCTCGTCCTCCAGATTTGACCCCATTAGACTTCTTTTTGTTTGGGTACTTGAAAAACAGAGTATTTGCTAACATGTTAATTTGTGTTTAGAAAGTGAAGGTGGACATTTTGAACATTTACTTTAATAATTACATAATAAATACATTGTTATAAATTTGTTTTAGTGAATTATATTTGTATTTATCATTTGCACATGAATATCTCTACATTTATTTCAAGTACTGACCATTGTAACATTCTATATGAAATATTCTGTCTTATAATAAACATTGAAAATTAAATTTGATATTTTTTATATAAATATGTAAAGAAAAAATTGTCAATATTTAACCAAACGTTACGTCTAAGAGAGAACATTAGCGCGCGTTTATTTGCCAAATATTCGTTCGAGTGAAGCTATCTACGGAAACGTATGGCATACGGACACTTTCTCGAGAAAACAGTATGCAAGGAGCTGCAAGCAAAATTAGATTAAGGGGGCGCTATGATAAAGTAGAGAGCACGAAGTCGGTACGAAATACAAATTCATGGGTTTTGACCTATACAAATAGAAAAAGTAATGTTTTCAAAACCGAAAACAATCCAACTGTTGTCACAATTATCCTAAGCTATTTTCCCTTTTTGAATTTCATCCACAATTTGCACAATTTGAAAAAAATAAAAAGATTAGTCTTAGGCCAATTGTAGGACCTAGGCTATTAATATAAAGTTTTCAGAAACTCCAAAGTAATCTTAATTTTTACAAAACCCTCGAAATAAGATTTTGGGGATAAAGAAGCAATCTGTAAATAACGTATGGAAAGAGCAAAGCAAGTAACCTTTAGCATCTTCCCAAAAGATGGCGCTGGAAAATTTAACGCCTAAATTTAAAAATGATTTTTGATGTAATGTATCGTAAGTTGTCTACTGCAAGTGTTTTTAAAAACTATGTTATTCAATGCCGAATTGTCACCTAGCTCGTTCTTGTGCTGACCGAATCCTTTAATTCTACATTGTGCAATATAGAATACAAGCAAAGAATGCTGTGACTTTACTTTTATTTTCCATAAAAATGTATTCCTTTTTCTTTTATAAAATGTCCAAAGCCGGTCTTATAAAATATGAAGTAGACAAAAAGGAGAAAGAAAATGTTGACTACAATGGAATCAAATGTATGTATACTATCCAATTAAATATATGCAGGTAGAAGTAAACAATAGAAGCATATGTATATAAACATTTTCGAAGTAAAAATGGCACAAAAGGAAATTAATAAATGTACAAACACGTCCTGCTATCTCATTTACCTTTTTGGTTCAACTTGTTTTACAGTTAAAAAACAGAGCACACAACAACGTCTTTTCCAATACTCAGTTTACAAAATATGCAAAAATAAACAAAGATCCAGAAGATTTAATGATTGCTATTGGAGAATTTAGTGTACCATGTACATAAGTGCCACTTGAATCGCAGAAGCCATTATCGCAATATTATTGTAACGTTTTTCGAGGATTAAAAAGAAAGTTCAGGTTTACAGAAACAACATAATTTACAAATTAACTTGATTTATTTACAGACTTCAGTATATACAAATACAAAGAAAAGTCAAAAGAAAGCACTTAAACTCATTAATTTTAAATGTTTCGATTTGACTGGCTTCGCTATCGCGAATCATCTAACTTCGAGTGACCGATAACAGCGCAATATTTATATCTCCTGCTACCATTGCTAGAACTTTCTCGAAGTAGTCGTTGAATAATAGTAGTACAAACCTTGTCCTTGCTAAGGCACCACAATTGCAGAGACTGTGGAGTGCAGTCTCCTCTTCGTCTACACACACTGTGACAGGACGATCGTGTACATGTTGCTATGAATAGTGGGTTAGAATGAAGATGAACCACTATTCACCACAACACTGTCCAACTTTGATGCTCAGTCGGTTAACTTATTCTCCGATTTTCCAATGGGAAAACGCGGTAGTAATACTCCTACATTTATACAGCGCCAGTAAAAGAGTATAGGCGAAAGTGTTTATTATAAATAAAAATCTCAATTGTCAATTAAATGTTTAATAAAAAAAAAAAAAAAAAATTATTCTTTATTAAGTATAAAGAACTGTGCAAAACAAACTTACACAAAGAGGTAAAATAATTTGCTGGTATTGACCGCAAAGCAAATGCAAACGTCCTCTAATGACTCGCGGACTAAATTATATCTAATAAATTGCAAAGATGCTTTTCACTTTCACCCCTGATAAACAACCTCTAATGTAAACAGACAAATCTGTCAGACCGAACAAATGTCTAACACATGCGCGATACCACATGTTAAAAAAAAAACCCTGAAATCCAAAACGTTCCAGAATGTAACGTAACAAAAAATTTACTTGAAACGTAAAAACTATCTTTGTCATTTATGTATGAACTAATATAAATATATATATAGAAAATCTGACAATCTAAACAAAACCCTAAATGCATTCAATAAAGAAATAATAAGAATAATAACAGTTATAAATCATATTACCCAGTAGGTCCAACGGCTCCCTCGAACTGCGCTAGTCAAAACATAAATTCATACATAATACAATATACAAAAAGTTTAACAATTTTTTAAAATGTAAAAAATCTAAAGTTGCATACAAATTAATAGTTGAATCAAAAGTTCATAAACTTTTGAAAATAATCATGGGGAAAAGTTTATAGCAATGTGTTCGTCAGCCTGCAATGACTGGTCAGCGGTCCTATTGTCATCTTCATATTTGTCCTTCCTCTTTTGTGTAGTTCTTTTGCGAGATACATATTTCCACCATTGTTTGGTCCTATTATATTTGTATAAAAGTTACTCTAAAAACTTGCAAACTTGCTCTAAAAACTTGCAACTTCATGTTTGCACTGTATGTTTGTCTTTGTATAGTGTTGAATTTGTTCTGGCAAAAAGCATCCAAAGTAAAAGCTCTTTAATTTGGGCAGCATTTTTTCCTTCCATAACTGTTCATTACGATATATCTTTTGGATAAAAATGGGAAAATCATCATCTATGTAAACGACAAAATAACAAAAATTTCGTCTAGTTATATTGAGCTGCCCTTGTATCTAAAAAATAGTGAAAGTATTATAGGCATAGTAATATAATAATAAACGACTTTATAACTGATAATGCTATAGTATGGGAATTTCGGCTACCTGATAAAAGTAATTGTGATTTTCCTTTAGAATTGGTGTCTCATGTGCATTAAATTTCAAATAAAAATTCCTATTTGTTCTTATTGCCTCATCAATTGTCTGCTTTTTAAGATGCAAATTATATGCACACTTTATTTCAATAATAGCATCTTCACCAATCAGCCCTTCAAAACATGATAATTAGAATAATACACAATAATATTTGCAATAGTATTTGTACCATCAGGTGAAGCCGCCAAGTAGCCATGATCAACATCAACAAATAAACCAGCATCATGTACAAGTACTTGCAACAACTCCTCAAATCTGTGTCTTACTATTCTTTCACACCTTCTGCCGTACTCCATCGCAGTGTTGGTAAAATGTGAATACATCATTCTCTTTAGTAATGGCGAGCAAGATGTCTTTTCTTTTCTTTTAATCACAGACCCAAAGTTAGATGCAGTCAAGCGGCAAGCCCTTTCTTGCTTATACAAATCATTATTAAATTGCCCAATGGTGGCAATGGCGAGTTGCCATTGTTGTTCTTGCGTAACCTAATTAAACAAAGCACTTGTAAAAATTATAAATTAATGTAAATATAATGCAATCGATGCAGCATGCAACTAAATAAAAAGGAAAAATGCCAGACAAACTTCTTGTAAAGCTTTCTACATATTTTTGAGCTATTTATAAAAGAAAATAGTGGGTAACTATAGCAAGATCAAGCGCATACACAATCACTCCGTATACTTTGTAAGAAGAAGAAGAACATGTGAGCAAGGCATTGGGAAAGTTGAAATATTTCACCGTAACCCCCAACCAAAGACGTAAAAGAATTATAGATTGCAAGACCGTATCTCAGCGGTCGTTATGATTAAATCTGTAGTCTTGACTTACGGTCAATAAAAATAAATAAAAATTTCCCATCATTCCTACGAACTTAATTCTTAGTAAAACTAAGTTTTTTATAGAAATATTCTCTATATCATGTTATATATCCTATAAGTAAAATAAAAGTTTTACAGATGAGCTAAAACTTATAAAAACAAGAAACCTGTAATGTTTTCATTCTCCTTCGGTATTCAGACTTAAATTCCTCTTCACTTAGAAGTGCTTCAGCGGCATTTGGACCATACTCCTCATCCGCACTAAAAAGAAGGTGTTGTTTCTTCCTCCCTTGTTTGGGTTTGTTCTTCTCTTCTCATGATGTTTCAACCTTTTCAAGAAATAATGACCAGGACTGATACCTACCAGCTCTTGCAGGGCATCAGATTGCCATTGTGGCCCTAAATAGAAGGAAATGATAACTTGTACTGTGTGGCAAAAAGATATTACCCATATTATATTGTAATGCAGCTAATATACTTCTGATTTCAAAAGATCTTCTTTGTATTAAATTAATTCGTTTTCCGCAATTATATTTGGCAAGCAATGACATAAATGATTCGGCCTTATTATTATTTTCATAAGCTATTAGTTTATGAGCTTTAGTCATTAGAGGTTCCAGGGCACCTGGTAGGAGAAGGCCTATAGAAAAAATTTATATACAAATTTAATTATACAGACCATTTAAGTAGAATAATAATCCAGATTCCAAAAGCCTCGTTTTTTGAATTACATCAAGATGGCCAATAATATTGCAGTAACGGCTGCTGCAATTCAAATGGTCTCCATATACATGGTACACTGAATTCTCCATATCCATATCTTTAAATCCTCTGGATCATCATTTATTTTAGCAACATACATTACTACTTGCTGTAGTTTTTTAATTTTTTCATTTGTCAGTGTCTTTCTCGCTGCCAATGGAACGTTTGTGTTCTTCTTTACATTATATAACGCCTTGCCATAGTGATAATGATAACATCTGTGTGTGAGGGTTTGTGATATATTGAAAAGACATGTTTATTATTTTGTCTAGAAATTGTAAGGTCCAAGAAGTTTATACTTTGATCTGATTCTTTTTCTATGGTGAAATTAATGTTTTGGTGTAGATTATTTATGTGTTCAAAAAATTCGTTTAATTGTCTATCTGTGCCTCTGAAACAAGCTAATACGTCATCTACATATCTGTGCCGGTATATAAAATATTTAAAATTGGGATGTTCTTTATTTTAACTTTCTAAATTATCCATAAAAATCTCTGATAATAGCGGACTCAATGGGTTGCCCATTATTAGGCCTGTAATAACTGTGGGGCCTTAAGTGCCTGGAGGATCGGCATGTAATAACTGTGGGGCCTTAAGTGCCTGGAGGATCGGCATGTAACGTGGGCCGTTGGCAGCCACACAGATTAGCAGGTAGTGCGACTTATCGTTGTAAATGATACACTCGAAGTTCGGGTAACATCTTATAATTTAATCAACACTTAGAAATTGGTTAACAAACTATGTACATTATAAATAGATACAATTCTGACTTATTACTAGTACAGATATTGTCTGCCTAGTTCTCTATCAGACACTGAATCATTCTGAATCACTCTGAATGTTCTGAATGTACTGACCCTCCTCTTACTTATCCTATAGTCTATATATATAATAGAGAAGACCTCGGAGAGTTAATTAGGCCATAACAAACCCTGGGCCTACCGCAGTATGTATACATAATATATACATGCTTAAGGTTGTGTTTATTAAACACTAGTTTTGTTTTAAAGGGAACGAGGATATAACCTCGTCCGAGAGTATTTGCTTATACATGCATGTTGCGTTATCACAGGCCATCATTACATGAATATATCTTACTGTCAAATTCAAAATAGTTTTGATCTAAACAGATAGTTTTAAGAGAACTTATGATATCTAATTTTTTAAATATATTCACATTTTGAATTGTTAACAAATTCTCCACCAAATTAATGGTGTCTTTTATCGGGATACTAGGGAATAAATTAGTAATGTCGAATGATATTAGCTTGGCATTGTCTGGAAGTTTAATATCTTTTATTTTGTTAACTAGCTCTAATGAATTTTTAATTGTAAATTTCGCTGAAAATTTAGTATTTTCTCTAATATGTTCTAAGATTTTTTTGGATAATTTATATGAAGGAGCTGTGACAAACGACACGACTGGTCTGATAGGATTATCTTTTTTATGAAGTTTGATTAATGAATATAATTTTGGAGCTTGTGGATTCATATTGATAAGTTTACCTTCCTCCTTATCATTAAATAAACTTTTACAATTCTGTATGCACTTCTTAACTGAAGATTGAAATTTCACTGTGGGATCTGATTTTAACAATTTATATTTTGATGGGTCTAAAAATTGCATAGTTTTATTAATATAATCGTTTTTGCTTAATGCTATAACTGTATTTCCTTTATCTGCTTTTATTAATTTTTTTATTAATATATAATAAAGTGTAATATATACTGGAAATTAGTATAAGTGTTTTACTTAAATCCCATTTAAATATAATGGATTTCCAGCAAGTATCGGCCGATTCAATTCAATTTATTAAAGAAGCTTCTATAAGTTTCCTGGCCCCATTGTATTTTAAATTACTACTCAAATGTGCAAAGTGTTCTCAGAATCTATGGTTTTTTTACCAGTGTTCCAAGAAGGGTGTGTTCCCGAATTACATGAAACTAAAAACGAACAATAGCAGTAGACCGGCATATTTAGGTCACAAGAAGGGACTTGAAAAATGGCTTACCGAAGACAAGAAAACACAATTCAAGAAGAGAGGAAATTTACACATATATTTAAAGGTTTTTCATACAGATTTGTTATATAAATTAAATTATGTAGAATTTATTATGTTAGATAGTAATACTAGAGAAAAAGTAAACTCAATAATTAACAAAAAATACATTAAACAAAAACATAAACTAGAATATTTGATTACTAATAATAAAAAAAGAAATGTGAGCAAAAACATAAGTAATTTTTCAAATCATCAATTCTCAGACAAATTTAAAAATTTAACCTCAGTAGAGTTTTCTAACAAAGAAAAACGTTTATTGGAAAAAAGTTTCAAATATAATTTACAGCCGAAACAATCAGGCTCAGAATTAGACAATATAGCAATAGATACAGAAATTGCATTAAAAAATACATTGCATAACACAGATAAAAAATATGTAGTATCAAATTTTTTAAAAGCTGAATCTTCCGTAAATTCGAGTCCAAATCATGAAATGTTTACATTAAAATCAATAATAAACAAATCAAACAGCAATAATATTATTTTCACAAAAGCAGATAAAGGAAATACAGTTATAGCATTAAGCAAAAACGATTATATTAATAAAACTATGCAATTTTTAGACCCATCAAAATATAAATTGTTAAAATCAGATCCCACAGTGAAATTTCAATCTTCAGTTAAGAAGTGCATCCAGAATTGTAAAAGTTTATTTAATGATAAGGAGGAAGCCGAGGAAGGTAAACTTATCAATATGAATCCACAAGCTCCAAAATTATATTCATTAATCAAACTTCATAAAAAAGATAATCCTATCAGACCAGTCGTGTCGTTTGACAAAGCTCCTTCATATAAATTATCCAAAAAAATCTTAGAACATATTAGAGAAAATACTAAATTTTCAGCGAAATTTACAATTAAAAATTCATTAGAGCTAGTTAACAAAATAAAAGATATTAAACTTCCAGACAATGCCAAGCTAATATCATTCGACATTACTAATTTATACCCTAGTATCCCGATAAAAGACACCATTAATTTGGTGGAGAATTTGTTAACAATTCAAAATGTTAATATATTAAAAAAATTAGATATCATAAGTTCTCTTAAAACTATGTTTAGATCAAAACTATTTTGAATTTGACAGTAAGATATATTCATGTAATGATGGCCTAATAATGGGCAACCCATTGAGTCCGCTATTATCAGAGATTTTTATGGATAATTTAGAAAGTCAAATTAAAGTACATCCCAATTTTAAATATTTTATATACTGGCACAGATATGTAGATGACGTATTAGCTTGTTTCAGAGGCACAGATAGACAATTAAACGAATTTTTTGAACACATAAATAATCTACACCAAAACATTAATTTCACCATAGAAAAAGAATCAGATCAAAGTATAAACTTCTTGGACCTTACAATTTCTAGACAAAATAATAAACATGTCTTTTCAATATATCACAAACCCTCACACACAGATGTTATCATTATCACTATGGCAAGGCGTTATATAATGTAAAGAAGAACACAAACGTTCCATTGGCAGCGAGAAAGACACTGACAAATGAAAAAATTAAAAAACTACAGCAAGTAGTAATGTATGTTGCTAAAATAAATGATGATCCAGAGGATTTAAAGATATGGATATGGAGAATTCAGTGTACCATGTATATCCATGTATATATCACAAACCCTCACAAACACAGATGTTATCATTCACAATAGTTCCTGTCACCCGGTAAGTCAAAAACTAGCATCATTCCATTGTATGATACACAGATTAATATCAGTACCTTTAAATAATGAAAACTTCTTTAAAGAATTAAATATCATTAAACAAATAGCGCAAAATAATGGATATAACCCAAATATAGTAGATACAATTTTAAGAAAAAAGAAATATAGGAAAGCAATAGAAAATGTGTACCCAATAATAAAAGATAAACCAAGCAATTATAAATTATTAACATACATAGGACCGATAAGTGAAAAAATAGGAAAAATTTTACGATAAACAGATATAAAGGTAGCTTATAAAACTAATAATTGTTTAGGGAAATTCATAAAAAATAATAAATCCAAGACAAGCTAAAGTAATAAATCCGGAGTATACAAACTAATATGTAAAGAGTGCCCTAAAACATACATAGGCCAAACTGGTAGGAGCTTTGAGAAAAGAATACAGGAACATTTTAAAAGTTTTATTAACAAAAAGACAGATTCCAATTATGCAATTCATTTGTTGGAAAATAATCATAGTTTCAATAAAGATTTCGAAATTTTACAGTCACAACAAAAAGGATTAAAGTTAAATTTACTGGAATCCTTAGAAATAAATAAACTTAAATATGCAGATATATTGTTAAATGACCAATTAGACCTTAATAATTCCCCACTTTTAAACTGGTTTCATTAAATATTAAAATAACAGTCATTTTAGACGATATATCGGTAAGAGACGATTCTAATGTAGACAAGTGCAACCCATTGAAATAGTTTAGAAAAAAGCCATACATTTGTGAAGAGCGTGTTCAGTAGTAATATAAGATCCGAAGAAGCTACATCGTAGCGAAACATGTCATCCATTTATTAATATATAATAAAGTGTAATATATACTGGAAATTACTATAAGTGTTTTACTTAAATCCCATTTACATATAATGAATTAGTTAAATACTTGTTATTGACAAAATAAATAATATAAGAAGTGTTCAGGCCTAATTAATCAACCAACCCTAGACAACGGATTAAACAAACCTACATATATATTCAAATAAAAAAAAAAAAACTCCTTCCTACTGCATGGCTGTCATGTGGAAAAAGATATAACTGGTGTTCAGAAACATTCGAAGTCAAAGCAGTCCTTTAAAATATGAAGTCATGTCTGAGATAGATTGATTTTGGACAGACAACAGTTGACATTTAATAATTGTTACAAATCAGATATAGCCCAGTCAAAATAGCATTTCAGTGAGTCTCTTCTCTTAGAAGAATCTATAGAGATACAGGAAGAAGAAGAAGGAAGCGACGAAGACATTATAATAGAAGTAGCACTTGAAGATTCTCAATAAGATTACAATTTCCATAAATATACAATTATTAATTTCATTATAATCATTCGCAATAGTTCAATTTTTTCAATTCAATGCAATAGTTTGAATTTTCATTTAATATTTGCACTGTCTAATTAAATTTTTTTCAAGATTGACGGTGGAGTATGCCTACTGGGGAAACCAGGTAAAAAAAAAAGCGCTAAGTCCACTACCTCAGAGGTGGTGTGGAAATCTGAAAATATTCGGAATATTATATTTCTTTGTATTATAAACATTTTAAAAACTATACGAAATAATAATAAATATTATATTTTAATGATATCAATACTTTCATATTTTACTAATGCGGAACAGTCGATGAAGCATTACAAGTCGCATAAGAGTAAATATGAGTATTTTCGATGTTTGAAATTGCGATATCTCTGAAATGATGATTCGTAGAAAAAATAACATAGAGAAAATGTTTGTACAGAATTAATTGTACAGTATTAATTTAATACACATTGTGGTAAAAGCAGCAAATTGGAAACTTAAAATCCTAAACAAATGCATGCAATAATTGCAAAACTGTTACATTTATCTTTTTTACTCATTATAAAAAGTGTCTATAACTATGAATCCAATGCAGACGTAGTTAAGTTCTACCAAAAATAATAGAAATATTGCTAATTACAGATGTATGATCTACTGTACTCACTATAGACAGTGTCTATCACCGTGAAATGGGCTTCTTTTGTACCACACAAATCGAACCAAACGTACACGTGTGATAAGTCAAACAACTACACTACAACAAAAAATAAAACCATGTGGATATTGCAATACTCAAATTACTCACTATACAAATATGCAAAATTAAACACTATCACCACAATATCTAAAATAAACAACAAAACACAAACAAATTATAACAAATACAAAATACAAAAAAAAAAATATATAAATATACAATAACTATTCTACGCAAGAGATTCAGGTAACACCAAAGACACAAGTTACAAAACAAGCACGCAGCTGACGCAACGCATTCGTGTTGAAGTATCGTGTAAAAACTACAGTAAACATCGGATCCCAAATAATATATTTAAATTCTACATTTGGTTGATGTTACACAATAGGCAACCCATTCACCAAGTACTTTATTTGGAGCTACCATTTGCCTGATGCTACTTTTCAAACATAGATACCAGCACAATGCAGAGGCATCGTACCTATTTTGTTTGTTGAAAGTCCCCACTATTTTAAGCGCCACCTTAACCGCACTGATTTGTCGCTGGTTTATACTGAACAGAACTATAACAGATATTTTAAAACACAATTGGACGCTAGTACTTTATTGATTTTGCTAATTATAAGGTGCTAATTATCTGACATCAATTAAGAATAACACAGGAAAACTATAAATTAAAACAAATAAATGCGAACAAAAATTATTAACCCTAGATAAGTTTAAAAATTGTTTCGGCTAATAATAAGAGTTCGTCTCTCCGCTCTAAATTATTTCCTGCCCTATGCATAGTCGTGATGTTAATAAGGTGTTAGCTGTTAGTACGCTATTAGTTAGTGGCCACTTTGCATAGAAAAATCATTTAAACTTGTTTACCTATTGGAATTGTTGGTTATTTTAAATACGATTTGGACAATCTTATTTATTTTAATATATTTTGTGAATTTTTGCTTTTAAATTTGATATTTTCTTGCGATAAGAATAATATAAGTATAATATATAATTTTACTTAAAGTTTGTATTGCTGAGATTATGTAATTTTGAAATATGGAAGATTTAATTGATGTACAAGAGGGGTTACAAGAAGTTGAGGTAGATATCATTCGAAATCTAAAAGTCTATCTGGAACAATTGATTCCATTTGACATATATGACAATGCAAAATACCACATGAGAAAAGACGTTTTAACTTTTAACCAACAATAATCGTGGATTACCAGTAACTCTTGAAATACAAGGTTTTTGCAACAATTAGATATTTAGCTAAAGGAGCATATGGTGATGATATGGTGTACATATTTAACTGGCTTTGCAACATATTTATTGCTGAATTTGGTTTAGTCGAACATGGATTTACATGACAAAAACCACAGCAATTTATTCCGTCAACAATATATATATTAAGATAAATTTGATTTGTAGACTTTAACAATTCTAATACATATATAATTTAATATTTATTGAAATACTTTAGGGATATTTTGATATAATTTTTATTAATATTAAATATAATATATACATTTATAAGTATTTACATGTAACAAATATTCATACCTACTTTATCCAATATTTTAAATTACTTCATCCTATTGCCATACTTCAGCCGCGGCTCGTGACGACGTATTTGGGAGTGCATTTACAATGACGCGAGTGCCTCGTGTGTTTTCGGTGTATACTAAGAAAACGCTACAGTTAGTACACGAGAATACATGAAGCACTCGCATCATTGTACATGCACCCCCAAATACGTCATCACGAGCCGGGCCTGCCATACTTATCTAATATACATTATACTTATGTATATTAGATAAGTATGGCAGGCGCGGCTCGTGATGACGTATTTGGGGGTGCATGTACAATGATGCGAGTGCTTCGTGTATTCTCGTGTACAGTACAAATCTCTTCCCTATAGTCACCTACAAACGTGTATTACGTATGTGTGCGTTCGAGAAGCGAGGAGTGGGGACGCATGGAGCGATGCATACATGCCATTAGTTACAGTTTACCTGCGAAGCTAGATGGTTTGCTCAACTTTTGCGAATAGTCGGTATTCACGATGGATATTTTTACCCTTGAACAAAAAAAATATGTCGTAAAACAGTATCATCTTGGTCGCAGCATAAGAGAAATTGCACGGGTATTTCAAATTAACTTTCAACGTACCATTACGTTTGAAACGATAAGACACATAATTAAAAATTTCGAAAAATATGGCTGTTTAAATCCGTTAAAACATACGAAGGTAAAGGTACCGCAAAATGAAGAACGTGATTTTTTGATTTGTGCTTCTGTAGAGGAGCAGCCACAATCGTCTGCATCGTCTAGCACGAAAATCGCCGAACAGCTTAACATTGCCAGCTGCACCGTTCGTAGGGTTTTGAAAAAAAATAAGTATCATTCGTATAAATTAAGGAAAACGAATGAGATTTTTCCCGATGATAAATATAAACGTATGCAATTTTGTAAAAAACATATTGTTTACTGATGAAAGTTCATTTCCTTTATACGGTCGCCATAATCCAAGCATTGCAAGATATTGGTCAAGGGAAAATAAGCATCTTGTTTATAATGCTAGAACTCAATATCCAGAAAAATAAATGTTTGGGCTGGCCTATTGGGCAACAATATAATTGGTCCGTTTTTTATACAAGGAAACCTAAATGCAGCCAAATATTTAAGTCTTCTGCAGGATAATATAATTCCTGCTATACGAAATGTAGCAGACATAAATCTTATTTGGTTTCAGCAAGACGGTTGTCCTGTCATAATGCTGTAATTGTCAGAGAATATTTGCGCAGCATATTTGATGACAGAGTACTAACCGGCTGGAGCGATATTCAATGGCCACCTAGATCACCTGATCTATCTCCTAATGATTTTTTTCTCTGGGGTCACCTTAAGACATCAATTTATGGGTTTCCAAATAGCAGACCTAATAATCTGGAGGAATTACGGGCGAAAATAGTTGAATCTATCCTAAATATTCAACCGCAAACGATTTTAAATGTTCAGAGAAACTTTTATGACAGATTAGGACATTGCTTGTTTGCATTAGGAGACCGTTTTGAGCATACAATACATTAAATAGTTTACTTTTTATTTTTTTAATTCTAGTTTTATTTATTATGTATAGAATATAGAAGTTATTATGATTTACCGCTTTATTTATTGTTATTGTTATAGGTATATCTGACATTGTTTTAAACGTTAAAAATATTAAAATCTTCCAAAAAGTCCACACTTATTTGTATTTATTATTACATAAAGTCCCTATTATTGACGGTAGTTCCACATTCATCGACGTTTATACTATGTATGTGCTTACTGCTTACATCCAAACTGATCTACAGTACATATGTATATATGTATGATAAATTATCATACATACATACATACATGCTATGTGCGTCCCCACTCCTCGCTTCTCGAACGCACACATACGTAATACACGTTTGTAGGTGACTATAGGGAAGAGATTTGTACTGTATAATAAACAGTCACAGTCAAACTCAATTGTCTGGCGATGTGGATATCCGAAAAAAAATAATGGAATCGTGGCTCGGGTTTTTGGTCTCTCAGCCCTTTATTTTATGTGTACAAACTTCTACGGCCCCTCATCGAAGTTTCTACACAAATAATTTGTTGCCCAGTGTAATTTTTGGTCGCCTTTATTTATGTTTTAATTTATAGTTTTTCTGTGCTATTCTTAATTAATATTAGATAATTTGCACCTTATAATTAGCAAAATCAAGAAAGTACTAGCGTTCAATTGTGTATTAAAATATCTGTTATAGTTCTGTTCAGTATAAACCAGCAACAAATCAGTGCGGCTAATCTAATTTTGCTTGCCATACGTTTCCGTAGATAGCTTCACTCGAACGAATATCTGGCAAATAAACGCGCGCTAATGTTCTTTCAAATGCTTTTGACAGTTCTCTCTTAGACTTAATATTTGGTTAAATATTGATAAGGCTCTAATATCTCTTCTCTATATCTAACTGCATTTATAGTATCATTGAAAAAGATTGGTCCAATAATACGTCGTCGTGACATAGCAATCCACACTCCTATTTTGATTGGATGTAAACTTGTTTCTTGGTATACATGTGGGTTTTCAGTTGACCATGTGCGATAATTTTGGCTATTGATATAACCTGTTAGGTGAAACCAAGCCTCATCAGAAAAGAAAGTTATATCTAATCTTTCATCGTCATTAATTGTATTGTTAAACCATTGGCAATAATTTATTCTTTGCTCATGAGGATATAACTGCTGTAATACTGACACTTTATATGGGTGCATATACAAATGTTTTTTAAGAGCCCTCTGCACACTTCCATATGATATATCTACAATAGTTTTTGTTATATACACATTATTATTAGTATTATATAGAACATTTTCATTCCCATATTCAACAATGAACTGGTTAAAGTAGGATTGTGCTGAGTACGTCCATTGTCCATTTTCATCTTGCACGTCACTTTGAAAGTGTGCCATAACAATGAAAGTATCTTGCTGCACAGAGAACGGGATCGTAAATAAACGCTACAAATATAATTTATACAACTTCTAGATAATCTTTGGTGTTGTTTAATAAATGTTTAAGTTGTAAAACTTGCTTTCAAAATCAAATAATACTTACCAATAATCTAAAGGCGGATTGATAATAGTCTTTATAAAAAATAGATTTCCGAAAAGACGAAAACGAGAAAATAATAAATAATGAACAATGAACGTGAAAAATAGCAACAAAATCATAGCGAACGAAAAACGATAGTGAAAATTATTCATGGTTCCTATCTGTTTAACATAAAATTGTACTAATCTAGGGATTTTTACGGTGCCAACCCTCTTCAGTTGAGATGGATGATGGATCATTCCCTTGCTATATTTTATACTTATTTGGCATTGCAAAACGATAATTTTTATTACTTGAAAAATATATGTATAAGTTGTATGTGTTTTGCAACTATTTACAAATAAATTTTTCTCCCAACTGTGAAAGAAACGGTTATAGAATTAAGAGTTTTTGAAGATTATGTTCTGTATAATCAAGTAATGGCAGTTTAGATATTGAGATATAATATACCAAATATGTATTTTGAATTTAAAATATTACCTAAAAAAAAAAGAGTTATTAAAAGTTAAAGTTTGCAATGTGAAACATTCATTATAAAAAGAGATGTGGTCACCACACGACCTCTTTATACTTATTACGAATTAGTTTCTTAGTAGTTTTGTATACCTACTTCATAAATCTATTAAAACCTATTTTTTGCGATAATAGTTAAAAGTATGTATTTTGCAATAAGAGTAAAAGTGGAACTTCCGGTAGGAATTTTGAAAAACTTTTCTAGAAAAGTTTTTTGAGAATCTACTTTCAAACACTTTTGTACTCTTGAGAAATTTTCGTGAACGTAAATTATGAAAAATTTTTCAAAATTTTTTTTCAACATTTTGAAAAAGTCTTCAGACAAAAGTTATTCAAAATTCATTTGTAAACACTTTTCTATACTTAGGAAGCCTACGAAAAACCTTCTATTTTCAGCGATAACTCATGAAGAGGTCAAGTTGAGATATTCAATGAAAAAATTACGCTCATTTGATAGCCATACTTGATTAATATTCTTTGCTACCTCTATACCTAAGTGTATACCTGTTTAATTTTTTCTGTTCCGTATAAAAGATTTAAAACTGTTTTTGAATTGTTGGTGTGCTTGTTAACAGTGTGTAATACCCTGCGACAATCTTGCTTTCGTTGATATTGCTCACATTTATAATTTATTTTTTACAATTTTATTTAGTAACGAAAAACAACCAATTTGATATGTCATTTGGGTTGTCAAACGCCCTCCATTTTACCACTAGTGTTAAAAAGTGATATTATGTTATCAGTATCACTATTGTTAAAAAAAGTAGAAAATCATTAACACAATCAAGGACTCAAATTTATTTTATCTTCTTGGAGAGACATCCGTTTTTATATGCAGATTCGTATAAAATATGTTGCACAATGGCTGCTTTTTTTGCAGCTTATTCCATAAAGAGCTATTACAAATTCTATTTTGAATTTTGTCATTAATCCGTTGACTCACAATGTCCGTAAAAGGTGCATATTATACATACTCAAACTTATGTAATTATTACAGATAAATTATAAGTTAAAGGGTTAATTCAAAATTCAACAATTGTTAAATTCACTATGGCCTGTCTATCATGCTTTCAATTTGTTCATTGTTACAGGTAGTTCCTCTTCTTTGTTTATTATGGAGGGTCATCCGGCCGAGCACACATCTGCCCTTGCACCGATATTTAAAGATGTTCTGGATTCTAATATCTTTGTTGATAAAAGTGCCTTAATTTTAGAAGTTTTTAAAACGAGCAAGAGACCTGTGGTATTGTGTACAGCACCGCGTAGGTTTGGAAAATCTGTAAACTTAAACATGATGAAACGATTCTTGGAACTGGAAGTAGACGGATATGGAAAAGAGAAAACAACGGTTTTGGAACGAAAAGACAACTACAAACTGTTCAATTCATCAAGGATCAAGTTAAAAGTTATGGAGAATAAGGAGTTTGTAAAAACTCATTTCGGACAATATCCGATTATCGAACTAAATTTAGCTTGTGCTCGGACGATCGAAAGAAAATCTGACGCAATGTATCTGTGTAGAAGAGCTTTATCGCGGACTTTTAAACAACACAGGTACCTTTACAAATTCAAATTGTCACCGTTGGAAGAGGATGAAAAAAAGAAATGCGAACAATGGTGTGACGAAACAATTCCAGATAAGGATGTAATACGTGGTTTGGCAGATTTGGTAGTTTGTCTGAATAAGTTTCATAACAAAACGGTTTTCCTGTTTGTTGATGAGTACGATTCGATTATTTCAAATGCGTTGTATAATTTGAAGAATGCTGATCCAGAGGCTGAGCTTAAAGAGCTAGAGGGTGCTGCCTCACTCCCAATGCAAATAATTGGAGATGCTTTAAAAATAGAACCTGAAATGTTTCGAGGAGCGTATATCACAGGAATTTTGAATGTGACTGGTGTAACAATTTCTAGTTTGTTGGGTAACGTGCTGCGAAAGCAATTCGAAACAAGCAATCTGGTCCAGGATTTCTATGGGTTTACTGAAGATGACGTTGATACTCTGTTTAATTCGTTTAAAGTAAAGGAGGGGTTGAAGAAAAAAGCCAAGGCCAAATATAATGGATATTTCAATGGGGCTAAGGAACGACTATATAATCCTCAATCGGTTGTGCAGTTTTTGACACATTTAAAATTGGAAGAAGGTGCTTTACAAAATTATTGGCAACAATCTGGTTACATCCAGCATTTATATCAACTATTTAAAAAGGATGACGTGAGAAAGTTGTTGGATAATCTTCTACGAGGTGCTATAGATTTTCAATTCGAATTAAAACCGTTAGAATTAAGTGATCTGAAATCTTTGCATAACATATTAACTAATCGAAATTTGACTTGTGACAAAAAAATTGTTGTTCGGTTTCTTACATTTCTGGGATACTTAACATATTCAGTTGATGATCACAAACTCAGAATACCTAACGGCGAGCTAATTGATGAAATGACAAACCGGCTACAAGCTTATTATGTTGAAACATATGGTATTAACGACGTATTTACCAACGATTGTTCAATATAATTTTCTAAACTAGTCAGTCTCTGCGATGAAGACGATTCATTAGATAAGTTCAAAACAGAATTAGCAAATTTTCAAAATACTGTAACCCGTCTACTTCAAGAGTCAAAACTTATCCTTCCACTGAATGAGGAAACATTTCAGACTATAATTACATGGGTATGTTCTAAAGACAAATTTCTGTTTGGAAACAAATTAACAATCCCAAAGCATGGAACTAAACTTGATATAGTAATGTAATATATAACGATAAATCTGGGGTTATATTGCAATTAAAACGTCAACCACTTGCTGTTGAAGATGCAGTTAAACAGATTTTTAGAAATCACTACTGTGATGTCTTCAAAGTGGCGAAATATTTTAATGATCGTCAGAAAACTCCTTCTTTCCCTTGTTATGGGAATGCATGTGTAAGCCTCACTGGCTTATTTTATTTTTACTTCTAAATAAAACGAATATTTACTGTTTAGATGCCATTTATTGTACGGGCACATACATACACTAACTGACCAACATCTTAATACTTAAAGTAACTATATAAACGGCATTGCCAACCTTTACATACTAAATGTTACCGTTTACAACTCGGCCTATCCTGACAACACTGATCACCTGATCAGGCCGCGCCAAATTTAAAAGTCAAAGTATACAATAGTCAGATGTTAAACACTAGTGGATGTGGATGGATTATTACTTGACCAGGGTTTCATACGTGATGACTCGTAAATACCTTCAAATGGTGTATGTGCTAACTGAAACCCATCGACATCCTTTCCAACATATCTGTCATTACCTAAACACTTAGAAATAACATATGGTCCCTTAAATTTTGGTAAAAGCTTTCTATTAATACCTGGCGTACTGACAGTATTAGTCAGAACGACATGATCACCAACAACATACCTATGGCTATCTACGCGCCCCTTATTATAATACTTAGTGTTATATTCTTGCGATTTTTCTATCCTCGCAGCTGCGTTTTCTCTTTCACTATCTAAATCTCTTCTGGCCTCTTCATCGTTCAGTAATTCTCTTAAAGAATCAATTGTTTTGCCCTTCTGGTCAACACCAAACAATAACCTGCTAGAAGTGCTCCCTGTAGATGTGCTTATTGTGTTATTAAGGTTAAATTCAACTTGATCCAATACTTCATCCCATCGATCAGGAGAACAAGTCATTTTCGCTATCATGGGGGTTATTATCCTATTGATTCTTTCAACTTGACCATTGGCACGAGGTGTGCCCACAGCTACCCGAATGTGCTCTACTTGCCAGTCATCCATAGCGTCTTCAAACATCTTTGACGTAAAAGCTGTACCGCGGTCTGAAATAAGTCCACTCGCTCGACTATAGTTTCTGAAATACGATTCTATATGTTTTAACGATTCTTTCGTATCAACTGATTTGCATGAATACAATCTTGTATACTTAGTAAACCCGTCTATTACTACTAAAACGTGTTTCTTACCACTCGTAGTTTTCTCAAGCGGTCCTAAATGGTCGACATGAATCGTATGGAGAGGTATATTTCCCTTTTCAATAGAATGTAAAAACCCTTGCCTTTTGCCTGTCCCTGGTGAATACACAATACATTTGAGACAATTGTCAATATAATCTCTTACCTTCTCTCTCATCTTTGGAAACCAATAGCTTCTTGTAATGAGTTCAATAGTTTTATCTAAACTAAAATGTCCCATCTCATCATGATATTTATTCATGATGTGGTACTCCATCATCGTAGGCACTACAAACAACAAATCATCCTTGGATTTTCTGTAAACAAGTCCATTCCGAAGCTCGTAAACTGAACTCTCTTGTCTCTCTAGCGATTCTCTCACATTCCGAATATATGGATCGACATCTTGCTTATATGATAAATTCTGATCCAATGTATTCTCTTCCAAAACCAATACTTCCTTGACACGGCTCGGCGCATCTACATGTCCCATTGTCAAACCCATCAATCATATAGGAAATAAGATCGCTCTCCTAACACTACTTTGTCCTGATAATAATTAAAAAAAGGTTCATTTCTTTTCCATTTTCTACCATCAAACCTACGCATTAATATCATACGACTTTCTCTGCAACTAAATATTGTAGTAATTTTAATCTTCAGGTCTGCATATGTACACGACGCATATTCAGGTTTGGAATAAAACCATGCCAATGCAGCCCCCTCAAGTTTGCTGATAAGGATCGGCATTATGACTCTATTATTCAGATTATGTGACTGCTTGATTACCTCTATTCTCTGAAACCATGTTGAAGCATCCTCCTCAACTCCTCCTCCAAATTCCGGTATCATTGCACCGATCTCCGAACTTGACAATCTGTTTGTAGCTTGCTCTCCCAAAGTAGCCACAACTATTTGTACTATTTCTTGTACAGTTATTTGACTGTTTTCTGTATTTGACTCCGTATTCAACGCTGGACCTTTTCCCGCCAACATTGTATTCGCATCGCCCACGGCATCCATTTTCTAAATCGTCTTTCGTCTCAACTAACGCTACTACGAACTGTGAAAATCTTTGGTATCACCACACGAGTATCCTGGTCACATCAGACCTTCCTATACTATCGTGGCTTTACCCCACACCTGAATTGTAAGCCTCACTGGCTTATTTTATTTTTACTTCTAAATAAAACGAATATTTACTGTTTAGATGCCATTTATTGTACGGGCACATACATACACTAACTGACCAACATCTTAATACTTAAAGTAACTATATAAACGGCATTGCCAACCTTTACATACTAAATGTTACCGTTTACACATGTAAATTCTGAAAACAAAGCATCTGTGATGTGCCTCCGAAAGAAGGATATTATTGATGTTTTGGATAGTTACGAAATTGGGGCGGAGCCATCCCTAGAAAGTCGCATTGACGCAGCTGTTGACAGTTTAGGAGAAGAACTCTTCAAAACTTTCTGCAGAAGAGCAATCGTTGTTAGAGATTATTTTAGTTAAGCAAAGCTTTCTTTTTGTTTTAATTACGTGTCGGTTTTGTTGGATTGAAATACACAAGGCACTAAATACAAACATCATCCAATTGAGTGCTTATAGTGCGGAATCTTTTATAGTCATATCATATATGACATTATATGTAATTGTGCGCCTATGAATTTTTAATATGAAAAAGACAAGCTAAACAAACTAGTGCATTGTTAAAATATTGACAAGTATTTTTTATTTAATATGTTTTATATTTTTACTATTGAATTGGGTTGAATGTATATGTATATAAAATAAGCAGGCAATTAAAGACGTGTCAGCTAATATCTGCCGTATTTATAGTTTTTGTTAAATTATTTGGCATTTTCATTGACATTCCATATTCGAAAATATTTCAGCACAATGACTCCAAGACAAAGAATGCATATTGCTAACGAAAAAACTATGTTATTCTCAAAGAAAATGTACGAAAATCATCAAAACCAGAGAAAGAAAATTACTCTGTTGAACCATGGCTTCTCCACTGAAACTCACGATATACAGATAACTGTGATACTCTACTCTGTACTGTAGGTTAACTAGGTTACGTTAAGCTTGGTTAAGCTGCTTCAACACCAGCAGAGATAATATACTAAGTCGCAACTGCTCAACATATATTTCTACTATTATAAGCTTGTCTTTTTCATATTAAAAATTCATAGGCGCACAATTACATATAATGTCATATATGACTATAAAAGATTCCGCACTATAAGCACTCAATTGGATGATGTTTGTATTTAGTGCCTTGTGTATTTCTAGTTCGCGCCTTACGGTATTATGAACATTATCCATTCTTTGGTTGAGCATAAATTCTACTTGCCAGGCACAGCATGGTATTTCTCTTCTGTGCAGGCCATGTACTTCTACGACATTGAAGTTTGGTATTAACATTTTAAAAAACGTTTGGAGCATTGCCTGGTGTTTTTCTTCTAGCAGCGGGTACTGCCCAGGAAAAAATGGGAGTGTCGATACTCTGGGACAGGGAACCAAAAAATCCATTTTGTAAATATGTATATACTATAACAAATCTAACAATAAGAACAGAAATTGGTAAGGTTTATGAATACTCACCTACTTGGTAAACTCACTGAAACTCACGATATACAGATTAACCCATTTATGCCCAGAACTATTTTTTTTGCATTTTGCTTATGAAATTTATATATGTTGGTAAAAATGTCATTTTTATAATGGGCAAATACCCAAAAAAAGTAGATAAAGGCCAGTTCTTGAAATATGATGTGGGTCGTTTTCGACCCAGTTGGGCAAATTAATGTACTTTTTTGTCGTATAGTGCTTTAAATTTAGAGAGCATTTTTTGGGTGTTAAGTTTTGGTATATGTAGAAAAATAAAACTAGCCGTATTTACAGTTATATTTTCGCACAATAAACTAAAAACTTTTATTGTCTGTGATAATCTGCAAAACATTTAGCATGAAGAGCAACATTACATTTATCACAGACCTTAGTCGTTTTATTTTTACACAAGGCACATCTTCGCCGTGTTTGGCTAGTTACAACCAGATACTGACCCTGTCGACGTGCCGTTGGATGTATAGAATGGAATGTAGGACCTGTGGCCAAAGGAGGTTTTCCATATTTTTGTAAAATATCAATTACAGCTCTTCTTCGAAATTCCAAATTGTCCAACTTCAATCCAAATTTGCGTGCCAAAACCCAAGAATTACTCATACATATGTCGAACATCCAAAATAAAATAGGAGTATACCATTTTTTTACCTCGCAGACCTATACGATAATTTGCAATATTGTTGTCCATCTGATCTACCCCTCCCATATACTTATTATAATATTGCACGACGTATGGTTGCTGTATGTCTATCTTCTTTTTATCTTTTGCCGAATATCTTGCTGCTTTTTGGATTGGTCTTAAACCATATTCATTTGACATCAAAGTAACAACACTGTTGTCTTTCCACCTCACACAAACTATATTTTCATCTTTGTCAACTGCACTGTCGTAGACACCTCGTTCTTTCTTTTTCATTACAGCAGGATTTTCAAGAGGACATTTATCTGTTCTGTTTTTTTTTCGAACGGTACCAGTTGCACCAAAACCCATTTTACCTAGTTTACTCACAAGCAGGCGCGGCTCGTGATGACGTATTTGGGGGTGCATGTACAATGATCCGAGTGCTTCGTGTATTCTCGTGTACTAACTGTAACGTTTGCTTAGTAAACACCGAAAACACACGAGGCACTCGTATCATTGTACTGCAAACCAAAATACGTCATCACGAGCCGCGCCTGCTCACAAGTGAAGCACTCGTAAAAAAATTGTCAAAATATAATGAAAACTTTTTATCAGGAAATTTGTGTTGCAGCAAGTTGGCAAAATTCGTAACAACAGACTCTCCGAGCCCATCTTCTTCTCCGCTATGTTCATACTCTTCCCTTGGTATACATCAAAACTGACACAGTACCCGGACGGCAGAGCAAGAACCCACGCTTTGTAACCGAAACGGATAGGTTTTCCTTTTATAAATTGCTTACATCCGTTTCGGCCAAAGTACGGGATCATAGACTCATCGATTGATAATTGTGAGTTCAAAGGTACATATTTTATAAAATTTTTATTCGTTTTTTCTATTAGCGGACGCAACTTAGCCATTTTGTCATTTTCTGCCAAGTTATTGTTATCTGCTGCATGTAGGAATCTAAATATTTCCTCAAATCTATTTCTTCGCATGGAGTTGTAAACCAGACTATTTCGAGTATCGTCTCGCCCTTCCCAAAACATTCTTCGCCGTGGAGTTGGTACAGAGTTCTAAAAATTCTAAAGGTTCGCTTTTATCGCTTAGCGTAAGCACAGGTAATACGTCAACCATAGGAAAATTTTCAGTAGTTGATTGAGACGTTGCTGTCTTATCTAAATCACCCTTTGACCAGTTCCTTTTTTTTTTTTTTTAGACGGGCCACTCTTCTCTTGTACTTGAGTTTCATCTTCATTGTCACTGCTGTCTTCTACTCGCTGGTTGCTTACTGCTTCTGCTTGAAGCTGCTTAGAATTCAGTCTGTTGGGATCAGCGCAATCCTCATCCCCAGAATCCTTACCACTTTCAAAATCATTGTCATCCGGCGGAGTAATATATATAGCATCGGGAATATTAGGATCGTCCTCGTCGAGTCTTTCTATCTCGTCTAACAGCTCAGCTGTTGTTAGCGGTTTTTTCCTAAATATGAGAAAAATATATCACATATCTGCCCAACGGGTCGTTACCGACCCAACAAAATTATACTTCAACTGTACTCAAAGTATCCAGGCCTGCCCTTATAAATATGAACGTACCATAAACTTTGAAGTTTAAACAACAAGATTTCATAAATTGATCAATTTCACTATAAAATTGAAATACTTACCAGTAATTACTTTTAGCCATGTCACACGCAGATATATTACACTTTACTTTGGTACAAATTTACTACAACTCGCTGTCGAACGTGCTTTCTTACTGACACCACAACAAAATATGAGTTTATAACATGTGAATGCCACGATAGGTCACACTCCGAACACAGCGGTGTATACAGGTGCATATATGAAAGGCAGTGGGTCGTTTTCGACCCGTTGGGCATAAATGGGTTAACTGTGATACTCTACTCTGTACTGTAGGTTAACTAGGTTACGTTAAGCTTGGTTAAGCTGCTTCAACACCAACAGAGATAATATACTAAGTCAAAAGTGCTCAACATATACTACTACTATTATAAATTATATAAAATTGTAAAAAATATTTTAAAAGTCCAACAAAACCGACACATAATTAAAACGAAAAGAAAGCTTTGCAGCTAACTTAACTAAAATAATCTCTTATGTTACTAACAACGAAAATCATCAAAACCAGAGAAAGAAAATTACTCTGTTGAACCATGGCTTCTCGCTCTGTTCATTTTTGTTGTATGTGGTTCAGCTGTTTTCCAAATAATTCAATCAATTCGTATGGCATAATAGAATGATGAAATTTAACTATAATTTATTTTTGTTATGTACGTACATTATATAAATGTACCTATATCTTTTAAAACCTAAAATTTTTCAATTTCTTTTGTTTTGTTGTGTAATTTCAAAGTTGTGTGTTCATTTAATTTTTGTGTGTAAATGAAGACTATGTGGAAACTCATAAAACTGTGGATATTAAGTATTTTAACATAAACTGTATAATATATACATATATTTTTACGAAATCTTTATACATATATTTAGTTACATAGGTGCATTTACTTGAATCAAGTTGTTTTTTATGTACATGAAATATATCGGATGCATTCCAACATTAATTATAAGATAAGCAATCTGTGATATGTTTTATATTTAATAAAGATTGGAACTATACAAATTTGTAATGAACGAATTTTATTTATTGATAGTTTAGGTAATAAGTTATATGAATTTATGTACTTCATCGGATCATTAAGAGTTTTAATTTCCTTCAAATATCTTTTATCAGAATCCATACCAATGTATTTATATTTAAAATAATTATGTAATTAATTTATTTTCTGTTGAATCATTTTTATCGAAAGAAAAATTAAATATAGTAAACAATCGACCTGAATAATTAATGTTTATTGGAATTTTTTTATTAGCACATACTTATATTTTTGACGTTAGACAATATATTATTAGGTAATTAGAATGATTACTTTTTATGCTCAAGTTTACGATACGTTCAATGTTTACGTTATGTTCTACATTCTCGTTTACGGTCACATTTAGAGTGCTTTACAGTAAAATACAGTAAGTATAGAAATTAAAGGAGTAAAATTTAGAGGTGAGTGCGCTTCACCCTCGCCTTAATTATATATGGATTTACAACTTGGAGGATCAATATTGTCACAAAATCTGTAAATATATCAACTTGTATACTCGTCCACAATTTGGTGGTGAGTCAGAAAATTGAATTTTTATGTTGATTTTTAGTTTGTACGAGCAAAAATTGATAAAATCATGGTTTTCGAGATAAATGTGTTAAAACAATGATAATGATGAGTAGAATTTAAGTAAAATGTGCTGTAAAATCACGATAAATATTTCTGAATTTGTGCGTTCAAAATTATGCGGTCCCAAACCGGCATAATATACTAGCTGTCCCGTATCGTTATGTTCAAATTTTCGGAGTGTAAAGTAGACTTCATTTCAAGTAACAAAAATGCAGAACTTGCATATCCATTTGTATTTGTTTCAAAGTTACAGATCTATGAATGTGATTGGCAGATCATGAAAAAAAGTGTAATCCTAAAGTCAATAAAAACTGATTTTATTTAAAAAAGTTCAATTAATAATATTTTCGAAATGTCCTCCTCCTTGTTGAATGCAGGCTTGTGCCCGTAAGCCAACAGAAGAAGTACTTATCCGAATTTCATACTTGTTTTGTCGGATTTGCTCGGCAGCCAGGTGAATACGATCCAACAACTCTTCACTTGTGTTCGAAACTTGCGCGTAGACTAAATTTTTCATGTACCCCCGTAAATAAAAGTAAAGTCAAGGGGATTAAGATCGGGTGATCTGGGTGGCCATGCAACAGGACCACCTCGACCAATCCATCTTTGATAATTGACGTTAACCAAATTTCGGACAGCAATTCCGAAATGTGATGGTGTCCCATCCATGTGAAACCATATTTCTCGTCGAACATTCAGTGGGACATCCTCTTAAAGACCTGGCAGTTCGTCAATAAGAAATTAAGGTAATTGTCCGCCAGGTAGAATAAACTAGACGAGCATAGTGGTATGCCTCAAGCAAACCGTGTCCCCTGCGATAGTGAAATGGATATAAGCCCTCACGTTTTAAAATTCGCGAAACTGTCGTTCGTGGCATTCCTAGTTGTCTAGCGATTCGATGTACACTGAGAGTTGGATCCCTTGTAACAATAGCTACTGCTTCTTCCTCTAAATGTGCTGGCAAATTTACTCCTCGGTCAAAAAGATAATTACGCAGTACGCATTCCCGAAATTGTCTGTGTACTTCCAGAAACGTTCTGTAATGAGGAATACACCTATCGGGAAACTGATATCGGTATTCAATAACTGCTTGACGTGCACTGCCGTTACAGTAGCCACACACAAAATGCATGACCGCATACTCATGAGAAGAAAATCGGTAAGGCATTTTGAATAAAGAAAACGTGTCCACTCACTAATAAGCTGTTGTATGAACTGAAATGTAATGTAATCCTTTATTAACAAATGCAACGTTAACAGTCATCGGAACATTTGTTTATTGTATGATATTCATGGTTCAGCACTTACGAAATAAGTAAGAACCTTCTTTAACATAAATCAATTTCCAGTACTCTTTTTGGTAGATCTCCAAGAAATTACTGTATGCACTACGACACGTGTTTTTTTTATTTTAGGATAACATTTTATTATGCGACGTTAGAGTAAAATTACTTTCGGATGAGATTGGCGCAGAAACAAATTTTAGTAATTAGAAAGAGAGCCACCTCATAAATGAGAGAAACAGCTAGTAGTATAAATCCGTGTACTATACGAGCCACAAACGTTTATCGATTATTTGTCAGTCGATACCAGGCATTTGATCTGTGTGTTTCGTAGTGGTCTTGTACGTACATTGCTCCCGCTGCCGACTGCTCAATGTTTTTAAGGTGTTCAGTATTTTTGTAATGTCATCGCTCGCGCATCTTCAGTCTCATCCGAAAGTAATTTTACTCCAACAATCACAGGCCTGTTATTGCATCGTATAACTTTTTTTTAAATAAAATCAGTTTGTATTGACTTTAGGATTGTAAAATATTTATGACAAACCTTGGGATATTCATTTTTGGGGAGTTGGTAACAACAGATGACGAGAGAACTACGTGACGGTGTGACAAGGAAGAGCATGTTATTCATTGTGTTATTATTTGTATTTGTTTGGAATATATTGTTATTTTGTGAATATTAAAATATAATATAGTGTAGTTGACTTTGTGTTAAAAATACCTTACAATAATCAGAAGTGGGATATGATATAACTTTGTGATATCTGTTGTTAGTAAATATTAACGACGCCAACGCAAAGAATCCGCGGGAAATAGCAACAAAATATTGCATTATAGTGAGTACTTTGTGTAAAATGTCGACAGAAGAGAATAATATAATTACAGAGGCCATGCTAGACGAAGCATTGGAGAGAGATTCGGAAAAAGGAAAGAGGCAGAACCATTTAGAAAATACAATTATAACACAAGCTGAAGCGATAAGCAAATTAACAAATTCTGTATCTGATATGATGATAATGTTTAACTCGGTACATGACAAATCAGGACAATATACACCGGACTTGGTGAAAAATATTAAAGTATTTTATGCTGAAAGAGACATCGATAGAGGAGATGAATGGTTAGAAAGTTTGAATCTAAGTGCAAATCTATTTAAATGGAATGATGCGATGAAACTAGCAACTGCTAGAGCACATTTGAGTGGAGCAGCATTGAATTGGTTTGCTACTTACCAGGAAAATATTAAAGAATGGAAAGATTTCGAATATTATTTTAAATCAACCTTCAAGAAATTGAGAACTACATCAAATAAATGGGATATGATGAGGAAAAGACATCAGTATGACAAAGAAGGTGTTGCACAATACTTTTTGGACAAGCAACGATTGTGCAAGGAATTAAATTTAACTATACGAGAGGTAAGAGATGAAATTATTAAGGGATTGAGTGTGCATGAGTATAAAAATGCCATCTGTGTAAAAGAATATGGTGATGAAAATGAGATATTGCAAGATCTGTTAACATTAGAAAGAAATAGAGTGCAAAAACGAGGGTTTCACCTTAGGAAAGATCAAGTAACAATAGAAATGACATGTTATAATTGTCACGAAAAAGGACATAAATCATTTGCATGCCCTAGAAAGCAAGATCCACCTAGAGAAAGGACAATAAATAGAAATAGAATATGTTACAATTGTAGAAAGGAAGGGCACTTTATACGAGACTGTCCAGATAAGAAACACAGAGATAGTGTGAATTATGCTGGTGAAATGAAACAGGTTAGTGGACAGAATAATTTGATGAAATGGGTGTTTTTGAATAATGACGTCAAACTAAAAGCAATGATAGATAATGGAAGTGCAATTTGTACAATAAAATCTAATGTAGCAAATTATTATTAATTAAAATTAAAGGATGGTGTTACAAAATTGTATGCATTTGGTGATGTTAACAAGCCTGCTATCGAGTGTAGTAAATACAGTGTTGTTAGTGTTAAAATAGATGAAGCAGTTGTGGAAAATGTTAATGTATCGCTTGTGCCAGAAAGCGCCCAGGAATGTGACATGATAATTGGACGATCATTCACAGAACATGAAAGCATTGCATATTATCGAGTTGGTGATAGATTGAAATTTGTAGGTGTAGAAGAAGAAAATCCATTAAAGAATATATGCATAGATGTCGAAGAAAATTGTGACATTATGACAATAAACAAGGACACTGTGATTAGTGCTGGTATAAATGTACTTGAACTTGCTATTTCAGATGACGTACATAGAATTAAGTTAGAATGTGACAATGCAGATGAGCTGAGGTTATGTGCAGGACAGATGATTGGGAAAATTACAAATGAGATAAAAGATAATGATAGAGAAGAAAATGTGAAAGAGACAATTTGTTTATTAACACAAGAAGAAGCTAGGGAAAAACGCAATGATTTGACACTCGATATGATAAAAGTTGGTGAAACAGTGACGAACACAGAAAAGGCAAGATTATTGGAATTGTTACGAGATTATAGAGAATGCTTTGTGTTAGACCTGAATGAGCTTGGATGTACTGACTTGATAAAAGTTTCAATAAAAGACAATGACATTCCAGTGTGTTGTAAACCATACAGAACTTCGAGAGAAGATAGAGAGGAGATAAACAGAATAATAAAAGAATGGAGAAGAGTGGGAATAATAACCAACACGACGAGCCCCTATGCAGCTCCGGTACTATTGGTAAGCAAGAAAACAGGTGACAAGCGGTTGGTTGTAGATTATAGACGCTTGAATATGCAAACAACGAAGATAACGTTCCCTATACCCACAGTAGATGAACAGTTTGATAAGTTGATGGGATGCACACTATTCACC
This sequence comes from Melolontha melolontha, assembly GCA_935421215.2. Lineage (NCBI taxonomy): Eukaryota > Metazoa > Arthropoda > Insecta > Coleoptera > Scarabaeidae > Melolontha > Melolontha melolontha. The sequence goes on along the minus strand of OW285243.1, from coordinate 116,663,428 downwards.
ACATTAGATTTGAGTAATGGATATCTTCAGTTGCCTCTTACAGAAGAAAGCAAGGATAAAACTGCTTTTATTACGGAGGATGAGCGTGGCAGATTTGAAAGACTTATTTTTGGACTGAAGAATGCACCTTTTGAGTTCCAAAACGTAATGAATATAGTTCTCGATAAGTTACGCAACAAAGTGCTAGTGAATTATCTTGACGATATCTTAATTCCGGCCAAGGACTTTGAAGATTTACTGAATAGAACCGCAAGTGTTTTGCAAGCCCTGAGTGATGCGAAACTGACACTGAAGATTGGGAAGTGCGAGTTTGGGCGGGATGAGATAGAGTATCTGGGTTTTCGAATAACCAGGGACGGGATGAAACCAGGAAGTAGAAAGCTAGTGGCAATTAGTGATTATCCGACCCCAGAAAACGTACACGACGTTCGCAAGTTCATAGGCTTAACAGGGTATTTCCGTCGATTTATTGAAAAGTATGCGTTGCACGCACGACCATTGACCGAGCTAACAATGGGAGGAGTTAAATTTGAATGGGGATCTCAGCAGGATGAGGCTTTCCGATATTTGAAGAATGAATTACAGAGTGATCGTACACTCAAGCTGTTTGATCCATGTGACGATACTGAGTTACATACAGACGCGTCCAGTTTGGGACTAGCAGGCATATTAATGCAAAAAGATAAGTCAGGAAAGATGAGAATGGTATACTGTGTATCCAAGAAAACAACCGATGTTGAACAACTGTACCATTCAAGCAGACTAGAATTATACGCTATAGTATGGTGTGTAGAAAGATTAAGAATGTTCCTATTAAATATAGACTTCACATTAGTGACTGATTGTGAGTGTTTGATCCATATCAACCAACAAAAGGTTAGAAATCCACAATTTGCCAGATGGATGACTACTTTGAGCGAATATTCGTACAAGATTGACCATAGACCAGGGAAGAAAATGGCCCATGTAGATGCCCTAAGTCGAAGTCCTCAAGAAGATGCCAATGATACCACTGATTACCTAATAGATCGAAGATTGAGTGCTTCTGTGTTTATGTGTTCGGAAGAAGAGAATTTGGAGATGATACAAGCAAGTGATGAACGCTTACGAAACATTAGAAAATTACTAAAAAAGGAAAAGGGGACCAAAGGAGAAAGAAAAATGGTGAATGGTTACGTTTTAGAAAAGGGAAGATTGTATAAAAATGTTAAAGTACAAAATGAAATTCGAAAATTATACGCGATGCCAGATAGTATGAGAAAGAGTTTGTGTATTAGAAACCATGATCTAGTGGGACATCCAGGACTGGAGGCCACCGTGATATTGAGAAACTATTGGTTTAGAAGCATGCGACGATATGTCAAGAATCACATTGGAGCATGTATTGAGTGCCTTTACACAAAAATTCCAGCGGGAAGAAAAGCGGGGTTGATGAATATTATACCTCCACCTGTTAGACCATTTGAGAGAATACACGCCGACCACACTGGGCCTTTTCCAAAAACCGGAAATGGTAATACGCACATTTTAGCAGTGATCGATGGTTTGACTAGATTCGTGAGATTGTATACAATACCAGATACAAAGTCGATGACAACGGTGTGTTGTTTCCAACATTTCGTGTTAGACTTCGGAACCCCAAAGATATTGGTAACCGATAGAGGAACGGCTTTCACCGGAAAAGAGATGGAAGAATTTACTCTCAGAGCTGGAATACATCATACGTTAAATAGTTCGAGACACCCTCAAGCAAACGGTGTAGTAGAAAGGGTCAACAGACGACTTATACCTATGTTGATGGCAGAAACCAATGAGGAGCAATGGGATGAAAAGGTGAAGAAGATAGAAAGGGATATAAATAATAGCATCAGTAGAACCACTGGAAGAACACCATTTGAAAGTTTATATGGGTTTGTGCCAAATTACTATGATGGAGTTTTGAAACAAATAGCTGGGAAAGATCCGGAATGGTTACCCCCAGAAACAATTCAACAAGAAATAAAAGAGACAATTACGAGAAACCAACAAATGCAGAAGAAACAGTATGACAAGAAACGGTATGAAGGAGTCAAGTATTCGGTTGGGGATATTGTGGTAGTCAAATCAGCCAAGGAGTCCACCGGCGAATCTACAAAATTACAGCCGAAATACAAAGGTCCAATGGTGATCGTAGGAGTGTTGCCAGCAGATACCTACAGACTGGAGAGATTGAATACAAAAATAAGGGGAAAGAAGCCTACTGCACATGTATCACAGTTAAAAATATATAAAAACCATACAGATGTTGATGGTGAGGAAGATGGACAAGAAGAGGATGAAGAAGAAGAGATTGAGAGCCCGAAAGAAGGACAAGAAAGACAACGCAGACTTACCAAACCACCCAAATTCCTAGAAGATTACTGCCAATGAGGGCATTGGCCGTCAGGATAGTCGAGAGTGTAAAATATTTATGACAAACCTTGGGATATTCATTTTTGGGGAGTTGGTAACAACAGATGACGAGAGAACTACGTGACGGTGTGACAAGGAAGAGCATGTTATTCATTGTGTTATTATTTGTATTTGTTTGGAATATATTGTTATTTTGTGAATATTAAAATATAATATAGTGTAGTTGACTTTGTGTTAAAAATACCTTACAGGATTACATTTTTTTTCATGATCTGACAATCACAATCATAGATTTGTAACTTTGAAACAAATAAAAATGGATATACAAGTTTTGCGTTTTTGTTACTTGAAATGAAGTCTACTTTACACTCCTAAAATTTGAACATAACGATACGGGACACTTGTAGACTAGTTTACATACGTAAGTATAGCAAGCGCCAGATAAGTTGGCCAGCAGTGGGGTAAATTCGCGCAGGATTAGAACTATTGGGGAGATTTGTATTTAGTTTTACATCAATTTGCAAGATACCATAGGTGGCGTAAACTACACATCTATCATTTAATAAATTAATAATTTATTAGAGTAAAATATATAACGTGGACGTTTATAAAAATGGCTTCTGCGCGCTCCCTCCTCTCGCCATCTTATTTGGAGCTTGCTATAACTAGATACACCTGAATACACACAAAAAAAACAAACGCAAACAAATTATAAGATTTTTGAAAATAGTTCACAAGTTGTACTATGTATCACTTCCTTGGTTAGTAGTAAATTGTTGCATGTGCTTATGTTTTTCTTTTAATTAAATTTAATGATGGAAATACACGTTCAGCACTTACACTACCATGAGGTAAACATATTTTGTAAAAATACATACAAAGTTGGAAATAATTTTTCACAAAGAACATTTTCGCAACTACTTAATTCGTTTACTAATTCTTCCCAACCTAAATCTTTCTTAAAAGTATGTTTTAGCAATTCTGATAACATTCTCCAAAAATATTTTCAAAGTCACGAGTTAACGTTTAAAAGTTAAACACAAATATTAGTTTGGGGACTTTACCCTTTTGAAATTATAATAATGACTTACCATCACCTTAGGTCCTTAGTTCATATATATGTTTTCTGAGCAGTTGAAGGCGAAAATTCTATATTCTGGTGAGTTCTTTTAGAGGATTCTTGAAAAAATATTTTCAAAATCTTAGAAATGTACTAAATTGAAGTAAATTGACCTCAAAATGTACTTATGTACTACGATAGCTAAAATGTACTAAATTTACTACAATGTACTAAAACGGCAACACTGTGGATAAGTGCCGACGAAACTGTCGATATATTAGGACGCTGTGGTAGCTGGTGTACTACATCCAACTATTCCATATAACGCATATGTAATAGCAACAAACGTTATAAATGCAGTTGATGCGGAAACAGTAGCTAAAACCATTTACGAGAATATGCACCAAATGCTTCATTCGGACGACAGGTACAAAGAAAAAATACTTTAATTTGTCAGTGACAGTGCTGCTTATATGTTAAAAACAGGCTTCTCCAGTAATAACTAGATGGGGAACATGGTTGGAAGCTACTAGTTTTTATGCAGAGAATTTCGATAGTTTACAAAATTTCGTTCCATGTTTAAATGACGATGCTCGGAGTATTTCTGAGTACGAGGAACTAACACAAATTCAACATTTAAAAAATCAGTTGTACTTTTTTCAGCACTTTGGAAATTTGACAAAACTAATTGCTTATTTTGAAAATCAAAATCTCAAATTAAATGATAGATTAACCACATTAGATATGGCTATTAATAATTTGAAAAATATTCCAAGTGACTTTGGATGTGGCCTTCGGCAAAAGTTAAACGCAGTTTTAAATAACATTGTGGCAATTGTGTATGGGGACAATGCCTCAAAATTTAACTGCAAAATACGCGGAAATAAAAGAATATTTCCAGTATGCACCTATAACAAGTTGCGATGTAGAAAGGACGTTTTATATCTATAAGGATGTATTTCATTCAAAGAGAACAAATTTTACAGAAGGGAACCTTGAGAAAGTATTGCTAGTTAATATTAATTACTCCTTTACTCAACTTGTACTACAAAATGAACAAATAAAAATGTATTTCGTATTTTGTAGATCACCACCCGTTTGTTTTACAATTACATAAATAAAATTAAAAACTCTTTAAAAATACAAATTTTCAATAGTACAAGAATCATGTAACAATATTTGATCACTAATAAACAGTAAAGACAAAAGAGCAGCGTTTCTTAAACTGTGTTCCGCGGAACCCCGGGGTTCCGTGGAGATCACTCAGGGGTTCCGCGAAAGTTACGTGCTTTTTTTATAATATTCAAGGAAGTAACATAAAAAAAGTAATAAACATTTACCGGCACAACTAAATTCCACTTACTAATCTGGATAGTCGGTGCAAATGCGACAGTCCGACGTCGCGAATTGTAACGGCGCCGTCGGGACAATTTTTGGTATTTAAAAGCAGCCGCCCTGGTATAATCACGGAAAATCCCGGTATCGGTGATTCCCCGGCTCAATTCTTTATTGATCATTACACCACCCAGTCAGCCAATGTACATTCTAAGTACGTCTTATGTACGTAATTGTAGGATGTAACTTACGTCTTATGGACGTACATTAAAATACATAGTATGTCCATAAGACGTATTATGTACGTACATTTTCCGCAAAAATGTACGTTCAGTGTACGTACATGCAGTACATATTATGTACGTACATTCACTACAAATTATGTACGTACATTCAGTACGTCTATGTACGTATAGTGCTCCAGAGCAAATAACTGAAAGCACTAGTTCTTTTTTCCACTGAATACATTTTTTAAAAAACATGGCAATTTGAACCTGTAAAAAAAGTCCCTTAAGTAAAGATTTGATTTGTTTTGAATACGATTGAAATTTTATCCCATCCCATCCCTTCGGTGGACACATTCATATAATCCATCATTAATTTAGGAGATCCTTTTTAATAATAAAGATATTTATCATTTAAAGTATTAAAAACAACCATTCGTGAAGAAAAGACATATATATATATATATTATGTCTATATATTTGACTTAAATCTCAACAAATTTACAAGTTTGCACTTACAAATAACCACTTAAGCCTAATGGATACATGATTTATAGTAATTAGTATACTGCTACCAAATGTTCACCAGCAGATAATAAGTTTGCAGAAGAATGGCATATTATTTGTTTTTATTATTCATTCTATCTTTTGATCTCCTTAACCAGGTAGCGATTGCATTCTCTGTTTTTTTTTTGTCCAAAGATGCATTTACTTTCTCAGCAGCAACTAGAAAACCATAACTTACATGGTAACAAATTTCAGCTCAAAGGCTTATAAATTATATAATTATTGCAACTACTTAAATTCTAATTTGCATAATAAAAAAACTTACGGATTATAACTTTGGCAATTGGTAATTTGCTAAATTCGTGTTTTCCTCTCCTTCCCAGCCAACTGTACTGACTGGCCAATTCATTTGAAATAATCACTATGAGGATCCTTTTAACAAACTCGTAAATATTATTTCCACCTATTTTTGATAATTCTGTGACCTAAAACAAGCAATACAAAGTTTATGGAAAGATATGAAAGAAAAAAAATTAATTACTCACAGATATAGTAAAATTCTCCTCATTATTAACAAATTCATTAAAGTCTTTGAATTGGTTCATTGTATTTATTGGCAAATCGAAACTGGAAAATATAGACTGTCCACGATCATCTTCTTGTTTATGAGACACATTATTTCTATCAATTTGTTTTTCTAAGTCGTTAATGCGTGTTCTGATTACATGTTGTTGTCTTAAAATTTCTTTTAGGAATCTCTTAACATCAGGGCAGCAACTACAGGAATTATCATTTTTCAAGCTTCCCGATGCAAATTCTAAATTGTTTCGCTGAGCAGACCGAGGGGTTTGCCCGAGTTCACTTACATTAGCGACCACATTCTGAGATACTAAAAACAATATAATTTCACATCTACTTGTCCATCTTATGTGCATAATAAACAAATTTTACCTAAAATAAGTGCTTCTTTTGACGTTTCAGTTCTAGGACTGTCTGGAAAATCTTCTACCTCCAAATTACCAGATGTTGGCACCAGCTCTTCATTAATTCCTAAAAAAATCATCTTTGATTTGATTTGATTTGATCTTCAACCACTGATGGGACTATTTTATATCACCTACTACAAAACTGCATAAATACTGAATGAACAAAGGTAATGATTCAATGATTTTTGATGAGATTTTATGAAAAATATTATTCCAGACTCCTTATTATGAAAAGAGTAAAAAATATTGGCTGTGGGGATAGATCGATCTCAAAAACAAAAATAAAACAACTTTACTTGATAATCCACTACAGGTTTTCTTAAGTGCGGGAGGTGGTTTCACATAAACATTATTATCTGATGATTCTTCATCTGATGAACTGAAATGTTTGAAAATCCTTCTTCTTTTTATATTATTGCTCGCCTCGTCTTCTGTCGTATTAAGGTCACTTGTATCCTCGGCCTTTCTGGACTTGACACGAGCCACTTCATAACTATCTATAAGAAAAAAATTGTCTTATAACAAACATGCAACAACACATTTACCTGGACCAGTTTAAAAAAAAAAACAGAGCTTAAGGTCATACCTATGCAGTTTATGACATTCAACAATAAAAAACTCACCATAAGTTGCATTCCTAAATATTGTAATTTTGTGACTTGGCCAATGGGTGTTCAGCAATCCTGATTTAATAGCCTGAGCAATTTTGTCAGGCGGTAAAGGTGGCCAATAACATTTATCTTTATTGTGGATCCAGCAAGTTGGTACAACATTTACTGTGTTATCACCAATAAATTTTACTACTGACCATGTGACACTTTCTTGAGTAGCCATTCTTTTACTTCTAGAAAAACTTAATACCTATAACTAAGTTTCAGCAGTGTATGTACTATATTTACAATATAATACTACATAATACTATGTAAATTCAAATATCTAAAACAATTTTGGATATGTACAAATAATTTTTTAGTAAATTTTACAAGTTTCAGAATTTAGTGATGCAAATTGCAAATTTGACATTAGACTAGGTTTCTTTTTACAAGTATTTAAAGAATCCAATTTTACTTGTAGGTCTGGTTTGGCCAATTTTTTTACCTAATTTTTAATTCTTATTAAAATAAGAAAAAAACGCGGATGGATTATCAGTTTTACATTCTTATTTTTTAATTCTTAAAAAGTTCCATTTAAATCTCATTAACATTTTAAAGGCTACAAAGTAAGGCATTGGCATCCTGGTCTAAGTTTGTACGGTGAATCTGTTGTAAAGTTGAAAAACATAAATATACAAAATTAAGTGGTATGGACTAATGGAAATACAATATATTTGTTTCCATATGACATTTTAAAGCATTTACACACAACCTGATCAACATTCCAGGATTTTATAGAACTATGGTGACTTACTAAATAAATCCCTAATTCAGAAGATTCACAAGGCTCTGTAAAGAAATTTTCTTTAATCAAAAACTCCTCACCAACTACAAAACTCTGATTATTGTTTCCCTGGATAATATTTTTTACACAAATAATAGTAGCATTACTTAAAGAACAACAATTATTTGGATCAAGTATGCCTAAACTGAAATATTTAAATTTTATTTCCATATATTGATGGCAATAAGAACATGGAAAATCTAAAATAGGTCCACTAAAATGTTTTTTATTGAAAATGGGAAAATGAATGGCACTTGTATTTCCATTGGATACATTTACTTCTTGTACTCTATTTATTAGCTGTTGAAGGGGCTTTTCTTGTTTCCTTATATGTTTCTTTAAAGTTTGCATATAATTTTCAAAAGGAAACGCACTAAATTTGTCTAATGGACCAAATTCTCGAACATCATTTGTTATATGCAATAAATTATGAATGTTATGTGAAGCATATTCTGCACCATATAAGGCAATAAATCTTTCAACAAAATAGTGCAATAATTTTTCGGCATAATCTATCTTACCTATATGAATTTCAGATGATAAAATTCTAACAGCAACATGCAAAGACAAAAAATGAATGTACTTATCTCTGGGTAAACCGGACTTTAAAACTATGGGACCCGTATATAATAAGAATTTACGGAATTCAGTTGCCTTCCATCTTTTATATTCATTTAAATCTCTAGGCTTTCGGTTGAATTCAACTGGCACATTTGGAGTATGACTAATAAGTAAATCAGATAAATGAGACACTTGCCTAGAAGATAGTTTTGTTCCAGGCTTTCCATTTAACCAAAGTGATATTAATTTTTTTACAACCCCCAAGCAAATTAAATGCATATAGTCAATGGGGAATGATTTAACCATATCAACTGTAGGAATATTCTCAATAATTGAAGTACCCGTATGGTGTTCTTCTTGCAGTTTATTTCTAAACTCAAGATCGGAGCGAAGCTTTAAATTATTTAGTTGTGGAAAACATACTCCATTAATGTATGTTCCTTCAGTATAGCATTTCGTGCATGACATATAGCCTGAATGACCTTTTGTAAATTTGATGAATGATTTGGCTGGTGCATCACATATGAAGCCCTTGACTTTAATGCTACATTGAGAACCTTCATAAACAAAACCGTTACATAATATGATTGCTTCATTAACAAAATCAGCTAGGTAGAGATTTGCATCTTTCGGTTTACTATTTCCATGATATACCCCTATAATACCAACTTCTTTTTCACCATAGAGAGTACATAAGATGGGATAAAACTGGCTACTAGAGCTTGATGATAGAGGTAAACCATCTATGTTTATTAAAATTTCAATGGGCAAAAAAGATGACTGTATGGATACACTTTTTAATAGTTTTTTTAGACATGACTCCAATCCAAAATGGTAATATTTACCAGGGTTGAAATCTTTCAAAAAACTTGTACGAGGAGTTTGTAACAATGTTCTAGCATCATTTGGCAGCTTAGGAAAATATGGTTTTAGTATTTTCAAAAGGTCATTACTAGCTATATGGGTAATATTATGATTGACAGCCCATTCTGAAAGCTTAGAACCCAATTGTATACTTGGTGCTGATTGACTGCTGATATTAACCATTAATAATGCATTTTCATTGGGTTTGGGTTCTACTATTTCAGTGGCATCAAATAACTCCCGCTCGTTACAACTACTGCTACCAGTGTAGGAATAATCGGGAAGCGATTCTAAAGAGTTACTACTACCGAGGCTAACACTAGTTCTTAAACCCAAATCTTTATAACCACTTGAAGTACTCGAACTTGCCTGATGCTCTGTTTGCAAACTATTCAAAATTTCATTTGGAGGTGCTTTATTCAGAGATGCTTCAAATATTCTCACACTTTTAACAGCTTTTTTCAAATGTTTACTTATTTTTGATCTATCCATAATAAAATATTTTTACTTGCCGTGCTACAGAGATAAATCACTCACTATTAGTTATAGTTTTGAAACAAAAAATCACAAACGTATTATATTCGATGCACAAAACGGGAAGCTTCTTTGCCGAGACGCTATCACAGAAAAAGAAAGGTTAGGTTATTTTCAAGTTATTTCGCTCGCTTTTCAGAATTGACATTTGACAACGCCCACGGCCCACAGACCAGAAAAATACTGGCTCGGTCTTTTGCCACAGAGTAAAGAACTTTAGGTTTTGCATTTACGACAAACGTCGTGTGGCGACGCAGTCTGAACATAGGTATCTCGCTTTTCTTTTCGTGTTAAAAAAAGAGAAAATGACGTCCGAGACTTCCCTGATATGCGCCAGCTTTTTCTTGTGGACGCATCGGTAATTGACACCTGATGCATCAGATTTTACGGGAGAAAATAAATATTCGAGTTTAAAATATATTAAAGAGGAAATATACTAACATACGGTGATATTCCTTAAAAATGAAAATATATAACGTTACTATATTATAGTATGCAGTTTAGTCCAAAAGCCGCTATAAAAGTACATCCATAAGACGTTGGGAAAGTACATACATAAGACGTTGAAAAAGTTACGTACATAAGACGTTTAATTTAGGTACTTGGACGTAAAGACCTAATATGGCCCTAAAATGTACGTCTTTTGTACGTACAGTGCTGTTTGGGCAGTGTTGCCAGAGCTAGGGAAATTTCCCTAGACCTAGGGAATTTAGGTAGGTGCTAGGGAAAAAGGGAATTTTTACGAAATAAGGCTATAATCTAGGGAATTATGCTATGTCACACTATTTCCAGTATATATGTTGGGGATTCCCTTAACGTAGAAACTTTAAATATTGTGAATCATGTAAGGAAACCTCGATATACAAAGATCCCAAAAATTTCGCATAGTAGTTGTTAATTGCAACTCAATAGCGAGTGGTTTTTATTTTGAAAAGCACCATTCCAAATTTATACGTTCATCTTACACCTACAAACCCATCTAATTAATACCGAATTACGATGTGGTTACTTTTATTAACTAATCAATAGATTTTTATGACCCGTAATAATGACACACATACTCATATTTTATGTGTTAAAACTTGAACAAGAAGTAACTTAGGAAAATTAAATAATTAAGATTGGAATTCCTATTTCTAGAAGTGTATGTATATTATTGTTTATGAAGCACGACTATTCTACAAATTTAGTATGCAAATGTTCAAGAAATAAATAAACGTATTGTTATATTAAATATATAAAGCAAAAGAAAATACCCTTTGTGAACTACATTTTTAAAGTAACACGTGGGAATTACAATATATGTATACAAAAGAGGATTTTATAGTAATAAAAACTATAAATTATGGGTAATATAGGAATCACTTCAGAGTAATAAATTCCTATATGTACATATTTACATATATTTGTAAATATAATTTTATGGTACGGGGCGGGGCTATTAATGAATTTATAGATAATGTATATTGTTCTAATAAAAATACAATAGACAAAATAATATATCTTTATTTACGTTCTAGAAGTACCGCGATATCATAAAGTTTCTGGGTCAACGGTGGTGGTGGTAATTTATATCATCCTTTTGAGAAAAATCTGATAAAATTTTCAGGTTAAGTGTCATGCTGACGTTAAAATTTGTCAATATATTAATCTTAATGTCAGTATGACACATAACCTGAAAATTTTATCAGATTTTTCTCAAAAGGATGATATAAATTAAGACAGACGTTTTTCACCCCATGGCCACCGTTGACCCAGAAACTTTATGATATCGCGGTATATGTTAGCACTTTAAAGTAACACGTGCGAATTCTATATACAAAAGAGGATTATTGATAGTAATAATATAAAACCCCGAATTATTATACATTTTTTATTTATGAGTATGACATAAAAGATAACCAGCTGATGGCAATAAAACTAAAATAGGTATATTATGTACTTACCCCCAAATTTTACCCAATATTTTTATATATTCAATCCAAGAATTTTATTTGAATTTTTAATTAGCGGCCAGTATCAAAAATACATTGACTAGTTTCAGTTCAGCCTCAAAGAACAGTTTTAGTATTTTAAAGAATACACTTATTACTATCTCTTAAATAAAAAGTTTTTTTCTAAAGCAGTGAATCAAAAGTGCGTTTCCATTCAAAAAGGTGAATATTTCAGATTTTGCTTTTATTTTAACAATTAATTAAAATATATTTGTAATTATTTTTATGCAGTAAGTAAAGGATCAATATGTCATCAGAGGCCGGGCCATCTTCTGTGAAGGATATATCTGAATTTTCATCAGCCTCTTGGTCCGAGGAGGCACAGAATATATCGAAGAAAAGAAAAAGAAAATCCTATGCACAGAAATACAATATTCGGTGGGAGCAGAACCCGCAGTTTAAAAACTGGTTGCGAAGCAGCGAAAAAGGACAAAATTATGCATACTGTAAGGCATATAAAAAGCATTTTATATGTGGCAAATCAGAAATATTGAAACACGCGCACGGAAAAGCACATACAAAATTTGTAACTTCTGTAACTAAACAACAGTCTTTGACTGATATATCTTCTTTTTTACAAACAGTCGATCTTCAAAAGAAAATTAAAACCGCTGAAGTAAGATTCGCCGCTTTTGCAGCCGAGCATAATATTGCGTTAAATGCATTAGATCATTTATCGGAAATTATAAGAACCTCATTTACCGACTCTGAGATCGCAAAAAATTACAGTAATAACCGCACAAAAGCAACTGCAATTGTTAATAATGTTATCGGTTCTTATAATTTTTGATAAAACTATAAATTTATTAATTTGTAATAAATTTTAACTGATTGTCGATGAATCTACCGATAAAGGATCCATTAAACATTTAGCGCTAGTAGCGCGAGTGTTTAATGGCACTAGCATCAAAGACTTATTTTTCGGTTTGTTGAAAGTGCCTAGTGGTACAGCAGAATCTTTATATAATAGCATTACGGAATATTTTGTTAAAAATAATATTAACTATAAAGAGAATTTGATAGGCTTTGCTGCCGATAACGCAAGTGCAATGATGGGCAAACACAATTCACTATCTACTAAGTTAAAAGCAGATATCCCAGATTTATTTATATTTAATTGTGTTTGCCACTCTTTTAATCTTTGCGCTAATTATGCTTGTGAAAAGCTACCTTTTTCTCTTGACGAACTAGTCAGAGATATATACAGCTATTTGCAATACAGTTACAAAATACAGAGTGAATTCAAAGAATTTCAAGAGTTTTTAGCTTTAAAACCCCATAAAATACTACAACTCTCTCAGACTAGGTGGTTATCTTTATTATCAGTTGTTAGACGATTTTTAGAGCAATACGATGCTTTAAAATTGTATTTCACAAATGCACAATTAAGTGATAAAGATATAACAGCGAAAAATATTTTCAATGGTCTCAACAATCCCACCATAAAATTATGTTTTCATTTTCTAGAATATATTTTACCTTTTTTCACAAATTTAAACACAGAGATGCAGTCTGAGGGCGTTAAAATTCACATATTATATAGAAATGTAGAAACTGCATTAAAATCTTTACTAGATTGTTATTTCAAAAGGACTTATCTCGATAGAACGCCAACTGAAAATGTAGAATATAAAAATCCAGACAATTTCGTTAACCTGGAGAAAATTTATTTAGGTGCCTTTGTTATGGGTAAAATAGCTAATAATACCCATGGGCTAAATATAAATGAACTAGCGAACTTTAGACGGCGATGTTTAGATTTTTTAATAGAAGGGTGCCATCAAATATATCAGAGGTTCGACCAAAAGAATAGATCAATTATTATTTTAAAGCAAATCGAAATGATTTCACCCATCGATGTAATATCAAAAAAATATGAATCAATAGCACCTATGGCCATTAATTTCCCGAATTTAGTTGGCAATGATTTAAATGAGATAGACAGGGAATGGCGAATGTTACGAAATACAGATTTGTCTCAATTTGGAGACTTGAATGGAACAATTCTGGAAAAAAATTGCCAGTCTTAAATCCGGCGACGACATGCTTATGTATCCAAAGCTGTGCACATTTATATTTAATATATTTAGTTTGCCACACTCTAGTGCGACTGCAGAGCGTGTATTTTCGCAAATTAACTTAAATAAAACCAAAACCCGTAACCGGTTATCCACCGAAACGTTGTGTTATCCACCGAAACGTTGTGTGGCATTTTACATTGCAAAACATTAATGAAGGGCAACAGTTGTTTTAATTTCGAACTCAACAATGATTTATTTAAAAAATTTGATATATTGTATGATAGTATTTAGTATGATAGAATTTATTTTAAAAAATTGTTTGTCTTTGTTATATGTATATTTAATATTATGTTACCTAGATTAGTTATTGTTATATTAAAATATATAAATATATATTTTGTTTTTATGATTTGTGTAATCGTTTTTTTTTAAATTTGTTTGTATTATATAACCTGCAATCCAGGCGCGGCTCGTGATGACGTAGTTTGGTTTGCAGTACAATGACACGAGTGCCTCGAGTGTTTTCGGTGTTTACTAAGCAAACGTTACAGTTAGTACACGAGAATTCACGAAGCACTCGGATCATTGTACTGCAAACCAAAATACGTCATCACGAGCCGCGCCTGCTGCAATCTCCAATCCGCTTTTAAGTACGCTTGAAAATTGTTTAAAAATTCTAGGGAAATTTTCTGCAAAAGTCTAGGGAATTAAAAAAATTTCCCCTGGCAACACTGCCCATCATTACTTTAAACCAAAGTGTCTGTGACTGTACATTTGTTGTCAACCATGCTAGTTTCTGTCACGCGGTTAAGTTTCAGCCTTTTGGCTGCCAAACCTTTGAAGAAATTAGAATCCAAAGTTTACAAAGAATTAGGAACACAATGTATATCACGTAAGTTAATTTTCGTTGATCAAATTTAGAATTTATTCCAATATATATTGCTTTGAAAGTTGACCGGATGATATGTGTAGTGAGATGTAATAAATTCCAAATATTATATCTCCAAAAATTAAAAGATTTAGTTAGTTAAATCCCGTATCATTTGAAATTAATATTTGTGCATGGTATTATTTGATGTTTTTATTGATATTCTTAAATTTAACGTTATTTAAAATTTTATACCAATGACCTCGGGCACAACTAAAAAAGTTGAATTTTTTTTAGGACAATTTGTTTTGCTTAGGTTTAGGTTATCAAAGATGAGTTCTCTGTTTACGTTGTCATGTCATCATCCATTAAATTATCATGAAAACATCTATCGTATGATCAAAAAGTCTTTGGATCGCTATTGCCCTGGAATTTACGAGATATCTACAGTTCATAAAGTATAAGTTTTCAGTTCGTACTGCCCAAGTGGGAACCGCAAATGGTACTTTATCTCTTTCTAACATACATGAATACGCGCTGTAATACTACACACGTTTGTCATTTTAAGTTAAGACGTACGTCTTTGAAATATTATATTAAATGAAAAGGATAAGTTGTCCAGGAGATAGTCTTGTAATATTCGGCTTGCTGTAAAATTATTTGAATACTGTTGTTTATTGACTTTGTTTCCGGTATTCTGACTTCTAGGTTAACCATTCTTCTAATTTGAATATTTAGTTTGTCATAAAAAATTACAAAATCCGTTCTTTTCAGAACAATACTGATAATAAACAGTAATATCAATTAGTGACAATAAGTACGAAATTGTTTGATTATCACTTTGACATTTCTAACCTACCTATTTATTTTACAGAATATTTCTTAGATGCCTGGTAATTTGTTCGAATATTAAAGTAATAATTTGCGCATAGTTTTCATGGATATAATGAATATACTAGAAAAGAAACAATACTTTTGAACTATTCATGTTCCTACTTTACTTTTGACATGTAGGTTATGTATATGCTTTCTTTGGTTATATTGCAAGTGACATACAAAAATTTTGACAATATTGCAAAACATGACGTTTATATTTTATGATGACAAACGGTTATTTCCGCGATTGAATATTGACTTTATTTGACTCTGCAGTACTGATTTGAATCATATGCTTTGAATTTGGCCTTGAACTGAAAACTTATACTTTACGAACTATATGAAATTATTTATTTCAATTTGTTTTGACACTTACTTGACAACTTTCATGTCAGCTGGTTATAAAATATTCATAAAATGCAACTAATTACCATAACCTAAAATCTATTTTATTTGTGACTTATGTGTACTTCAAAGTACCTACAGAAGTAAATAATCTATAGATGGTTTTTACACTTCATGGGCCATGGCTATCGCGATCCAAAGACTTTTTGATCATATATT
Source organism: Melolontha melolontha (assembly GCA_935421215.2). Classification (NCBI taxonomy): domain Eukaryota; kingdom Metazoa; phylum Arthropoda; class Insecta; order Coleoptera; family Scarabaeidae; genus Melolontha; species Melolontha melolontha. The sequence continues at coordinate 116,647,206 of OW285243.1, read as the reverse complement.
ATTTACCACAATTGGATTTATGCAGGTTAAAAATATTGTTTATTACCGATTCTTTGCCATAAAACTATTATACTATATGGTCTTTGGTTAACTTGGTAATATTTTTGTCCATCTAGATTTTCGTTCTTCAGCTGGTCTATTTCTAATGATTTTATTTCGGTTTTTTTATTTTTTCTTGGTTTATATTGTATTCCAAAATATATTTTGAATAGTCATAAAATATTTCTTCTAACGTTATATAATATTCCCTAATTTCTTGAGCCGTTTTTGTATTTAATCAGATTATTAGGTATTTAAAAGTACGAACGCTTAATAAGATCCATGTTGTTTTATTTAAAGTATTCGGTGAAACATTGATAATATCTTTTGCTATTAAATTGTCATAATATGACAATTCATTTTTAATTTTATCGTAATTTATTATCTGATATTCTACTTTATAGTTTTCTAAAATTTTCTTTAAATCTTCCTTATATCCTTAAATTCAGCGACGGATGATCAACAGTCACTGGATTTTCACACCTTTATGTATAAATTTTATCATTTCGTTTGTGATTAAAACCAAGTTTTTTTTTTTTCCTTTAAATCCCATAAATTAAAACAAGTTATTTGTAATCAATATTTCTTTCTTTTTTTGCAAAAGAACCCATATTTCCAAAAAATACGACCTCGTCTTGTGAGAGGGGTCTTTAGACTCGAATATTTATTATCTGACAAAGCAAGACTATCAATTTTCTTTCAAAACCAACACCTACGTCTTCACTTATAGCATTTATTGATTTTTCATAACCCAATATTGCTGCTACATCTTTTACCTTTAAACCAAATCAACCTTGGTTTAAAGGTCATTATCTAAAATGAAAAATGATTGATTTTTTATTATTGAGTGATAATATTTGTCTTCTTGTGTTATAGCTACTTCAAAATAATTACACACTTCATATACCGATCCCATGTATACTAAATCTCTCACTTTCAAATTATTGTTTTTCAATTGCTCCAATTCTATTTTTTATATTTGCCATGCTTTCTTATTGAGGGAGCAGCAGTTCATAATTATAAAACCAAAGTATTGTTTAATAAACCAATTTACATTGGGCAAGCTGTAATTAAAACAGCTTCCATTACAGCTTTAATTACAATGTAATTAAAAAAGAATTTAATGAACACATAAAACTTCTTTATGGAGATACCGATAGTTTTATATATGAGATTAAAAAGGTAGATTTCTATGAATTTATGAAAAACAATCCCGACTATTTTGATACATCTGATTATTCAAAGGATCATCCATTATATTCTGATAAAAATAAGAAAGTAATAGGAAAATTCAAAGATGAATTGAATGGTATTAAGATATTAGAGTACATAGGTTTAAGATGAAAAATGTACAGTTACAGAAACGAAAATTCTGTTTCGAAAAAATTAAAAGGTATTAAGAGTCATAAACATGATATTTTTACTGAAGAAGTAAAGAAAAAGTCTCTAAGTTGGAAAGATGATAAAAGACATCTTTTACTTAATTCTACAGATAGGTACATTAGCTTATGGACACGTATTAGTTTATAGAAATTGTTGAATAAATTGCTATTTTTTATTAGTGTTGAAGTAATAAATTAAGAAAACAATAATAACAATTACAATAATAAACATAAGAACAAAAATAATAATTTTTAATTTATTAACTTGTTGAATAAGACTTGAAAACTTTTTTCGGAATTTTGGATATTCTTCGTTGAATATATTTAAATTCTTGAATACCGTACTTTCCATTTAATTTATAATTTTTGAGTCTTTTCATTTATTGCTCTCATATTTTTAGTATGTCTTTCAAATATTTTCAGAATTCTTTACATCATCGATGTTTGATGGTATTACTGCTGTTTTGTTTCTTAATTCTGCTAGTTTCTTAGGATCGTAATTATTGCAGTTATGTAATTTATATTCCAATTCATCTATTTTATTATTAGCGGCCTCTAGTTCACGGTCAGTCATAATTAATTGTTCAAGGAATAAATTAGCTGTTTTTCTTGCAATATATTTATCTACAACTTCTTGTTTGAAACCAACTATTTTTGCTCCATCTTCTAATCTGTCTATTTCAGTAATAATAGGTTTTAAATCTTTTTTCCATTTTTCTTTCTCATCGTTGGGAATGTATGAAACTAGTTTGTCCATTTATGACTGAAAAGTTTCTAAAGATTTACTAATTAATTCATCTGTTTCTTCATCTAAACTTATATTTTTACGACTACCTGCTTTATGTTCTACATTATCGAATATTTTTTTATTTTTTATTTTATTTTTTTTCTCTTTTGTTCCCAATTGTTCCGATTTGTTCTCTTTTGTTCCGGATTGCTCTGGTTTGTTCCCGTTTGTTCTCGTTTTACATGCAATCTTAATTAAGGGAATTTCTGGAAATACTTTTTGTTGGGGCAACTAGTGTTTTTGGTCGTCGCTCCTATGTTGACTCACCACGCACGGGTTGTAAGGCCGTATACGCACTAATTTTTTAATCTTCGGTGACAGTTATTAATGAAATGCGGCACATCCAATTTAACACCTTTATTTACATTACTTCATACATAAAATTTGTTGTATAATGAAAGACGGTTGTCTTTTGATAAAATATGAGACTGGTGTCTCTTGATAGTCTTGGCATGTCCTAGTTAAGTGTTTTGTTTATTAAATTATTTATCATGTTTCACCCAGATCCTACCGTGAATTCTATACATTATTTTATATTGCTTAACTCCTTAACTAGGACATGCCACCTATTTATAATTAACTTTTAAATTAAATACCTACAATATCCAATTATTCAATGACCCTTTTCACGTGAAGTGATTCTAATTTAATATGCAAAAATTACCTCCTTAACATACCCAGAGACTACCGTAAATTCTATTCTCATTTAATATATTACAACAAGCCGGATGTCTGGTTTTTCACATGTTAACGCCCCGTCTTAATTTTGTCTTTCTCAGTATTTGCAACGAGAGTTCGGCCTTTAAAATATATATACGACTTTTTAACCATTTGTTAATGGAAAATTTTTTTGTTACACTCCTACCTAACATAGATTTTGTCACTACCTGCGTACTGGAAATAACACGTTTAAATAAGAACTATTAATTTGTACATTGCACAAGAAATGCTCATACATTTATATATACTAGTGTTTTGTGTAAATATAAGGTATTTTATTTAGTTTATTAGTAGGTCACCGTAGCTTTAAAATCGTTTTTAGTAGGGGCCTTCTTGAGAGAAGAATTTTTGCCGTCCCTTTGTTCGATATTTTAACACATGTTTTTTAAAAACCTTTTCTAATAGACAAGTGTTTTGTCTCGTAGTTTGAGATGTGCATGGTAAATTTAGTCTTTACAGGGTTGCAGTGTATAGTAGTTGTGCGGAAGCGTTTATCTTACTTTATTGTGCCCCGTGTGACTTTAATTAGTAGTTTTTTTAGCTACTGATGATGACAACTTAGTTGTCGAAATACGTATTTAGGATACGACTAATAATTGTGGTAAGGGGTTATATACCTTTTTTAAATTTTTACCCTAAATTTCAACAACCTCAATTTAATTACAGACAGTCAAATTTTCCACAAACTAACTTTACATCTAGACCTAATTTTGATTCATATCAATCAAATTCGTATCAATCAGCATCTAAGTTTCCAACAGGTCCGATAAGTAATATTCAACCAAGAATTGTAAAACATAATTTTCCCTCAAGTGAAAAAGTGTTTGGTAAACAAACAAACGTCTTTAAACCTACAGGACAAATTCCTAAAAATAAGCCAGAGCCAATGTCAGGTATTACAACAAATTCAAGCAGACAAACACGTCCTTTTATGCAAAATTCATATAGGCCCCTTCAAACAAATGTCCCTAGACAAAGTAACATAGCGGAAGAAATGTTTAATAACGAAATTGACTATACACACGAAACAAATGAAATGCCGGAGGAAGAAACAAATGAAGAACAGTCATTTTCAGATTTCAATAGGTATAACGACCCTTATTTAGACGAATCACAGTATATCCAGAGGAATCACTCCCAGTATTCCGAAAATTATATAAATAATATCGATAATGAAAATGAATATGAAATGTACGAACAGAGTAACGTAAATTTTTAGATAGAAGCCTCGGAAAACAACAAATAGATTTAAATAATTTAGTCCCGAATTCATTACCATTTATTGAAATACAAGATCCACCTATTAAATTACTCATTGATACAGGATGCCACCCATCATTATTAAGACCTTCAGTAGCAGAATTTCATTACCCCCATTCAATTTTTAAATCAAATACACCAATTCAAACATGCACAGGCACAAATCAATCGCAATATAAAGCGCAAATTCCTTATTTTAACGAATTTAAACCATTATCAGGAAAAATAGAATTTGTTCTATTCCCTTTCCATGAGTATTTCGATGGAATATTAGGAATAAAAGATTTAAGAAAGATGAAATTAAATCTTGATTTAAATAACCGTGTACTATATAATGATAAAATACAAATACCATTATATTACAGAACCGAGTTTGACACACAGAAAATAGAAATTCCACCTTTTAGTTCGGTAATAAAGAAAATAAACACAAATTTACCTAATTGTGATGTTATAATCCCTGAAATAATGACGGATGATGACACTTTATATATCCCCTCAGGAATATTAAACATAAAAGATAATCAAGTTAAAGTTGAAATAGTAAATAAAAGATCAATTTCACAAAGCATAACTATAGATCGAGACTTACTACGTGAACACGCGAGTAAATTCAATGAAACAAATTTCGAATGCCATCACATAGAAGAATTTTCTGAATATCTTCCTCAAATTCAACCTGAGTGTAATAATAAAGACTCCCCTAAAGATATTATAAATAAACTAAGAGTAAATCACCTAAATGCAGAAGAAAAAAATCATTTAAATAAATTAGCTATAGAATTTTCCGATTTATTTCATGATAATAGTAAGAAATTTACATTTTCTAACCAAGTGAAACATCAAATAAAAACTACCGATGAAGTCCCCGTACATACCAAATCGTACCGATACCCTTATATCCATAAACAAGAAATTAACAAACAAATTTCAAAATTATTGGGAAAAGAAATAATAAGACCATCCTATTCACCTTGGTCCAGCCCCGTTTGGATAGTCCCAAAGAAACTTGACGCAAGTGGAGTAAAGAAATGGCGCATGGTAGTTGACTATAGAAAAATAAACGAAAAAACCATAGACGATCGATACCCCATCCCAAATATTACAGATATTTTAGATAGGTTAGGACGATGTAATTATTTTACCACAATTGACTTAGCCTCGGGTTATTATCAGATTGAGATGCACCCCGATTCAATTCAAAAAACAGCGTTCAGTGTCGAAAATGGTCATTGGGAATATGTTAGATTACCAATGGGATTGAAAAACGCACCCGTGACATTCCAGAGAATTATGGATAATGTATTGAAAGAATTACAGAATAAAATTTGTTTAGTATACATGGATGACATAATAGTTTTTTCCACTTCTCTTCAGGAACACATAAATAATTTAAAGCAGGTATTTAAAAGATTACGTGAAGCTAAATTAAAAATTCAGTTAGACAAGTCAGAATTTCTATGCAAGACGGTAGAATTCTTAGGTCATGTAATTACCCCGGACGGAATAAAACCGAATCAGAAGAAAATAAACAGTATAAAAAAATTTCCGATACCCAAAACAGCAAAGGAAATAAAGTCATTTCTTGGATTAGTAGGTTACTACAGGAAATTCATAAAAGATTTTGCCAAATTAACAAAACCCCTTACAAACTGTCTAAAGAAAGGAATCCAAATAAAACATACACCGGAATTCATAAATAGCTTTGAAACATGCAAAAATGCATTGATGAATGATCCGATACTACAACATCCTGATTTCAACAAACCCTTTAATGTTACAACAGATGCTTCAAATTTCGCTATTGGCGCGATTCTTTCACAAGGTCCGATAGGTCGAGATTTACCAATCTCTTACGCATCGAGAACGTTAAACCCCGCTGAAACTCATTACAGTACAATAGAGAAAGAGTTACTTGCTATTGTATGGGCAGTGAAAAATTTTAGACCATATTTATACGGTACTAAATTTAATATAATAACAGATCACAAACCCCTCAAATGGTTATTCTCTTTAAAGGAACCCAATTCAAAACTTGTTCGATGGAGACTAAAGTTAGAAGAGTATGATTATGAAATTATACACAAAAAAGGTAAGCTCAACACGAATGCAGATGCTTTATCACGGGTAGAGATCCATCCAATTGAAGAGAAAGATGACTTAATATCACTCATCAATAACATCGACCCTAATGATTTCTTGGACAACAGTGAGATAGACAGAGAATTAGACAACATCACGTTAAATAAGAATAAAGTAAAAATTTTACAAGATATTCAGTTAGTACCCCCTGTTAATATAGATCAAAATGAAGGAGAAAACGCGAACGAGAATATGACAGATCAAACTGTACATACAAATGTCGAAAACCCGATATTAGTTATTCCCATCACAGAAAAAGCCATAAATTTATATAAAAATCAAATTATGGTAACAACAAGTAAGTATCCCCAGTATAGATGTATACGAGAAAAAGTCTTTGATAAAACACGACAAACTTGGCAGATACCGTTAGAAAGAGAACAAGAATCAATAATACAATTAATTAAGGAATATTTGAAACCTAATATAACGTATTGTTTAAACTTCAAAAATGAAAACTTAAAATTATTATTTTCAAATATTGTAGCAAATTTATTTCAAAATAATGCATTTAAATTTATAATTTCAAATAAAATCTTAACAGACATAACGAATAACGATGAGAAAGTATTAAGGATAAAATATTATCACGAAACAAAAACAAATCATAGAGGAATCAATGAAAACCTCCACGCATTAAAAAATCATTATTATTGGCCAAATATTGATCAAGATGTCACTAATTACGTAAACTCTTGTGAGATATGTCAAAAAGCAAAATACGAAAGACACCCACATTCAATTGTGTTTAAGCCAACGGAAATAGGATCTAGACCACTTGAACATTTATACATTGACACATATAAATTTGATGGATGTTCATTTTTATCACTTATGGATAGCTTTTCAAAATTCGGACAAGCTTATCACATAAAGTCATTAGTTGCAACGGAAATTGCAGATAAATTAATAATGTTCCTTAGTCATTACGGTATCCCTAGAAAGATTACATGTGACAACGGTCCTGAGTTCAAAAACAAAGTAATTCAAGATTTTTGTGCATTACACAAAATTGAAATACATTATGTAACCCCGTTCAATCCAAATAGTAATAGCCCTGTTGAAAGATTTCACTCCAGTCTAAACGAAAGCCTTAGAATATTAAAAAATGAAAAAACAAAAATGCCTATTTCAAACTTAATGAATTATGCATTACTTTCTTATAATAACAGTATTCACAGCACTACTGAGTATACACCCTTTCAAATTTTAAAATTAGATTTAAATTATAAAAACCCATTTGAAATGAACGAGAGTGAAAGAACGACACAATATATTAATGATCACGCAGAAACATTAAAATTACTTGTAACTCAAATTCATGATAAATTAAAAGAGAAACAACAAAAGACATTAGAGAAATGTAATGTAAAAAGAACAAATCCAGATTTTAATGAAAAGACCCCAATTTATCAAAAAGCTCAATTAGATTCTAGCAAAAAACTAAATAAATCTGCACTTTTATATAAAAAGGTAGAAAACCCCGAAATATTACCCGATAACAGTAAAATAAAAGTAAAGAATAAACAATATCATATAAAAACTTTAAAACCTCAACGTATTGTTTCAGATACAAAAATAAACGAAGATGATTATCCAGACAATCCTGACGATAATTCTTCTACAACATAATATAGAATCACTACAAATAAAAGAGATTCACAATCATATCTTACCAGTACAAATAGGAAAAGCTAAATTAATTACTTCACAACATACCTTTGTATATCACATAAATATAACAACCCCTCAATCATTATTGAAAAATTAGATAACGAATTAGATAACCTCGAGAATCAATTAACAACACAGTTAAATCATTTCTTTATATTTATAAATAATAAAATAGGATATGCTAAACAAATAAGCAGTGAAATAAAACAAAAATTATCTGTGTTCATTTCTTATAATAAAAGATCGAAAAGAGGATTAATTAATGCAGTAGGTAAAGCAAGCAAATGGTTATTCGGAACATTAGACGAAAACGATAAGGAAGAAATAGAAAATTTAATTCATATAGTATCAGGCAATGAAGTAAAGTTGCAAAATAAAATAAATGAACAGATACATGTTTTAAAGGAAATAACGTTAAAGTATAACGATGCATTCAGTGTTTTAAACGAAAATCAAAATACACTAACGAGACAAATTAATAACATCCAAATGGAATTTCAAGAAACTATTAATACGATTGAAAAAGCTCTATCATTTACGATACTCCTTGACGGATTAATTATACAATTAAATTTTATAAAATCATTAATAAACGATATAGAAACAGCCATATCATTTGCCAAAATAAATATATTACATGTTTCAATTATAACACCGAAAGAGTTAGAACAAATATTAAGTATTATGCATAAAAAATATGAATATGATCAAATACCGCAGTTACGAAATTTCATTAATTATTATCGATTGTTTGCAACACAAGTAGTCTTACATAATGACATTATATTATTTAAAATCCATGTACCTATCATATCGACATCCTATGATTATTATCGATTATACCCTGTACCTGTTCGAAATGAAATTATAATTCCCGAACATCCTTACCTAATGTTCAACACGAAGACATATTGGACGTCAAACGAAGAGTGTCCAGAAATCGAAGATTCCTACTATTGTAAACAAAAGTTTATCCATCAACAGCAACAGTGCCTAATGGACATAATTAAAAATGGAACAAATACGTGTAAAACAATGCATGTCATGTTAAATACGACAAGCATTCAACAAATAAACGGTTATCAAATTTTAATAGTGCCCGTTGATCCTGTAACAATTAGATCATGTGGAGAAGACAACGGATTATACAAAATCAATCACCCAGCTGTCATCTCAATGGACCAGCAACCGATCAAGATTAACGACCAATACTTCGAAAGAGAAGAAAGTATTCATGCGGAAATAGTGTTCGAACTCCCGCGATTAGTGCAAATCAACACGTCAGAAGTAGTGCGAGCCGAACCAGTGAAATTAAAAACATTAGACTTCGATCAACTCAATCATATAAAGACAATTGCTGAATCAATAAATAATGTAGAACTTAATGATGTATCCTATAGTATTACATGGACTAATGTATTAAATATTATAATTGTATGTGTGTTAATAGTAATATGTATATGTATTGTTTCAAAATTTATTCGTGAAAAGAAGATATGTCAAAATATTATGTTTAAAAGAAGGTTAATAAATAACAAAATAAACGAAGAGATAATTGTTCCTTCAGAAATTAATTACACTCAAAATAAAAGGCCCATTGAACCTTTATTTTTTGAGTTTAAAGAGGGAGGAGTTATGTCGTAGTACATACTGTATAGTATACCTATATATACGCTATACGGTAACCGTGAGAAATGCAACCTTAGCGTCTTTTCTTGGCGTTACTAAGAAATGCTCTCGAGTCGCTCAGATAAGAGAAAGTATAAATACATGTAACAACGTTTTAATAATTAATATATACTCTGTATTCCTTATAGTTAGGTAGCAATAGTATTATATTCACATTTTGTAAATTCTTGTAATTGTTTAATTAAAATAAAAACATTTTTTTTACAATTATAAAGTTATTTAAACAAAATTCCGGGCATGCATATCTGATGGCAAATATGTAATACGCGGTATCATAAATTTTATCGTGAAACGTTTGCATCTTAATACAATAAGAAGAATATAATAATTACATATACAGAGGTATTAATTTTGTTTCTGACTCTTATACGTATTTAAATACTATAATCTATTATTTCTTTATATTTCATGTGTAATATTAAAATGAATAATACTTATATTGAATATATAATACAAAATTAATAATACTTATGCTTACTATACGATATATAAATTCGTTTCGTTTATAAGACGAAACACTTTTAGATTTGCAAAAATCTGTCTTTGTTAGTTTTTTATTTACTGTAGAATTGAGATATTCAATGGCAAAATTACGATTTCTCATTTGCGTTACTTCATTGATATTTCTTGGTATATTTAGTTTTTTATCTTGAGTAAAAGATTTGTAACTATTTTTAAATTGTTGGAGTTCAGATTGTTGTCTTGTTTTTAATGGTGTGTAATACTCTGCAACAATTTTACTGTCTTTCGTATTTGTCATTTTTTTTTAATTTATTTTAGAAATTTTGTCTAATATTAAACTTTTGTTGGTTATGGTTTGCCATGTAATAGAGATTTGTTTTCGGTCTAATTTGACTTGTATGGTTAAAGGCAATTTATACCCCTTCTTATAATTAAATTATTATAAATAAATATAAAAATCAATGATCTTTCCCAATGCAAATAATTGTGTTTATATTTTGCTACAGCTTTCTTGATAACCAGTCCAATTTTTTTCTCTTCACCTGAGTTCATCATACTTCGTGGTAGAACAAAGAATGGACAGAATACACGCACAACTCACACAACAGCAACAAAACGCGAGATAAGGACACGGTCACACGACACACTTCAACTAGCTGCAGTGAGTGACTTACTTGTTCACAAGTAAATATTGTGTGAATGTTCAATATTTGTATGTTTCTGTATTTTTTCCCAGGGTACAAGCTCCGACGGTGAAGTTGTGAGTGTAGGTGAAACTGCTGCTGTCTATGGAAACAAAGTAAGTTGTTGTTGTGTGAGTAATTAAATAATTTAATGACTTTTAGTTACAGAAACCAAAGAACACGTCTAGTTCAGCACTGTTTTCGAAGATCAAGGCAACAGACTACTTTGTTGATAAGACAAAAATGATAGAGGTGCTTTTCGATGATACAGAATATATTTTGATAACAAGACCAAGACGATTCGGTAAATCTACCGTCATGAACATGGTCAAAGAGTTTGTGAAGAAGAAGGTATACACAACAGGAGATAAAGTAGGACAAGAAATCCTGAGATCAACAGAAAATGATCGTGCATTTCCTGAGATGAATTTGCGTCTGTTTGAAGATGGGAACTTGGAAATTTCCAAGTGGGATGAGTTCTCTCGCCATCGTGGGAAATATCCGACCATTCACTTAGATTTCCAATCGATTGGGGATGATGATGATTATCTGGGAATTTTGCATAAGTTTAGGAATGTCGTAAAAGGTGCATTCAATCAGCACAAATATTTACTGTCGTCAACTGAAAAGCAGCTTGACAGATTCGATAAAGAAGAGTTTGAAAAATACCTGTATCCAAAACCAACAGAGGAAGCCATATTTGAGATGCTAGCAAGCACCCCAGAACCAGAAAAAACAATGAAATCAGCGGAAGCTTTATTGTCACACCATATAACAGAAGCTTTGCCATTCCTAGCTAAAGTTTTACACCAACACTACAATCATGAAATTTATCTTTTCATTGACGAGTACGACGCGCCCATTAACAACACACTCTTCAAAAATAAAGATTTTTGCGAAAAAGTTAATCGCCTGCTTACCGGTTTCTTTAAAGAACTTTTTAAGCGAGAAGACAGTTTTATAGCTCGTGCTTTAATCACAGGGATATCTTATATAAGTTCAGTAGGCTTGTCAGGAGTGAACAATGTGAAAAAACACATGTTTCTCAGAGGAGCACTGGGTGGTGATGATAGGTATGAAGTATTTTATGGCATAACAGAAGAAGAACTGGAGCAGCTCACAACAAAGTTTACTGAGAAATTTTGGCAGGGCGTGAACAAACTCCCTAAAAAAAAAGTGGCATCATATTACAACGGATACCAAAGTATTGGACACAGTAGAGTCCAGATATATCCTATTTGGTCAATTGTGAACGCTCTACAAAATGGAGAGCTAAGCAATTATTGGGAGCAGTCTGGAATCATGGCGAGCGCAATACAGGGACTTAACATACCAATTGTTCGGATCGCAATTGAAAAGTTGTTGTCGGGAAGACACATCAAATGTGAAATTCCATATAAATTAGGGCTAGAACACCTCCAAGAACTGAGTGATGTAATTTTGAAGTGGGAAGAGAAAAGGACTCTAATAAAACCTGATGTTTTCGTTTCCTTTCTGATGCAACAAGGGTATTTAATGTATGAAAAAAATATAGCAGAGGACATATTTGAAGTTAAAATTCCTAATACACTTATTGAGAACGAATTTAGCAATCTGATCAAAACGTATGTTGGAGATAATTATGATTTTCTCATTACATGTGTAACGGCAGTGTTCGATGAGTTCCCAGATGATCCAGATGATTTAAGTGATGAAATTGTGACGAGGTTAATTAGTTCTATGCAGGAGGCATTTGAACATGTGAGCGAAAAATGGCACCAATGCAACGAAGACGCGTACCATTGTGTGATTTTCCACTGTTTGTGTAAGTCATTAAAGTACATGTGTTGCACTGAACTGTTGGGAGCGGAAGGGAGACTTGACATTGCGTTCAATTCAGAAAATATAGCAATAATAATTGAGGTCAAGTACCGTAAGAGTGCATTAAAAGCTTTTAAACAAATTGAAAGTAAACGCTATGTAGAAATTTTGAGGAAAAAGTTATCAAATGAAAATATCAAATGTGTTTGTATGGGATTGAATGTGAATAACAATAAAGTAAGCATTGCCTATAAGAATGCAGATAAGTCTGGTTTACCACGTGTGATTTCTTCGAAAAATGAAGACTGAAATGTGCCTGTTGTGTTTATTACATTGTTAAATTCCGTTTCTAAATCAGGTTAAACAGTAGGTTTATGAAACATGTAAAATGAGTTTATAGTTATTATATTCAAATAAAGGAATTTGCAAAAATTTTACTCGCATCTTTAAAATATTTTTTTAACTTTCAAACTTAAAATAATATATTTTTGGCCGGTTGTATAAAGATGTGCCAACTAACATGATTTTAACTGATCATGTGACCCCTTTTTGAACGTGTTGATTGTTTTATTCATGTTTAATTGATTGTCAAAATCTTGTTAAAGTAGACACAGCTTTATACAACCGGGGCTTTATTATAATTTTATTATGATGAAAAACAGTAAAATAATAAAAAAATCTTATCCATGGCGACCAAAGGTGGGTGTTTTGCAATTTTTTTTATATAAACAAATACAATAATTCTCAATAATAATTATTTATTTTCAGTATGTAGTGTATCATATTTCAAACTTTTTAATGTAATGACAGTTTTTACCGTACTAGTGCGGTAAAGAGAAGTTTAGCAGTATTCATTGCAATTGCTTTCACTTGAATGCTTGTTAAAAAAATAAACAACTTCGTAACTAGGGTATGTATTATGTATCGTAAAATTTCATTTTTTTAATCAATAAGAAAATTAGCATAATATATTCAATCCGAAAACGACTGTATAAGATCCATTATAGGCGTGTTTGTAAGATATTCGCGTTCAATCCAAGGGGTCTCGGGTTCGAATTATTGCGAATCCAACTTTTTTTATTTCGTAATATTGCGCAATTTGATGTATTATTGTAGCTGATTAGAAATTATAATGGACAAGACCTAAATAGCTCAGTTAGTAAAGAGTTAGATAGGTAATTACAAGGTTTTGAGTTCGATTCCTATCGCCGCCTTTTTTATTGAGAATGCAGTTCTTAAGTCTGAACTGGTGAGATCTCGAGTGGCCATAGAGATTGAGGACCCACGAAGATTGACGGGCAACTGAGTGCTGCCAAATATTCTCAAAACATTTCTCGGTTTTGGGACTCTTCCATCTATTCATGACTTACAGTAATATCGAACAACAATGACCTGTCCTGTTGATTCGCCAAAGGCTCATGGATTGATGGTCGTGCCGATGATTCTCTTCGATAGACACATACCTATAAACGGTATAAGCTGTCGTGAAAGAGGAGATGCTGTAAGAATAGATCGGATTGTAGTCGGAATGAAAACGGGGAATGTTTTGCACATATTTTTATTAATTCTGTAAATATTCTGAATCCAAGAATTATCATGAAGGCATAGTCGAATATTGGGGTGTTGAAAACAAATATTTCCATGCCATGACAACGTTTACGTTCACGTCTTTGTTAAAATTACCAACGCTTGATCAACGTTAAACGTTGTCGTATACGTGTGATATTTTTTGATAATTAAGACACAAACTGAACATGTTTACGATGACATTAAAGTTTTAATAGCGATCTCTAAATGAAAATCCATAATGGAGTGTTCAGATATTTTAGTAGACTTCGAACAATTAGGTGTATCTTTTTTATGTGCGTATAATAGTTGAATACAGTTGGGGTATGCAAAATGTATTTGGTAATAATTTTTAAGACCTTTACCATGCGCCAATTGGCTTGGTCCAGAAATGAAAAGCTATTTTTGGGGTATCTAAAAACTAGGGAATTTATAAAGGTTTTTCCTGGTTTTTAAAATAATTTTACTTGGAGTGTCGAGGATTTTAAGTCGCTTTAAGTTGTTTTTCATTGATTTTTCCATGCGCCAATAGGCTTGGTCCAGAAATGAAAAGCTGTTTTGAGGTGTGTGAAATCTAGAGATTTGACAATGGTTTTAGAGCAGTTTTAAGGTAATTTTAATTGATTTTTGCATGCGCCAATTGGCTTGGTCCAGAAATGAAGAGCTATTTTTGGGGTGTCTAAAATCAAGGCATTTTGTAAGTTTTTTAGATCTTTTTAGATCTTTGGTTACTTTTGGGAAAACACTAAATTTGTAGGATTCTACCCTGTTTTTCGTGTGCCCAATTTTTGGTGGCCTACACATATTTGGGAACTTGTGGGGTGGATGAAAATTAATGTTTTTTGAGAGGTTTTAGGCCCTATTCGGTTGTTTGCTTCGGTTGTTTGTTTGTGGCTGTACATACAGCCACAAACAGTTTGGTTTAAAGCAGAGAGTATAAATAAACAAGAGATGTCAAGTCCATAGTAAAACGTGGAGACATTCGCCCTCTACAGTTGCGAATTTTAATTAAATTGCTTGCGCGGAAAATTTAAATGTATATATCTATGTGTATTTACTCGTATTAGAAGTATGCAAGTTTTATACTTTATCTAGTGACTAAATGTAGATAAAATCTTCATTTTGTCGCTAGATAAAGTAAAAAAAAATATTTCAATTAATATAATTAATATTTAATCTGCAATTAAACAATACTTACGCATCTTTTGCAAATGTTTGTTCCACATAACATCAAGAATAGAATAGTATGTGCCAGTAACAACAATATTCACTTGTTTTGGCACATCTTTTTGCAGGGTTTAAATTGAAAGTTTTAATAAAGTAAACGCTATTTAAAAAAAAAAAAGCAATATTTTATTAAACATGTTCATTAGATAAATCATATATTACAACACTTTTGATGCATGTTGTTGTAAATAGGAATCAACAACCGTATTGGGTCTAGCATCTCGTTTAGACAATTTTTTATTCACGAGTTTTATAAAATGATTTGCTATAATAACTGTTAAGGAATAACACATACAGGAATTTTTTTTTTCAAAAGTAACTCCATTTTTTATTATTCTTAATTCTGTTTTAGAATCTATATACGTCAATGGTGTATTACTTTAAATAGCATCGAATTTACTTGACCACTTCTTGTGATTAATGTTGATTTTTAAATAGTATGTTTCGTCTCAGGGTGGCCCAAAATAAGGGCCTCCTTGAGACAATATAGAACTTTAAAAAACGAGCAATTAAATAACAAACTTTTTTATTTTCAAACAAAATAACGTACATTCTTAGCGGTATTATTAAATAATATAAAATACATATATGTAATATAATATGTGTTTATAAGGCAAATTATCGAATATCTAATTCACCAAAATTAATTCCAAAATTTAAGAAATTGTTTTGCCTTTTAGTCGTCCCTACTTTAGAAGGTGTTGGTAGAACGTGTTTTATGTCATTGAAATTTACCACAGATTGATCTGGATTAACTGGAAAGACAAAATAGGATTTATTTTTTTGACTACGTCTTAGAAACGAAACTGCATAGTCGTCGTTTTCAATGTTTAAAACTTTGGCCACGTAAAAAAATTTTTTCTTATCTCGAAATTCTACCAAAACGTAGGCACCAATATCAATTTGAATATTTTCCTTGTCAATTTCTTCAAGTTCCAGATGGTCAGATAGACTCTCTGAAGTGAATGAACCTTCAGAACCTGTTTCTGACTCAATTCTTATTTTTCGTGTTAAATTTCTTTTTGTTGTCTTCATTTTTTTTAAAGCTTTTGTTCTATTTCTTTCCATATCCCTCTCCTCTATTAGATTTTTTTCAGGTGTGTCTGTAATAATTTTGCTGCTTCCTCTTTTATTTACTTTCCTTATCTTTTTTCTGGGAGGAGCGCTTGGAAATCCATACAATTTTTCTGGGGAAATAAACTCACTATTGTGGTTATCGTTGCTTCCGTTCTGCATATCAGGTTCGTTTCTGTTTTTACTTGACCCATCGTCTTTTTCCTCTATTCTTTTCTGAGCACTTGTATTATCTTCATTCGTTTTATCTTCTATAATATCCCTATCGGTCACTTGACTTACTAAAAAGTCCTCGACGGTAAAAATATTTCGATTGAATGGGTGAATTCCAGATTTTATAAAACCTGACATAATATTTCGTCGTGTCATGGAACCATCAAAAGCTGCGCCAACGCATTCAGCTATTTGATAAATTGTTAAAGGTACGCCAGGGTTTCTCATCATCCACGAATCTATAGAAGCATTATAAAGACTTTTAAATGGCCCGTACACCGATACGTCCAGTGGCTGTAGCTTATGTGAGCTATGTGGAGGCAGTGTTAATAATGTAACTCCATGATTTTTCGCCATATTAATCGTGGCAATCGACAGATGGCTTTCATGGTTATCCATTATGAGTAGCGAAGGATTTGTCACTGAACTGGATGTATATTTTATGAAATGCCCCATTACCTTGGTGAAGAGTTCGACCGTCATCCATCCAGAAGGATTTGCAAGGCCAAGAGTACCATCTGGCGCTCCTTTCAACATATGAGGTTTAAAATGCGTACGAGGAAACACCATTACTGGTGGAATAGTATTCCCTGTTGCGCTTATTATACAACAGGTTGTGACCAAAATTCCACGTTCTCCACTTGTACACTTATTAACCTGTTTGACGCCTTTGTGGGCCAAATTTTTTTTTGATTTTTGAACCGTCGTTGTAGATGTTTCATCTAAATTGAAGATCCTGGCGCCATCAGAAAACGCCGTAGATCTTGTTAAAATACTTTCTAAATTATCGTAAAATCGATTAACATTATGGCGATTAAACGATGTTGCCCTTGAGAGACTACATCCTTCAGGTTGTCTAATACTAATATCTGGATTTCTTTTTAAAAACCCGTACAGCCAATCTTTTCCTGCACTTTTTTCAGTTTTCCATTGTTCTGGATATTTTATATCATTGTCCACTGCTAATTCATATGCTAAAACCCTTATCTTTCGTAGATTTTCCATAACACATTTTCGAGCATTTAAGTATATAATTTACGAGCATCTTCTCTTGTGCATCATTAAATACTCTCCTAGTGTCGAAGCGTGGCTTCATTTTAATATCAACCCCCGGCGATTCCTTTTGCTTTTTAACATACCGCGCAAGAGTTTGATACTTGACTTCATTGCGCTCTGCCGCTACTCTTAAGCTCATGCTATTTTCAATAACATCTCGAACAGCATTTTTCATGGAAACCTCACTGAAATTACCCTTATCACTCTTTCTCTTTCTTCCACGTGACATTTTTCTGCAACGAAAGATATGTGTTTATGATGGGCCTCCATGGGACAGTCTCAAAGTAGCCGAATGTTTTTGTCTCATGGTGGCCCACGAGCAGGATTCTCAACTACCGTTAATTGAGATTTTAATACGAAATGTTATATCGTTGTAATGCACAGTATTAGAACTTAACCTCAACTACAAACAACTGAGCACATGATAATTTTGGAAAAATATATTGGTACGTATTTTTTCATATGTTAAATAGTAATAATAATGTAACTTACCCATATGCGAAATAAGAAAAACTTATATAAACTGCACAAGAAGAACTGGCAGTGCTGAAACTTTGAACAAATGACTGGACCCCGCTTTACAGCCTACTCTGGCCGCCACAACTAATCTAAATGCGGGAATTACAAAATTATTACTTCTGTCTCAAGGTGCACTGTCTCGTGGTGGCCCACCCTCCCCTATGTAGAAAATTAAAATTAGCCGTATTTACAGTTATATTTTCGCACAATAAAATAAAAACTTTTATTGTCTGTGATAATCTGCAAAACATTTATCATGAAGAGCAACATTACATTTATCACAGGCCTTAGTCGTTTTATTTTTACACAAGGCACATCTTCGCCGTGTTTGGCTAGTTACAACCAGATACTGACCCTGTCGACGTGCCGTTGGATGTATAGAATGGAATGTAGGACCTGTGGCCAAAGGAGGTTTTCCATATTTTTGTAAGATATCAATTACAGCTCTTCTTCGAAATTCCAAATTGTCCAACTTCAATCCAAATTTGCGTGCCAAAACCCAAGAATTACTCATACATATGTCGAACATCCAAAATAAAATAGGAGTATACCATTTTTTACCTCGCAGACCTATACGATAATTTGCAATATTGTTGTCCATCTGATCTACCCCTCCCATATACTTATTATAATATTGCACGACGTATGGTTGCTGTATGTCTATCTTCTTTTTATCTTTTGCCGAATATCTTGCTGCTTTTTGGATTGGTCTTAAACCATATTCATTTGACATCAAAGTAACAACACTGTTGTCTTTCCACCTCACACAAACTATATTTTCATCTTTGTCAACTGCACTGTCGTAGACACCTCGTTCTTTCTTTTTCATTACAGCAGGATTTTCAAGAGGACATTTATCTGTTCTGTTTTTTCGAACGGTACCAGTTGCACCAAAACCCATTTTACCTAGTTTACTCACAAGTGAAGCACTCGTAAAAAAATTGTCAAAATATAATGAAAACTTTTTATCAGGAAATTTGTGTTGCAGCAAGTTCGTAACAACAGACTCTCCGAGCCCCATCTTCTTCTCCGCTATGTTCATACTCTTCCCTTGGTGTACATCAAAACTGACACAGTACCCGTACGGCAGAGCAAGAACCCACGCTTTGTAACCGAAACGGATTGGTTTTCCTTTTATAAATTGCTTACATCCGTTTCGGCCAAAGTACGGGATCATAGACTCATCGATTGATAATTGTGAGTTCAAAGGTACATATTTTATAAAATTTTTATTCGTTTTTTCTATTAGCGGACGCAACTTAGCCATTTTGTCATTTTCTGCCAAGTTATTGTTATCTGCTGCATGTAGGAATCTAAATATTTCCTAAAATCTATTTCTTTGCATGGAGTTGTAAACCAGACTATTTCGAGTATCGTCTCGCCCTTCCCAAAACATTCTTCGCCGTGGAATTGGTACATAGCCGCTTACGTATAATATTGCTATGAAAACGAGTACTTCATCGTTGCCTATTTCTAATCGACAATTTTTGCTACTTGCATACAAAACAGTATTTTTTACAAGATGTTCAAGTACATCTACATTTAGGAAGAGTTCTAAAAATTCTAAAGGTTCGCTTTTATCGCTTAGCGTAAGCACAGGTAATACGTCAACCATAGGAAAATTTTCAGTAGTTGATTGAGACGTTGCTGTCTTATCTAAATCACCCTTTGACCAGTTCCTTTTTTTTTTTTTTTTTAGACGGGCCACTCTTCTCTTGTACTTGAGTTTCATCTTCATTGTCACTGCTGTCTTCTACTCGCTGGTTGCTTACTGCTTCTGCTTGAAGCTGCTTAGAATTCAGTCTGTTGGGATCAGCGCAATCCTCATCCCCAGAATCCTTACCACTTTCAAAATCATTGTCATCCGGCGGAGTAATATATATAGCATCGGGAATATTAGGATCGTCCTCGTCGAGTCTTTCTATCTCGTCTAACAGCTCAGCTGTTGTTAGCGGTTTTTTTCCTAAATATGAGAAAAATATATCACATATCTGCCCAACGGGTCGTTACCGACCCAACAAAATTATACTTCAACTGTACTCAAAGTATCCAGGCCTGCCCTTATAAATATGAACGTACCATAAACTTTGAAGTTTAAACAAGATTTCATAAATTGATCAATTTCACTATAAAATTGAAATATTTACCAGTAATTACTTTTAGCCATGTCACACGCAGATATATTACACTTTACTTTGGTACAAATTTACTACAACTCGCTGTCGAACGTGCTTTCTTACTGACACCACAACAAAATATGAGTTTATAACATGTGAATGCCACGATAGGTCACACTCCGAACACAGCGGTGTATACAGGTGCATATATGAAAGGCAGTGGGTCGTTTTCGACCCGTTGGGCATAAATGGGTTAATACAATTTTATAGGTTATCAAATTAGTATCTTCGATATTAGATTCTGACAATTTTTGACAGACAACAGTTGACATTTAATAATTATTACAAATCAGATACTTAAGTAAAGATATATGATTTTTTGTTCAGAGCCCACTTGACTTCGAATGTTTCTGAACAGCCGTTACAAGAACTTGCTCAAGTTTATAGTACGAAAAAAAGGGTAATGTAACTCACGCTTTACACTAGCGGTCGTAGAAAATAGTATGTTACAGTACAAGTGAAGAAAGTACTAGTTTCGCTCACGCGTGTGAAATTGAAAAAAATTAATTTCATCGATTATAGCGCCATCTATCATGAATTGAAAAAAACGTTTCAGACAAATCCTACATATTAAATAAATGCTTTCTACATTTACGATGCTAATTAATCGAATTTTTTCCAGAAAAAAATTCGCCCTTATGCAGGATTCGAACCTACGTCCATTGGTTTGCCGGACCACGCTTTTACCATTAAGCTATTAAGGGACTTAAGTTCGGATCGTGGAGGTCTTTTTTTCGATAAAAATTCGATTAATTAGCGTTGTGACTGAAGAAAGTATTTATTTCATACACAATACTTCGCGAAAATGCAATTGATTTGCACAAATCCTACATACTTTTTCCGGTAGAATTCGAATCTATACCACCTACACGGAGGGAGAGAGACGAACTAATTCTAGCACTAATACGTTTCCTGCATTGAATTATTAAATTTGGATATTTTTTCGTGAAGATATTTTTCGGGATATTTGAAAGTTTCAAGTTAAAAAATACACCCAGTATATAAGCACGCCGGTGCGATGTTACTCGACCGAATCTCTCTACCTATAACTTGTCATAAATGGATTATATCTTTGCTTTAATGTTGATACGACACACTTTCAAAATAACTATGTTGGAATAAAAAAAAAAGGTAGAAATAAGACTATATTTTTATAAAAAAATAAAAGTACTAATCTTGATACATTTTTATACTTCATTCATAAATTCTTTTTTAAAAAGTATCTAATAGGAAGGTAGTAGTTTACAATTTACAAATATGTCTAGCAGCACCTTTCTTCGATACAAGTCTCTTTCTACATTTCTGACATTCGTAAGCTCTTTGTCCGTGAGTGGCAATATGTTCCGTTAGATAATCCGATCTCATAAAAGCTTTCTCACATATAGTACACTTATAAGGTCTTACTCCGGTGTGGCAACGTATGTGAATTCTTAACATAAATCGTTCACCAAATTTTTTGTGGCAATAGTTACATTCGTATTTCTTTACTTTATTGTGGACTCTTCTAAGGTGATCGTTTAAGTTTCTGTTACTCTTAAACGTCTTCGAGCAGACTTCACAAACGCATAAATCATTTGCATGAGTCGACATGTGTATGTACAATGACGATGCTGTTTTACCAGCGTATGTACAGAGTTTGCACTTATACAGTCTCTCATCACTATGAGATTTCATGTGAATATGCATGGCGGTTTGCGACGAAAATTTCTTTCCACAAGAATCGCATATGTGGTTCTTTATATCCGTATGTACTGCTATTACATGTTGTGTTAGCGATGCTCGAGAATTGAAACGATTTGAACATTGGTTGCACCTAAAAAAAATTGTATTGTAATTGCATTCAACAAGAAAATATTAAGATTGCAAAGGTATATAACTGGTGAAAAAATAGTATACCGGATGTCCTTGAAATAAAAGACAAGTCAGTTATTTGATTAGATGTTCAGAAGATAATATCTGCAGTCTGCATGTAAAGAATGCATCACATCTTGTAATGAAAATTCCAAAGTTCACCACCCTCTAAGAAAGTATACATGTGGTGCCCACAGTTTAAGATTGACTTTTGAAAATAAGGACTGTTACAAAATCAAAGAATATATTTTAAGTTCCACATACTATATATGCTTCTTATGAAAAAAGGTTATAAGTATATCTGTAAGAAAATATAACTCACATATGCCTATCTGTATGCTTTATTAAATGCAGTTTCATGCTGTTCTTCAATATAATTTTCCCACATTGTGGACAAGGCGTTCTGTGGTTTTTATCATGTTCAACAATTTTATTTCTTGAATCAAACACCTAAAAATAATACTTGTATTTCTGAAATGAAATTAACTAAACATTCATATACTTCCGAACATTTATCACATTGAAAAACTGGACTACCATCATGTTCGATTTGATGGACTAAATAATCTTCACAGGTTTGAAACTTGCTTTTGCATATATCACATATATAATCATGATGAGGAATGTCTAATTTATATTTTAGATCCTAGAACATCTACATATTACGAAATTAAATAATTAATCATTAGCGTGTGTAATACATAAAAATCTTCTTGGAAGTAATTATTCTCTTCAGTAACTTCCAATTCATTCTTAAATCCATTGTCCCAGGATTCTGTTTTAATCCTAGATTTTTCTTTAGTATAAGTCGATTTTTGCAATTTATCATTGGATTGGAAATGTTCAGTATTACATTTGCTTTGAATAAAATCATTTAAAAGGATATTCTTTGATTTTTCGCAAGTTTCTTTAAAGATTATCCATTGTGTAACTTGATGTATACATGAAAGACATGCTGTAGTTGGTAAGTTATCGTTCTTTCTTATCTAAAAAAAATAACAAAATATTTAAAATATATATACTATGAAATGCATATATTACTTTAATGGAAACACAAGTCCAAATTTTATTAGGCAAATCTTCAACTTGAGAATCCCATACGGACAAAACTTGATTTTGGTCCCCCTTATATAAACATAATCTACATATATTCATAATTATTTTACTTTATTTAAATGCAATTCGTATTTCAGTATGTACAAACCTAATACAATACTAAAAATAATTTGAAAATTTATGAAGAAAACAATATTAAATTTTTTGCCTGACGTTTGACCGGTTATCACAGCGGTTATGTTTGTATGTTTCCGAGGTTGCATAAACTTGAAATTCTTCAGGCCTTGCAAACATTGTCCCCAAAAACGAGAAAAAATAAAGTTCTGAAGTGTTTATAATATTTGTAATACTTTATGTAGATATTTAGGTGCAAGTGATTAAAAGTTGTTTGTAATGGATGTTAACTCAATGAGATCGAAAAAAAGAAAATTAGATGCAATATCTGAAAAATTCGTACCACACTTAGGTAAGCAATCTGTTTATAAATTTGGTTTTAATGTAAATGAAGTATATAGGTACCTAACTGTCATTTTCAAATGCTATTGTCTAACTCGCAAACTAACAAATTGCTGTGTTGTAATTGAAGGATTTCAAATTTAAATTTTGCATACTGGTTTTGCGTTGCATAAATCTAGTTTCATTTTCTAAATAAAAAAAATAGTGTATTAAAAATTGATAAAGCTATTTATAGATTTATAAATGTACGACATTAATTAATATTCATAAATACTTTGGTAAAATTAATATGCGTCAATAAACTTGGTAACCTTGTATCTGATCTGTTTACTAAATAGATTTAATACGAAGTGTTCTCAAAAGAATGTTTTATTAATGTTTACTTCTTGCCTTAGTTATTATTACAATAGCATCGGTATCAAGGGGTTTTATAGGGAATTGATAATGATCTTATTTGAAAAAAGATCAATTTATATAAAAATTATTTAAGGCGAATACCAAATTACATTTTTTACATGAATTAAATTGGTTTAAGTCAGTTTAGGTCACAAATGAACATGCAAACAAAGTATTTTAACATATGCAATATAACATAACCTATAGATTTCTGGGAATTTGTTTGCCTATTTATTTGAGGTTTTAAGTAAATGTATTATACTCATTTAGATGTTGATACAATACATTAGTTCGTATAAAAACACTAGAAGTACATACATATGCCTTATCTATACAAATTAATAATAACATTAACGCTTTATTTACTTTTGCATGTTGTGTTAATCTTAAATTTCAACAATTGTGATAATAGATAGATAAAAAAATACATATTAATTTTTATTATACAGGGTGAGTTTGAATCGTGCATATTCCTGATTTTCTTGATTCATTTAAGTTCATATAGTCACGCGTATGTACTGTTATCGTGGAAATCCTATACATATCCTGAATACTAAAAATGCATTTTCATAAAAACTAAGATTAGATTAATTTGTTCGTAAACGATTGTAGGTATAGATAATAAACGCACGAGAATGTTTTAAATTGAAATATTGATAATTTTCTATAATTAAATAAAACTATTATTGTTAAATTGTGTATTATATTTACAAGTTTTAATAGTTACTGAATAACAAATCTTCGCAACGTTTAATTCCAAACACTCTGTGAATAACATAAAGTAATTGTACATGTTTTGATTCCTTAATACTTGTCATTGATTACCTATTATTACATATTTCTCATTTCACTAAGTGATTCATCTACAGTAGGTCAGCTGCTAGTATTGAATGAATTTATATCGCAAAAAGTGTTGTGTAATATAATATAAATGACAACCATAATACTAACAAAAGATTGGTTAAAAATCACTTCAAGTACGGTCATATTTTATATTCTATACTACAGGCAATCTGAATTGTGTGTGTAATTTCATGTTATTTTGCGAATTTTAGGAGCAATGAGCAGTGTGCACGCGGGAAATATAACTGAAGTACACGACATACCTATGTCTGTGCTTATAAGACCTTTTCAGCCAGAAGTCGATGAGAAAAAAATAGAATCCCTAATGGAGACTTTAAGTAATCCACAAACTGCTTGCGAAGTTCCACCAGTTGATGTTTTATGGTTAACGGGTAGAGAAGGTGGTAATTATTACTACAGTTTTGGTGGTTGCCATAGATACGTAGCTCATAAAAGACTAAATTTATCAACTATTAAAGCGAAATTAATAAAATCCAATATAAGTGATCTGCGATGTTATTTGGGAGCAAGCACGCCGGATTTAAAATAATTTAAAGTTGATCTCCTGTTTAAAATTGTAACGTTTCAAATACTCGATTCAAAGAAATGCGCGAAAAAAGGTGGTGTTTTGGTGTATTATATTTTTGTTATTTTTTAAGTAAATATTTTTTTTACAAATTTAAGTGTATTATTTTTTTTAATTAGCTGTGAAGATGTAATTTTATTTATGTAGTTGGCGGTTGCCGTAAATATGACTAACTGCTAACCCATAAGAGACAATTAATGTCAAAAGATATATTCGTTGTATTATTTACTTGTCAGTCAAAGTAAACATTGCGGAAAGTTTCTTTTTTTAAATGTATCTCAATTCTTTTTGTAATGCAAATTTGTAATGCGCCCAAAAGGATTAATACTTATTGGTTGGGAAGTATATTATCTATTTTTATAAAATATGAAAAATCAATCATGTTTTACAGTAGGTACGTATTCGTTTTTTACGCGCTTGAATTAATTTATAAAAAATTCAACACTAACATGTGACATCAAAAATCTAAAATTCCCTTCAAAAACTTTCAATTTTAGTCATGTCGCCGATTTCTTTGGAATTTGGCATCCCTATGTACTTTTGTCTCCTAAAAACGATTCTGCCATCTATACTCCAGTAAAACTCAAAGTTTACTTTTCAGCGAACAACAAAGTTGACAAAAATTTAGACCTTTTTGAACGAACCATAACTATGGATTCAACTGTGGTCTAACAAAGGTTATGATCACTAGGATTTAAATCCATTGTAACATAAATATAAAATTGCAAGTAAGAAGCCGTAAGACAAAGATAACAATTATATTAGCAATAAAAGATTTACTTAATAATTTAATTTTTATTACGGTTAATTTTCATGAATTTAGCAGTTTTATCGTGAGTCTAATTCATTGCCAGAGATTCAAGTATATTATTATCACTGAATTTAAAATAAAAAAGCTAGCTTAGTTGTTGTTTATTACGCATGTTTAATTTTGTAATAAATATGCGATAAAAATACATATGTGACATAAATTCAGTATGTAAAACTTGTTCCCAATTTCTATTTATATGTATGCGCAGATGCTGCAAACATACAATGTGTTTTAATGATTTTCTTGAATTCACTGATTAAGATTTGAAAGTAAATAAGTAATATATACAGTATATTCGTGTTTCAATCCATTTGAGCTATTGAATTATTAAGGTGACTTGTCCTATTTTCTTTAAAGAATGAAAGTAATTGCAGATTTCTTATTAATGTGGTGAAAATTGTAAATGGAAACACGACTGAGGACACGATTGAGGTTAATTATGACACCCAAGTATAGAAAAACTTTCAAGAACACCGATTTAATAATATTAATTTGCTCTAAAGTCACTAGAGATATATCAAGTACCGCAATATACTGCCATTTTGGGCCCAGACGAGAAAAATTTTATTCGTTAAACTCTTACATAATTCATCAATTCACAAATTAACTTATGATCAATTACCTACAACAATTTTATTATTACTATTATAATGATGGTTTCGTTGCTACGTTACAACTGTTTCATTTGTCAATATTAGTCATTTTTTGTCAGTAGTTCTGTGTCTTTGTTTTAATGAAAAGAATATTCTTGTTGTCACATACAAACTTAAATTTATATCTAAAATGTTGTGACATTCTGGAACACCATGTAGATCTTGTTGTTGTTGTATTCGCACTTGAAATGTTTTGCAACCGACACTATTGTTTAATATTAATGTTTTATTTGCGCGGTATTTCATTTCGCACTTGTGAAAATAGTCAAACAGATGAACACTTGGGTAACATAACCTGTAGTCGCTTTTATATTCGAGCAGTTTTGCTATTTGATTGACAATACAACACAGCTGATATAGCTATAACCGCCATTTTGGGCCCAAAATGTACTTCTCTCTCTCTCTAACATAATAGACCACGCAAGTGCTGTCGTCATTTTTGCGGAAGGTCAGGGATCGCGTTCCAAACAAACGACATTTAAATTTTTTTCATAGGGTATTGTATTTGGAACGCGTTGCAAATTTGAAGTGAAAAGTTGTTATTTTTAAGTTAACTTTAATTGTTACTGCATGTAGGTATGAACGACGTTGTTTAAAACTGATATTAATAATATTAATTGTTTTATAGCACGGTTATACTTGAGTAACTAAAGTACAAAAGTGAGGTTAGATAGATATACATAATGGTGATGTGTTTTGCTCCTACTTGCAAGCATTAGGTGAAAAAATGGGATGCACTATTTTTACTATTCCTACAGAAAAGGCAGAATTATCGAGGTGGAAAAAGCTTTTTTGCAGTCATTGCTAATATTTTTTTTCAAATAAAAAACACCATTGTCAAATATTTTGTTTTTAATAACTATAATATGTATATTGATATTTTGCTTACATACTTACCAAGTAACAAATGATATTAATATAGGAAGATTAATTAAAAATCGTTTTACCAAGAGTGACTATACGTTTCAAATGGCGCTTTAAATTTGTTTGGAACGTAGACCCTGACCTACCGTACAGAAAATGGCGATTTGACGTCACGCTTGCGTGGTCTACATCCAACCGTTCAAATTCAATTGAGAAACAATGACGTCGCGGTTAGATTCCGTCAAACTTGTAACCATCGCCATATGTGCGACGATTTTCTTTGTCGATATCAATAATAGCCTTTACGTCGAATATGTCGACAAACCTATGCCGCATTAATTAAAATGTGATTAAAATTAAATATTTTGAACGTTAAACTTCTTTCAAAAGTAAAATTATTGTTTGTAATAAAACAAAAATCGTCATAAAACGAAAAACTTTATGTAGCGTGTCCAATGGGGGTAGATACCTGGTTTTTAATTATTTGTATGAAATTATTTACGTATTTTTTTTTAAATTTGTGCACAGTACTGACAAATACCGATAGAACAATATAATTAGTCGGTAAAGAGAATTACTGATGAATTAGAGGTAGAACTGCTACAGGGCCGGACTCGAATAAAGAAAAATTATTTTCTTGTTACTACGTGAGCATTGGACCGGATTACTTACATATACCTTTCACCCCTTTTTTTCTATACACAACTAGCATTGTATAATATTAATTTGTCGTTTGTATCGACCAGAAAAAAAATTAAATGCAGATCAAATTTGTATCACCATCGTATCATTACAAATGAAACAGACATGCAATATACATATCTGTAACTGTACACATGGACAATACACCTCGTATTTTCAGCATTTACTTCTGCTTAAGGTTTTTCGGCATAGTCTCTTTCGTCCGTCAGATGTCACTTATTATATAGTGCCACCTGATAGGACAAAATTTGCTATGTCTTGTAGGTGATTTCAGCTTAAATGTATATAGGTACAGATACAAATCTGTTTTTTAACAGATTTGTATTACTTTGTAATACATTGCTTCACTAGCTTGACTGATGACGCCTATAGACGGCAGAAACACGTGTCTTAAGCACAAGTAAATGCTGAAAATACGAGGTGTATTGTCCATGTGTACAGTTACAGATATGTATATTGCATGTCTGTTTCATTTGTAAAAATTGCGTTATACGTGCATAACGTATTGATATACTTAAACCTTTTTGTACATCGTATCATTGTAGATATTACAAGCTTAATTTTTCTGTAAATCGATTTAAAAACATTTTGTGCTAAAATTGTTTAGGTAAGATTTTATTTTATGAGTGAATTGCATATTTTTTTAAAAGCATTTTTAATATGACCTTTAGATGATATCACATATTTTCGTTTGTTTAGTATTTTGCTTTACATTATCTAACTTTACAATTTATTTATACAAGTATTTCATAGCAATATTGTATTACATATGATAAAATCGACACTGAATAATTAAAAGTAAAGCGTTTATTTAATAAATCGCTAATCGTTAAGGAATGGAAATAACATTTTAATTCTGAAGAATATGGTACATAATTCATATGTGAATAACACACACACACTTACAATAAGAGACGCCAACATAGAACACACATGATTTGTACTTACTTCATATTCATTAAAGATTACTGTGTTAATTATCAATTGTGTTTAATTATGACTAAGTAGTAAATAGCCATCCATCTCGTAAACATAACATACTGGCGACGAGGATAAACAGTGAATACAGTGAAATAGTGATGTAAATATTCGGATTGATCTGATATTCGAGTATTCGGAATCGGATGATTTATATATTCGGCATATTCATCCGATTTCGAAATCTTACCACTTCCACATATATACCATTACAGTGATGTAAATATTCGGATTAATCTGATATTCGAGTGTACGGAATCGGATGGTTTATATACTCGGTATATTCAACCGATTTCAAAAAAAATTTATTTCTTAATACTTGTTTTTAAATTTAATTTTTTCTTATATGAGTATAGTTAATTCTGTGGTGCAATTACTTTTTTTTTTATTTTTGATTGTAAACAGACTACGGTATTCCCTAATGAAACCCATTATCGGTGATAAGTATTGTTTTCTTTTATTTAAAGAATATTTAATATTCTCATTATTACTCATTATATTTATTTATTACGTATGTTTTATTATATATTTGTTATTCTTTTAGTAAGTTTATAAATTTTGTTTTATGTACTTAGTCTTTTTATAGAAATAAAGATTAAGTTAAGTTTTATAACTATTATTTATTAATTTATTCCAAATTTTATTTATTAAGGTACATATATTGATATATGGACGATAAATATATTAATAAAAACTATTAATAGATATGCAGAATACAAAACAACGTTCGATGCCGTCTAGATTAATCCGTTGATTCCGTTGCATTGAAATATTGACCGAAGTTGGAACACAATATCGTTGCCGAGTATGAATTCGGATTAATTTTAAATACTCGGAATCATCCGAGTAGTTCGATATTCGGCATCACCGAGTATTTTCATTCGGATTATTCCATCACTACAGTGAAATAACAAAAAACATAACCTCAAGAAAATGGATAAGGATCAATTTGCTAAATTTTTAGGAATACAAGTCCAACAACAGCAACAAATTTCACAATTATTACAAGCTCTGACATTAACGCATAGTTCAAATGTAACACAAAGTGATAACAGTGAGTATGAAGTAAAAAACATTATAAAAAACTTTAAATGTGAGAAATACGATACAAACACAGCTGCAGAAACATTTGTAGATTTTTTCGAAGCACAATGTAGAATGTGGGGCCTAGAAAACAAAACAGGTAATATAAATTACTTAAACGCTAAACGTGAATTATTTTTATCGTGCTTGAAACCGGATACGTATAAAGAATTAAAAATTGCTTTTGCTAACAGTGAAATCAGTTTTGAACAACAAACGTATAAAGACATCTCTAAGAAATTCCTAAATTTATTTCAAATCAAAACAACAAGATTTAAAGCTTTAACGAACTTTTGGAACTGTACGCGATTAAAAAACCAAACATTTGAAAATTATGCAAATAAATTAAAAGAAATAGCTCAATATTGTGGGTATGAAGGTGAAATAATGGACAGACAATTACGCGATCGATTTGCAACGGGATTAAATCATAAACGACTCGAAATAGAACTTAAACAAAAGTGGCCCGATTTAAAAACAATAATAGACAATAAAGATTGTGAAGTAACATTCACACAAGTGTTTGAAGTAGCTCAGGCACGCGAAGCCGCGGAAAAAGACTACAACGATGAAAACAATGATGGTGTTAACAAAATTAAAACAAGAAACGTTTACGGAAATAATAAAAAACCAAAATTTGCAAACAACAATAAATTTATTATAAGTAGTAAACAATGCATGCGATGCGGAAAATTTGAACATTTAAATAACAAGTGTACAGCATACAATCACATTTGCAAAGAATGCAATTTAAAAGGACATTTTGAAAAATTGTGTATAAAAACAGGTAAAGCTCAAATAAAACAATTTAACAAAGGTAATCGATTTCAATCAAAAAACAAAACAACAAATCGTAAAATTCACAAAATGAAGAGCGATGATTCAGATATTGTTAGTGAATACGAAGATATATTCAAAACATCCGCGACGTCACGAAGTAAGAAAATTAATGTAATAATTAATAACATTAAATGCACAATGGATTGGGATTCAGGAGCATCTCATTCTATAATTAACAACGAAATGTGGGAAAAGATAGGTAAACCAAAACTAATTTTAAACTTAACCCAAGGGGGAAGACAGAAGTCAACGTCACGATAGGAAAAGTTACCAAACGGCTTTCTGTAGTTATCATAGAGGAAGCAGATCCAATGTTATTCGGATTAAGTTGGAGCGAGGCTTTTAACATGCCTTTTCCAGAACACGTATATTCAGTACAGTCAACAGCTCAAGTACATAATAAACCACAGACGTCAAATAAAAACCAACTGGAACAAATAATTAAGGATAATGCGGAATTATTTGACAAGTCGCTGGGAAAAGTCAAGAATTACAAAGTAAAGTTACATATTAAAGAAAATTCAAAACCAGTTCACATCTCAGCAAGACCTATCAAGTTTGGAATTCAAAAGAACGTCGCAGCAGAACTAGATCGTTTAGTTAAAGAAGAAATTCTATCTACAGTCGATCCTAATGAAACACCAATAGAATGGGCAACGCCTACAGTTAATGTACCGAAGAAAAACGGAGGCATACGAATTTGTGGTGATTTTCGTACAACATTAAACCCTGCTTTAATTACTGAGAAACATCCAGTACCTCTTTTTGATCAGTTAAGACGACAACTGGCCAATGGATTAAGTTACTCAAAGATTGATCTGAAGGACGCATATCTACAGTTTGAAATAGATGAAGCATCACGCAAGTATCTAGTAATTTCAACGCACAAAGGTTACTTTAGACTTTAGATATAATCGCCTACCTTTTGGTATCGCGACATCGCCATCGATTTTCTGTCGATACATAGAAAAGCTTTTAAACGGAATCGACAACGTCGCAGTGTATTTCGATGACATTGCTATAACAGGCACAACAGATGAAAAACATTTAGAAAGTCTTAAGGAAGTATTTAAAAGGTTACGCGAAGCTGGAATGCGCATACAATTAGACAAATGCACATTTATGAAGCCTACGATTGAATACTTAGGACATGAGATTAGTAAAGATGGAATCACACCGTCGCATACAAAACTGGAAGCCATTGAAAATGCACCAACACCTACAAACATTACAGAACTTAAATCGTTTTTAGGACTAGTAAATTTTTACGAACGATTCATTCCTAATTTACATAGCATGTGTGCAGACCTACATAAATTAACTCGAAAAAACACTAGATGGAGTTGGAAACGCAAAGAAAATAGCATATTCAAACAAGTTAAAGAAACCATAATTAATGCAAACGCTCTTGTACCGTACGATGAGAACAAGCCATTATACCTCGCTTGTGACGCTAGTGAAAAAGGAGTAGGAGCAGTGCTCTTCCACGTAAATGAAAATGGTGAAGAACAGCCAATAGCTTTTGCGTCTAGAAAATTAAATGATGCGGAAGAACAATATTCTGTAATTGACAGAGAAGCACTTGCCATATTTTTTGCAGTTAAGAAATTTGATCAGTACTTACGAGGAAACGAGTTTACGTTATTAACAGACCATAAACCATTAGAACATTTATTTGGACCTAAACGCACGTTACCAAAATTAGTCAATAATCGGTTGACCAGATGGGCACTCTACATAGGTGAGTACAATTATAACATAATGTACCGACCTGGAAAAACAAATATCATTGCTGATTTTCTGTCACGTTTTCCTAACCGAAAAGAAATTTTAAGCCACGCAGAACAACGTATAGGTTTATGACGATTGCTACAACACGAAACTGGACGACATGGATTTAACAGAACAACTATTACGTAGACGAACAATCACTGACAAACTGTTGAACAACGTGAAACAATTAGTACAGTCACGTTCTTGGAATCATACCATTACAAAAGAACTTCAACCTTTCTATGAGAAACGTGACGAAATCTCTATTGAAAATGGTATATTGATGAGGCAAGGAAGAATCATCATTCCCATTACATTAAGAAAACATATACTAATATTATTACATGATGGACACCCAGGTATTGTGGCCATGCGCGCCTTAGCACGATTTTATATCTGGTGGCCATGTATGGATACTGATATTGAGAATTATATCAAGGATTGCAGAAACTGTCAAAACTATCGACAGCAACAACCAGAATTACCAACCTATTCGTGGTCTATACCTGAAAACATATGGGAGAGATTACACATAGATTTCGCAGGACCATTTGAGGGAAAATACTGGTTAGTTGTGGTGGATGCACTATCGAAGTGGGCTGATGCGAAACCAATGACGACAATTACTACACAAACCTTGTGTAACGCCTTGGACGAACTATTCGTGAATTTTGGACTGCCACGAATTATAGTTTCTGACAATGGACGACAATTTACATCAGAAGAGTTCAGACGGTATTGTACAAAGAAAGATATTAAACATATTACATCGTCACCGTACCATCCTAAAACAAATGGACTAGCTGAACGTTTTGTACGAACATTTAAACTTCGAATGAAGGCGAGTAGAAACGACAATCAAACAGCAATTCAACGCTTAAGAAACTTTTTATTCAACTATCGTAATACACCCCATAGCACAACTCACAAATGTCCCAATGAAATGATTTTTGGACATCGATTGCGATCAGTATTGGATAATCTGAAACCAAATATAAGAGAAACATTGAAATACAAAAATCTAAAATATGAGATAGAACATGAAGGATATCGTAATAGAGAATTTCAACAAAATGATAATGTGTATGTTCGGACCAACCTAGAAAAAGAATGGTCTCCCGCAAAAATTACCGAACGAACAAACAAATATTCATACAAACTTATTACGAATGATGGAGTAGAAAGAAGACGTCATGCTGACCACATTCGCAGCCGTAACGATGACTTACCATTTATTGAACAACCAATTGAAGTTAGCACACCAGAAGTGACAACACCTAATCATGAATCAAAAAAGAGTGATATTCCTAACACCCAAAACCATCCATCAGAAGAAGAAACGTTAGTTCCTATACCTAACCCAAATCCTATCAGACAATATCACAATGTAGACATCAACATTCCTTCCACAAGTCATACTTTCCACAATACAACATCCGAACCAGAGGCGATTCAACTTCGTCGAAGCACCCGCAACCGGAAAATTCCAAGCCGTTACTTAGAAGAATGAAATTTCTCTTAAGGCCGGAGGAAATGAAGAATATGGTACATAATTCATATGTGAATAACATAACACACACACACATACACGGACACACACACATACACCGACACACACACACTTACAATAAGAGACGCCAACATAGAACACACATGATTTGTACTTACTTCATATTCATTAAAGATTACTGTGTTAATTATCAATTGTGTTTAGTTATGACTAAGTAGTAAATAGCCATCCATCTCGTAAACATAACAAATTCAAAATTGTATTAGTTATTCATTTTGTTTTAAAAATGATGTACTATAAATTGCTTCCTATTAAATCTCGTATCAATGATGAAAAGCGGTTTACAAAATTTAAAGAATGATGCAAAAAAAAATAACTTTAGGTTGTATCAGTCAATATTGTAATTTATATATATACATTTTCAATGTATATTTACAATTACAACATTCTAATTTGTCGGTGATTATTTTATGTTTAATTTATTTGTCTTGTAATTGATAATTAGATTTCACTTTTTTAATTTGAATTAGACATAAAATTAGAATTAACCATCTTCAAAAAGTGAAATTGCACTAAACAGGGCAACAGCAATAACCAACAACCAACTAATTAAGATATATCATCTCGTTGACAACAACAGTGTTTATCAGTGATACTGATAAGTAGAGCTGAGGATGTTTGCGGTATAACCATGGTTATATCATGTAACCATAGTAAATTACTATGGTTACATGATATAACCATGGTTATACCGCAAACATCCTCAGCTCTACTGATAAGTATTGGTGAAGAAAGGATATTACCTTATCCTTCAAAATGCCCAAATAAATACACATGAAAAATATTAATTGTTTGTAGGAAATTGTAGTTGTTTAAATCTTTATATAACGTGTGTATAAATTGTCGTAAAAGCTACACGCAGCGACGTTCTTCGTTTGGTTCTGAATAAAAAATCTTAATGTTAAAATGTCGTATCATGCTTCGTTTGTTTTCACGGGGTTCTTGAAGTTCAGACTTTTAGTGCGTAACTAACCTTTGCTCTTCGATATCTGTTAATAGAGATAGATGCAATTTAGTTTAAAGAAAAAATTTTTACTAGTATTATTTCGTAAACGTTTTCTTTTTGATTTAAAAGCTTGTTTTAAACATTTATTCATTAACGTACTTTCACGAAAAACACATTTGGCAACGTTGTAGAACAATAAGTTTGTATTTTAAAGTGAGTTCAATTAAAATCATTACTGTCAAATTTTGACATTTACGAATTTACGAAGCATGATACGACATTTTAACATTAAGATTTTTTATTCAGAACCAAACGAAGAATGTAACTTTGTGTAACGTGTAACTTTGCGACAATTTATACACACCTTGTATAGCATTGGAGCATTTTTGTTTACCCGTCATTGTTGATCGTATTTTTGTTGATATTCTCCATATGTTCTTGGGATCTGATGAATAATCCCGTTTGCCATATAAAGACATTCATTATTATAGCCCATCCTCGAAGTGTAAAACAAAATGAAGATGGACATAAAACTGTTATCTGCGATTGTGCTGTAACTTTTTTAGTTTTTGGCAAAATATCCTGTGATCACAACGTAGCCCTTGGCGCATTTGAATGTCACCTTAATCAGGTAAATCAACTAAAATCCGAAAAGCCGCCAATAGGTTTGACAAAAGATATTGGGAATAGAAAAGAAATTTGTTCAAACAAGGTATGATACTCCATTGGTTACTTTGAATAATGCAAATTTGATTAAAACCCTTGACCTGATGAGGCTTGGTTTCACTTGTCAAGTTATGTCAACACAAGAGACTACTGCATTTTGTCAATAGATGCTCATTATTTTTTTGAAACACCTTCATCTGATAAAAAATTGCCTGCAGATTGCAATTAGCAGAGATGAATTATAAGACTTAATTTTATTTGTATGATAAATTTTCATCATTATAGATAAATTATTTTGGAGCCTATTTATGAATCGATAGCATCACACATAAATATAATCGATTATAAATAACAATTTTATAAGTAATGGTTTATAGCCAAAGGCTTCACCAGCCTTGACACTTTCGGATTTCTTCCTGTTTGAACATTGAAAGAATACATATAGTATTTAAAACCAAGTTCATAATTTAGACGAATGTTGCATTGATGCCAATTTAAGTATTCCAATGCCAATTGTGGCCACTTGAAATTGCTCATATGGTATAAACTTAATTTAATAAACCATTAGACACGTATGTTATCATATTAATACGAATATTGAAAGGAGACAAAAAATTAAACTAATATGTTATGCAAAGGTTCATTTGTTGGTATCAGAGGCAAGAATAGAAAATGTTGTATACTAAGCTATTCAAATCCAATTGTCAAACTTAGGAAGTATTGATTAGTTTCATAGACAAAAATCAGTGGCATATGGTTCATATTTGAATAAAAAGACTGTATACTAGGGTGGAGCTATAATGTATGAATAAAAAAAAATTTTGGTTTTTTAAAATGGTATAGCGATATAAAGTTGCATTTCAATGAGTAAATTAAACGTACGAAATATTACCTATTTGTAATGATGTTTTGAGGTGCCCCAACACAATTGAAAATTTAAAAAAAATTACCTATTTTTCATATTGTGATCAAACTATATATTTTATTTGTTAGGTCAATATCTTATATTTTTTATACAGATTTAAAGAAGCGAGATACAAGAAATAATGGTAAACTAGATAATTATTCAGAAATACAATAATTTTATATTAAATTGTTTTTTTGTATCAAAAGTAGGCATTAGTTGACGTGATAGTAGCCTTGCCCTGATGAAACCGTCTCGTTTATTTTTTCCACAAACTGCACTTGAAGCTTCTGTCACCACTTTGATGCAGCGCTCAACGGCTTGAGTATGGAATGGAAAATCTTTAATTTTTTGACATGTGCCGAGACCGTCTTTGACAATGGCTTTCAAGTCGTCATTAGATAAATTTAAAGTCAGAGGTGGCTCAGTTATCTCACAGTCTCGCCACGTTATAATGTCGGTATAATCTTCAGCATCGAAATTAAATGAAGGCAGTTTAAACGTTCAAAGTCCTGGAGCTTTCTCACTTCTTGCTTTTAAAATTCGTCGATATGCTAGATCTCGTATGATTTCCCTATCATCTCCAAGCATAGAAATCCATTTCGTTGGATTACCTTGTCAATGACCTTCTTCATATCGGCGTTCAAATAGCGACTCAGACTAATTGTTTGCCACTGGCGCTTAGCTCCGTTTATACACGACGGATTACATTTTATTCTAAACCACATCGGACCATAAACTCTCATCACGTACGTGGCTAATATCACCAATTTTTCTTCAGGGTCCGGTTTAGTAGCATATAATCTTAGAATTCGATTTGCTGTTGTAAGCCATCTAGAGTGGTTGAGAGATCCAGGTTCAATGTTAGCTAAATCTGAAGAAAAAACGCCAGTGCTGATAGCGATCATAATATCGTACAGATATTTTTGGTCGGTACTCAAATCACCCCTGGAAATTTGAGGTAATATTGTAGGAATGGCGTTGAATTCGACTATTGGCATTGTTTCACATTT
This sequence comes from Melolontha melolontha, assembly GCA_935421215.2. Classification (NCBI taxonomy): domain Eukaryota; kingdom Metazoa; phylum Arthropoda; class Insecta; order Coleoptera; family Scarabaeidae; genus Melolontha; species Melolontha melolontha. Next base: position 116,608,745 of record OW285243.1, on the reverse strand, counting down.
TTGTAACTGATATCCAATGGCACCTGAAAAGCATTTAGGCCCTGTAGTTTTTCCGTCCAAATGTAACAACAGATGTCGCAGTGGTAATTCATTGGAATGCAACTGGCAGATAAACCACTGTAATGGTTTATTCAGTTCTTCATCCATCAAACGAATAATACCAGCTTTAAAACCTGTGTTTACTACTGTTCCATCGCAACCAACAACAACTATTTCACTGAGTTTCACCGATTTGGATTTCAAGTGAGTTAATATAGTATCTTTAATACATTTAGCAGTTCCCATCTCACATCTGACATACCCGAAATAGTCGCTTCCTGGCTCTGATAAAATCTAAAGACGCGTAAAGAATGCGAACAACACGGTTTCTCAAAATCAGTTATCTCTCTGTTACGCGATAAACTTTTTTGTTTTCTTTCTTCTTTTTTCCTATTTTTTATAGTTTCAACCACATCTACACCGCCTATGACCATTTTTCTTGTTGTTCTTTGATCGAGTAAAAAATTTATTTCTTCCTTGGGAACACGACTGCCTTTTAAACAATTACAATTTGAGAAAAGTTTACATTTGCAACTTGCAAACATCAAATAATCTGTGGGACTCAGTTATAAATCTATTGATCTTTTCTTCGTAATTTTTGTTTGTTTGACGACCTTTATAAGGTTTCATTAAGATTCTAAATTTGTCATGGTAGGAACGAATAAGTTGTAGAATTCTCTTAACACTAACAGTTGGCAGCGAAGCTTTTTGCCAAATTTCTAAAACTTCTTGAGCCAATATTTCGGATATGTCATGAACGGTTGGCTCTTTTACTGTTTTATTGGGCTTTAATTCATTTTTAATGAATAGGTAATTTTTCATAACGTCATTATAAGTTGGTAATTGAGATACTGGTAACTTCTCTGGTAATCCAAACACAGCACAGGTCATCATTTGTCGTGTTTTGACTTGAGACATTTTACTGTAATAAAGATATATAATATGTGCTAAAGTATTACAATAATATCTGAAACCTAAATAGGAAATTGAATATACTACTTACATGAGTCTTATTTCTTGATCTCAGACGTAAAATTCAAAGGGTATCACAAGTGAAATAGTACTCACGCGGTTGATTATAGCGTTCGAATAACGTTTTAGGAGAGTCGCGAAATCGTCTCCACGTGCTTCAACACCCACGCGTCTTAATACGCTCGCTTCCGATTATATTTTTCTATCTTATACTAACTGCGCAACACTCAGTGTGTAATTTAGCGTTCATTAAATATTTTTGATTTTTCGACTAAATTCATGAATTTTGCCAAACTTAATAATGTCGGGGGCACCTCTAAATATATCATGTGCGAAATGAAATTTTCTGTGTATATTTGGGAGATAATAGAGCAACTTTTTACAGGTATTCCAAAGCTATTGCTAAATTAAAAAAAAATCGCTCCACCCTACTGTATACCTCAATTTTGCATGTAATATGACAAACCATTCTTAAAACTTGCACGGTTTTTATGGAAGGTTATCATATTTGTAATAGAATCAGTCTAGAATTGTAAAATAATAATGTATTGCATTTATTATACAATTTGGATAAAACAAAATTAGAAAGCTTTTACATTAAATCATCTTAATTTCTTAAATAATTAAATGTAAGTCCATTTATAAAATATGTATTTAGAAAGATTTTATTTCAACGTATTTATATTTAAGTATAAACAATATAGCCAAAAATAAAGTCAAAAACATAAAGAAATCATTCACTCATTTCCTCTATTTCTTCTTCCTCGTCCTCCTCATCACTTGTAACATCTGCATCATGTACCTGCTGTTCACATTTAGGACAATTGCATTTAAATAGGTAATTTTCAGATAATTCTTTATTGCGAGAATGGCGAGATCTTTGCAGCGTACATTCATCTAAGTAACTGATACAAATTTCGTCATCTGTTTTAATATCTGTCAAAGCTACCAGAGATAATCTGCTATTGTTATGCAAATATGTAGGTTCCGCGTTTGGCACACAGCTATGATTACAAGCACTTTGCAGGGAAAATAGTGCTACTCCCTCGTTATTTAGAAAATTACCAGAGTGTTTGTCCATATCTTCATATAAATTATCAATAAATTGGTCGAGTTTTTGTTTTTCTTCTTCTGGAAGTGGTAATTCGGAACTTCTTGTCACCCATTGACTAACGGCGCTTGTGCCAACACCTTGACCGTTAGTACCTGCGTAAAAAGTATATTCATTTGTAAAAATTAGATTCAGATTTTAATTTAAAAAAGATATACCTATTAAAGCAATTAAGCTTTGGAATCCTTCTTGTGTCAAAAAATGAGAAACACCATCTGGATTTATAGCCTGTACGAGTAGTCCGTGTAAAACTGATATCTGACTTGCAAATTTTGCACCTAAAAATTTATGAGCCAATTGAGAATCTTCATTAACAGTTCTATGACAAAACTGTGAAAATTGGGACTGGATATGTTCCCTATTAACTGATTGTTGGATTGTAGCCAATATTCGAGGTATCAACATAATGGTACTAGTTTCAGGTGGATAATGCATCTGTCTGAAGTAGATAATAATTTTTACCAGTAAGAAAATAATATACAAAACTTACTTCCACACTTCATTTAATTGGTACAGAGGATGATCTTGCAAAGAATCTTTCTTTTGAAAACATAATGTTCGATGATACTGATTATATGCTGTTATTTGACATCCAGAATTACAATAATTAATACCACATAACGTACAAGAGACTATAGAGCTTTTATCAGTGTTACAGCATTCTGGATATGGAAGTACTAATTCTGGGTTTGCTGATAGACGTCGTGCATTTTCTTCAGCTGATTCTAGAGGTCTAAAAAGTATAGCGTATTAACTATAGTTTCTGTAAAATTTAACTCACCTTAAACAATGATCGCATGCTTTATAGCCATAAGCAGCATTCCATGAAAATTGACAGCAAACTAAAGGGTCTTCTTCAAATATAACAGTACCAGCATTAAAATCTCTTTTAGCATATAAACCTTTACCCTAAATGTTTAAACTTAGTACAAATGCAATATTAAGTTTTATTTTTACCTTAACATTATCTACACGTATTTCAATATCCATTTCCAAACTTTTTGCAATATTTTTAGGGCAATATGTTTATTACATGCATGTTCAAGATAAAGTTAGGTTAGAATATTTTATCTAAGATTAACTTAAGTACAGTTAGAAAATTTGTATACAAATTAATTAAGTTTTGAATAAAAAGTTTATTATCTTTAATTCATATTTATGTATTATCTTAATATGAAAACAATTATTCCATAATTTAAACTGACAGTTGTAATAGTTTTATTATAGAACACTTCAGCTTCAGATATGTATAAAGTTTTGAAATTATGATAGCATGGCTTTGAAAGTAATTACTACGTATTAAAAAATAAATACCCGTAAGTTTACAAAATATTAATAATGTCTTGTATGTAAGATACGTTTTTAATTTAAATTTTAAGAAATATATATTTATGGACGACATCTTGCGTTGAGTAAGTTAATATGATCGTTTGTGAATATATTGCATGTTAGAGATCTTTACGAAATTTTATTGAACGTAACATATTTAAGCATATTGTATGGACTTAAATAAGATTGTGGTTTACAAATATTTTATTTTGAGTGATATATTCATACATAATGAAAGAAAAAATAGTATTTGTTACCGTAGGTACAACACAATTTAGTGAATTAATAGAAACAGTATCAAAACCAGAAATATTAGATACTTTAAGAAACCTGGGATACACACTAATTCAATTTCAAACTGGTACAGGATCTTTTACTAAAACTACACATTCCAATTTAAATCTATTGTATGATAAATATTTCGAAGATTTTGAAAAGCAGATTATGATGGCTGATTTGGTTATAAGTCATGCAGGGGCTGGCACTTGCCTAGAAGTGTTGCAGGCTCAGAAACCATTAATTGTAGTTATTAATGAAAATTTAATGAATAATCACCAATTAGAATTGGCAGAGCAACTACAAAATGATGGTTATCTATATTTTTGTACTTGTGATACATTGAAAACTACATTGTTTAAAGATTTAAATCAATTAAAATTATATCCTACACCTCAAGAAAACTTATTTAGCAATTATTTAGATAAGTGTATGGGATTTATATAACAAAATAATAAAAAGAAAATTTTATTGTAAGAAAAATTATACAAAACAAATTTTAAATAAATTATTGCTTATACTAATTTTTTTGCTTCAAAGAAACTCTTCAAATGTTTCATTTGCCATGCACCCATAATTAATAACACAACAGTTTGTGTGAGAGACCACCATAAAACTCTTGAATTCGTACTTTCACTAGTTTGTCGAAATCTCTCTTCTCGAAACTAAAAAAATAAGCATTAGCCTTTTATTTCATGTAAATATGGTATATGTACTCTTTGATAGTTTTGTTCCTTTTTAATTTGATCTACTTGATCGAGCAATTGTCGTATTCTTAATTGTAATTCTGACAGTTTTTCTTTTTGTACAACGTCGCCATAGTTAATAGCATGTTCTCCTACTTGAATATCCAGATGAACTCGTAATTGAGAACCACTAAACCATGCAGTACTATTTGAGTACATACAAATTACGTGTTCGCCAGGTGTGTGTGATGTGAACGAGATTCTACCTTCAGAACTATATACTCGAGATAATATTAATTTATCATCTGGATCTCTAACTTCTACATGCATGCCAATGCCGGGGGAAGATGGCATGAATCCACCACTTCTCGGATCATATAATTCTACTTTATAATTCACTAACGAAGAAAAGAACATAACATGTGAAATTTTTTCATGAGAGAGGTTATGTTACCTATAACTGATGTTTCGTCCGGAATTTCTTCAATGAAACATTTTCTCTCAGTTTCTGCTATGTGAAAATATAAACCATTTGCAAAAGTACAATATAGAAGAGCTAGAAACAGAGAAATGTACTTATCCATATTTATTTATATCGCTGTCAGACACGTCACTGAATCTCTCACTTGCTCTCACATATTGGCATTAGAATTAGAATATGTACTGCCAATAGGGAAAAATAAAAATTACTTATAAGAATTTAAATAAGAGTATGGAGTACTATCAAGTTTTAATTGATACATATTTAAATTGGAGTACGTTTCTGGTAAATCTTAGTTATTCCAGTGTTTTGGCTGTACTTAGAAAATTATATAGTGATAATTACGTTGGTGTTGCATATATTGACGGTGGTTTGACCGAATAATATCAAAATGTGTTCAATTATGAAACAACTTAATATAAAACTATAGTTTACAATTTTAAATTCGATTACATGTTTTTTCTATTCTTGTTTATGTTTTTTTAATGTTTATTAATAAAGAAAAACTTTAAACAAACTTTTGAATAAACTACATATGTACCATTGACCCAATTATGGATTAAAATCTACATAATTTCCTCTGCTATTTACAAATGAAAGTGTTTTAGCTTTAAATGTAAATGATAAGAAGAAAAGCATATACGTAATCGATTTGCAGAAAGTATTGGTTATAGTAAGAAAAATTATAACTGTTATTACGTAAAATATTAAATTTAGGGCGAAGAAATAAAATAATTCATATAAATCGTTGAGTAAAAATTATTTTATACATACTGGAAATACCAAGTCGCTTCTATTGTGCCATCCTGGTTTTCGCATTTTTGATAGAATCTTATATTGATTACATGTAGGTTATAGTTTCTATAAATGTTAAATCTTAAATTAGTATAACAAATGTTATATTTGGAAATTCAATCTGTAGATAATTTATTTTAGTGGTTATTTTTTATTTTAAAATTAAAAAAAAAATAAACAAAAATTCGGTTTTAATATAAAGGACGAAACATTATTTGCTCGTTGGGGATATAGCTCAGTGGTAGAGCATTCGACTGCAGATCGAAGGGTCCCCGGTTCAATCCCGGGTGTCCCCTTACACAGGATTTTTTATCATGTAATAATTTAAAGAAATAAAACTCACTCTGAAAAGATCAATTTACGTTTTTAATAAACGTTACTTGGAAAATCACAGAAAAACTTGTTCTAGATGGCATTAAAAAAAAGTTTTTACGGCACCTCCACCAAGAAAATGAGCAAGTTAAATGGTACGCTACAGCATATACGAGCGTGACGCGAGAGTTGACTTTTCGTTGAAATACTTATTTTAGAGTAAAAAATATATTTTATTTTTCAACATACGAGGTCTGATCAAAAAATACGGTGAATGAATTTTTATAGCAGTAAAAGTGTTGACGTTACATTTATACGAAATAATAAATCCGATAGCATGATTCGTTGAAACAGTCAGTGCTAGGTTAGAACAACAAATATGAAAAAGAATATAAGAACTTTGAAGATTGGTGCAGTGACAAAAAAAGTAGTTAATATAATTGAGAAAATTTTGTTAGCGAACTTTAGTGGTAAAGCCGAAATAGAAAAGCCGTCTTCTTTGGACATTGAGGTATTTCAATGAAGAAAAATATAGACATCAGTAAATATATCCAGTTATTGGCGTTTTTGAAGAGAAAAAGTGATGGTTACAGGCCGCAGAAATCCAGTGTTTTTATTAGAGCTGATATACAAAAATTTCTAATAGAAGTTAGTGATTATACAGGCTGATTCATTTTCGGCCCTCACCATGGGGATCTCTCTTATTATTGGAGATAGAATATAGGTTTAAATTTGGCAAAGTCGTTAAATTTTGTGTTTGTTATAAATCCGTAAAGAAAATAGACCTGTGACAAATGACCTTCGTTATTAAAAAAAAAAACGCGAAAACCCCATTTTCTTCTTTTACCTGTAGCACCGACATTTGACCTTGTAGAGAAAAAATCAAAACACATCCTTTTGGCCATTTCTAAACCTCTATCCAGTGGTGTACTCTAAATTTTTATACGACGTTTCGTTTCCTTCTGGCCATCATCAACTATCTAATTTCATATAGGCGCCATATTGGATTTAAACATCTTCAGAAAGAGTTTTTTTTTCTGATTTCAACCATGTACCACATGCTGACTATAGTTTTTGACATTAGGTTTTATTTGAAAGAATAAATTATAAGATTAAATAAGGTAGCCTTTGGAATTTCAATCTGTCAAACATTTCATTTATTGTTCATTAATAATACAAAAATGTCATACACTAACGAAGAGAAACGAGATATGATAAGTATTTTTTATTCTTTAAAACGAAATTCTACAGTAGCGAGTAAGAGAGTACAAGATAACAAAAACATTAATAAAAATACATAGAAAAGTAAACAATAAACAATTACAGTAAATGTTCAATTATCTGGCCATCTTCGGTAATGCACAATTGGGCACGCCTTCTGGCATTTTGTACTGCCCTTTGTATAGTTCTTCTAGGAACTGCATCGAAGGCATTCTGAAGTCTGTTTCGTAATTCTTCAATGTTTTGTGGCGCATCTAATTTATAAATATTATTTTTAGCGTATCCCCATAAAAAAAAATCTAGCGGCGTTAAATCAGGTGATCTCGCAGGCCATTCAACAACTCCCCTACTTCCAATCCAACGGTTTGCGAACTCTTGATTTAAGAAATTTCTAACAACAGCTGCATTGTGTGCTGGTGCGCCATCTTGTTGCCACCATAAATATTGTAATTGATTTAATGGGATATTGTCGTCAAGATAGTCAGATACATATGTACGTAAAATGTTTAAATATCTTTCTCCATTTAAATGTTCTTCATACATAACTGGTCCTAAGAGACGATTTGCCAAAATACCCATCCAAACGTTTATTCCAAAACGATGTTGTGGTCTTCTAGCCCTGTTTAGTCGGGGATTTGGTACTGCCCAATAGTGCTCCGTATTTCTGTTGAACATTCCAGAATTCGTAAATTTTGTTTCATCTGACCAGATGATGTTGCTTAAAAAATTTTCGTCATTTTCTATCCTTCCCATTAATCAATTACAATATTCTAGCCTTCTCAAATTATCTCCAGGCAGTAAAGAGTGACTAACATGGATCCTGTATGGTTTAAACCTACTTTTATGTAAAGTTCTCCAAACTCTGGACTGGCACAAATTTAATTCTGATGCTACTTCGCGTGTGGAAATTGATGGATTATTATTTATCTATAAAAATACAAGATTAACATGAAATTTTAAAACACGCTTTTAATTTACCATTCGTAAAATATCTTGTCGATTTTCATTTAAATTCCTGTTGTCTTGACCATTACGCGGCTTAGTAAACGATCCATTCTCGACCAAATTTCTGTCGATATCTAGAAAAATGGTACGATGAGGCTGTTGTTGTTCTAGATATAATTGTAGATATCTTGTACTCGCTACTGTTGAATTTCGGTTCGTAGAATAAAAAATACTTATCACATCTCGTTTCTCTTCGTTAGTGTATGACATTTTTGTATTATTAATGAACAATAAATGAAATGTTTGACAGATTGAAATTCCATGGCTACCTTATTTAATCTTATAATTTATTCTTTCAAATAAAACCTAATGTCAAAAACTTTAGTCAGCATGTGGTACATGGTTGAAATCAGAAAAAAAACTCTTTCTGAAGATGTCTAAACCCAATATGGCGCCTATAAGAAATTAGATAGTTGATGATGGCCAGAAAGAAACGAAACGTCGTATAAAAATTTAGAGTACACCACTGGATAGAGGTTTAGAAATGGAACAAGGATGTGTTTTTATTTTTTCTCTACAAGGCCAAATGTCGGTGCTACAGGTAAAAGAAGAAAATGGGGTTTTCGCGTTTTTTTTTTAAATAACGAAGGTCATTTGTCACAGGTCTATTTTCTTTACGGATTTACGACATACAAACCCTAATGAGACATGGTGGGTGAAAGTTGAGTAGCGTTGCGAAGGGTTATGTACAAACCTCTTTAAAGAAGAAGAATAAATAATATAACCTGTCAAATTTTTGAAGGAAAAACCTATAGTATTTATAATAGTAACAATTCCGTTGAAAGCAATAATTCGCTTCTTCTTCTGCTGGAACAAACTTATCTAATTGTAAGAAATTTGTTATTAAAATTTATAATAAGTAAAGTTTGAAATAAACAATTTTCATGAGTTAATTTTTATTACTTTCAATAATTTCAATGCACTTACCGTTTTACCGCACTAGTACTGTAAAGTAACTCATTACCACACTAGTGCGGTAAAGTATCTCATTATGACATTTGATGAGATGCCGTAAAGTTTGACATTGTACAATGATAGTAGATAAATACTGTGACAACACTGCATAGACGACATCAATACATACTCTTATCAATGTAATGTCAGAAGTAATTGAATTTTCGTGAATGTCTGTCGATTGGTTTTTAAACGAATCTGAGTTGCTTGAAAATACCAGGAATCCGCAGGACGGGTGGTGTTTTCTTGAAGCAACTCAGTTTAGCTTAGAAATTGGAGCCAGACTTATCTCGTAAAAATTTTGCTAGACTATTCCACGAATAATAATAATAAACATTTATTATAACTAGTAAGTATTTATTATAACTAGGGTTCGGATTATATGCAAAATATGCTTTTTTTAATTGCTTTATTTCATTCAAAAAACATTAAATAAACGCAGAAAACTCGTAATTTTGTTGATATACCTTTTAACAACAAAATAATGAGTTTTCTGGGTTTATTTAATGTTTTTTGAATGAAATAAGGCAATTGAAAAAGCTATTAAACATTTATTATAAGTCACAATGCACAATTTATTAATATAAGCAACAAAATTTAACATTATCTTTAACTATAATTATTATAAATGATGCAATTATAGAAATTTTGGATAGTAACACCGTTCTTCGGACATAATTTATTGTTTTAATAAATGCCAGTCTTTCAGTACTATTTTCTTTGTATAATTTGTAGTTGCGTTCTACGCAAAACGTTATAAATTGTCGCCATATATAAGATTTCGATTTTGTTGTATTTATTGGTACATTCTCGTTAATTTTCTGGTTAATAATTTCATTTGAATTTACACCAAAGCGATTTATTTTGATGTTTATAAATACAATTTGTCATTTACAGGTTATGTTCAACAAATATCATTTTATTGCATCAAATGTAAACAAAACAATAGATGCGATATAACCTAAATGTCAAAATAATTTTTGTAAATTTCGCAATCTGTCCATAACACGCGAGTTGTTTACATGCAAATAACATAAATGGCGTATAACCATGGAATAACTCGATTGTATCTTGTGGATATTTTATTACTTATAGTAATTGTATATTTGTTAGACCGAAATTTCTATCAATTCTATAATACACATTTTTCTAAATGATATCAATACACGGACAGTTGTATAATGGCAGATTCGAATTAAATTTTCTAAAAAAAATCATACATTCGACGCTTTTGTTAAGTTGCCAAGTAAATGATGAAATAAACTGGATTGGATAACGAACCCTGCATTAAAATAAAAAGTATGTAGATCAACTCTATATTACATTCAATACATATTAGGTAAATTAAGATTTACACTAATTATTTTCTTTACTAGTAACGTACAACTGGATAATTCCTAAAATTTTCCTTAATTTCGGTAAGCTTTCAACTTTCAAAATACCCGCTTAATCTTTAAGAATGTTTAATGTTACACCATAAAAATAAACAGCACGAAAACTGGTTTAGAAAATTGTTATTTAACTCTATCAAGGTGATTTGCAATTTTAAAATGAATCAAAGGTTTCTTGCTAACCGCTCAAGCACCAACCTTTCTTTCTCTTATTCTCAGACTACAGGAAAAATATGTTTAAATAATTGAGCATGTATCATAATGCAGCGCGAATTTAAAAGAATCATAAACGTGATGTCAAGTGCTTACGTAAATTCGCTTTAAAATGAACGGGAAAAAAAGGACTTCTGTTTTCCGTTTGTCAACCTAATGAAATATCAAACATGTGTTCATTTGTATATTTGCAACTAGAATAGTGTTATTCATTTCAGATACACGCATTACTTATCTGGATATGGAGACAATTATGGGTATGTGTATTTTATAATTAATTATTGCATGTATTTATAAACGATTTGTGTATGTTAGACAATAATTACTTTGTAATTTGCATGCCTTAAAATTCAATTCAAATGTTATATACTAAGGTCTTTTATATTCAATGCGTGTTATTGCAGTAAAATATATGAGAACGTATTTGTGCGGATGAAGCATTGCTACTTGGTAATTCTAATGTTATGCTAATAACAATCGTTTTGAAAAACAAGGTTTTAAAAAGGTAATTTGCATGTTGTCATTGGCTCGAATAGAATTTTTAGTTTCCTAATGTTATCTCATTGATTAATGTGCTATAATTGATTTTAATCGATGTCATGTACATAAAAGTCTGTACAGGTACAATTTAAATAATTACAACGTAAAAATTTTAATATATATGTAGATGGATAATCCTAATATGTCACGAAACAATAATAAAAGTTATTTTGGCTAATTTGCTACTATAACAACGCCGTTAAAATATCGAAAACGATGCGTTTCTAAACCACATACATAGTCATATCGAGCGAGACACAAAATTTGTACCTTTGTATCCTACGACTGAGATAGACATATAAGTCACGTATGGAGCTTAGAGAATTGACGTAAATAATCATAAATCAAATTGATAAGTTACTATTTAACCTATTACTAATAGTACGAAATGTAGGTTAGATCACTTAATCAATCTAAGACATAACTGATTTAATCCATGGCATACTCTGAAAACCTTTTTTGTGGCTCACTGCTTATGATAACACTGGTCAACACAGTTTTATTTTGTAAGAACCCAAATTGAACTTCTACAAGAAGATAAAAAATTTGAAGAAACCATAAGTGACTTAGAGCACATGCTTAACATGTGAAATGTATTACGTTCAATGCAACTAGATATTAGCACAACTAAGGACTTAGAAAAATGTTACTCAAAAATTTGCAAATTACAACTATTTTACGCATTACTATGATATTTATTTTAAAAGTCTAGTGTTATTTGTGTATTTTCGATCAAGCAAAAACTTAAAGTCTTTCTTTGGAGACTGTGGTTAAGTAAAAACTCAAATTACTAATCGTATCCTAAATACGTTTTCGACAACTAAGTTGTCATCATCAGTAGGTAAAAATCACTAATCAAAGTGTCGCACATGGGGCACAGTAAAGCTAAAACACACATGAAAACGCAGCAACTTTACATGGCGTCCAAGCAAAAACTTTTATAAAGAATGTTTTTTTTTTCATAAATCTACAATAAAAATGTTTTTCCTATTGGGGCACCTATCCGGCAACACAGTGTATATACACAAACTAATAGAAATGTCTGTGATGCATTTCATTCAAACTTCAACTGCAATTTCATTATGAAACAGACATGTAAATAATTTACATATCTGTAACTGTATACTTGGACAATACCACGTATTTTCAGCATTTACTTCTGCTTAAGACAATGTTTCTGCCATCTATAGGCGTCGTCAGTTAAGCTAGTGAAGCAATGTATACAATTGATACAAATCTTTATAAATAGAGCTGTATCTGTATATGCCATTAAGCCGAAATCTCTTACTAGATAAAGCAAATTTCATCCTTTAAGGTGGCACTTATTTAATAAGTGACATCTGACGGACGAAAGAGACTTTGCCGAAAAAAGGGGTCTTTCGTTTGACCAGCTATGCTGATACGAAAAACGAAACAATACGGGTTGTCCATAAATAAGCCAGATGGCGGTAAATATACAAAAAAGGTTTTAAATATATCTATACGTTAATATGCACGTATAACGCTTTTGTTTCATTATGAAACAGACATGTAAATAATTTACATATCTGTAACTATGCACATGGACAAAACCCCTCGTATTTTCAGCTGGTCAAACGAAAGACCCCTTTTTTCGGCAAAGTCTCTTTCGTCCGTCAGATGTCACTTATTAAATAAGTGCCACCTTATAGGATGAAATTTGCTTTATTTAGTAAGGGATTTCGGCTTAATGTCATATACAGGTACAGATCTATAGTTCATAAAGTATAAGTTTTCAGTTCAAGGTCAAATTCGAAGCATATGATTCAAATCAGTACTGCAGAGTCAAATGAAGTCAGTATTCAATCGCGGAAACAACCGTTTGTCATCATAAAATATAAACGTCATGTTTCAATATTGTCAAAATTTTAGTATGTTACTTGCAATATAACCAAAGAAAGCATATTCATAACCTACATGTCAAAATAATAATAATGAGTAAAGTGGGAACATTAATAGTTCAAAAGTATTCTTTCTTTTCTAGTTCTGTATAAATATATTCTATCCAAGAAAACTATGCCGAAATTATTACTTTAATATTTGAACAAATTATTTTAAATGTTATTTATAATTATAAACTCACGAAAATATTCGATCAAAAATTTATTTAAAAGGAAATATTTCAAGTCATATCAATAGTGAAATGAGGTATTGAAAAGATCTTTAGTGTTAAAAATGTTTGCATTATTAAGAATGACATACCTACCAAAATCATTTTCTTGCACTATATCTGGGTTAAGAAGATTGGGAATGTATTAATTTGATGAATAATTTAGATTTCTACTTAACTTATATATTGTTTATATTTTAAATAAATTTAAATATATTGGAAAAGAATGTAAAAGTTATGTTTGTAACTCTTTGAAAAAGAATTAAAACCTTTTGAAAGTTGTAAATATATGTTGTCAAATTACATTTATAAAATTATACATAAAATAAACATTTATATAGTCTACATTTAATATTTTATTGTTTCTTAAGAAAATAATGGTATAATAATACAATCCTAATCCATATTATTCTTTATTAGATGAAGATAATATTTAACAAACACATGAGGATTTTCTGATAACTACATTTGATAATTTTGCAGGTTAGTACACTACCTATAAGAAAAAAACAAACTTCATTCATATAAAACTTTGCCACGAGATCTTTATCATGTAATGTTTCGTTGAACCAGTGGCAGTAATTTCTTCGCTGCTTTATATTATGTGCATGCAAATGATACACATTGATGATTTTTATGGCAGTATTAATGTAACCATATTAAACTTCTACAAAATATAAATACAAAAATATTTTGTCAAAATAAGATAGTTACCTGCTTATTAATGTTTAGTGAACTTTTATAGAAGTAAACTTCCCTGTTTCATCCAAATAAAACCTCAAAAATATTACTTGCATTATTTGCAATAGGTATGTTATTTTTAATGTAAATGGAGTATATATTACAAAAATGAATGAAAACTAGTCAGTTTTTGATTCTGACTCAAAACTTGAGTCATTTACATTATTATTGGAGCAATCTCTGCCCTATCAAGAAATTGCTTCTTCTCATGCCATTTTTTAATTAAATTTTCCGTATGCCTAGCACAATTATATCAAGTAATTTCATCACACTGTTGCAAAGCTTCATTCCACATTTCTTTAACTCTTTCATCTGAATAACCATTTCTTCCAATATTTGAATTATAATAGTTTTTAACCTTAGTCCAAATCATTTCAATTGCGTTCAAGTCACAATGGTACTGAGGTAATCTTAAAACTTCATGTCCATTCACATTATTTCACTTATAATAAATATCTTCTCTTCTTTAGGATATTTTACTAATTGAATTAATTCATTCTTAGTCATTGCAGGTGAATAGCTTCCATCTTTTTTTCTCAACCATTCCATAATTTCTGTTTTTTTGAGGAGGTATTTGGTTGTTTATTTTGACTAGCGCTATGATAAGGAGCATTATCTATTATTATAAGTGATGGTACCTCAAGATTTGGTATAAGCTGATCATTTACTCATTGCTTAAAGGAGTCACCATTCATTTCTCCATGGTAATCACCAGTGATTGTTTTTGATGGAAAAATCAGACTAACTCCTTTAATGAAGCCATTTTCTGTGCCAATATGTATAATAATAAACCGTTTACCATCATAGTCTTTGGGTTTCCTAACACTTTTTATATTCTAGTTGGAACTTTTCAATGCACGGCATTCCTCGAAGACGGACATTGCTTTTCATTTCTATACTTTCTGTATATATAGTTAACATTTGGAACCTACTGCAAGTGAGAATTAATGAATATTAAATCTCATTCTTACATGTTTGTCGGATTGTAGTTATGAACGCATCACATAAGTCGACATTTACATGTAAGAATTAGATTTAATATTCATTAATTCTCACTTGCAGTAGGTTCCAAATGTTAACTATATATACAGAAAGTATAGAAATGAAAAGCAATGTCCGTCTTCGAGGAATGCCGTGCATTGAAAAGTTCCAACTAGAATGAAACGCGTCTGTACGTTTCCCGTTGATTGACTTGTTTTTTTCAGCAATTCTTAATTAACCTAATTACCAGGAAGTTCGTTGTCGCGAAAGGGTGTGTTCTGCATACTGGTACAAACTTAGTTTGTCGGATTGTAGTTATGAACGCATCACATAAGTCGACATTTACATGTAAGAATGAGATTTAATATTCATTAATTCTCACTTGCAGTAGGTTCCAAATGTTAACTATATATACAGAAACTTTTTATATTATCATTTTGCCAGGATTTCATTCTATTCTCTTTCGAAAAGATTCAAATTTCATCAAGGAACATAAACTGACATAAAGTTGAATTTAAGTTATTCATATATTCCCTTAAAAATACATTTCTCATTCAGACTATATTTAATTTCTCTGTGAGCGCTCTCCTGTTACACTCTTTCTTATATTTAAAACCAATATCTTTAAGCAATATTGCTAAAGTAGTTGTACATGTATGAACAAATTCTTTCATAGCCAAAACATTGCTTAAATTTTTTAAAGTAAGATGTTTTTCTGAAAAATTTTAACATGTAATAAATATTTACAATATATTAAAAACATACTTTCTTTATACATGTCATAAACAGTATTTCGAACTTCCATTTTAGTTGCTTCTGCTAAGTCCTTAGTTTTTGGCTTCTTACAAGACCTTTTTTTGCTAGGAGACGGTAAGACTGGATTCTGAATGTTACGATGTTTAATAGTGTAGACCGTTCTACTAGAAATATTAAGGGCTTCTGCTACCCTCTAAAATAAAACTTATTTCATAATACCGCCTTATCTAACTGATTATGTGAATTACCTCATGAACGCGATCGATGGACATAAATGGTCCACCATTCTCCTTTACCTGTTAATAGGCTAATAGGCTGTAAGATTTAATACAAGCTGTTTCGCTTGAGAACCAAGAGGTTTACTTGGCATCTAAGAAATATTCTGTAAAATAAATAGGTTAGAAATGTCAAAGTAATGATCAAACAATTTCGTACTTATTGCCACTAATTGATATTACTATTTATTATCAGTATTGTTCTCAAAAAACCAGATTTTGTAATTTTTGATAAACTAAATATTCAAATTGGAAGAATGCTTAACCTAGAAGTCAGAATACCGGAAACAAAGTCAATAAACAACAATATTGAAATAATTTGACAAGTCGAATATCATAAGACTATCTCCTAGACAACCTATCCTTTTTATTTAATATAATATTTCAAAGACGTACGTCTTAACTCAAAATGACAAACGTCTGTAGTATTACAGCGCGTGTTCATGTGTGTTAGAAAGAGATAAAGTACAATTTGCGGTTCACACTTGGGCAGTACGAACTGAAAACTTATACTTTATGAACTGTATTTATAAAGATTTGTATCATTTGTATACATTGCTTCACTAGCTTAACTGACGACGCCTATAGATGGCAGAAACATATGTCTTAAGCAGAAGAAAATGCTGAAAATACGAGGTATTGTCCAAGTATACAGTTACAGGTATGTAAATTATTTACATGTCTGTTTCATAATGAAACAAAAGCGTTATACGTGCATATTAACGTATAGATATATTTAAAACCTTTTTTGTATAAGCATCTTTTTGTTATTTCTGAACAATTATTTCTCTTAAGCGGTTTATCCATGACCAGGAATTTACAGAACTAATTTATTCAACTGCCAATAATAGATGTAAAACAAATTTTCCTATTAAATTTGTTTCAAAAAGAATATAACTAGCATCATAGATTTCTATAATTAAGAAAGATTCTTAGGTTTTGTATTTTTTGTAAATACATATACATATCTTATTTTATAAAACCGCAACCAAAATTATATTACAAATAAAATATACAAACACGGAGATTGATTCTAAATTATTTTATTTTCAAAACAAAATATGTTAAGAAAGATTATATTAATTTACTAAAAGAAATTGTTACATATATTATAGTTACACAATCATTTTTTTGATCTAGATACAGTACAAAATATTCTATGAGTTATCGTTACAACATAACCTTCAAAAATATATTCAAGTTTGCGAATTCATTGAAACACGCTTCTGCCAACTGTACAATGATGCCAAACAAATTTTTCTCATTACTTGAGATGGATTACGCCGTATAAAAGAAACGAAAATTGTACATTAGTTTCTAAAGAAAAATAAAAGAAATGGAAATTTGTTGACCAGTGTAATTAAAGTGACAAATTCTCAAAATGGCAATCAAAATACGATTTGTCTTACATCAAATTAAAAATTAAAGAAGACTGTATTGTTTATACGTAATTTTTTTTATCAAGGATGTTGTGTTTTTTCCAACCACAAGTTTCAGCAGCAAAATGATAAAATAATTACTAATATTACCATAAATAATCTTCATGACTGTTTCTTAACATTTTATCGAAACTGGGCCACATTTCTATACCATATATATTTCTATACCAATAATATGTTTTAAGAAGAATAATTTATATATTTTTAATTTGTTTATGTCAAAATGATTAAAAGTACCGATTAATTTTTTTAAATTTTGGGTATCCATATTTAATAAATGGCCAAGTTATATGTAATGTATACCGAGTGATTATAAATGATTGCAGCAAATATTTATCTTTTTTGGCTAGAATATTTTGTATAAATATGGATTATACAAAATTTAAATTTTTGACGAATGTGAATTTAAAAATTAGGTAATTTTATTGTTGGTTTCCGTAGTTTAAAAATAAAACAGCTGTCAAATTTAAAGCATCTAGATTCTTATTAATATTTAAAAGGTTTTTATCTGCTTTAATAATTTAAGAACTTAATTTTTGTGGTTCATCATGGCCGTACAATAAACCAATATACTAAAAAGAGTATACCGATGTTATTGGTATACGGATATTATCAGGGAAATTGTCGTGAGTGTATATTAACCATTTCTGGAATTACAAATGAAACAGACATGCAATATACATATCTGTAACTGTACACATGGACTGTGACTGATTTGCATGTCTGTTTCATTTGTAATAAATGCGTAATACGTGCAATAACGTATTGATATACTTAAACCTTTTTGTACATTTCTGGAATAGTTACAGCAAATTACGTTCCGATCATCCGTGCTCATATGGCCACTTTTGAAAACAGAAAATCACTTTCAAATCATTTCAGGAGACGGAACATATTCACGATAATATTTACGTAACTTTCCCTAGGTTTCCTAAATTGACTTTTAACGTAAAAAATAATTATATAATGAAACAGATATGCAAAATACATATCCGTCACTATAAACATGGACAAACACCTCGTATTTTTAGCATTTACTTCTGTTTAATACATATGTTTCAGCCATCTAGGCCTCATCGGTTGAACTAGTGAAGCAATGTGTATACAAATTAATACAGATCTGTTAAACAACGGATCTGTATCTGTATCTACATTTACGCTAAAATCGTCTCCAAGCTATAACCAGTTTCGTTCTATCAGGCGACACCAATTTAATCAGTGACATCTGACGGAAGAAAGCGACTAGGCCAGAAAATGCGATCTTCCGCTCGAATAGCAATGCTATTACGAAAAAAGCGGAAAAATACGTATATTGGTGCTGTCCATTAACACGCGCCAGATGGCGGTAAATATACAAAAAAGGGATATTTATCAATACGTTTTTGCCGTATTACGCAGTTGTTATATAATGAAACAGATATGCAAAATACATATCCGTCACTGTAAACATGGACAAACACCTCGTATTTTTAGCATTTACTTCTGTTCAATACATATGTTTCAGCCATCTAGGCCTCATCGGTTGAACTAGTGAAGCAATGTGTATACAAATTAATACAGATCTGTTAAACAACGGATCTGTATCTGTATCTACATTTACGCTAAAATCGTCTCCAAGCTATAAACAGTTTCGTTCTATCAGGCGACACCAATTTAATCAGTGACATCTGACGGAAGAAAGCGACTAGGCCAGAAAAGGCGATCTTCCGCTCGAATAGCAATGCTATTACGAAAAAAAGATACAGATACAGATCCGTTGTTTAACAGATCTGTATTAATTTGTATACACATTGCTTCACTAGTTCAACCGATGAGGCCTAGATGGCTGAAACATATGTATTGAACAGAAGTAAATGCTAAAAATACGAGGTGTTTGTCCATGTTTACAGTGACGGATATGTATTTTGCATATCTGTTTCATTATATAACAACTGCGTAATACGGCAAAAACGTATTGATAAATATCCCTTTTTTGTGTAAAAAATAATGTTTAATTAACACTGCGACGGAAACAGTTTTTTTTAAATAAGCATAAAACACAACCTATCTGTCAAATTAGTTTGAAATTTTAAGAGTAGACATTAGAAACATGATGGAAGTCAGCAACGTAATCACCATAGCGAAAGTGTTGCCAACCTGTGAAAAGTCACTCTTCTGTCAAAGCCCCATCGTACATAACCTATAAAGCGAGTAACGTATTTTATTTAATTTTAGCTTTCCAGTACATTTCCCCCGATAAGTAAATGAGAAAAAATTGTTTATTTTGAGGCTCTTTCAAGGTCACAATAATTATTTTTCGAAAATATTTGGTACCCATATTTTTTTACCATAATCTTATTATTTAGCGCAAAATTTATTAATAAGTTTATTAATCTTAATAAGTATTAATGCGGTAATAATTTACACGGTAAGAAACAGTAGCTTGTATCATTAAAATTTTGCGTTTCGTGTGTTGAATTATTAATTGCTGAAGAGCATATTCGCTATTGTTTCTATTCAAATTAAGCCTGGTCTAAAGTCGGTCAACAGAATTAACAAAAGAGTGTTCTTTGTATGTTTACAAAAGCATCATAAAGCATAGTGCTGTAATTATAATAAAATTTAGCATAAAATAGCAGGAATTTTTAATAAAATAATTATATTGTTTTTTATATTTTATAACTTCGTAGTTATTTTCAGGGAAATAACATATTTCCAGCCAAAACGAATTACAAGAAGTCTAGTATTTTGCATTTAAAAAATCCCCAATGTCTCTATTCGTATGTACCTAAACCACTCTTAAATACATATTGTATACATTCCCAAAATGTTTGCCACCTATTTGTCAACAGAGGGTAGAGCAAATAATGCGAATTATAGTTACCTTTTCAAAGTATAGCTCATAAAATAAAAAATGCATTTTTTAGTACTTGGATTTAATTTAGTACTGAAACTTTCAAGTTTGTACTGAAATTAGCTCTATTTGCAAAATAGCGTACTGACATACTGAATTCGGTACAATTGTACTGAAACGGCAGCACTGATTCCAGCAAATATTTAATTAAGTTAGCAGAAATTTAATATAAAAAAAAAAAAATCCCTACTCGTCCCAACGTCATGAAAAAAACTATGATTTATTTTTATTTAGTTAAAAAAACTATAAGTAAGTCAAATTTATTTTGAATGAAAGGAATAATAACTCCTATTTGGGTTCTACTCTTGAATTCGCTGTGCCATTCAACATTTGCAGATAAGAGACATAAAAATAACACAGGCCTGCATTTTTCAACTCTTTGAATCTTGATTTCAAAATTTTAACTGTTTTCTAGTATTTGGGTAGCGCTGATTTCAAATCTGCTTTTATTTTTTTTGTATCACGTAAGGTTATTTTTCAAACAAGTAAAATCAAAAAATATAGAAAAAACACGATTTATTTCATTTATAAGCTAGTTTTATATTATATAAAAAAAAAAACAAAAATATACACATAGAAACTATTAGAAATAGTTATTTATTCTTTATGCTTCTTAAAAAATCGTTTTTGTTGTTCAGAAAAGCTTCGTTTGGTTGTTTTTCTGTCATATTCAGCTAAAGGAAGATTTGAAGGTAGTTTCTGGGGCAAGCAAATTTTTTTGTTTCAACCTAGATCCCAGTACTTCAGAAAGATCTTTTGAAAGTCCCAAATCTCTTACTAAATCATTCAGTTCGGCTTGTGAAAATAGCTGAGTTTGGTTTTGACCTGAAGTTGATGGTTCAAAATCACTATCCATCTGTACGGAGCCGGAAGTTGAAGAGGTTCCAATATCTTCTTGTAGTACTTTGGGGGGTATAGGTATAGGTACATGATCACTATGAGGAACTGGTCTGATAGCTGATTTAATATTGTTTGGGTACAAAATATGTTTCAAAGTTTTTCTATTATGCCCCTTAATATCACAAAGACAAAAGTAGCAATCTTCATGATGATTTTGCGGTTCTCTCCAAACCATCGGTATTCCAAAAGGAAGGCTTTTTCTATTCCC
The DNA here is from genome assembly GCA_935421215.2 of Melolontha melolontha. Lineage (NCBI taxonomy): Eukaryota > Metazoa > Arthropoda > Insecta > Coleoptera > Scarabaeidae > Melolontha > Melolontha melolontha. The sequence continues at coordinate 116,587,099 of OW285243.1, read as the reverse complement.
TTTGGTCCAATATCTTAGACCTCCTTCACATACCTTACAAACAACGTGCGGTGAATCTTTGTCTTGATCTCCTAATTTGATTTTGAAATAAGCATAATATGCATTTTTCACAAATTCACCAATTGGTCTCTTAAACTTTTTCAAGACGAAATATACACAAATATAACAGAAATCATCTGGTTTGTTTTTGCAACACCGGCTAGACATAGTTTTAAGCAATGTTTATTTATCAAATACCACGCACAACACTAAAGACAAATTATTTTTACTTGTTTACTGATAGACACTCAGAGCTATAATGAAGTAAATGACATTAAAATATACATTTTGTTTGGAGTGATAAACTTGAAATCCTTCTTCGCAGTACTAATAAAGTGAAAGCATAATAAATAGGATTTAGCAGGTAAAAATTCCCGGAAATCTTGTCCAAAATTAATACATGTAATAAAAGATTTACATCAGGCAATGAGAGCCTATTTAACAAATTTCTTTAAAACCACAACAGAAAATCATTTTTGGGTTAATACCTAGAATTTGAAGAAGTACATTCATTTTAAAATATATTAAAACGCCTATTATAAGATTTTTTTTATATTTTTTTCTTTTTCTTTTGTGCAAAAAAAAATCTGTGGGTGGTAGAGACCAACTGTATTTTAATTAGTTATTGCTATATAAAAACTGAGCTTAACAAACAAAAATCACGTCATCACAAATTTTATGCAGGCCTGTGTAATATATCCTGAATTGAACTACTAGCATAAAAACGTAATCCAATATATAATTTTATAATTTAGGGCTCTGGTAGGCCACGCTGAGTTAGAGCAGGGGCCTCAGGATATACTAAACTTAATATTGTAAAATATTTTTCCGGGTTCTTAAATAAAACTAACGGTAATTTAAACGCACACTATATTAACAATAAAAACGAATAACAATTTAAAAACTAATAACTAACAATAAGAACATTTATATTTATATAAGATCACTCGACGATGATTTGGTGTGGAATGGCTTAAATCCCTCTTGAGTGCTATTTATATTCAAGGGAAAATTCTCGTATGTTCGATCTCTCGATTCAACCGCATCAACATTTTTCTAGACAATATAATGTTTTGAATGATTTCTTTAGAAAACCGGTATCGTTATAACAGTTCATTGTTATTATATTTTTCAAGAAGGTTTTCCATATCTCTTATCATAATTCTGTCACAAAATAACATTCATAAGTATAATACTCTATAATATAAACTTATAAACTATCTTTTTACCTTGGTATACGCATATACACTTGATCTTTTACATAATCCATAAATTCCTAAGAGTTATCCATACCATAAAAACGATTAAAAACAGCAGAAAATACAAAAAAAAAAGGAGTTATCCATACACTTTTACGTTTATTCATTTGTCACTCAAATGTGAGTTGTAGATCAGGCGTAGATGAGTTGGTAACTATTTATGAATTACGAAAAGTGGGAAAGTTACGCTATGAGTGAGGTGAGAATAAGGAACCCTCAAGTGACTTCTATGAATTTGGTCATAAAACACGAACTCATCTTTTGTATAAATTCTGACCACTTAATTTAACGTGATTTAACGGTTGTGTCAAAATACCACTCTGGCTATTAAAGTAAGTAAACATCTTTGATGTACAATATGAAACAAACATGTAAATAATTTACATATCTGTAACTATGCACATGGACAAAACCCCTCGTATTTTCAGCATTTACTTCTGCTTAATACATACGTTTCTGCCATCTAGGCGTCCTCAGTTAAGCTAGTGAAGCAATGTATACAAATTAATACAAACCTGTTATAAACAACTGGTTTGTATCTGCATTTAAATTTACTGAAATAGCCCGCATAGATCAAGCAAGTTCCGTCCTATAAGAAGACAACTATTTAATAATTGACATCTTACGGGCGAAAGAGACTTTGTCTGGAGGGCTACCTATCGTTCGAACAGCTAAGCTGCTACGAGAAACGATAAAATACGTATGTAGATGTAGTCCATTAACAACCAGCCAGATGGCGGTAAATATACAAAAAGGTTTTGTTTAAGTATGGCAATACGTTAAGCACGTATAAAGCGTTTGTACAATATGAAACAAACATGTAAATAATTTACATATCTGTAACTATGCACATGGCAAAACCCCTCGTATTTTCAGCATTTACTTCTGCTTAATATATACGTTTCTGCCATCTAGGCGTCCTCAGTTAAGCTAGTGAAGCAATGTATACAAATTAATACAAACCTGTTATAAACAACTGGTTTGTATCTGCATTTAAATTTACTGAAATAGCCCGCATAGATCAAGCAAGTTCCGTCCTATAAGAAGACAACTATTTAATAATTGACATCTTACGGGCGAAAGAGACTTTGTCTGGAGGGCTACCTATCGTTCGAACAGCTAAGCTGCTACGGGAAACGATAAAATACGTATGTAGATGTAGTCCATTAACAACCAGCCAGATGTGTTTAAGTTTTTTTTATTATTTATTTATTTATTTATTTTATTTTTATTTATTTATTATATTTATTTTTATTATTTAGCCCTAACCGCAGTGGATGCTATAAAAGTACCTACCTGTTATTTAGTCAAATTAAAAGAAGTTGAAACGAACTAAAATGTTTTGTACCTTTTTTAAATAGTTTGTTATTTAAAAGTCACGTTTCTGTTAAATTACCTACAAGATAAAACCATTATCAATATAATTTGTGTAATTTTTATAACAAAACCGGTTTCTTGATAATGATATTATTAACCAAAGGATTGTTAAAGTTTAAATTTTAAATAAAGTTTTCAATAAACGCAATAAAACAAAAAAAAATATCCACAGTAAAATAAAAAATAATATACGGATAATTAATAATAAAAATGATTGATTAAAATATGAATTTTTACTTTATTTTCTCTAAACTTTTTGTGCGCCTTTATTTTTATCATGGAAAGTTGCTTAACATATTAATATTAAAAAATATTTACTAAATTTTAGCTCTGAATGTATTAATATTTATATAAATTATCTAATGCATCTAATAATATATTTTGTTAAAATAAATCGTGTAATATTTAATAAAAGCGACGCCACTGTAAAGACCACCATTCTTTGGGACCCACTGGTTGTTCCAGTCAGGTAGTTCCACAAAGAGACCCGTTTTAGTATTAGAATGGTGTTGGTGTTGTACAGACTAAAATGTGTCCTGTATTTCTAGTGCTTGAACGCATTTCGATATCTAGGAAAGGGATTATATTAATTTTACATGCATTATCCGAATCTTAGGCTCTACTAGTAAGTATTTTTCATTACTGTTGATTTTAACGAAATGTAGATGTATTTTTTTAAATTTACAATAATTATATTCTTTTTTAATCTCAACGCAATGTAAATAATTCCATCTGGTACATGTTGGAGAATGTTTTCAATTGTTTTTATAAAACATGTGCGTGTTATGGTACAGTAGGGCTGTTGTTTCGTTTATTCTTTCTATTTGTGTTTTTCTTCTTTGTTACACATACACACGAAAGTATGTCTAAACACTAGAAGAGCTTAATACTTTATACAACATTTAAATAATATGTTTGAGGCGTATAAGATATAGGTATAATTCCGAATCGTATACAAGAATGATAAAAAACAAGCCATTATTGAATTTCGATTTTGCAAACCTGTTCTGAAATTCTCGGTATGAATTACGAAGCGGTAGGTAACAAACATAAAATTATTACTGTTAGCTTGTATCTTTGTATTGTACCAATGCTATTGGGGAATTCCAAAGATAATTATCTCAGCTTAAGTTGTATAATCCTTCTGTAAAGAAAGAAAGATTAATAAATTATTGTATTTAACCCTTAGACAGTACCAAAGGCCTCTCTTTATGCCTTGATGAAATTAACGACAATATTGGCTATTTGCTTTTTCTATATGTACCTTATTTTTAAAATAGGTGTAAATGGAAAAGTCACTTTTACACTGTAAAAGTTACCAGATCAATCATATCATTATAGATGTGTTTTTTAATGTTTATTATGCTACTTATTATAGTTATTATATTATAACTATTATAAGAGTATGACGGGAGATGTTCCTTATTGAAATGCGAATATTTAAGGGTGTGAATCTACATGAAAAATAAATGAAAGTTTGTTTTATAAATTATGATTCAAAAATGTTGGAAATTTTAGGAAAAAAATGGAAATTAATTAATATTTTCGAAACCGCTAAGATGTTTCATTAGTTAAATTTAATACATAGCGACTATTAATAAAGGTGCATATTTTTCTAAAAACATTTCTCCCTATTTCATTGTTTACTTTTATTCCGTTAAAATAAAATTTTCTAATTTTGTTATTGCAGTTATTCCGTGTAAATTTTTAATATAGCATTTAAAATACTATGACGGTGATAATTTTAAAAAAATCAACCTAAAATCTAAAAATGCACTACAGGTTTAAATAGCAATTTTGTCTCTTATTATCAGAGAGCGGACTGAAGCGATTGAATGACCAATTGCCCCGATAAAATGTTGTGCCGGTCTCAGGTATTGTATGCATGTTATAACTAGAGAACGGACATTCTTACCACATGACTAAGTTCTCCGAATCAATAGCCGTTGTCCATTGTTAACGCTGCGAAAAATCAGGTGGCCGAGTAAGTCAAACACAAGTACTTCATTGTATTACGTCGGGATGTACTCGGCGAAGTTTATAAACATTTCCAATTGCGGATTGCGTTTAATGGAATATATCCTCCGAATACAATCGCTTTGTTGTCCATTGTAATCGCAACGGACCAGATGGCCGGGTAAGACTAACAAATACTTCATTGAATTACGCCGAGTCATGTGGTAATATGTCCGTTCTCTAGTTATAACAGCCCCACTATTTGCTTGCGCGATTACATTCCTCGAATAGGTGTTGTTAATTCCGTCGTTATGAATAGTACATTGTGTCTATTCCTTCATAAATTAAATTCAACAGTGGCGTGTAAGACGGAATATACATTTATGTATTCTTTCGTTAGATTTCGTTGAAATCGCTTAAAAAATTATATATATAAATTATATAAATAAATAATTATATATCAAAGTATTTTCTCGTGCTGTTATACATGTAGCAAGTGTTCATTTGAAAAGTCAATGTAGGTTACATTGAAATTTTGATAGAATAAGACGCAAATATATTAGTATGTGTTTGTTGTGCCGTAAACGTAAATACAAATGACATTTGATAATGTCAATCACAAATATCAGTTAGTGCATAAAATAATCGTGCGTCGATTCTGGTTTAAATAAATTGCTTCTCAGTTTTAAAATGGCTTTCACTTTAGAACATAAATTTTTTTAGTCCAGGCTTATTTTCGAAGTGGTAATAAAATTGATGGTTTATGGGTTTATTCAGGTCAAGATTGCATGGTAGAATTTCAAGTTGAGTTTCCACATTTTGTAATAGATTATATACAATTTAAGAATACTTTGGATAGAACTTTAAAACTTTTTTCTGAAACTGGTAGTTTCTTAAGAAAATCAGGCAGCGGAGCAGTTAAGAAACGTACACCTCAAGTTGTCAATCGTGTTGAAGAAATAATGGAAAATGAACCACAAACCTCTGTTCGACATTTGAGTCAACAAATAAACCTTTCTGTTGGTACAACTCACAAGTTATTAAAAAAAGATATGCAACTTTATCCATACCGTGTCACAGCAGTACAAGAATTGTTAGAAATTGATTACCCACGTAGACTACAGTTTTGTAATTGGTTTCTAAATATGAACAATAATGGATAACTGTCGCAAAGAGTCATCTTTACTGATGAAGCATGGTTTTATAAAACGGGATACCTAAATTCACAAAATACAAGAATTTGGAGTAGTGAAAATCCACATGTAATTAATGAAGAATCGCTACATCCAGAGAAAATTGGTGTTTGGGCAGGGATAAGCCAAAGGCGAATCATTGGACCAATATTTTTTCAGGGAACGTTAACTGCTCAAAGGTACCGTACGGAAATTTTACAACCATTTGTCAATCAGTTGCATGATGATGAACGGAGCACCTTGTCTCTGTACTGCAGAATCTTTGGATTATTTAAGAGAATTTTTTGATGAACGTATAATTAGTCGAAATACTGAAATTGCCTGGCCTGCACGTTCATGCGATTTAACACATCGCGACTTCTTTTTGTGGCCTTATCTAAAAAATAAGATATTTCGAACACCTATATTGAATTTGAATGATATGCTACAGAGAATCGAACAGAAATGCATGGAAATTAATAACAATCCAGTAATGTTGCAGAATATCATCAGAAATTTTGAACGGGGGATTTTAAAGTGCATTGATCTTGAAGGACAACATTTTCAACATTTGTTATAGTTTTTAATAAATACCTGTTATTTGTTATTTATTTGTATGTATGAAACTGTCAAAATATACAACTTCGTAGGTTAAGTAGTAAATTTTAATTTACGACATACTTCAAAATGTTCTCAGTAAATCACATGCTACTAGATTGACTTTTAAAATGGACACTTGTTATTAGAATAACCCTTACTGATTTCAAATAACTTATAAATGCTCCTCTATTTGTTAAAATAAAATTATTACCGTGTTTTATTTTTTTTAAGGAAACGTTAATAAAATTCTACATCGTTCAATTCCACCATCTAATTCGGTCGATATTTCATTATGTATACATATATTTACCATTAAAAGCGTGTGAAGGAATAATTTTACCAGAACGCATAAATATTAATCACTAATCAGTAGTAATCAGCATCAATTTCAACGATTTATTAATGACAGATCTATAAAAAATACTTTACATAACCTTTCTTAACGCAAAATTATTCGGGCGCACGAAATATCTAACGGATAATAGGTATTTATCAAGAACTTTTCTATCTCTAGATAAATTTATCATGTAAATAAAGTCTATATAGAAGTGAAGAAACGTCTTTATCTACGACTAAATAATAAAGTAGATATATTTGTGATTATTAGTTAATAATGGGAATATAAACGTCACGTTTCGCAATATTGTCAAAATTTTAGTGTGTTACTTAACATAACCACAAAAAGCATTGGCATATACATAACCTGCATGTCAAAATAATAATAATGAGTCATAATGACTGCGTAAAGTTGGAACTGAAACAGTTCAAAAGTATTGTTAAATTTCCAGTTTTGTATAAATATTTTCCACCCAAAAAAATTATGTATGCGTATTTTTACTTTTTACTTCACAACCATTCATTTTTGAAAGCGTAATTTACGATGCATATTGATATTTATTTACCTTATCTTCTTATAGTTGCTGGTTCCTTTTTCATAGCGTTTTACCTTTTATCAACTTGTAAATAGGGTTAGATAAGCATAGAAATCTAAATATTAATTTTAGTCTGTGTGGAACACCTATACTATAAAGCATGTGTAAATGAAATATTCAAGAATTTTAAAAGTTTGTTACGTTTGTGTATATTTAAAATGTATACAATTAGTAATTAAGGTGTGAACTGAATATTATGGTAGTTTCAAATCGTTTGATGAAAGGCAAACATTGCAGAATTAACGTATGTATATTTTGATATATCTGTATATCCGGGGTTTTGATCTACTTTATCCGTATTATTTATTATATAGTAAGCTACAAGCAACAAATAAATTAAATTTCTTACATAAAGCTAATATATTACTTTTATCATACCTGCCTAAATCTATTTTCGTTTATTAACTGGTAAAATCTTCACGTATTTTAGAAACAATGATGATGGATTTTCGCCATTTTAGATCAACCTAAAATTCTTTTAAAGTTTTTAATTCTAAAAATACGATTTTTAATTTTTGTTGTATTTACTATTGTAAAAAGATTTTATTTTAATTTTTATTTTGTTTAGGCAGTTAAAAATTAGTAAAATATATTGGTTGGTATACCAACCAATATATTTTACTGTTCATTTATACATATATATCGAGTGATCATTAAAATTTTCGCTCAAGTAAGCCATGTACACAAAAAGCATGTCCTAACTTAAGTTATTAGAGGAGATCTGTGATAATTTCAAACGTCATGATTGTTAAAAAATAATTTGAAATGATGACTTTTATATTAAATATATTTATAATTTTTATACAAAGTAATAGAATATTATAAAAAATGTGTAAAATGTTGACCATTCTCCACCAAGCATAATCGCACTCTATTTCGTAGAGCATTGAAAACATTGATCAGTATTTGCGGTGAGTTATTGATGTGTTCACATTTTTCTATGATTTTATGTCTTAACTCTTGTAGATTATTAATTGGTGTTTCATAAATAATATTCTTTATATATTGCCACACAAAAAAATCCATGACTGTTAAATCACACGATCGTGGTGGATATGGAATCGCTGTATTTCTACTTATTATCCTATCGCCATAAAATTGTTGCAAAAACTGAATATTTTCAAGTGTAACGTGAGATGTAGCCCCATCCTGTTGAAAATATCCGACCTGGAGTTCATCATTAGTCAATTGATTAGTAAAACACTGAGAATTTCGTTACGATATTTCTCCGATGTTATCGTGCCCTCAATGAATATTGGTCCTATTTATCGGTGACGACTCATACCTACCCATACGCCTATTTTTTCTGGTTGTAGAGGAACTTCTCTGTAGAAATGAGGATTTTCACTGGACCACATACGCATATTTTGCGAATTAACATAACCTTTCAAATAAAACAAAGCTTCATCTGTGAAAAAAGTATGATTTAAAATATTGTTTGTCATTGTTTGAATAAACCATTGGCAAAATTGTGTTTTTTTTTTCATAATCCGTAGGTAATAGATTTTGTACAGAAGTTAATTTATATGGATACATGTGCAAGTCCTTTTTTAAAATTTTTTGACATGTTCCATACGAAAGCTCTACTTGTTGCGAAACTCTGCGAATAGATGTTTGAGGAGATTCGGTAATAATTTGTCTGACATTTTCAATTACGCCGCGACCTCTCTTGAGAGGAGGACCGCTTCCTTTTTTCCTTAAAATACTGCCTGTTTGACGAAAAAGATTTACACAATGCATTAGCGTATCACGGAAAGTTTTATAGCTAGGAACAGTATTTGGATATCTCTCTTCAAACTCCGCAAGGCAATTTTCTATTGAATGCTGCCAAATACCATCAATTTTTTGAGATGTCAGCAGGCGCGGCTCGTGATGACGTATTTTGGTTTGCAGTACAATGATCCGAGTGCTTCGTGTATTCTCGTGTACTAAATGTAACGTTTGCTTAGTAAACACCGAAAACACACGAGGCACTCGTATCATTGTACTGCAAACCAAAATACGTCATCACGAGCCGCGCCTGGATGTCAGGAAGTAACATTCTACCATAAACGCTTTATCTATATCATTAAAGGCCATTACTTTTTCTTTTGATGAAACTTTAATAGTATATTAAAAAACGAGTTTCATAAGGCACCATTTTGCCGCACGAGATCAGTTTAGAAAACGAGCCGCTTGCGGCGAGTTTTCTAAAGAGCGAGTGCGGCAAAAGGCCTTATGAAACGAGTTTTTTATACTATTTTTTCTATTTTGCGTTTTTTACATTAATAAATTGCTTAAATTGGAATTATTTAATTTGAAAGTTCAGAGTTTAATTTTTATATGAAGCATGCAGTTGGTCACATTGATACTTGACATTTTCAAATTTAAATCTTGCTATCCGCGAAGTATATTATATTACATATTATTTACTAATTTTCGATAACATTACTTGATACTTCACTTAAAAATATAAACATGAGTGACATAGAAACATAAATATGTTGTTGTCAATTGTATACAACATACGTTGTTTGTGTAAAATACGGACATATATCATATCTGTCAAATGTACATAAATTCTTAAAATCAAATGACGGCAATGATATTTATTTCTGTATTCGAACAACGCCAACATTGAAAAATGAAAAAAAGCGTATCGAAATGAAGCTCATTTCGATACTGTTTTGGGTTTCATAATGAGTTCATTTCGAACGCAAAATAGAAAAAATATATATTTGACACTGACAGATGTTTGAAATAACATCTTAATGACTAAAGCTACGACATAATTGTTATATACACGGCCAGCTACGAGTGAAAATTTTAATGATCGCTCGTTACCAATATAACATGAGAGCAAAATGAATTGAGGTAGTAGGAGGCTGCGGTTCGCTGATCATATTTCGTGAATTATAAAGTAAATAAATCTTACTGACAGCACTTAAATGTCTCCTTGATACAAATTTAATTTACAACTTAAAATATTTATAAAATGTCATACAAATGTCATGTTTTATATTTTATTGAAAAGTTTACAATAATTGTTGAAACTGTTGTCCCTTGGCATTCAAACATAAATTTACGCGCCGCTTCATGTTTTCAAAAACCTTTTGTAAAATAAATCCTCTACTAACTCGCACTGTCGCACGATATTGTTCCGTAAATCGTCTATTGTATGCACTGGATTTTTTAAAATAGAGTTTTTTAAGTATGGAAATAAAAAGTAATCCAGAGGAGTTAAGTCACACGATCTTGGCGGGAAACGGTCAACACTAATAATTCTTTCAAAAAATTCACGTAAATAATTTATTGTTTCACGGGTAGTGTGTGGTCGTGCGGAATCTTGCTGAAAGAAACCTAACTGTAACTCGTCATCATGCAGTTGATTTATGAATGTTTCCAGTATATTATTGCGATATCTTTCACCATTTATAGTTCCTTCGAAAAAGATCGGACCAATAAGCCTTCTACGTGACATGGCACAACAAACCCCTATTTTTACAGGATGCAACGTTGTTTCCCTATAATAATGCGGATTGTCTGTTGCCCACATACGCATATTCTGAGCGTTTATGTAGCCGTTCAGGTGAAACCACGCTTCGTCGGTGAAAAACGTTTTATCCAAAACGTCGTCGTTAAGATTTGCATTAAAGAAACGACAATAGGCAACTCTTCAAACGTAATCTGGCGGCAATAGTTCTTGATACAATTGAACCTTGTAAGGATGCATACCAATATCGCGTTTAAGAATACTGCGGCAGGTTCCATAACTTATATCCAACTGTTGTGCTAGTCTTCTGACAGATGTTGTAGGTTGTTCTCTAATTGCGTTTCTTGCATTATTAACAACATTTTGGGTCCTAACTCGAGAAGATCTTCCCCCTTTCCATTGTCTTTTTACAGACCCAGTTGTTCGAAAGTTATTTATAATTCTCAATAGGTCACGAGAAAAGTTCTTATTTACTAAAACAACTTCAGGAAAACGTTGTTGGAATTCTTCCTTGCACATTTCTATTGAATAATACCATTCGCCGTTTGGCAAACGTCGACCGTTACGAAAGTAGCATTCTAAAATGAACACCATTTGTTCTTGAGTAAACATTCTGAATGTGATTATACTGTTTTTTTTTTTAAATTGTATTGAAAGAATTAATAATTCACACTGACAGTCTGTCATTAAATGTTTGACAGAAAAATATTGTGAATATAATTCACGAAATACGATCTACGAACCGCAGCCTCCTACTACCTCAATTCATTTTGCTCTCATGTTATAAATGAACACGGAGTAAATATTGATGCATTTTAGTGAAATTTTCAGAAAAGATACATTTTGTTCATATTAACAAACACTAAATATTTCGGTAAAATACGAGGATAATATTTAGTAAATTTATTTCTTGACATTAACTCCTTGCAAAGGGGTTTCCATTAAAAGCGTTCTAACTTTAAATTTAAATAAAACAAATTGTGTATGTGATATCATTTATTTTAGTTTTTTTTTTTACTTGAAAGGGTATTCGATTAGATTATATATGAAATTTAATACCGTCCAAATGGCCTCGCTTGACGGCGCGTATTCGAGAGGTTTAATTTTCGAAGACTCAAGCGCGTAAATCTGGGTCGATGTCATTAATGGCACTGGATATGTTGAGTTTTAAGGCATCAATCGTTTACGGCTTATTCGCATTGATCCTTGATTTATCGTAGCCCCACAAGAAAAAGTTTAATGGCGTTAAAGCACACGATCTCAGTGGCTAGTTGATATCGCCGAAACCAGAGATGCCGTGAATTCGTCGTGCAGAAGATCCATTGTTGCATCCGCTGCGTGGCAAGTAGCACCATCTTGTTGGGACCATATGTCATTGAGATCCATATCTTCAAATTTAGGCCACAAACAATTGGATATCATCGACCTGTACCTCTCGCCGTTGATAGTTATGGCAGTGCTAGCTTAATTTTCGAAGAAGTACGTGCCAATGACCTCACGTTTCAGAAATTCACATCAAACAGTGACTTTTTCTAGATGCATTTGCAAATGATGGGTCTCATATGGATTGTTATATCCCCAAATTCGACAATTTCGTTTACTGAAATAGCCATTCCTTCCCTCGTTGTTGGATATGATTATCCGTCCGAAATCGGGGTCCACTTCCAACTGCTTTAGAGCCCAGTCAGCAAATGCTTGACGTTGGCTATGGTCGTTTACCTTGAGCTCCTGGGTCAATTTATATTCGTATGGGTGCAGGCCTAAGTTTCGACGCAAAATTTGCCAAATTGAATTCTACAAATTCTTGAGCGCGACGAGGAATTGACAGCTTGAGATTATCCTGCACACTTTCGTTCACTGCAGCAATGCTTTCTGCAAACCTCACGTTTCGACGATGTACAGATGTTGTTTAATTGTTTACTGAAACAGTTCATTCGAATATGTTCATCAAACGACCAATGGTAGACTCAACAGGACGATATTGTAAATCACGTATCTCGAACTGAACACTCATTTTGATGAGAAAAGTTTAATGATTTAATACACGTTGCTCAACTCTGTATCCAGAGACGCGCCGTCCATATGGGCAAGGTCGTGCAGCGCACAACGGCGCCAATGCCTTAAAGGCGCCTACGGCCACTTGTGATAAGTTAAATTTTAAAAATAATAAAAACATTTTTTGAAAGTTTACAACAAATCAACAAATTTACATAAAACAATTATTACAATTATTTTAACATTGACAGCAATAATTTTATTGTTACTTCTGTGGGAGAGTGCCTGGTAATTTTGGCTCAATACATATAGGGTAAAGGCGCCTATCAGTATTTCGCACGACGGCGCCGAAGATACTTGGCGCGTTACTGACTGTATCTTTTCATGGTGATTTGCTCAACATTAATTACTATAACCTCCCAAACAACTGTATTTTCACCAACATGGCCGTTATACACTGTCAAAGTTCGAGCGCCCCTATTAGGAAACCCGTTCTATAAACTTAATTCAACGACGTTCCAATTTTTTTAAGCGATTCAAACAATAAGATTCGTTGAATTCTGCAAAATAGGCGTTTATTTCGGCAATGACCTCTTCATTTGACGTGAACCGCTTTCCGCTAAGCCTTTTTCCAAATTTTGGAAAAAGAAATAAGTTACGGGGGCTCAAATCTAGCGAATACGGTGGATAGGGCACCAATTCGTACCGTAAATCGACTAGGTTTGCTGTCATAATTGCTGAAGAGTGGGTGGACGCATTGTCATGATGGTAGAGAATTTTTTTCTTCGCTAGGTGGGGCCTTTTCTCTTTAGTTCAGGGTCGAATCGGCCCAATAAATCAGGATAGTACTGTCCCGTGATTGTCCCTCCCTTCTCCAAGTAATCAATTAAGATATGCCTTACGCATCCTAAAATATTGTCGCCATAACTCACTTGTATTGCGCTTAAACATGTCCAAACATTGCTTTCAAGTTATCACGCGATTCCGTTTTTGATCAATCTTCAGCAGACGCGGCATTCGCCTCGCTGATAGCTTTTTCATACTCAATTTTTCATGAAGAATATTTATGAGAGAATGGTGGCAGTGTACGGAGAAGATAGTTGGGTTCATAAGGGCCCTCCACCGCTCAAGAAGACAAAACACAATTTTCTGCGGAAAGAGTGATAGCCCCAGTTTTTATATAATGGGAAATATCTACAAAGACGCAATTAAGAACCTGAACACAATTTTGCTCAAAAAACTGCTTCTTACGACAGCTGTAGCGTGCATAAGGCACGAATTGTTCAAGCAGTAATCAATGAATGCGGCTTTGAGGAATTACAACTTCGACCCTACAGTCGCGATCCTATGACCGTATTTTGCGGACGTACCAAAAGAATTTTTTTCGAAGGCATAGCGTTATTAAAGAAACGTTGGGATATGTATGGTTTTTAGGTTGAAAAATGATTTTCTTTTGTGTTTTTTAACTCGTTTCTTTCATAGCCTAGGTAGATAACAAAAAACTTCCCCCGTATATAATTTTTTTTTAATTTCAGTTTTATATGATCTATGCTACAATACATAATTAATTACATGTATTTATGACGTGTAAATTTCTATTCGAACTTGCATTCAATCCACGCAATATTTTTCACTTCACATATTCTAATCTTATCCAATTAGTTTCCTGTAATGCTATACATGCACTCTGGTGCCGATTACACTATTTCTAGCTAGGCTTGTCCTTAAGAAACTATTACTAGAATAGTATACACACTATTAAAAATACAACTTTAGCAGTGATAGAAAGTTGAACGTAGGTGGGGGATCATATCTATATTATTAACATTTTATCTGTTTGTATAATATTCATTCTATAAGTAAAAATTCTTTAGATATTACCTTGTCTAAATAACAACACATTTTAAATGAATCATATTTGTTTTATGACAGGAATTTTTGTAAGATAATAATACCTCGTGTTATATTGTATACCTACATATTTTCAGTTTGTAGGTATGAAATATTCAAAGAAATATATATAATCAAATGTATCACCCAGTAAAGTATATATTTTTAAACCAGATTTCGTTCAAATATTTACTGTGTTGAGAGTAAAAAATGATTAAAAAATTTTTTTTTTTTTGCGTAACTGTTTGTACAGATAATTTGAGGTTTACCAACAATTTTCTATTTTTGTTAAGTAATAATATTTGGGTTTATTTTTCAATTTAACGAATAACTATTAAATACTATCATTTTTTTTTCAATCTAGAGACTTAGGAGAACTCTAGTCTATTAAAAATACTTTTCTTGCGCTAACCGTAAAATGTGCGGTTGTCGCGAAATCTCATTTTGAAAACTTGCCTTCGAAGTAAAAAGAATATAAGAGGAATAAATCATTATTATAGTATTAAAGTACAATTATTAAAATGTTTATTAGAAATAAATTCGATCAATAAAAACACAAAAATTACACAAAGTATTAAAAACTATTTAAAAACAATAACTCGTATTTATTATCTGTAGTAATACCATAAGCGCTTTGAATTTATCGATAATTTCACGAATGCTTGTTGCATAGCGACGAAGACGAGTGTCAGTTTGACAAGCATTTATTAAATCACGACAGTGGAGTGGTTTAATTGTCAAATTGACACGAGTCGAAGTCGTTATGCAGGAAGTATGAGTGAAATTATCGATTTTAATTCAAAACTCGTATGGTATTTGATTAGGTTATTTTACGTAATACAAAATGAAATTTATCTAAACTCTTTATTTATTAATTCATGTATAAATTAGTACACTGAAAGGTACAATTGTTATATACATTCTATTTTTTATTGGATGTGCTTGAATCAATATTTGCACTGTTGTAACTATTTCCTCGCATTTGATTAATAATACTTTCATGGTGTTCTTTATCTAGTTGTAGATACGGCTTAATAGAATGCGAACTACTATGGCCAGAAATTTTAATTAATTGTTGCTCATTTACACCAGCTTTTGCTAAATTTGAGACAGCTGTCGCGCGACTGGAATGGTTACTTATTTTTTGGTTTTCTGTGTTGAAACCAGCAAGTTCAGCACGTTTCTTAAACCATTTCAAAATTTAATTTCTTCCAATAGGCATATTTTTATACCAGCTACCTTTTTTCTTATTCCACGCTGGATTGACAGTTAAAAAGAGTCTATCACTTTTTATACGAGCGTTTTCTGTCCTCTTTGAAATGAGTTTTTTAAAAAGTCTGACTGGGCAATTACTTGGTTTTACTTTGTTGGGAATCAACCATTTACTGTCAGCACATTTTTGTGCTCCACCTTGGGTAGTTTTCGTGAATATGGGATTGTACTCTATTCTTCCAGTCGGTGTATTGTATACGTTCATTTCTTCTCGGAAGTAGTGAATCAAACATGCCGCGCCTTCTCCTTGCCATGCCAATTCAATCGACACTATCAGGTAAAATTTCTTTTGTAGTCCATCTGGATTTTCTTCATCCCAAACATTTATCATTTTTTCATATTCGTTTTTCTGTAAAGCTGCAGAACTCATTTTCCGTTTGCCAGGTATCGCTTGAAGAATTCCCCTTTTGGAGTTCCTTGCGTCGCGGGCTGCTTTAAATACGATGCTCTGAAAAGGATCAATTTTTCTGTTATATTCGTTATTAAACTTCTCTTGTAGCAATTTTGCCGTGACATTCCACGTCGTTTTAACAACACCTTCTTTATATTCTTCCCCATTCACCTTCCTCAGACTGAAGGCCCAGTCTTTCAGAATATCTGCAAGTTCCTCTTCTGTAACATTTTGTTCGATGCTGTAGTTTTTCGCATCACAAAACTCACAAAATTGTCGCCAAATTGACGCTTTACTCTTTTTCGTATTAGCCGGTTCAGCTTGTTTTACTATTTGATCAATGTTTACAACTGATTCTTCTCCAAATCTCAGCATTGTTTTGTGACAATGAAACCAGTTTTTTGACAGAACTTTAGAAATGTCTATCCTTATTAACCGCATTTCCATAACAACGCCTAATTATTCTACTATGAAAATTATCGATAAATTACCGCTGTAATTTCGAGTTGCTTCAGTAATACGCGAATCTGATTGGTTTATATTTGTATGTGTAAAATAATCTGTATAATGATAACTGTCAATTTAGTAATTGGATTTAAAATGGATATAAAAATACATAACCTACAAAATTAATAATCTATATTTAAAAATGTGTAATTATGAATTATGTATTACTATTCAATTGAAGTCTATGGTCAGAATACATTATAATATACTTTCTTGTCAAGTCATGTATTTGTATCTTGTAATGCTTGTAAATATACATAGAAATTTCTTGAAATTTAATTGTTTTGTATTGTCCTCGATTACTTTAAGCAAAATACTCCGCCAAAAAGTAGTACCACATAAATTATAATTTTTTGTTTACTAAAATGTTATCCGTTATAAAAAAATATAGAAACTACGGCGTGAAGACTTTTTCAAATTACTTGTTAACAAACAATAGTCCGAGAATAATAATAATCGAGAGAAAGTCATTTCTGAAAGAGAAGTTTGTGAAAAACTATTTTGAGAGTTTCGCCGCGAAGGAGTCGTGATTTTATCTTTTCTCTATTTCTAATCATTTAGCAAAAAGTCAAATATACAGTCTGAGTCTATAGTTTTATGGTCCGTCCGAAATATGTTACGTTTGCCAACTTTGGTGTTTGCTGGAAGCTAAACTGTGTTTTATTGGAATATAAATGGCAGGGTTGTTTTTAGGAGGCAAATTTGGGATACCAAATTACAAAGAAATCGGTGAAATTGTTGCCACTTCTTCGATATGAATGACTTAAAATTGCTACATAATGTTGACAAAGGCAAAAAATTTACATTGTACGAAAATCTAAAGATTGAAAGAGCCTTAAATGGAAAGAAAAATGTAACAAATATATAGGTGAATAATACATACATCAAATGATGAGATATTAACATAACATCAACTTAAGTAATTAGGCTAATGACATTATAAGTAGACGTATATAAGTATATATAGTTTTCCTATGTTTATTTTTATTTAGTAATCTTGTCTCTTTGATAATGGTAAGGTGTCGTATGGAATCATATGCATATCTAATAAAGTCGTGAAACAGCTAATGTCAAATGATTTCATTTATTCGAATATGATTTTATAATGTGGTATTACATTAAATAAAATAGTATATTAAAAAACGAGATTCATAAGGCACCATTTTGCCGCACGAGATCAGTTTAGAAAACGAGCCGCTTGCGGCGAGTTTTCTAAAGAGCGAGTGCGGCAAAAGGCCTTATGAAACGAGTTGTTTATACTATTTTTTCTATTTTGCGTTTTTTACATTAATAAATTGCTTAAATTGGAATTATTTAATTTGAAAGTTCAGAGTTTAATTTTTATATAAAGCATGCAGTTGGTCACATTGATACTTGACATTTTCAAATTTAAATCTTGCTATCCGCGAAGTATATTATATTACATATTATTTATTAATTTTCGTTAACATTACATGATATTTCATTTAAAAATATAAACATAAGTGACATAGAAACATATATATGTTGTTGACAATTGTATACAATATACGTTGTTTGTATAAAATACGGATATATATCATATCTGTCAAATGTACATAAATTCTTAAAATCAAATGACAGCAATGATATTTATTTCTGTATTCGAACAACGCCAACATTGAAAAATGAAAAAGAGCGTATCGAAATGAAGCTCATTTCGATACTGTTTTGGGTTTCATAATGAGTTCATTTCGAACGCAAAATAGAAAAAAGTATTACTGGCACTGTTAGAGAAATGTGTACATAAATTCTATTTTTTAATAATAATACAACTTTAATAATACATAATATGATTTTAGTTTAGAAAATATAATATGCGATAGCATATTTATTTTTTATTTGTATAGTTTTTACCACAATTGTACTGATATCAGTCATATAAGTATCGTAAGACATTGTATTTTATGTAGAAACATTGTTATTTATTTTAATTTTAAAAAAGTGTTTTAACCAGGTTTTACAGAACATTTGGAAATCTGGTATTTTCCATGTGTAATCCGTTAAAATACGCCAAGAGTACTTTCTCCGTTATAACAGAAACACTTTTTACATTCATCCCTACGAAATTTTATTAATTTTATTAATAATTATTTTATTAATAATTCATTTATGTACCTTTCTTTAGATTTCTGATGCAATTAATTAAATGCAACAGCATCCGCTTCATTCACAATATCTGTTGGTACAGCTAAATCACTTTCTTGTTCCATATTTTTGTTAATAAATACTCAAACTGAGGACAAATTTACTATAAATCGAGCAAGAAATAAACATATAATCTGAGCTTTAGTAATCATACCTATCTGTTATTTGAAAATCTATTTTAGCGGTTAACTCAAATTATTCTGGTGTATGTATGTAGACTTTCGCGAATAACTTTTATGTCGCTACATTTTTCAGAAGAATTACTGTCGTCAGAGAATTTCACAATATCATTTTTCACGTGTTGATGTTTAACAAGAATTTAAAAGAATTTATTCAGCAGGTTCCATGCTTCGTTCGCTATAAAGTATGTAAACAGTATTAATACAGATAGGATCGGATTTGCATCACAGTCACACAGTCTCACATTGTGCTGAATATCTAATGATTGTTTCGGACGCGGGGTAAATACGTAGGCTTTTAGCCTTTAGTAATTTGTTTGTTTTCTAGAAAACTATTTCTTCGTTATCAGTAGTAATTAATCCGATTTTTTCAATGGAATAGACTAATTATTTTGATTTGAATTTGTCACACTTAGTCCGGTCATAAAACTAAATGAACGTGATTCATTTTTATAGCCACTGGATAAAAATGTAGCAAATTTATGTACATATATTCATGTACAGTAATTTTTTGATTTATTTTCTACTCATTATCTCATTCTAGTGAGTAATATTCTTTTTTTTCTTTATGGAGATGAAAACTTATGATAAATACTTCCTCTTTTCAGGGGAACGCCTAATTATAAATGCAGCTGCGAACATGGAACATATAGTACCTAATTAATTAAATTGTTTCACGTAATTTAGTAGTTTTCGTGTATATTTAGTGCTTTTCATCTATATATTTCGTTCACTCATATCTATGCAGTTAATATTTTGGAAATTAGGACACTTAATTCAGTATAACAATCGAGAACACAAGAATATTATCGTTGATAGTGCTAAAGAAGGTAAAATCGTACATAAATATGCAAAAATCGGGCGCCATCGCTCCTGCGCACCTTGAAATTACCATACAGTTATTATTGTTGGGTATCATCTGATATAAAAGATATTCAGACAAAGAAAGAATAAAATGAGAAACCTTGGATATAGCTAAAAAAACACAAGCATTGTCAGTTCAAATTACTTTATTTTTGTTTTGATTATTTTCCATTATTTCTTTATAATTTGTAAATTAGCAATCCACTAGGGTTTACAAGAGAGTAACAACTTAATAAATATAACCTTTATCCTACTACCGAGTTCGTAAGTTGGCTCTTATTGCTCTGTTTGGAGCAGGGACTGAAACCATGAAAAAAATGGGTTCAGGTTCGGGTTAATCAAAATAAAAAGTTCAGGTTCGGGTTCGGTTCAGGGTTCTGGTTCAAAGTTTAAAAAAACTACATGTGTTTTATTAGTAGAAAATTTATTTTTCAAAGAAATTTTCGTTTAATTTTACAATTAATATATTATTCAAGTTTTCTTCTTTTAAATTTGTTCTTTGTGGGGATAAAATGAATTTCAAGGCTGAAAAGGCCCTCTCGACGCTTACTTGCGTAGCAGGTACTGCGAATATAATCTGAGCCGCTTGATACAATAATGGCGTTTCAGTTTTATGTTGCTCCCAAAATAGTAAAATGTTTTTTTCTTTTCCCAGTCTTGGATATTTTTCATATACATATATCAAATTCATTTTTAACTAAATTATCAATCGAAGCGATGACATTTACATTTGAAGAATTTGATTTATATAACCTTTCCTTCTTTTTTAAAACTTGTTCGAGCCTATCTTCATCATCATCTGAAGAAAAAGATAATTAATTCTCTCACAAAATTCTCTTTTTCTCTTTCCATTTGTAAATTATTCAAAATTTTTATTGTTTTCAAAATATGTTTTTTAGATTTTCAACATCTTCGAGACTTAGAATGACCTTATATCTGCTATCTAGATATACTGCTGCAATCAAAAGTGGATTGTTAATAAAGTTGTTTTCTCTTTTTATAATATTTAAATATAATTCTTTTGAAAATGATTTTGATTTGTCATCTTTTGTTAGCTCCAATTTAAAAGTAAGCCAGATTCTATAAAAATCGCCTAAATTCATCTGTTCTTGTAGTTTCAGCGTTATTTTTTTAACAGGTGCAAAAGCTTCTACGAATTCTTCACAAATATTCCAAGTACTATCAGTCATAGTTAATTCAGCATCCAGCAATTCCGAACAAAAACTTCTGTATTCCAATAAGACTTGAACCATGTCATAACTGGAATTCCATCTAGTTTGACAGTCTAGTACGGTTTTTTTCAAGTTTAGCTTCTTAGCTAAAGAAGAAATATTTGGTGTTCGCAATTTTTTGCAAACGGCTCTGCATTGATCAAGAATTTTCTTAAAAGGAGGACTAGATATTGTGTCGAGCACTGCCAACTGTAAACTATGAGCAACACATCTGAAATGAATAATATTTGGGTGTGAATGTGCTAATGTTTCTGCTCCTTTCAGTTCAATATAAGAAAGCGCATTTGCTTCAGCTGCATCAAATTCATCTTCCATGTCAAAGTTTTCATACTCGTCTTTTAATAATTCAGCAGCTTTGATCATATTTTTTCCGTTATCTGATGTAATTGAATATACTTGCTGTAGTTTTATGTCGTAACAATCAAGAACGCTGATGATAAGATTTTTTTATGTAGGCTCCTATCTGACGATTTTGAGCCTCATGCATGTCCAAAGTTCGTAGTTTTATTTTAGTATTTATCCCTACAATACATCTACCAAGACGAGAAGCAGAATCAATTTTAATTGAAATAATTTTGTTTGATATTTCCAATTTAATTTTGTTTTTTATTTCCGTTGCTTTGTTGTTAACAAGATCACTTATATTATGACTATTTACTGATACTTTTAGTGCATTCATAATCGGATCGATTATTTCTTTCATGCCAGAATCTTCGAAGATTGTGAAAGGACGGCCATTAACGGTTACTAATTTTACGCATGAATCAATGAAACTTTGTTTGCAGGTTTTTATCTTGATAATATTTAAATACTGTTCAAGGGTATTTTCCTCCGCTCTTGCTCTTTTATTGGTGATCTGACTCAATTTAGATGTTGACGATTCATTTTGAGTTTTCTTGAATAGTTCAGGATGCTTCCGGTGTATATGCCGCCCAAGATTTGCCGTATGTTTACCTTTCATTTCATATTTGCATTCTGAGCATATAGATACATCTTTTCCTGCAACATAAACAAATAAATTTTTCGTAAATTTCGTAGACATCTCTGGGTTAGAAAAATTAAAAAAATTGTATAAATTTTTAAATTTGAATGTGAGCACTCACTTTACTAAAAACAATTTAAGAGTTGATGTTAACAACCCACGTTTACTTTAAGAAAGTTAAAATATACTAA
This sequence comes from Melolontha melolontha, assembly GCA_935421215.2. Taxonomy (NCBI): domain Eukaryota; kingdom Metazoa; phylum Arthropoda; class Insecta; order Coleoptera; family Scarabaeidae; genus Melolontha; species Melolontha melolontha. Next base: position 116,564,623 of record OW285243.1, on the reverse strand, counting down.
TACACGGTTTGCGTCGCTACTATTTGCATTGGTTACAAGAGAATGTTTGCCTACTGATTTGTTTAATACAAATATTATGTTTGTACATAGCTCAAACAGAAAAAGGGGATTTCCCATTTTAGTCTAGTTTGTGTGAAGGTTACTGGTTACTTGTTCGCTACAAATAGTCGTTATTTTATTTTGGTTTTGTTACCTGCCTAGGGAGGTAAGTAATTTGACATTAGATTTAGCAGCGACAGATGACAGAGTAAAAAACGTTTGAAATTTTTATGCTTGCGATAATTTCAATATAGCTGGTAACAAAGACCTACGAGCAATTTTAGCTGCCTCTTTGCATATTCACTATTATTCACACATGGTTTATGTTTTAAATTTTAATATTCAAAATGCGATTTGTTTATGAATTTATTTATATCACATTGTTCCCATGGTATTAGTTATACGACGCTGGTTACACAAGTATATCCAGCGTCGGAACTAAAAAATAGAGAAATCATTGATTTATGTTCAGCGTCTTTGAGTACTCTGTTACATTACATCGGCTTTAAATTCGAAAAAAAGAAGACAACAGACGAGTGCTAATTGAAAGGCATAATATTGTATTACTACGGAGTGTTTTTTTGAGGAAGTATATGGACAATTTGATGTCGAATTCACCAAAGCCGGTTGTATTTCTGGATAAAACATGGATTTATTCCTAGGGTGTTACGGGAAATTCTTGGCAAGATGAATCTAAAGAAGTGTACAAAAGCCTGAAGGTTATAATGGCAAACGTTATGTCACTGTAATAAAATATAAACTTTTAGATTTAGTTAAGACGGAATAAGCCTGATAAAAATTAGTTATTGATGAAATATTACAGAAAGAGGGCCATGAAGTGTTGAGACTACCCCCCCCCCCCCCATATAATTGTAATTTTAATGCAATTGAACTAATTTGGGCCTGAACAAAGGGGTATTACAATACAAATATTGGCCGGGATGGTTATGGTGATGAAAAAGTGTTAGCTATAGCTATGGCTATGTGGTATGAATCATTAGAACAATGTGATACAAGTCCTTGGGAAAATTGTGTAAGGCATACTAATAACCTGATTAAAACTTGGTACGAACGAGAGATGATAGATGTTGAAGTCGAACCAATAATTATAAACCCAAATTATTTATCGAGTTCACTGGAAGAATCATATAATTAAGCATCATTCAGCAGTGATATTCATATTGAAATTAACCAATACTAATTAATGACGTTTGTTCTAAGATCCATTAAACAAGCAATTGAAAGTTAACACTTTATTATGTTGGCATGTCGAAATTTCAAAATTTATCTAATGTATACAGTACTTTTGAAGTGTCAGTGTCAGCATTTAATCATAACATAAATGACATTAGCTTGACAATTTGGTAAAATTTACGCAGCTATAATAGTGCGTTTACTTTCAATTGCTCACGATAGTACATAGCATCTTACACACCTACTGGCTTGACAATTATTGACGTACATAAGCAAACGTCAAATATTTTTGCAGATTATACTTATTTTCTAGCATCTCCAGCCTGTAGTAGGAAAAATAATGTAAGTGCTTTTGCGGTCTCGGATATGGGTACATGTAAATTGGGTCCCGAGCAAATCGACGTTAAAAAATATGTAAATTCGGTTCCGTAATTTTCTTTGCCTGATAGTGAATGTTAAATTCGGTCCCGGCTACCCTTGGGTAAACACAAACAGTGAAAGAATATACATTTAATGAAATGCAAAGTAAATTACCAAAATACTAAAATTAAACAATTACCTTAATTTTTAACGCGGGGAGACTTACATCCCTTGTAACTAAATAACTAATACTTTAAATAGGCACGCTGTGAGGGTCTAGAGAAATGTAAACAGTGATTAGACGAAGGGTGTCTTTAGTGTTGCATATAGTCTCATACAGCGCGCTAGTAATAAAACGCCAGGTGTCAAAATTAATCACACTTTCTCGTTGACCGAAATCTAAAGTTTCATCAAGATACGGCAAGTGATTTAGTCATAGTGAATTTTTAAAAATTTGTAAGTTGACTGAAAAATGGAATTGAATCGAGAAAATGATAGCGCATAATTTTTTACAATTTTACAATTTTCGGAGAGGATGAACTCGACAACAATGTCTTGCTGATTGTCTCTTGCTTTGTACATAATATATGGAATGCCAAAGTCACATTGTACATATGTTTTTAACTATCATAAGTATCATAACTCATAAGTTATAAGTTACAATTTATCTAACAGCAGTGGCGGCTCGTGCTAAAAATTTTAAGGTGTTCTGCAAGTTTTACAAAAAAAATTACCTTGCACGGGCAGTAAGAGGTTGTCTCCCATCGATCTTATCGTGCTTTCTTCGCCTTCCGCACTGAAGTAATGTATTTCTGGAACGATTGTCAATTGTCACACAAAAAAATAAGAGTCACTAAGCACTACTTTACTAACAAATTATTTCTTATAAATTAAATCTATTCTACGTTCTTTTCGATTTGCAAATTTTGTTATCACTTTGTCATTAAAATTGTCTATTTCGGAGATAAACTTTTTCGATAGATAGCATGGAAAGAGATGTTAAACGATCTTCGGTCATTGAATTTCTGAGAAACGTCTTAATTCGATTTAGTGTTGAAAAGCATCGTTCGGCCTCTGATGTTGTCATGGGAGTTGTTATTACAATTTCTAATAATTTTCTAGTCTCCTTCAACGTATCTCCCAGATTGTTTTTTATTAAAAATTTTAGAAGAGGTAGTGCGCCTTTTAAAGATCAGTTCTTGAGTAAATGTCAGACAATTCAGTTCGTAATCTTTCTTTATCAAGGGTGGGATAATAGGAGCATGCGGAAGTGAGTTTGTCCTCAGGAAATTTACTGCAATACTCTCCAAAGCATTCCGAAAAAAAGTGATGCCACTACTCACACACCTCTAAAGCCGAAATTCGATGATTAAATCTGCTGTTATTTGGACGTTTGCGTTTTTCTGGTGGTGGCTCATCGCTTATTAAATCTGTTTAGTCCATTTACTAATTTAACATAACTTATAAACAATGTAACCCGCTATTTTAATAATGTTCCTGTCACTTGGCTTTTGACACATTGTCGAAATTACTTCAAAAACGTCATCTTTCAAATATCTCAGTGTTATTTAAATTCTTTTAATAAAATTTGTATCGTATATGTTGTCTTTTTTTCGATCCTACCTTGAATAAATACAATAGTGAGTGTATTCTCTTAAATATTTAATCTTCCTTTCTTGTGATCCTTAATTTTTGGATTTTATATCACTTTATGTTTAACTTCTTTCTATAACAGCTTCTCTGTGCCTGTTTCCTATTACTTTTCATTCTCATTGAACTTGTTATTAAATTCCTTCTGCCAATACTATTCTTATTCCAGTTATAATTTTTCGATTGTCAATTTATTACAAACAAAATGAATATGGCCATCGCTATACTACTACATTATATTATAACATTATTTTCTTTAGATTGACATTTTTAAATTCGTTATATCTTTTGAATGGAATGTCCGATTTTAATAATTTAAAAAGTATTTTACTGGTATTGAAATGGTCTTTAATAAAATATCATTTAATAGGATAAGAAATAATACAGAGGTATGGATAATATGGTTTGATTATTGTCGGCACTTTTATTAACTTTTAAAATGTAAAAAAGTAGTTATAGTGGCATAACTACAGTAGTTAAACATATGGTTTCGCGGACTTTTTTGTAGATATTAATACGTTCTATAATACTGTAGAACTTTTTTTTGTTCTATCAACAATAGTTTCCGCAGCGTACGCGATGGCAGATTTTTCGTGACTAATTTTTTCACACCTTGGGTTACATTAATGCATTTTTATTGGGGATATCTTTTTTTTTTTGAAAATGTAATATAGCCTATGTCACTCAGTGAAAATGCAGCTTTCTAATGGTGAAAGAATTTTTGAAATCGGTCCAGTAGTTTTTGTTTGAAAGCATTACAAACATGCATACAAAAACACAAATGTTTCCTCTTTATAATATTAGTTTAGATACCAAATCATATCGCCCTTCGCGCTGGTTTAAATGCAGCGACGATGCCTGGTAAAATCACGCATTGGTTTAAGACAGCCACGGGGGAAGCGGGGTGCGCGCGGGTGTTTGAAAGAGCTCTGAGCGGACGTACGTGTGGACCAGATAAGGAACAAGTGAGCGATCGCGCGAATTAGGTTGGTTATTCCACTGGTCGCCTATTGTATATTATTTGATAAAATACTATATATAACCGGCGTTAGTGTTGGAATTACGGAAGCGAATATCTCGGCTTCTACTGATCGGATTTTGATGATTGAGGTGTCAAATTGTAGGGTTTGATGTCCTCTACAGGATGATGTAGAAAAATATGCAAATTTTTTGATATACAGGGGGAGAATTTTCACAACAATATGTTACGCTTTTATAAACATCAGAAATGTCGGAAAAATTATGTAAAAGAAAACTAGTTATAACTAATACAGGTTCGCCCGCCCAATTTTTTGGGAGCTCTGCAGCACTGCAGCGCTTATGCGCCAGCCGCCACTGTCTAACAGGCACGTTAGATAAATTGTCAAGTTTAAGTTAAATTATTCTTCAATAAATTGTTTACTCATGATCGAAAAAAATGTATTAAAGTGTTATTTTCCCAGTGGCCAACGCAATGAATATGGAAATTGGTATTCAGTGAATGATTACAGAAAAGAATTTCGTCGAAAAAGATTTCCAAATTTCATCGTCGATAATAGCAACTTTTCCGCTGAAGTTTGATGAATAATAACGCGTTTTGAAGAAACTGGTTTTGTTAATCGTTAATCTTAGGCGATGTCAACCTTTGCAACCCAGCTACTAGCATATTGTTTAAGAATAAGTGCATCTTTGGACTTTACTTAGAATAATCTACTTCTTTATTATTAAAATTTGAAAAATAACAATTTACTATCATTAATTCTGTATTTTAGTGCAGATTACGAAAAAATTACCTTCAAGTTTATAAATAAATGTTTTTTAGCCCTTATTTTGTTAAATTTGTTGATTTTAGGGAAATATCTATTTTCATCTTTTAACAAATCATACAGGCAACTAAAAAAGCTTGGTATTAAAAGATGTGTTAATAAACAATAAGATAATGCTTGAAAATAATTTGATGAAATATAAACTTTTCTAAAATAAATGTCAACAACATTACAAATTGTAAAAAGAAAATTTACATGAAAGATTCTGAGAAGAACATAAGGTATTATATTGCGTATTTATCTTTAAAACGGTACCAACCAGTCATATTTCTAGAATTACCAGTTATATGTACAAATATAATTAATATTACTTGTAATTTACGTCATGTAATAAAAATACAAATATATTATTTTATTTCAGACCATTATCTATACTAAATCCACAAATAAATGGGTTTACAAAAGAGTTACCTAGAATTTGCTAACGGAATTTTATAAATTACAACCACAAACTGATTTTTTTTTTTGTTACTTAATCCGATATGCAAATAATTACCTACATTACTACAATGTCTATTTACAAAAGTGTGGAGATTTTATGAATTCTATTTAATATGTACCTATGTTTTAAATGACTTAGTCCCATTACAGGCCATCCCATTACAGGCCGCGGAGCAATGGAGTAGCATTACAGGCCGCGAAATTGTTATGCCGTAAATGTAGGATTGAACGGTGCCATTACAGGCCGCGACGAGAAATTGGCAATAAAAACTATCAATTATGATTAATTATTTATTATAAAGTTTATTATAACATACATACATAATTATTTATATTTACAACATATACAACATTTTACAATTTTGATTAATTAATTAAACTAATTACGTTTGCTAAATATAGCAAAAATGCAAATATTAAAAATTAATTAAACTTGCTAATTTGGGAAGTGCTTGCTCTACATCTTGACTTTCTTGTATTTGCGACACTATTCCATTTATCCTCCTATCCATTTGAATATATTTTGCAGCACGCTTTTTTGGGGATATATTGTGGTCAATCCTTTGTTGAATAATGTCGTAGTGCCTTGAATCGTTTTTTAAAGATATAATTAATTCCATTAGATTTGGCTTCGACTTCCCAATATGCCTGTTTAGACGACTATGCCAAGATTCGCATACATTCGTCGTTCTATGACGCTTCATAGCATATCCACATGTCTTGCACTATAGAATTTTCTAACCATTGTGTCACAAAATAATCATTAAAGTCCATTATTTCTCTAAAATTGGGGGAGCTTTCCATTATATACAGCCAGCCATCGTCAATATATTGGGAAGGTAAATGAGCTAATGCAGCTGTAAGCTTTATATGCTTCCTGATGTCTTTGTCTTCCCTGTATCTTTTAGCCAATCCCAATTCTTGCACTTTTCGCCATATGCTTTGGTTAAAGTGAAAATTGCAACCTTTGAGTTTGCAATCAGGGAACATTTCTCTGCACGTTAATATTGTTGACGTTTCAAAATCTATCTTCATGCTCCTTGGGTTGAAATTTGGAATATGTTCTTTCATTAACGTGAACAACTTTATGTAGGTGTCTTTTTTTCTGTTAGGTAGTAACGCGTACAACGCTGGTCGTACACTAGTCGTTTCTTCGGTACTTTTTAAATCCACGTGGAATGTATATAGTTGATCAAATAATGAGTTGCAACATTTAAATGTACCATCCCCAAAAATTGTATTTTTTGACGATAATCCCTGTATACCCAGCTTACTTCCAAAGCCGATAATTCGATCTGTCGTACCTTGATCAAAAATTGTGAAATTCTCTCCATCTTCAGTTTTATTTATATAATCGGGAACTATAAATTCTGCTCTAGTTTTTGGTAACGCAGGTACCCCTAGAGCTTTATTTCTGTGTCGGTACAAGGATGATTTTACAGACTCATATGCTGGCATTTTTGTAACAAATTCCAATCCACTATCTTTAATTTGATGAAATTCTTCTTCATACACTTTTGGTATGCATGTCATTTCCTGTCTGGCACGTTTTCTACAAATTGATTTGCACTTCTCAACATCGGTATATGCAACGTTAGGTATTACTAAACAATTGTGTTGACTGGTGCGGATAACCTTATTTTCATTGTTCGTTGTAATTCTGCCGCTGCATTCTAACTTTGAATTGCTATTTACACATCTCCAGTTTTTGGTAAAATTTTTGTTAGTCCTCTTCAAACAATATTTAAATCCTTGATAGAGAACTTGCGGATTTCCCCTTGCACTCTCAATAATTTCAACAAAATCCATTGCAACTTTAATTTTCACACTGTGTTAACCGTATTGAAGTTCACTACGTACTAATAATTATACTAATAACTACTTAACCATGACAACTTAGAAAATACACCTATTGGTCGGAATGTCGTCATTTTGTAATTATTAAGTACAGGTAATAGATATGACTAATGACCTATTTCTGAGAAATATAAATATATTCCGATTATCTAATTCCAGATTTTGCATTTTGTAATCGCAAATACATCAATACACACAAATGGATAAGGCATTAGGATTAGGATTATAGGATAATAGGTTATTAAGAGTTTCTGGATGTTACGCACATTAAAATATTGTTGAATGTGAAAGTAACTTGATTATCTAGGGTTTTTCCTATTCCGCATATTGTTAAATCTATGGGAATTAATGAATCATCGCGGCGGCCTGTAATGAGACTCGGTTTTTGATCAAAAAGGGATGCGGCCTGTATTGGCACTGTTTCAGGTAGTTTTCAAACGCGGCCCGTAATGGGACGGCCTGTATTGGGACTACACGGTTTTAAATCACACACTTTATTCCTCATATAAAATTATATTCATTCAAAAAAATTATTTACAATCTATGTACGTTGATGTGAAATCAATAATTTATTAATTAACTTTAACTGCTAATCTTGGGAATTGGATTTGTTTCATTCTAATTTAATATAATTAAAAAAATTAATTTAATTACTTTCGCTTAAATATCTGTAACATCTAAGAAATTTATTACTTTTAATATGTTTGGTTATTTAAGTCCGTTCCGGTGGTATAAACGTTTGGTGCGTAGCGAACGTCCTAGAGTGTTTTATGTCACAACTCATTATTCGCTTTTGCCTTTTTCATATAGTTTTCCGTTTTTTAAGTTTATGAAACATAACCTAAAAAGCGTTCAATGGATGAATATAAACAAAACTTAGTAAGGCTGTGTGAAACGAAAAATGTATGATAACCAAGTCTATCTTGAAACGCATTTTGTTCTTATTTGAAATTATCAATACGTGATATTTCGATATTTGTAGGCGGGCATAAATTTTATTTCTATACTGCGTGTATACAGGCTGATTAATTTTCGGCCCTCATTATGGGGATCTCGCTTAGTATAGGAGATAGAGGGTAGGTTTAAATTTGGCAAAGTTGTTAAATTTTGTGTGAGAAAATGGACCTGGATTTTTTTAAAAAACGAAAGAAGTTCATTTTGTTTTACCTTTAGCACGTTTATATTTGGGGGTGCAGAGAAAAACTAAAAACACATTCTCGAGGCCACTTTTGATCTACTATCTTATGGTAATCTGGAAATTTTCATATGACGTTTGGGTCTATCTGGCCATCATCAACTTTCTTATTTCTTACGGGAACTATGTCGGACTTTTGACACCGCTAGCAAGAGTTTTTTTCCGATTTCAACCATGTGTGACATGTATGTCCATGTGTACAGTTACAGACATGTATATTGCATGTCTGTTTTATTTATAACAAATGCGTAATACGTGCTTAACATATTGATATAACGGGTGTTCAGAAACATTCGAAGTCAAGTGGGCTCTGAACAAAAAATCGTATATCTTTACTTAAGTATCTGATTTGTAATAATTATTAAATGTCAACTGTTGTCTGTCAAAAATCAATCTATCTCAGACATGACTTCATATTTTCAAGGACTACATTGACTTCGAATGTTTCTGAACACCCGTTACTTAAACTTTTTTTGTATATTTGCTGCCATCTGGCATCGTGTTAATGGACTTACACCTATATACGTCTTTTTTCTCTACTGTACCGGTATAGCCGGTCAAGGGAAGGTTGCCACTTTCGGCATAGTCTTTTGTCCGTCAGATGTCACTAGATTATATGGTGCCACCTGATAGGACAAAATTTGCTATACCTTATGAGTAGAGCAGACCAATTTCCGTCATTCTCACTGCGATATCTGTTCACGCAACATCGCAGTTGAGAGCATCTACGACGATACAACGTCAAGCGACGCCGGAAGCAATGGCCGGACAACAAAAAAGAAAAATAACCAATTAATTAAACCAATTGATTAAACCAGAATACCTGAACAAATGTACACCCAAGATACTGGAAGATTTTAAAAATCTAATCAACATACTCGACGAAGAAGAAGATATCCAGAAGCTACTACAAAAATCAGGGGATATACTAATGGTTAACCCAGAAGAACCAACGATCCAAATCGAGTTAAAAAACAACCCCACAGAAAAACAAGAAGAAGAAAAGCCTCCCGTAAAATCGAAGAAGAGCCAACCGGAACCGAAAATCGAAAACGACGAATTCAGACACCCGAAAAAAACAACAAAAAGACAGAAAACTGACCACACAGCGCCACCAATCGAAACAAAAAATTCCTACGACGTCCTCGAAACCAATCCACTTTCCTTAACTGTCCTAACAATCCAAACAACACTGTAAACAAAACCATACCCAAACCCGAATACATACCAGCGCCACCCCCAACAACGAACCCATGGACACAAAAACAAAGAAACACAACACCTAACACAACTGACGAACTAGCACTTGCCTTAGGCAATATGCTAATAACATTACACTCCACAAACGCAACAACAGAACAGATACAATACTTCGTAACGCAAACACAGAAAATAATCACACTCTACAACAACAAACATTAAACACACACATGACTGAAACGCAAAAAACCGATGACCAGTGACTTAAACGCAAAAAGCGACAAACACATAGACAACACATACGCAACAGGATCGCTCAAAAACACACAACACACGATTATTTATTAATCAGACACAAACACGTCACAACCCTGGGAAATACAAAACAATGGAGTAGACATAGAGGCAACTCTGACCACAACAAAATTCAAGTCTCATATAAAAAAAACAATTTCCGTGCGCGCCATGAGCGCCGGCCGGTATTGGAGTGTAAGGCTAATAAAATTGAAGACGTTGGTTGATGTGGTTCTATATTACGCGCCATCACATTAACTACAGATTGTTTTTTGCTGTCAGTTGTTTCGTCCACACATAACCACAGTTTTTTATTTTTCAGTTCGGCTTTGATTTTATTTTCAACCTGTTTACGCACCGATGGTAATTTCCTTCGTAACGTTGTCGTGCTCGGTAATGTTTGATTCGCGTATTTATTCCAAAATGAAATAAATGAATCATTAGTATCATTACTTAACAAGGTACACACAATCATAGTTACAGATAGTTCATGTATAAACAGTTGTCGATTAATTTTGTTATTATTGTGCTTCGAACTGCTTACGTGTTCTTTACAATGTGTTTTTGACCAACATATTAGATATGTATTGCACACTTAACATTTAATTTTTGAGCCATCGTATATTAAGTCCGGGAAATCCATAATAAACTTATTCACTTCGTCTGACAACGGTCGTTTTCTCGATTTATGTGTCGACGGCATTTTATTACGTATGCTTACACTTACATGTAGTTTAAGCAAGTACCAAACACATACTGAATTCTTTTTATTAGTTCTGATGCAATACAATCGTCCTCACATCGGCGCACATGGCGCGCACGGAAATTGGTCTGCTCTAGTTATAAATAACAATATTTATTTCGATTTATGTTATCTGATACCGTATTCGTATCGAGAACGTTGCTAAACATAACCTAATGTTCATCTATTCACTGACAAGGACAAATCATATGCAATTGTCAAATTATTGAGAACGTCGCTAAAAATAACCTAAAGTTCATTTATTCACTGACAAGGGCAAACCATAGATGATTGTCAAATTACCTTGGCAAACGCGCAATATATTACGTCATTAACGATCAATTACGCGCATACTCTTTTCCTCAAGAGAAAATCTGGTCACACTAGATTAAGTAAGGTAGCCATGAAATATCAAACTGTCAAACATTTCAATTATCGTACATTACTAATGGAAAAATGTCGTACACCAACGATGAGAAACGAAAGAATTTTTTATTCATCGAATCGAAATACAATATATGTAGTCGACTTACACGTTATGTTACTAAGGTTGTATCACTGATTTATATGATCGGCAGTAGGAAAATATTTTTTATAATGTTTCCACTTTAATATTTATTACGAAGGATATCAAAGTTGGAAATTAATATAAACTATTTCACAGCTCTCAAAAATGAATTACAGCGCATGCGCAGATATGCTATACGTTAAGGACATGACTTATATTGTTTGGATATGTTTTTAATTGCCTTGAATAAATTATCAATATTTACTAACGTTTTTATTGGTAATTACTAGAGACTGGAAAATATGCACTAAAAAGTTTGCCAAATATGCATGCAATATGCACTTATGATGTGCATTTATTTATTATGTTTTAGGAAATTAAAATTAATTTGTCGTATTTACAAAGTGTATATTTATTTATTACAATAAATTGTCGTATTTACAAATTATATATTACAATAAATAACCATATATTTCTTTAAATTTTCCATAGTTAAATTATGTCTACGATCTGTAAGTATATGTTTATATTGGGAAAATGTTCTTTCAACATCGCAAGATGTGATCGGTGCATTCTTAAAACTAGGTATTAATGAGGGGCTTATGTTAATGTCTTCATTAAAATTGCCATTAATTACATTATGATAGATTTTAATGTAACAAAACCTCCATTTTTGCTTAGAATTGCGGCTAATTTTTCTTTAATTCTTTTTCCAGTCAATCCGTTGACTTTTCCAATTTTCTCTTCAATATCATTTACAATGCCAACATTTAAAGATAAATTTCTATCTTCTAATCTAGTAATTGCCTGCTCAATTATCGCAAAATTAGATTTAATATATGATAGTTGATTTTGTATTGTCGAATTATTGAAAATTACGTTACACTTTTCTATGGCAAGACTGGTTGCTGAATCAAATTGAGTTACAACATTTTTGATGCCTTCGTAATTATCGGCAAGAAACACAGCACATTTAAGCCATGTTCCCCATCTTGTTAAGATAGGTTCTGGTGGCAATGGAATGCCGGGAAGCATTTCGTTATATAATTGCACTCGTAAGGGCGCTTTTAAAAATACTTTTCTGATATTACTAATTAAATTATTTGCATCTGGAAACTCTAATCTAACTTTTTCAGCAACCCTATTTAAACCATGAGCCAAACAAGTACAATGGACTAAATTGGAAAAAAAAATTTTCAGACTTTGAGCTGATTTTAACATATACGAAGCGGCGTCAGTTACCATTAACAGAAATTTTTCAAAAGGTACTTTGTCGGGTAATAAGAAATTCGCTAAGGACTCGTTAATAAACCTGGCTATGGTAACATGATTTGTTTTGTCTAAATTACCTACATTAATTAAATGTCTTTTAGATTGAGTTGAACCATTTAAGGTTCTAATAATCAAATTAGCAACCTGACGGCCCTTCGTGTCGGTAGCTTCATCAACAGAGACCCAAAGATTTTGGTTTTTCAATTCCTTTCTAATACCATCGGTAACATCTTCATAAATTTCGTTGATGTATTTCTTGCGTAGAGTTGAGGAACTGGGAACATAAATGGGTTTATCATCGACTTTGCAATAAGTTTTCAGGAATTCTTGAAATATCGGATTGTCCAATTTATGTAAAGGAATATTACAACCCGCAAAAAGATTACACAAATCTTTGGAAAATGCTTCTTGTGGATTCTTCGAATTATTGAGAAAACTTTCCTCCAAAAGTTGCTGCCGCGGTTTATTCAAATTTTCAGAAACCCTGTTCTGATGAAATGTTGTGTTCAAATGTTGCACTACTTGAAATTTCTTCTGGCAGGTAATCTGTGTAACAAATATATATTTTTAACATTCAGTTATAATAATTATTATTAATTACTATATTACTACAAAAACTAGAAAAATAAATTGTCTGGTTTTGTAAAGTTCTCCAGTTGTTTAAATTTGATTGATTTTAGTTATTTTGGTGTTTATGACAAAGAAATATTACTATTAGCTTTAAAGAACATAAAATTAAACATATCTAATAATAATTTATTATGAAATTGTTTCATTATATTTATGAACCCCAAAAAAAAATTCTCATAATTGTAGAACTTGTTATTGACAAAATATTTCAAAATTCAACTTACCCTTTTGTCCGCAGAGTGTACACAAAACACTTTCTTCGTCAATAATTTTTAGTGCACTGCAATCACTTATCCAATTTTTTATTAGAGATGACTTCGTTTTAGCTATCTTCGGCATTTTCAAAAATTTTTAATTCACTTTTGTTTCACCACATAGCACAGACCTTAAAACGTTTACGAATGAACAAACTATGAAGGAAATTATTTCTTTTTCTTATATTGATATTAGTCGTACGGTATAATATACCTGCATTAATACCTACATTTCTGAAAAGGATTTCTTACGTAAGTTCTAATTGCCCTGTAAACCGATTATCAGTACAGTTAAATCCTATTTTTGGGAAAGTCCATGTCATTATTAATTCGTTTTTGTTCCAATGAATTTTTTAATTCTGTTTTGTAAGGAGTGCTGGTTAAAACAACAGTTTTACCAGTTTTTTGCTTTTTGGAAGTCTGTTGTGGTTTCTTAGTCATTTTGGGATAAGGTAAAATTATTTCCGGGGAGAAGTACAGGGTCTCGCTCGAAACTTCTTCTTGGCCTTTCGACGTTGAAGGTTGAGGCGCGTAGGGGATCTCCTCTTTTCATATTTCCGATGGTCTTGGCGGTGTTTCAGGTAGCACTTCTTGTTGAACCTCATCTACGTTATCATTTTTATTGAGATTTGAAACAGTTTCCGCAACTTCTCCAATATTATTGTGAACGTGAACCTCTTCGGGAACATCAGTAGGTTGTGCAGCAGAAAACAGATCTTCGGTGAAACCGTTTCGATCAACTGGATATATACCTGTCTTTCTAAAACCATTTATTGCGTTTGTAGGAGTGCTGGCTCGTAAATAAGCTTTACCAAATATTTCTGCAATTTGATATATAGTGACCTCATCTTCCAGGATGATTACGTAGAAAACATTCAACTTCTTGACTATAGAAAGTTGAAAGAGGAGCCATGACTGATACATCGAGGGGTTGCATTCTATGGCTACAATGCGGAGGTAAACACAGAATAGTCACAGAATACTTTCTGGCTTTTTCTATAACGTTCAAGTTTTGTGTGTGGGTTTTATGTCCATCTAAAATCAACAATGTAGGAGCATCTTGGCATGCACCAGAGAACTTCAAAAAATGGTCAAACCATTGCTCAAATAAATCAAGTTGCATCCAACCTGTGGAATGGCAGGCACAAATTGTTTCAGGAGGCGCACCATTTAGAAACTCTGCTTTCATGCGAACACGTGGAAATACAATGATAGGAGGGATGTAGCTGCCAGCAGCATTCATACAAATAACTGCGGTACACAAAGTGCCACGTTCAGCAGAAGTAAGTGACCCTACTTGCTTACGTCCTTTTAATGCAATTACTTTTGAGGGACGTCCTTGTACAGTGGTGATCCCTGTCTCATCAACGTTGTAGATTTTTGATGGAGAATAATTATTTTTTGTTGCAGTGGTTCAAGTAGGTCAAAAAATTTAGAAACATTTGTTTGGTTGAAACTTCTGGCACGTGCGGCTGAGGTTGCTTCTGGAATTCGAAGAGATAGTCTATTTCTGTTAAGGAAATTTTGCAACCAGTGCCAACCAGCTTTCTTCTTAACAGTACTGAAGTGGTGCGGTATATTAATCTGTACAGCAATGTGATAAGCTAAACGTCGCACTGATTCAGTGGTCAAATCAAACATCATTGTCTCCATGTTAGTAATAAACCGAACAAGGTCCGTTTCTTGCGCCTTGTTAAACGTAACAAGTCTGCTACCTAAACCTTTAAGTGAATCTTTTCTTTTTTTCTTTTTTCCTTTAACACGACGTTCTAAAGTACTCTTTGGCACGTGGCAAAGTTTTGCCGCTTTCAGATAACCACATTCTCGATTTAAAACCATATCAATTGCTTTTTTCATATTCTCCTCAGACCACTCCTGTCGGTGAGTTTTTCTTGACTACCGACCCGCCATATTGTGTACCTATGTATTATTACTGCAACAAAGAAAAATCAGGTAAATAATATTATCAACATAGTTTAGGTAAAATGGGATATCTCATTTTAAAAAAATGCCACTATCCCGTTTTACCTATACCTTTGACTTCCGTAAATTTTACAAACTTAGCCTTAAACTATATTGATAAAATTTCATGCCTATATCAACGTTTAACGTCTTATCTTAGCCTTTAAAAATTATCAACACATTCTCTTCACAAATAAAGAAGCAATCCTTAGTATTATGAGTTAATAATACTACATTAAAATATTGAAAAACATAAAAACTTACGTGTGTCAACAATCACATTCACTATGCAACTGAAAGTCCGTTAACAATTTTAAAGTTAATACAGCTTGCGCTTAGGCAATATTTCGCTAGATGGCAACACTCGTTTCACATAAAATACATGGTATCCCGTTTTAGCTTACTGTCCCATTTTAAGGACATTTCCCCTACACAGTATAGAAGGAATATACCAAAAAACAACAAATATGCATTTTGCATAAAATCCAGTCTCTAGTAATTACTAATAAAAATGTGTAATTATCGTTTCATATTATTTTTGAAATTAGAAAGTTGTACATCATTGCATTAATTGTACAAATTACAATATTCGTTCTGGATTTCTATTTCGCCTAATATTTTTTTTGTCAATAAAAGAACCATGTTTTCGCATATTAACCCCGCATCTAGTACATGTTGAAAAAGAGAATCACCTCTGAATAAAGGCCAACGAACGCAAAACACTCCGCACTCCGCGTGTGTTGTTACCTTTTTACGGAGATTCCATTTGAAGCACTAGGTACAGTGTCGCAGCAGAAGTAGTAACCGTAGTACTCTTGCAACAACCAAAAGTTGCAGACCATGAAAATGAAACGTGTATATAATACCTGTTTACTTCATTAATCAAGTGTTACACGTTGTCGCAGCAGCTATGCAACAAACTGTAACCCACTGTGAAGCGCAACTTCTTGTAATGTTTCAAGTGAAGTAAATCTATCTGTTACAAATATGTTACACTTTATGTAATGTATATGTTATTCTTAATAATATTCGGTGCTTTATTTATATATGCTTTGTGTTTATTAGTGTATTATACCTGTATGTGCTCGTTTTCTGTTACAGTTAGAATGCAAATATCAAATGTGCTGGTAGTAATGTACGTGTTGTCTACGGTGTACTGTCAATCATGCCAAAAAACTTGCTACATTGGACGTGTTCAAGGATTGAGGAGTGCTGATTGTTTCAAAAGGGAAATGAACATTATCCCCCAGTGTCTACCTAGAAATACTGAGGTAAAATAAATATATTTGAACAGATGTTAATAATGTGTATTGAAATAATAGATTGCGTAAATCTAAATATCTTATTTTGAAATTTCGATCAATAGCAAATGAGAAAGAATATTTTGTTTGTACAAATAATACGTTTCATAGTATTTAACATCTTCGCCAGTGAAACATTGCTAATACAGTGCGATTGAAAACTGGCGTATAGTTTATTTCAAATTATAAGAATATAACTTTGAACGGCTCTAATGCTTTTATTGCACCACCTGCCGCAATAACTACCTGGCCGCTCAATACGATTATCTTTTACGCAAACAAACTAATGAGTTGCGTAATGACAAAATTTAAGTAAATTGTAATTACTGCAATTTAGATGAAATAAAATTTAATAATAATATAAGTACAAACAGTTGTTAATTTGAATATATAGTTATTATATATAGTTAAATAGTCATTAAATTACAATTTATATGAAATAAGTTCTTATATTTATTAAACAAAATTTAAGTAAATATAGTTAGGAGAGTTGGTATATATTACATCTAATATTGAGTCTATTTATCATTTATTGTTAATCTTTACTGCTGTATACATATTTGATTTTTCTCTCTTTACTTAACGAACATGTGGCGACGTTTTGCTGAAAGTGTTAGTGATTATGATGTGGATAGTGATAATTAGAGTGCACCAACCCGGAGCGATATTGGTAAATATTTCATATAAAAGCCGAAAAACTCCAATAATTTATCAATTTATATATATATATATATATATATATATATATATGTATATATATATCTATATGTATATATATATATATATCTATATGTATATATATATATATCTATATATCTATATCTATATATATAAATTTATATATATATATATACAGGGTGTCCAGACACTCTCCTGACAAACGAAGACCGGAGTTTCCTCAGATAATTTTAAGACCATTACCCAAATTCACCTAGTCCGAAAATGCTTCCTAAGGGAGCTAGAGTTCTTTGAAGATGGCGCCTTGTATTTATTTTTTTTTAAATTCCTCCAGAACGCTTCTATTTAGAAAAACAAAAACTGGTATGCTTATTTATCCTCCAGAGATGAATCGATTCCATCAATTTCGAATTTCTAGTACCGGTCATAGGCGTCCGTTTTGGGTAGGTCAACGGTTATTTTAAGGTATAACTTTTTTGTCTTTAACTTTTAAGCATTTGTGACGCTAGATTATTAAATTTTCAGGTATTCCAGTACTAAAAGGTACTCTTACTTTAAGTCGGTAGGATACACCGTTTTCTAGAAAAATCGATTTGTAAATTTTTTGTAAGTTTTTTCTTCATTAACGTTCAATTTTTTTATTTTTTGCAATAGTTAGCTCTGAACTGCCAACAGAAGTAAAACCTACGTTTTTCATTGTCAAATTGTTGTCAGTTCGCGAAGTTTATCTTTTCATTTTTTACTTTGTGTTATTCAAACACGATTTCAATTTAAAAAAAAAATGGTTTTTACTAATGAGGAATACGCCGATATGCATTTAGTTTATGGCGAAATGAGGTGTAACGCTCGAGCGGCGCAACGTAGATACGCTGAAAAATTTCCCAATCGGCAGCATCCCACTCACTCAACATTTACAGCTCTTCATCAACGATTAAGAGGAACAGGTTCAGTGGTCCCAAAAAATAATGAAACAGGGAGACATAATGATGTAACAGCAGAACATGAAGATGTTATTTTAATGGAAGTTGAGGAAAATCCAGAAATTAGCGTTCGAAGACTATCTGCCATGTACCCCACAATTTCAAAATCTTCCGTAGGAAATATCTTACACAAAGAAAATTTATATCCTTTTCATTTTACAAAGGTGCAAGCACTGCTAGAAGGAGATTTTCCTGCTCGCGTAGAATTCGCTAGATGGTTACAAAATCAGAAAAATCAAGATGAAGATTTCTTCAGGAACATTTTGTTTGGTGACGAAGCTACATTCTCAAAAAATGGAATTTTTAATGTACATAATGCACATTATTATTCGTACGTTGGTGACAATCCCCACGTTGTTCAAGAATTTAAGCATCAGCATAGGTTTAGCATAAACGTCTGGATAGGAGTAGTTGACGATTATCTACTTGGACCTGTGGAATTACCTGCTCGTTTAAATGGTGCTGATTACTTACATTTCCTGCAAAATATTTTACCTGATTTGTTAGATGAGGTGCGTTTAAATATTCAGCAAAACTTATGGTTTCTACAGGACGGCTGTCCGGCCCACTTTAGCAGGAATGTACGAGACTTTCTAGATAATAACTACGAATACCATTGGATTGGAAGAGGCGGTCCAGTTGCTTGGCCAGCAAGGTCGCCGGATTTGAATCCTTGCGATTATTGTGTTTGGGGATACATAAAAGCATTTGTTTATTCCGTTCCGATACAAAATCGCGCACAACTCTGGCTAAGGATACAAGATGCTTGCAACGAATTTAGAAATAACTTTGGAATTTTTGCAAGAATTCGGCGTTCTCTAAGCAAAAGGGTAAACTTATGCATAGAGACTAATGGTCATCACATCGAGCAACTTTTGTAACAATCTACCTTTGATACTTGTTCTTTTTTTGTTAGTTTCGTTCCATTGTAATAAATAATTTGTTTTTAATTTATTAAATTAATTTTCATCCATGCCTTGATAGTCCAAGCCAACTTCGTCGCTAAAAATAAGTAGGTACATAATAAATTGAACTTTAATGAAGAAAGAACGAAAAATTTACAAATCGATTTTTCTAGAAAACGGTGTATCCTACCGACTTAAAGTAAGAGTACATTTTAGTACTGGAATACCTGAAAATTTAATAATCTAGTGTCACAAATGCTTAAAAGTTAAAGACAAAAAAGTTATGCCTTAAAATAACCGTTGACCTACCCAAAACGGACGCCTATGACCGGTACTAGAAATTCGCAATTGATGGAATCGATTCATCTCTGGAGGATAAATAAGCATACCAGTTTTTGTATTTCTAAATATCTGGAGGAATTTAAAAAAAAATAAATACAAGGCGCCATCTTTAAAGAACTCTAGCTCCCTTAGGAAGCATTTTCGGACTAGGTGAATTTGGGTTTAATTGTCTTAAAATTATCAGAGGAATCTCCGGTCTTCGTTTGTCAGGAGAGTTTCTGGACACCCTGTATATATCTATATATTAATTGATAAATTATTGGAGTTTTTCGGCTTTTATATGAAATATTTACCAATATCGCTCCGGATTGGTCCACTCTAGTGATGATACTGTTGGAGCACGACAGAGAAAGCATATCAGAAGATGCAAAACAGATAATTTTCAGTGTCTATCATACCCTGTTGTACAAAAAGGTTTTAAGTATATCTATACGTTTATGCACGTATAACGCTTTTGTTACAATTGAAACAGACATGTAATATACATATCTGTAACTGTACACATGGACAATACACCTCGTATTTTCAGCATTTACTTCTGCTTAAGACACCGTGTTTCTGCCATTACTATTAGGCGTCATCAGTTAAGCTAGTGAAGCAATGTAATACAAATGATACAAATCTTTATGAATAGATTTGTATCTGTATATAACATTAAGCTGAAATCGCCTACAAGATAAAGCAAATTTCATCCTATAAGGTGGCACTATTTAAAGTGACATCTGACGGACGGATCTCTCGTACCAGTATAGCTGGTCGAACGAAAAGGTCACCTTTTTCGGCAAAGTCTCTTTCGTCCGCCAGCTTAGTGGATGAAATTTGCTTTATCTTGTAGGCGATTTCAGCTTAATGTTATATACAGATACAAATCTATTCATAAAGATTTGTATCATTTGTATTACATTGCTTCACTAGCTTAACTGATGACGCCTAATAGTAATGGCAGAAACACGTGTCTTAAGCAGAAGTAAATGCTGAAAATACGAGGTGTATTGTCCATGTGTACAGTTTACAGATATGTATACCCTGATGGAAGAAAATCTCGAACTGCAAACCCAGAACATTCAACGAACGTCGCAATTAACCAAGGTGCCTTTTGGAACAATATATAAAATAATTAAGAATAACGCAGAGCCTCGAAAGCAAAGAAAAATTGAAGAGTATGAAATTGCTACTATTAGGCAGCAATTATACTCCTTCTACAGAGGAAATGTGTATCTACACTTGACTGCTTACATAAAAGAATCAGTGATGAGCCTATAAATATTCAGTGTTCTAAAGCAACCTTGTGGCGGACACTAAAGAAAGCTGGTTTTAAGTTTGGCACTATAGACAAACGTCGCACAATTATGGAAAACCCGAGGTTACAGAAACTTCGATATGAATACTTAACGGCAATTAGAAGGTATAGATAGGAAGGACGATTCATATGTTATTTAGACGAGACGTGGTATGACACCCATGACACAATTTGCAAAGGTTGGGTGGATAGTTCAAGTATGTGTCAGTTGGACGCGCCGGTTTCGAGAGGGAAGAGAATAATCATTCTTCATGCTGGGTCAGAAAAGGGATGAATCGGACAGCCGCTATTATCTGCTAAAAATGTTAAACCCTCAAGTTTAGATTACCATGAAGATATGACCTCATCTTTATTTGAAGAATGGTTTTGTGACACTTTGCTGCCAAATTTACCAAAAGATAGTGTGATAGTGATGGACAACGCTCCGTATCATTCTCGACAGCAAACCAAAGTTCCTACAAAATGTAATAATAAGAAAGGTATTAAAACATTTTTAGAAGCAAATGATTTATATTTTGAGGATCATTATTCAAAAAACCAATTAATAGAGGTGATGAAGACAAAAGAATATTTAAAGGATTATTATGTGGATAACAGAGCCAAAGAAGCAGGACATACAATTTTGCGTTTACCACCATACCATTGCATTTTCAATCCCATTGAATTGATATGGGCCCAACTGAAAAATATCATAAGACGAACAAATCAAACACCGAAATTTAGTGAAAGCAGTGTAACACACATAAAAATGCTATGGAACATATAATTGCTGTAAATTGGAAAAATGCTGTTAAACACGCAATAGCAAAAGAGGACGAATATATGCGCATGTACAAAATAGTAGCACCTTTGATTATAAATTTGCAATACGATTCAGACACAGACACCGATTTGCAAGACGACTCAATCACAGATGATTTATGAAATGCGGTGACACATAAAAATTTTATTGTGTATTACAAATAAATTAGCTTTATATATCTATATGTATCCACTACACATGTTGCCACACGATTTGTAATTTTTTCTTTGTATATAAATCCAATGTACAGATATTTTCTATTATATACTTGAAATTAGCAGCGTCTTATTATCATATTATAGGGCCCTAATTTATAGTCAATACGGCCCCTAGATTCATACGTTGCAAATAGGTAAACCGTACCCGTTCAATAAGGAGACCAGGTATAATAATTATCATCACAGAAGATGGTGCAATAAAAGCATTAGAGCCCTTCAAAGTTATATTCTTATAATTTGAAATAAACTATACATCAAAATAAATGTATCTTATAACTTTTTATACCTTACTAGCAGGATTTGTACGACAAATTCTTTGCAAATTGCGAACACAGCCACTTATGTTGTACCTTCTTAAATTTATGGTAACAAAAGACCGCGTAATTGATTGCCGATTGGTATGTATAGTATTAAAAAGTTTATTTTCTTCCTGATGAGTTCGTGTCCTATCACTAAAACCGATCATCATTAATATTTATACAAAAATGTTTTAAATATGTCTATACGTTATATGCACGTATAAAGCTTTTGTTTCATTGTGAAACAGACATGTAAATAAATTTACATATCTGTAACTGTATACTTGGACAATAACCTCGTATTTTCGGCATTTACTTCTGCTTAAGACATATGTTTCTGCCATTTATAGGCGTCGTCAGCTAAGCTAATGAAGCAATGTATACAAATTATACAAATCTTTATAAATAAAATCTGTATCTGTATATGACATTAAGCCGAACCGCTCATTAGATATAGCAAGTTTCATTCTATAAGGTGGCACTTATTTACGAGTGACATTTTACGGACGAAAGAGACTATACCAAAGAAAGCGATCTTTCGATTGACAAGCTATGCTCATTAATATTTATATTATTTCTCTTTAATTTAATTCAACAATTTGACAAACAAAAAAGAAACAATTTTTTTAATCGCCACTACAAAACAAGAAATTGTAGTACATACTTACATTTCGAATTGTAAAAGTTTTTATTTGAACGTTCATACCTAACGGCCGGTTCCATAATCTATTTTAATTTATTTATTAAGCTTAAAATATTATATACCAATATCCGGTTCTATAATCGTATTTTTAGAGGTAATGTTCCATTAGCACTAATGTACCAATATTCTCCAATTATGTTGTTAAAGAATCATTTAACTCTGTGTTTGACAATTCAACACAACCAAACATAACCTATATACCGACACCGATCAACACGTTGATAAATCATAAATTATTTTACAACGAATACGAATTATACGTCGATAAAAATTTTGAACTACTCGACGATCTAGAATTTGTTTGTTTTGCATACTATAATATTTTTATTTCCTCCAGTAATGATAATTCCTTCTCCTTGGTAAAGTTTATTAGAATTCTTTTAGTTGGTGTACACATTATTATCTAATATTAATTGTAATATTTGGAAATTGTCATTACATTATTTCGTAATTTTACAATTTTATCTTGCCCATTCTAATAAAAAAATATAGAATATAAAATTTTACAACGCAATTACAAGAAAATTAAAAAAAAATAACTACGCTTGTTTCAAATGTAGTGGAAAATGCGGCGATATAACCTCTCAAACATTAACAAATGCCTGATATTTCGCGCCAATTGTCGATTTGTACGAATAAACAAAAAAAGGACTATTTTTCAGGGCAGCCAAGGTATAATAAATTTACAAATTGAAACTTTAGCTAAACGAGCCAGTATAATTGATTAGGGAATGTCGCTACATTAAGGGCCGGTATTATAAACGATAAAATATGTAGATTTTATTTAGTAAGCAAGTAAATTTAATTTACGCTATAACGAAGTCGTATATTTTGACAGTTTCATACATACAAATAAATAACAAATAATAGGTATTTATTGAAAACTATATCAAATGTTGAAAATGTTGTCCTTCAAGATCAATGGACTTTAAAATCCTCCGTTCAAAATTTCTGATGATATTCTGCAACATTTTTTGTGATTGACATTATCAAATGTCATTTGGATTTTTTGCGTTTTATTCTATCAAAATTTCAAAGTAACCTAGATTGACTTTTCAAATGAACACACGCTAGATTAGGTATTATAAGCCTTGTTCAAAGAATGAATTTTCAATGGTTTGAGTTTGGAAATTAATGCGCATGCTTGGTTTGTAACTGATTGCAAATTAAACTGCTTCTTTTTTCTTCTTTGAACATTCTTTGCCCTAGTTTCAAATTGATCCCTAGGTGTCGCTTTAGATATTTATATTTGACAATTTGTGTCAATGAAATTGTTTGTTGAGTTGGGATATACCAAACTTTTCCGAATAATAAGAATTTGTATATTATATTATACAGAAGCTAAAACTATGTTTATACTGCAGATGTCAGATACTGACAGTAGTGACTCAAGTGACGCTAATAAAGTTGCTTTCTTTAGTGATACCAGCTCTAGCGATAAAGACATTACAACAACAGAAAAAAACGAAATACTTACAATTTAATGACATTGATTTTTTGAACACTTTCGAGTCAATCGAGTTGTAGCTACTGATATATCTGAGCAGTTTTTGTTATCAAATTACTACATACATCATGAAGGAGAATTTGGAAAAATAAGTGCACACAAGTGTTGACATATTAATCCCTAAATTTTTGAAATCCCGTGATTGATTATTTTCCACATCTTTATGAAATTTCTAATTTTTAAAGTACCCACATTAACTCTATTTGTTTTGTATAACTCGTAACAGTTGAAGAGTATAATTTCGTGACCATGTTACACTTTTCTCTTTCTTGACAGTCTTTATTGTAAACAAGTACAAATAAATACAACTACAATTTTTGTGTTAATTTATTTAGCTTATATTTCAATAATTTTTTAAATATACAATAAAAAATTAATATATAAGGAGTCACTGATAATAAGTTACCAACTACTTTACCTAACCACAAAAAACTAAATACCTCAAAATAATCAGCAACGGCTGCACGATATTTTTCTAATTTAGATGCGCATGTCTGTGACTAAAACTTTGCATTAAAATCAGAAATTATTCTAACCGTTGCCAACCGATTTCAAATCATGTAATTATCAACGCTTCTTTGAACAAAGCTATAAATAGCGAATAAGAAAACTCGGCAAGTAAATCTACCAATTAATTTACACCCTAGAAACTCATGGTATTACATTTTATTCGTTGGTTAAATGCGAACAGCTGTTTGAATCACTGTTTCAAACAACATAACCTTATTTTTAAAAGTTTATATTTCGTGTGTGTTTGATAACTTGAATTTTGATAATGCTGGATTTATCGGTTTGTATTTTACAAATAAATGTACCTATAGAATTAGGATTTTTTTTGTATTTTTTCATTTTATTCAGTGGCTCCATAGTTTATCGAAATGCTAAACTGCAAAATACATAGCTATTCAGAGCTATTCTACAAATACTTAATTTATTCGCATGCATTTTTTATAATACCAGATTTCAATTTATTCGTTGAATAAATTGATTCAAGTTGTTATTCAGAGATTTATTCGCTGTTTATAATACCGGCACTACATGCATCCCTAATTGGTCTATTACGGTAAAAGTACTTTTAGGGTGTGATTATGGAACCGGTCGTAAGTTTTGATCATTATGAAAATACCGATAAGTAAATATTCTAAAAATTCCGATTTTCGTTTGCATGTAAATCTCAAGCTAAATACTTTAGACCCCCAAGTGTTGTAGTTTGTTGAAATCATGTCATCGAGGTGAAATCAAAAATGTAAAAAAATATAGGGCGTTCAATTAAAAAAAAGTATAATTTTAGTACTTTACATTTTTTGAATACTCTGTGTATTTAAAAATACTCAAATGATGCCTCTTTATCCCTAATTTTCGTGTCTAAAATTTTATTAAATTATTTTGTTTAATTTAACAGATATTTACATAGTTCCACAAATTTGCCAGTCACTGTATATTTATTCTTTGATACAATATTATATATTTTCCCGTAATAATACTTTTCCGTTTATGAATAATCCTTTTATGTTCATAATAATTCTACATAAATTTAGCTAGGAAATAAAGGTGTTATTGGGTAATTCTAAGAATTTTGAAATTTGTCATATAATTTCTCAGATTGCTTCCAATAAATTTATTTTATTCTATTTTCAATTCTGAACATTTTTTCGTAATAATTTAATAAACAAACTTTTATTTAGGTATTTATTTACTTATCAAGTTTATTTAATAATATTTAATTTCTTTTTTTTTTTATCAAGATATTAGCGACTATAAATGATTAAAATAAATATTTCTTTCATCAGTAAATCTATAAAAAGATTATTATCGTTTAAATTTAAACGCTCGTCCTAAAATATCTGGAATCCTGGATTTTGAATTGTAGTGATAGTCGTTAATTCATCACAGTCTGTTATTAAGAATTTCTAAAATTAATTCCTAATTTAAAGTTATTTTTTGCAGATACTAGATTTATCCTTCAACCGGGTACGAGAAATCTCGGAAGACGACTTAAAAGGATATCCATACTTACAAATACTGTACTTATCGGAAAATATACTTACAGAAATTGACGAATGTGCCTTCGATGAACAAACTAGTCTTCATACACTTGACGTGTCGGAAAATGCTTTCTATGAAATTCCCAAAGCACTGTTTACCTTGCCAGCATTAAGAAAACTTTCTTTAGGAGGTATAAAAAATCGCGATATGATCAGGCATATAGAAAATGCCGTGCCCGTAACTAGTCCCATAGTTTATTTGGATTTGTCGAATAACAAATTAGAGAGATTGCCTGTTTTGGGAGAAGTACCATCTTTACGCTTTTATAATGTATCTCGTAATGAAAATGTAAAACTGAACACATCTATGTTTGCTGGTCTTTGCAATCTAGAGGAATTCATTACAAATAATTCCTGTGGTGTTTTCGAAGATCCCTGTGAATGTTCCGTCCTAGAAAAGTGGTTGGTCTCCAGAAATGTAAAATTTACTCCATTTAAATGCCAACAAAAAGGTAAGGAAAAATATTGGTACTTTTGTAATTTCATAATTTTATCTTTTAATTTGCAGCTTGTTCAAATCAAATTCCAGCGGAGGATTTGGAAGTTTTTAACAGCTGCAGAAAACTGCACGAAGCCCAACAGCAAGAATTGTTTCAACGAAAATTGCTCATTAATATTGGGATCTCTGTTGGGACGATAGCTGTATTCCTTCTGATCCTGTTGTTTTTTATATTCAGAAGGAACAGGGCAATCAAGCAAAAGAAAAAAATGGAAAGCGAGGCTCACAAGAAACAAATGAAGGAAGTCATCGACAATCAAGTATTGCTTTAAATGTGTTATTTAGATATAAGTTATTGTTATATTTTTTACTTAAGTTTTTTGTAATAAATAATAAATTATTAAATACATCTAGATTTTATTTGGATACTTTTAATCTATTTGTAAACAGCACTTAGCCGAAAATATTTCTTTTCGTTAGCAGATGAAGTTACAAGCAGTTATAATCGATGTAAGTATAAAAATTACTAAAAGTTTACTTTGGTTTAGATTTAAGGTTATATTTCAAGATTCAAGCCTTCTAAAAATTTGAAGCTTCCAAAATTAAAAACGAATTTTATTTTTGAAAATTAGTTTTATTTCAAATTTACATATCTACAGTGCCTTCTTTTCAATAATTCTCGAAAATTAAGAACTGATTTAAATCAAATATATTAATAGTAATTTAGAGCCTATTTTTCGTTTATTATCACTAGAGCTGAGGATGTTTGCGGTATAACCATGGTTATATCATGTAACCATAGTAAATTACTATGGTTATATGATATAACCATGGTTATACCGCAAACATCCTCAGCTCTAATTATCACTCTTAAAAATAAAGCAATAAAAAGCGTTATTTACTTGAAAAATCATTGGATATTTATATTTTCTGTCGTCGCCAACTTCTAAGGAACGAAACTTTTACCATACCATAAGTTCTATCTAATTTTTTTAGAAAAATGGATTACATTTTTGTAATATAAAATATCCCACAGACACACTACATGTATTTTCTCTTCATGTCCATATCATTTGGATTTCATGTAAATCATGATAGAGTGAAGTTCTTTCTACGTCTGTAACATAAGATGTGTAAGTAGAGAAAAAAGGTATAACACATAGAAAGCAATTATCAATTAAAGACACAAAGCTAAAATAGCATGTCTATAAAAAAAATTTTGTAGTCACATCTAATCTTTTACATCTTGCTTTATGCATTCTGATATATTTTAGGAAAATAAAAACGTATTTGAAAATAAAAAGAGATATAGAAAACTGTGTCATGTCATGAAAGCTCAAATAATCATAATAATCAACATACTGCGCCATCTCTATTCGAAAAGTATTATTACAATAAAGTTAACATTGAAGGAATATAAAGATGCCCAATAATTATACACTTTAGCGTAGCCAAAATTGGTTTTATGGTGGGTTCATACAGACTTCCTTAACTTAGTATTAGTATTAGTCCTAACTTTAGAATTAATCTTAAGAAATATATGACCGTTCAGACATAAATTAGTATTAGTCCTACGCTGGCGCATTGCATCCAAAGAAAAGCGCTCGCAAATGTGAAATTTACGTAAACATAACCATACTTTGCGTATTGTCGTTCGTTGTGTTACAATATCAATACGAATTCAACATGTCCAAATTAAAAAACGTAGCCTTACTATTTTCCTGTGCTACTTTATTGAGCGCATCAATAATATTGTTAAGCAAATTAAAAAGGAAGAGGCGTTTTAAGACTCGCCCCCTGAATAGAGGAAGAAAAACGGAAGGACATTTTGCAACGTTATTTAAAGACATGCAGAATATAGAGCCAGATTTTCAACAGTTTATAAAATACACGAGAATGTCTCCAGATACTTTCGAGGATTATTAGAATTAGAGATGAGAATTATTAGCTGAAACATTAAACATCTCGCTAATTGTTTGTCATGCATTTTGTACGGCCAATTTATTTTTAAAATTTATATTACGTTTGTCATATAAATGATTAAATTCCCGTACTAACTCTATTAAACGTCCGTCATCAAATTTATCAGTCATTTTCTTTTTGTTCTTTATTTTCAGAATCAATAATTATAAAAATGCGCTTATAACGATATTTATTCTCAAGAACAAAAACAAATATGGAGGCAATTTCATTAGATTTTAAAACGTTTCAATCAACGCCTGCGCACTATTTTGGTCTTAGTACTAAGAGTTAAAAGTTTAGAAACTTTCAAGGTTACGTCTTAACGCTGTTAAGACTAATACTAATACTAATTCCTGTGTGAACGAGTACTAGGGTAACCAATAGTTTTACTTCTTAAGACTAATACTAATACTAAGTTAGGACTAAGAAAGTCTGTATGAACCCACCATTAATATCAAGGCGTCTCATCGTACTGTTGGTTTCGAGATGATTTCGGTTTACCGGATCCTATCAGGTAAATGCAAAACAATCGTAGACTTATAACTTATATTGAAAAGAAGAAATCATTTTCTGTTAGCGCACAACTCCACAATTTAGACAAGACAAGAGAGTGACTAAAATCAGAAAAAGAATTAGCTTATAAATTTATGTTACGTAATCTAAAATTCACATTACCACCTGTAAGAACAATTCGAAGTTTGTTAAAAATGTTGAGTTTAAGAACAGGCTTGTCAGGCTTAAATAATAATTTAATAAAGAATATTTCGTTGAAAGCAAAGTGCACGACTGAAAGAGTGAAAATGTGCCTTATAATGCCCACATTAGGGATGTACTGTATTACCCGCATTACAGATGTATTGCAGAAAGCGGTACAAATTTCAATAATATTGAAATTTTTGAAGGTGGCTTTCAGTATGCACCTTTTCACTTGACTTACAATCAATTTTTTTATTTTGGGACATTTAAAGAAAATGGGAATAAAATATCTACAAACCGAATTATTAAATAAGGATCATACTGTCGTGAGCAAAAAAATCGGGACAGTGTCAAAATCGTAATGTCAATTTCCCTTATTTTTTAGCATTGTAATTTTGACATTTGATTAATTTTCAAACTTTACGTCAGATTATCTATCATAGTGGCTAATTAAAAATTGAAAATACCGCATTTTTCGAAAACTGATAAAGTCAGACCTGTTACTAGTTTGGAAAATCATTAAGAACTGAATCGGATCGGTTCAATTTAATATTGGTAAAAGTTCAGCCGCAAGAATATATTAAAAATGGAGGGAAGAGGATAATTTAAATCGGAAAATAGGTTCCGAATGTAACAAAATTTCAAATCCGCAGGAAGACAAAACAATAGTTACTGAGATTAGTCACAACCCTTTCAAAACATTAAAGGAAGCTATAAGAACAATACAATTTCCTGTCTCATCTTGTAACACAATGGTTACAAGAGAATGAAATTTAAACTTGATATTTCCCGCCCTACAGTCTTGATCTAAATCTCAATGTATGGGGATTAATGAGATATAGCTGTTACCCAGGAAGAATTTTGGGAGATTGTTCAAAATGCATGACATCAAATTCCTATAAATGTTGTACAAAATATCGTCGCCTCAATGTCTACAAGATTAGATGAAGTTATAAATAATAACGGTGGAATGACGAAATACTAATTATTTTAATTATATTTTTTCTCTATCTTTTTAGTAATTTTTATTAGTATATATTGTAAAAATGTTTAATATAAATGTCAATGAAACATACATTTTTGACAATTCCTGACTTACTATTATGACTATTATGAGTAAAGATAGCCACTTAAGTAGTCACAATTTAAACCCACGCAAAAAACAGTGTCCCGTTTTTTTGCTCACGACAGTATATATATAAACTAAATTTAAACGAAGATTATAATGTGCACAATTTTTATTGAAAACTTCTTTTCAAAGTAAAAATTATGATTACTTGCTGTATTAATTCATCTAAGTGGGAAGATGCCATAAAAATCTATAAAAAATCCATAAAATGTTAAACTGTCAAATTGTGGGTGTTTTAAATGACATATTGTAATTTCCATCTTAATTGGATAAAATAAAGTTATACATAAACTCGGTAAATCTAAATTAAAAATCTTTGTTTTTCTTCTAATGCGCTAACTTCATTATATTTGCTAGTTGTATATGTCAAAAATGATTTAAAATAGTTACAATTTATGGTTATAATATTGTAGTTTTGGAACGCAATTAACTGTCGTAAAATTAATAAGTGCTACTGAAAATGTACATTAATTGATTTTTAAATTATTACGCAAATGATACGAAAGATATTACATAATATTTTCAAAAGAAGACGAATTAAGTTTTGTTTATATCCAGTATTTATAATATCTTGTGTTTTCATTATTTATCAGTTAATAATTTTTAGTCAGCTGAAAAATGCTGATCTGTGGAAGAATCAGAATTATGCTGAAAATAAAGAAGTTATAAGGGGTGTTCATCAAAATGATTTGATATTTTATGAAAAGGGAATAGGCGATACTTTTAAGTGCATTCGTAGTATGGAGGTTATAAGTTTTAGTCAAGTAAATGATGATTATTGTGATTGTTTAGATGGTTCAGATGAACCGGGTACAAATGCTTGTGCAAATGGAAAATTCTTTTGCAACCAACAGAAACAATTTAGAAATTTTCGGAAAAGAATTCCTTCAAACAAAGTTAATGATGGCATTTGTGATTGTTGTGATGGTTCAGATGAATGGCAAAATATAGTTAAGTCTGATTTGACAGGTATATGTGAATATAACAATAACGTAAAAATTTTCGTCTTATTTTCTACTTTTTATTTTCAGCTGAACAACAGGCTCATTTAAATCGTTTTCTATCACCTTGCCCACAATTATGTTGAACATTTAAGTATAAAATTAGTTAAGTTTATAAAATAAATAATTTTATTTTTATTTCTGTAGTTTTTTGAATGAGTATGAGTAGTTATTCAATTTTTTTAAATTTTGAAAATAGTTTACAGAGACATCTAATGGTTTTAATAGAACAAACAAGAGTTTTAGAAAATTGTAAAAATTGATGGCTATAATGTCCGTTGGAGGGCACAGCATGTCAAAAAAGGAAAAATTCGTCGTTCAAAGTTATTTAACGTAGAGTAATATTGTTATTTACATTTGCGGTTTTTGTTTAAAATAATTTTTAGAATTCTCTACATTCTTTTGGTCTTATTTTCTGCTTGTCACAAAAGGCTCATTTAAATCGTTTTCTATCACTATGGCTACAATTAATGTTGGACATTTAAGTACATATAAGATTAGTTAAGTTTATGAAATTAATTATTTTATTTTTGTTCGTGTAGTTTTTCTGAATTAGTTAATTTAAGTGTTAATTCAAATTTATTTAAATTTTAATAACTTTAGTGGTGTATAGAGACATCTAGTGGTTATAATAGAAGAAACAAGTGGTCTAGAAAATTGTAACCAAAATGTCCGTTAGAGGGCACAGCATGTCAAAAAGTAAAAATATTTATTATTCAAATAAATTGTAAATTAGTTTTTCAAGATATGTTGGATTGGGTTTGTCAAAACACTTAACGTAGAGTAATGATGTTATTTACATTTGTGGCTTTTGTTTAAAGTAATTCTTAGAATTCTTTTGGATAGGTCAAGTTTTGATTAAAACTACGAAATAACAAATGGAGATTATTTTATTTCATTACTTATAAATAAATGTCACAGTATATATAAAATGGAATTAATAAATAAATATTGGTAGCGTCAACAAGAAGTGTAATAATATATGTACGTATATAATAATACTATGATACATAATACAGAGGTAAAGCATCTTGCAAAATAAAACCATATCTAAACAACGACAAAGTTGAATTATAGTAAGTAGTATCTTCAAAAATTTCCTATTTTTCTGGCGCTTGTTCAATCATTTGATAGCATTTTTTTGGCTGGTCTTCTTCTCAATATCTCTGTCTTTAAAAACATTGATCACATCGAAATGTATAAAGAGGTTGGGGCAAACATTTTCAAAATGCACGCTCCTGTCAACAGGAGCGCCGAGCCTTCGAAGTATGTCACTAAAGAGTTTTTCTTCTTTTTTAATCCACGGACGACGGTCATCTTGAATTTGATACGGTGTCACGTGTATATGAACTTTTATACCTAGACAAAATAAAATATGCATCTTTACAGAAAAAATAAGCTGCAAGACAATGTAGAAACTATAGGTAAGTATAGTAAAAACTAAAAATGTAACGGAATATATTGAAAACGTTTAGCAAATAATGGTAGAAAAACAGTCTAAAACATATACATAGTTTTCAACGTGATGTTATAATGAAAAAAAAAATTGAGGCTTGTAGTATTATCGACATGTGAATAATAAATATTCGAATGAATGCATACGAAAAATTATTTGGAATTAGTTTTTTAATTTACATTCAAAAAGGAGTTTTAACGCGTAATCTCTTCGGCAATCATTTGTACTTGAAAAGTATAACAGAAATATGGTTAGCAAGCCGAAAGTCTAATGAATTAACGTTAAAATGTAATGGTTTAAGTTTAACCACAGAATAATTATTCCTAGTTTAACCCGTATTAATTAAATATTTGGCTTAGTTTCAAGGGGTTTGAGCTAATTCGCTTTAAATTTGCCAGATAACTGCTGTCATTTGAGAATCTAAAATTGTTACTATAAAAACCTTCCTGGAACATGTGTGTCAATTTTTGGGTTATTACAATTACTTTACGTATGGAAGAACGTTTTATATGCTGATATATACTACTGCTTTTTCTGTTGAATAGTTGAATAGAAATATGATATGAACTGGAAGTGATTATTAATAAAACTTGCTTAGAACAGACAATTTACTCAACTCGTGGAAAACAGATATAGTAAACAGAATTATTGTAATTGCCTATCTCCATTCATAGTCAATTTAACAAGTGTTCATTTGAAAAGTCAATCTAGTAGCATGTGATTCACTGAGAACATTTTGAAGTACATATTGTCATGGATTTTTCCATGGACAAGAAAGGAAAATAATTGAACTATATATTAAACTTTTTTCTGTAGTACATTGATTAAACTTATATATTTCAATTTTTGATGTGTATTTTATTTCAGACGGGGATCGTTATAAATATATTTAATTTTAAGTGATGAATTTTATTATGTTTGAAATTTTGATCCATCCTCGTATATTTAGGTTGGTCAGATGTTTAAAGCAGCCGCTACTTCGGATATCATATTGTTATAAGATGTATATTTTTCTGTATATTTTTGATTTTATAGTTGGTGGGGATATCCGTGCGGATGTTGGAACTTCATTTTGGCAGAGATATCTTAACTTCTAAAGTGACCGGGTTGTTAGAGGATAAGAAATTCATTTTTATTCTCTGTTTTAGTAAATTCGGGTTTTATTTTGTTTATGCATTTTATTCAGGTGCATGTAATGTTACTTCGATTTTTGCGAGAGTTTGTGATCTTGGTATGATCTAATAAGTATGATATCTCTCACGTAGTTTTTTTTTATGTTATCAGTGCATAGATCTATGTAAGTTTGATAAAAATATTTAATTTATATAATTGATACTACGTTTATTTTTATTATTATATTTTATGTATTATTTGTAATAATTTTGATATTTAAAATCGTAAATGAGTATTAGAGAAAAATTGTCATGTTTTTTGTTAGTGGAGTTTTTCTTAAAGATAATAGTCTAGAACGTTTTGAATTCAGGTTGGATTTTTTTTTAAGTTGTGGGTTGATTTGTGTCGTGTTTTATTTTGCGCATGACTGTAAGCCAATTTACGCGGGTTTTGAAAACTTTGTTGTTTTTGACATTTGATATTGTAGGGGTTAAAGTAGAGGTCAAACTTGACAAATTTCTCCAGTATTTATTAGTTTTATATTTGTTCGAGAGTCACAGGGGGTTTTTCTCTGTGTGCGAGTCATATTCACAAAGAGTGTTTCCTCCAAATGCTACTGTTAATGTTGCTTTAGCACCCTATACATTCGGTAAAGGGATTTTTTTTTATTAAAAATTTGTAAATTAGCTAATCGTGACTTTTATTGACATTTATTGTTTTACTTCTAACATAACCTGGACCTATTCTGAGAAGAACGATCCGTGAGATGGGAGTTCGTGGAATCTACTAGACTGTACAGCCGGCATCATAAGTTGTAGTGTGAATAAAAGATTAATTAATAAGCAATCAAAAGCACATTCCACTGCAATATGTCGTAAATTAAAATTTACTACTTAACCTACGAAGTCGTATATTTTGACAGTTTCATACATACAAATAAATAACAAATAATAGGTATTTATTGAAAACTATTAACAAATGTTGAAAATGTTGTCCATCAAGATCAATGCACATTAAAATCCTCCGTTCAAAATTTCTGATGATATTCTGCAACATTACTGGATTGTTATTAATTTCCATGCATTTCTGTTCGATTCTCTGTAGCATATCATTCAAATTCAATATAGGTGTTCGAAATATGTTATTTTTTAGACAAGGCCACAAAAAGAAGTCGCAAGGTGTTAAATCGCATGAACGTGCAGGCCAGACAATTTCAGTATTTCGACTAATTATACGCTCATCAAAAAATTCTCTTAAATAATCCAAAGATTCTGCAGTACAGTGACAAAGTGCTCCGTCTTGTTGGAAATATGCATTTTGAAGTTCATCATCATGCAACTGATTGACAAATGGTTGTAAAATTTCCGTACGGTACCTTAGAGCAGTTAACGTTCCCTGAAAAAATATTGGTCCAATGATTCGCCTTTGGCTTATCGCTGCCCAAACACCAATTTTCTCTGGATGTAGCGATTCTTCATTAATTACATGTGGATTTTCACTACTCCAAATTCTTGTATTTTGTGAATTTAGGTATCCCGTTTTATAAAACCATGCTTCATCAGTAAAGATGACTCTTTGCGAAAGTTCTCCATTATTGTTCATATTTGCAAACCAATTACAAAACTGTAGTCTACGTGGGTAATCAATTTCTAACAATTCTTGTACTGCTGTGACACGGTATGGATAAAGTTGCATATCTTTTTTTAATAACTTGTGAGTTGTACCAACAGAAAGGTTTATTTGTTGACTCAAATGTTGAACAGATGTTTGTGGTTCATTTTCCATTATTTCTTCAACATGATTGACAACTCGAGGTGTACGTTTCTTAACTGCTCCGCTGCCTGATTTTCTTAAGAGACTACCAGTTTCAGAAAAAAGTTTTAAAGTTCTATCCAAAGTATTCTCAAAGTGTATATAATCTATTACAAAATGTGGAAACTCAACTTGAAATTCTACCATGCAATCTTGAACTGAATAAACCCATAAACCATCAATTTTATTACCACTTCGAAAATAAGCCTGGACTAAAAAAAATTTATGTTCTAAAGTGAAAGCCATTTTAAAACTGAGAAGCAATTTATTTAAACCAGAATCGACGCACGATTATTTTATGCACTAACTGATATTTGTGATTGACATTATCAAATGTCATTTGGATTTACGTTTACGGAATAACAAACACATACTAATATATTTGCGTCTCATTCTATCAAAATTTCAAAGTAACCTAGATTGACTTTTCAAATGAACACACGTTACATTATGTTAAAGAAAGGTCGAGCAGAACATAATGCACAGCCTTAGATTTATCACTTTATAAACTATATTGTATTCACCGTAGTTCAGTATTTATGTGAAAGTTTTCGTTCATAGACATTGAAGTAATAAAGGCTAACCATCCCTTCTTTTGGCTATTTTCAAACGTAATCCAAGGGAATTCTTTCGTTGATACCCGTAGATGAAACTTTGATATATCGTTATACTCAAGAAAGCAAAAACAATTTTTTTTTTAACGGTAAGGTCATAGCCACAGTTTTTTTTGTGATTCCAAAGTATTATATTCATGAATTAGGTATTTAAAAAGGGGAAAACGATAATTGGACAATTAAGAGATTATGTAGTTTTGAAGCAGAAGTGACACAGCATTCACGGCATTTGTTGAAGAAAAAAGTGTTGTTCCGTCACGACAATGCGCCTTCCCATTCGTCCGCTGTTGCTGCAACAAAATTTGTCGAATTGCGTTACGAAAGACTGCCCTACCCGCCACATTCGTCAGATCTGTTTTTCAGTGATTTCATTTTATTTTTTATTTCAAAATTTGAAAAAAAAATGTCTCGATGGAAAGATTTCGCACAAATGAAGATGTGATATCCGAGACAAATGCACATTTTGCAGAGTTGCCGAAAGAATACTTTTTGGATGGTTTGAAAAAATTAGAAACTCGCTAGGCTAGAGTAAAATCATTTTCGGATGAGACTGGCGCAGAAACACATTTTAGTAATTAGAAAGAGAGCCACCTCATAAATGAGAGAAACAGCTAGTAGTATAAATCCGTGTACTATACGACCCACAAACGTTTATCGATTATTTGTCAGTCGGTACCAGGCATTTGATCGGTGTGTTTCGTAGTGGTATTGTACGTACATTGAGAGTTTTTCTATTTGTAATATTATTGTTGTGTTTTATCTACTAATTAATTTTTTTTCAAAGCTATTCAAGAGTAAGAATGCATTCTCTTGTAAGTAGAAATATACTTATAATAAAATTCCTGAAAATTTAGTTGTATTTATTTACACAGGGTAAAATGTCTGATATGGCAACAAACTCTGTCGTGGAGGAAGTGAGCCCTTGTTCGAAAAAGAGAAAAGTTATTCTTGAACAATCTTGTGAAATAATTTTTAATGTATATAACTATTTTAAAAAACAAGGTGTGACAGGTAAATATATTTACAAATTAGGTGGATACATAATATTTAACCTGTAATAATATTCCTTTTTTTAAATCAAATTCAAAATTATAATTTATGTTGTTCATCATTTATAGGTCAGCTGCTAGATACAGTTGCAGAAGCAACAGGTATTTCTAGGAGCACTGTAGGTCGAATAATTAAATAAGGTCATGTTGTTGAAACAAGAAAAGTAAATTCATTCTTATCGACAAAAATAAAACCACCAAAACCATCACCAAAATCTACTGTCGATAACTGTGGGGAAGAAATGATTCGCAGAATTATACATAATTTTCATGTGACTGAAAAGAGAAGACCCACAATAAAAGCCGTTTATAATAAAATTCACGATGATGAAGGAATCGGTTTTGCAAGAGGGCTATCATCTTTTAGGAAATATTGCTGCGAATAGGATTCAGG
The DNA here is from genome assembly GCA_935421215.2 of Melolontha melolontha. Taxonomy (NCBI): domain Eukaryota; kingdom Metazoa; phylum Arthropoda; class Insecta; order Coleoptera; family Scarabaeidae; genus Melolontha; species Melolontha melolontha. The sequence goes on along the minus strand of OW285243.1, from coordinate 116,526,475 downwards.
TACTTTTTTTTTTTTTTTTTTTGAATATCACTCTAAACTTTTTATTTGCTAGATGGAAAAAAACTACTGATAACCGTAAGATTTTAATGGAGCGGTTTGACATAAGAGAGCTGAGGTGTTCTTACATCCGCAAAATAACAAATTATCGTACCCAAGGACGTCCAATAATATATACAGGTATAAAAAGCATTTAGAAAATCTATTTAGTACATATTTTAAGTACATAAGTAATTTTTAGATGAAACTTACATACATGCAGGGCATACATCTCCTTTTGGACGGGTCGATCAATCTAATGAAGGATTAAAGTGTCCAATTTCAAAAGGGAACCGTTTAATAATTGTTCATGCTGGTTCTGCAGAGGGTTTTGTTAATGATGCGTTATTAATTTTCAAATCAGGTCAAAAAGTGGCGACTACCATGACGACATGAACTTCATAAATTATAAAAAATGGTTAGAAACATCTTTAATTCCTAATTTGCCTGATAATTCTGTGATTGTTGTGGATAATGCCAGCTAACATAATGTTATGTCATATAAACATCCAACATCAGCCAGTAGAAAGTGTGATATGATACAGTGGCTAAACGAAAGGGGCATAACTTACGATGCAAATTGTACTAAACCGGAGTTGTACAATTTAGTAAAACTTCACAAGCCAAAACATATACAGTACAGCATAGATGGTATATTTGCAAAAAAAAGGCCACACCGTCCTGAGATTGCCACCATACCACCCAGAACTAAACCCGATTGAAAAAATCTGGGGCATTGTAAAGAATCGGGTTGCATCAAGAAATGTTACATTTCATATAAATGATGTTGAAAAATTGGCGAGAGAAGAATTTTCAAACATCAAGATAGAGGAATGTTCAGAAACTTGTCGACATGTAGAAGGTGTAGAAAAAGATTACATTATGAAGGAGCACATAATGGATGATTTTTGTGAAGAATTTATTATTAATGTCAATAATGACTCTGAAGATGATTTCTACGATTTTTCAAGCGATGAAGACTGAAGATTTTAAATGTTTCAAAATATATTATATTAATTTTGTCATCAGCGAAAATAAATACAGTAGCACCTCGATTATCCGGGTCAGCCGGGACCGAACCTTTGCCGGATAATCGAAAACACGGATAATCCAAAAACCTCACTTTCAATTCTTTAATAATTTATTTAAACAAATACATATGTATAGCAAACGCCAATTAAGTTGGCGCGAGGAGGGGGTGCGCAGAAGCCGTTTTTAAAAATGTCCACCCCCACTACTTAAGTAATTGTCAGAATACATTTGTCATTGACGTTCGACGGAACATAATGTCTTTGCTAGGGGATCATAAAGTGGTACACGCTCAGAGGTTAGAATTATCTGACATTTGATGTAAAACCAAATACAAATCTCCCCACTACTTCTAATCCTGCGCGAACTTACCCCTCCTCGCGCCAACTTAATTGGCGTTTGCTATACGTATGTCAAAGGAACAAAAGAAACGTGATTAAACTTGTAAGAAAAAATAAAAGTTTTAATATTTATACATATGTAATATGTACTAGATATACATATTATATGAACTAGAATATAATAACGTGAATAAAATCACTTAAAAAAATCAGTAATTTTTTTTGTTTTTGGGCTTCGTAAATTCTGCCTCTTATAATTTCCTACATTTTTCTAAGTTGAAGTACATGAATAACATCAGTTTCAGGCTGTTCTTCAAAATAATTGATAAGTATATTACTGCATCTCCTGCTTCTCGATGACTTGTTTTGATGACGAAATTATTTTCATCGTCATCACTACTTTTGTCAGAACTTTCTTCAGAGGTCTGCTTTAGATAATCTTCATCCATAATCTAATACCCTTTTTCTTGGTGATCACATTCTATCCATTCATTTATTTTTTCGATGTCTATTTCTTCCAAGTCTTCGATTTGTGAGGCTATAGATGCTATGTGTTCGATTGATAACTCACCTTCATTTAAGCGATTATCATCTTCAGTACCTTCTTCATCTGCTGTATCTTCTAAGGTCATTATTTTATAAAATGCTTTTTTAATGTTAGTCTCTTTCACTTCACTCCAAGCGCGAGCTACAGCATAAATTGCTTCTTTCACCTTTATACGTTTCCAAACTCCCATAAGGTCACTTTCTCCCAACAATTGAAGCATAAGGTCTTTCCTATAAAGCCTTTTCATGGTCTCTATAACACCTTGGTCCATTGGCTGGGCAATAGATGTCACATTCGGAGGAAAATATGCCGCGAATATGTTCCCATCTGCTGACTTTAGTTGCTCTGCATCAGGATGCGATGGAGTATTATCCAGTAACAGTACAGCCTTGAGTGGAAGATTATTTTCTTGCAGAAAAGTTTTAACTTGTATAAATTTCTCGAAAAACCACTTTTTAAAAATCGCTCGATCCATCCAAGCACCCTTTTGATTATAATAATCAACTGGCAGTGTTTTTACATTTTTAAAAGCCCTCGGATTTTTTGATTTTCCAATGACAGCTAACCTAAGCTTATGGGTTCCTGATGCATTAGCACAGCATAGCACTGTTAAACGGTCTTTGCTTAACTTAAAACCTAATTAAAAAATTATAAAAAAAACAGTACAAAAATATGTAAAGCTAACCTGGTGCACTAGTTTCTGAGCCTGCAGCAAGTGTTCTTTTCGGCATTGCTTTCCAATAAAGCCCAGTTTCGTCTGCGTTATACACTTTTTCCGGTTTTAGGTCGCGCTCCGTTATAAGATTTTCTAAATTATAGCAGAATTCCACCATAGCTACATCATCGGCACTTAGTTTCTCCCCTTGAACAGCAAATTGTCTTATTCCATGACGTTTTTTAAATCTGTGTAGCCAACCGGAAGATGCAGAGAAGTTTTCTTTAATTTTCAGCTGTTCGTGAAACTTTTGGGCTTGCCTAGCACACATAGATCCTGATATTGGAACCCCTTCCGATCTTTTCTGTAAGAACCACTTGGTCATAGCATCATCAAGTTCTCGAAAAGTAGATCCTTTTAGAGACTTCCTCTCAGAAATAGCTTTTGCACTGTCAGCTTTAGCTACAAAGCTATGTAATTCGGTTTTCTTCTTCACAATGTCGCGAAACGTTTGTTTTCCAATGTTATATGTTTTAGCCAATGCTGCAACGCTTTTGTTTTTTTCAAATTGTTTTAAAATTTCCATTTTTTGTTCTATAGTTAAAACATTGCGTTTACGCTTTTCGTTAGCACCGGTACGCTGCATGTTGTGCGTTTGTTTACGATTAACTAATGAGCCAGTCGATAGATGACGAAAAAAAGTACATACATACATACTAAACATATAAATTGGGGATTCCCCGAGACGAACGTCTGCACGGGTTCACGCGCCAGCCTCTGGCCGACAGCCACGGATAATCCGCGCCCCGGATAAAGCGCGCACGGATAATCGGGGTTCCACTGTATTTGATTATATATTGTATGTATGTATATTTGTTTTAATAAATACAAAAATTTTTCTAGGCACATGCTTGTGTATTTATCTTCTTTTAATGTCTCTAAAGTGAGATTTTGGTTAGGAGTAAAATTATAATGAGAAAAACCAAAATTAAGGTTAATGAAAACCATATTACAAAATATGGATTAATATAATAATAATTTGTAAATACAAAGACTTAAATGTGAAAGCACAATAAATAGAAATATTTCATTGTAAAATACAATTTATAAAAAAATTGTTACATAATACCTATTGACTTAATAATTATTTTATTCTTCGCGAAGTAATAAGTTTATTTAAAATCGACAACAAAACATAATTATTATGGTTTAATATAACTAAATATTATTTAAATTTAAAACTGCCGCCTATATTGTCAAGACTGCTCAATGTTTTTAAGGTGTTCAGTATTTTTGTAACGTCATCGCTCGCGCATCTTTAGTCTCATCCGAAAGTAATTTTACTCTAACTGTGTAGATTTGCAAGGGAGTTATGTCGAAAAATAAAATATATTTTTTACCCTAAAATAAATATTTCATCGAAAAGTTACTCTCACGTCAAACCGCTTTCTTTTCCTTCCCATAATTCTAAATGGAACGAAAATGATTCAGATTAAAGTTGGACTAATATAAACTGTTAGAACAGTTATCTAGTTTGTATAATAAACTTTTATTACAGGTTAAAACAAACATTAGGTTGTAAAATTGCAGTTAAACAATTTAATATTTCGAAAAGTTAAAAGACCTCTTTTCATTCGGTGTCTTTATAATATCACTTTCGCTATCGACTGATTAATAACAATGAGTTGCTAATTCTATTTGGAGTGGGCGCGTAACATTTCATAAATACACCTACGGAACATTTCTTAACGTTTTAAATAGGTTCATTGCTACAAATATGGATTTAAACAAACAAATACATTTACGAATTAAGAATAATGCCAATTTCACATTATTAGTACCGGTGGGTTGCTGTTAATTGTTAATGTATCCGAAATAACAGAAAAAAACAAATATTTAAAATTGAAAATGATTTGTTTGTTTTTTCAAAATATTCTCTGCGAAGATCGACGTACTTTTGCATATCTTTTTACCAATTTTCACAGAACTTTTTCTATTCCAATTGAGATTTCTCCAAAACGTGCATTTTGAACGCATCAACCACTTCTTTTCGCGTTGAAAATCGTTAACCACATGATTTATTTTTCACTTACGGGAACAAAACGAAATCATTGGGTGCCAAATGAAGATTGTACGATGGATGACCCATCAATTCTATGTTTTGACTGGTCAAATATTGACTTGAATGAAATAAAATTAAAAAACCCTTACCACAATAGAATTTAATGATTCTAAATACGTATTTCTACAACCACGTTGCCATCTTCAGTAGAAAAAACAGTGTAACACTTGAACGCACAAAAACACTCACAGAAGGATTGTTCTGAACGTCTTCTAGTTTAACACTAAAATCTTCAATCTTAAATGCTACAAAAATTACCTATATTTTGGTAAACCCCATCTATTCATGCAAGAGCATTAACCCATTATTTGTAAATTCTCTAGAAAAACCGTTTAGAAATATTATAAAAGCCGTAATTTAACATACATTAAGAATCCAATTATGAAACTAATCCTTAAATTATGTTGAAATATACATTTGAAAATTAATGTTGAGTCAGAATATTTTAATGGCAAATATTGTAATGAAACGAATTTAAAAATAAATTCCATGAATTCGAATATTTCTTAATGGTTTTCCTATTTTTCTTGCTTTAATAACATCTAACTGTCAATTAACTCAAATAAAGACGAACCTGGTATAGGACCCAAATCTGCGTTAATTACGTTATTCCTATTTTTAAAGATAAAAATGCTCTCAAAACTATCTAATTCGCGGGGGCGTGTGACGTTTTTTTATTAATCTCAGACAGTCAGATGTTACGTTGTGATCTGATTCAAGAATATGTCGGGCAACACTTGATTTTTCCGGTCTATTGAATCTAATATGCGAAACATGATCTTTATAACGAGTTAGAATCGAACATTTTGTTTGGTCGACATATTTTTTATCACAATCCTTACAATTTATTTCATAGATTCCAGATTTGTTGTTTACCTCAACTTTGTCTTTCGCGTTGCCTAAGAGAGATTTTAGGGAGTTATTCGACCGAAATGCTACTTGAACATTATACTGTTTAAAGGTTTTACTTAAATTTTTCGTAATTTCGTGAAACGGTAAACTAGTAAATTTTTTGCTTGGACAAAATCGATTATTCTGATAGAGTTAATACTTTAATTTCTGAAGGGCCTTATGTAGAACTGAATAAGAACCCATTACCCAAAATGATAAGTAAAACTAAAGCCGCGTTAAAAAATTGCCAAAACTTAATAACTAATTTCAACCTTTATAAATTACAATGTGCAAATCCGTTAGTGCCTAGGTTATATTGCTTACCTAAAATCCACAAACCAGGTAAGTCGATGAGACCTATTGTTGCTGGTATTGACTCACCGACTTATTTGATTTAAAAATGGTTAGTGAATGAATTCAGAAAATTACCAGAAAAACCAGTTAGTTTATCGGTCAATAATTCTTTAGAATTTATTCAGAAAGTTAAATATTGTCGACTGGAAGATGGTGACATTTTAGTTTCATTCGTCCTTGTTTCCTTCAGTACCTATCCCAGAAACGTTAAAATATTTGTCTGAATTACTTCATAGCAATCACGTTGAAAAGGAAAAAATAAATGAATATTTGCAGTTAACAAGCCTTTGTATGGTCCAAAATTGCTTCCAATTCGAAGGCAAGTTCTTTGAACAGCAACAGGGTACAGCCATGGGTAATTGCTTATCTCCATTTATCGCGAATTTATTTATGAGATGAGTCACTTTGAGATTGAGTTTAAAAAGTCAGCCAAATATTTTCCAAACATATGGGTCAGGTATGTAGACGATGTGTTTGCAATTTTACCAATAAGTGCGACTTAGATTATTTTGTAACAGAATTAAATTCAAAATTTCCTAGTATTAAGTTCACGGTTGAAACGGAAAACAACGGAGGTTTGCCATTTTTAGATACCTTAGTAATTAGGAATGACAAAAACTTAGAGTTTGATATTTACCGAAAAGAAACCAACGTCAACAGATTTATAACCGCAGATTCAAACCATACTTTTCAGCACAAGAGTGCCTCTTTCAATTTTCTTATCAATCGTTTGTTAAGCATGCCATTGACAAAGGATAGATATGAAAAGGAATTAACTTTAATTAAGAAAATCGCGAGTTAAACGGTTTCGATTCAGAAATAATAAACAAGCTAGTTAGAAAACATAAAGTAAGAAAAACAATTCAGGATTCCACATGTTTGCTACCTCAAATTGATTCGAGCAAAAAATTTATTAGTTTAACGTTTCACGAAACTACGAAAAATTTAAGTAAAACCTTTAAACAGTATAATGGTCAAGTAGCATTTCGGTCGAATAACTCCCTAAAATCTCTCTTAGGCAACGCGAAAGACAAAGTTGAGGTAAACAACAAATCTGGAATCTATGAAATAAATTGTAAGGATTGTGATAAAAAATATGTCGGCCAAACAAATCGTTCGATTCTAACTCGTTATAAAGAACATGTTTCGCATATTAGATTCAATAGACCGGAAAAATCAAGTGTTGCCCGACATATTCTTGAATCAGATCACAACGTAACATCTGACTGTCTGAGATTAATAAAAAACGTTACACGCCCCCGCGAACTAGATAGTTTTGAGAGCATTTTTATCTTTAAAGATAGGAATAACGTAATTAACGCAGATTTGGGTCCTAAAGCAGGTTCTTCTTTTTTGAGTTAATTGACAGTTAGATGTTATTAAAGCAAGAAAAATAGGAAAACCATTAAGAAATATTCGAATTCATGGAATTTATTTTTAAATTCGTTTCATTACAATATTTGCCATTAAAATATTCTGACTCAACATTAATTTCCAAATTTATATTCCAACATAATTTAAGGATTAGTTTCATAATTGGATTCTTAATGTATGTTAAATTACGGCTTTTATAATATTTCTAAACGGGTTTTCTATAGAATTTACAAATAATGGATTAATAATGCTCTTGCATGAATAGGTAGGGTTTACCAAAATGTAGGCAATTTTTGTAGCATTTAAGATTGAAGATTTTAGTGTTAAACTAGAAGACGTTCAGAACAATCCTTCTGTGAGTGTTTTTGTGCGTTCAAGTGTTACACTGTTTTTTCTACTGAAGATGACAACGTGGTTGTAGAAATACGTATTTAGAATCATTAAATTCTATTGTGGTAAGGGTTTCTTAATTTTATTTTATTCACTTATATAAGCCACAGTCTCCGATTTGTTAGCAAATATTGACTTGTTTGTGCCGATGCTAAAAGCTCACATTGTCATGGTGAAGAATGATTCTATGTTGCCGGTTGATATTTTTCTATTTCCCCAAGAGTTTTGGCAAATAAATGGTTGTCCACCATTCAGATTTGACCGTTCTACGATCTTCTAGTGGCACTGTAGCCACCCCCCCCCCCAAAGGCGATCGTTTGATTCCTAGCGCTTTTTACGCGAACAACTTTTGTTGGGTTTGGCTCATCTTGGAAGACCTCTTACCACCGTCGATTGCAGATTGTTTACGGGCTTATACGCATAGATCCAAGATTCGTCATTTTTGAACGACTTTTGACGCACTACAATTGTATTTTTTGACCATTTTTTGGCATCAATAGACACGAACGATTGTCAAATTCTATGGGATCCAACGTCACCAAATGTTTTTCACGGCTAAATGTTAATGTAATATCTTGTGTATGTTTGTTACACTAATGCCCAGGGATGCTTCAATCTTACGGTATGTCACATGACGATCTTGCGTTATCAGTTCGCGAACATCAATCCAAAACAACCGATTTTAGACACCTTTCTTTATATTCGGCTGTGAGCGCAATACGGGCACAATTGAATTCATTAAACCAGTAATATACAAAGAGTACTACAAAACCTTTGCAATACAGCTTCATTTATTAATTTTTTAACTAAAATAATTTCCAGTACATTCAACACACCTCCCCAACCTCCGAAACCAATCCTTAAACCAATTCTGCCAAGTTTCATTAGGGAGTAAGGCCTACTCGTCCCAAATCCTCAGAAGGTTCTGATCGCTGGAAAACCGCCCCCTTTCTACTTCATTCTAACATGCGAGGTCAAGGCAAAGTCATAGTTAGCAACGTCCAAGCTGTAAGGAGAGTGCTCAAGAAGTGTTAATTCTGTAGTGATCAAATATTCGGTGCAGGCTTTGGCGTGGTGAACCGGAAAGTTGTCATGATGGAAGAATCAGGTGTCCATTCTCGACTTTGACCGCAGATTCTTCAAAGATTCGATTACTTTTGATAGGCATCGTTCAGCGTACCACTTCGCTGTCACTGTCTTCTGTGTGTCCAAAACGGCACGTTCTACAGTTCCACTCGATTTGACAAATACAGCTATAACTTTATTTTTAACAGATCGGGATTTTATGGCAGCTACGAGTGTGTCCTCATCATCAAATACCTAAACTTTGTTCTGAGTTTTGGTCGGCATATCATAATACGAGGGAAAGTCAGTAATTAGGTCACAAAAAGGTATTATAAAAATAATTAGAGAAACAGTTAGCCAAAAGCAAGTTTTATTTTTCAACAAAGTCTCCATCTACATTAATACACTTATCCCATCGCTTTATCAATGCCCCAATGCCTGCTGCATAACAGTGTTTGGGCTGGCGTCTGAACCACGTGCGTACCTCTTGTTTAACATCGTTGTCACCCTCGAAATGTTTGCCGCCAAGATGCTTTTTGAGTGGACCGAACAGATGATAGTCGCTTGGGGCCAGGTCGGGACTGTAAGCCGGATGTTCAAGAAGTTCCCACCCTAATTGCGCAATTCTCGCCTGGGTCAAGTGGGCCGAATGAGGCCTGGCATTATCGTGATGCAGCAATATTCCTCTCGTCAGTAGGCCTGAAGGTTTTCGTCGAATTGCATCCCGAAGCAACAACAAAACTCTACAGTATGATTCAGCAGTCACGTTCTCTTTTTTGTTCTGGAGATGGGCTAGGAGCACTCCCTGAGAATCCCAGAACACGGTAAGCATAACCTTACCAGCTGAGGGCACAACCTTAAATTTCTTTGTTGACGGCGAAGAAGGATGTTTCCATTGCATTGAAGCACGCTTTGTTTCGGGTTGGTAGTGGTGCACCCATGACTCATCACCAGTAACAATCCTGTTAAGCATGTTCTCCCCTTCCACTGTGTATCGAGAGAGGTGTTGCAAGGACAAGCCCATTCGAATTCTTCTGTGTTCCTCGGTCAGTTGTCTAGGTACCCACAGTGCGCAAACTTTTCGGAAATTCAAACGATCGTGCATCAGTTCGTAGGCTAAACCATGAGAACACCCTATTGCAGTTGCTATGCTGTCTATTGTTACCCGCCTGTCAGTTCGAATCATCTCTTCCACCCGTCGAAGTGTTGCATCTGTCGAAATCTGAACGGGGCGGCTACTTCGCTGTTCGTCAACAACTTTTGAGCGTCCTTGAGAGAATTTCTCGACCCAGTTATATACGGCTTTACGCGACAAACACTTTTCACCGTAAACAGGAGACATTTCCTTATGAATATCTTTTGCAGAAAGTCCTTTTGCCCAGAAAAAACGCACAATAGCACGTTGCTCTTCCACAGTACAATCTTCGATCACGGTCGCCATTTTAACACTGCCTGTGTTCGCGCACACCAACTGTCACTTGAGAATTATAAAGCTGGATTGTGGTGACACCTATTGACAAATAGGGAAACAACTCACTCCTATTTTCAGCTTTCCTACAGCAGTTTGTGACTTATTTAATGACTTTCTCTCGTAGTACAGAGAAAATCTCGTCATCTGTCACGATGTTGTCCCTCAACAAACTTTTTAGCATCTCTTGACACCGAGTCACGCGTCGTGTCATCTGCTGTTCAGTCAGTCTATGCGGCATCTAGAGACAACAAAGTTACTTGATGTGCAAATGAACATGAAGAATTGAACGAATTGCTGGTGCGTTTAGGCCCAAGGTATCCTCTATCTACTGGTAGATCACTCTGCCTATTTTCGTCAAGCATTTTCTTCACAGCAGTAATGTTTTCCTCTGTAACTGACGTTTGTGACATTCCCGCCCTTTCAGTGTCCTCCAGCGTGAAATTTTCTCTTTGGAATTCTCTATATCACCTGAATATGGGGACAAATATAATTTAGTGCGAGTCATTTCTTCTAAGCACTGGTTTAAGTTTAAACTACGCGCAAAGTTATACCGCAAAACTGCGCGTGTATCTCACTTCGTTACCACGTTGCCATAGCAAGCACTTCACACTATCACTGCTAATGAACAATTGCCCAGCAACAAGCAACTTCTTGTGAGTTATTGTTGGGTCATACTGCAAAACTTGCCTAGTACCTTTTGTACAGTGGTTTGAGATGGTCTTTCATCGCCAAAAGTCGAAGTTGGTCGATGCACTGTTGTTGAAATAATCCACGTCGAAAGTCGGAGAAAATCATCGTATGAAAATTTGCACGGGTTAATTGTATTTCTTGACTTTGAGTGTGCGTATGATAAAACGTTACCGTTACGTGTACCGTCAAAAATATAAAAGTTTACGATGGATATGCTAGATGGCGCCAGCAACACTAGTGCTACCAGTTCTTCAATACATAAAGAGTTACCTTAGTTTTCAAATAATAGAGACAGTTCATCATGTCAAAGTTACTACATATTTAAAACTAGGGTGAAAACCAAGAAAGAGAAATGGATGCAATATTTGAACGATAAAACAAATGAAAAATACGACAGTTACAAAGAGCAGAGAAATAAAGTTAAAGCCATGGTAAAAGCAGCGAAACAAGAATCATGGGAAGAATTTGGAGCCAAGATTCCGGAAACCTAAAGTTGTTTTATAGAGTACTAAAAACCCTTCGACACGGAAGAACATATAAGCCGAATCTTATTAAAAATAAACAAGGGAAAATACTAGATGAAGAGCAGGACATTATAAAGAGGTGGAAGGAGTATTTCGAAGAACTCTTAACGATAGAAAAGAACAATGACATAGGAACTGAAGAAGAACAAGAGAATATTAACGAAAATAACGAACAAGACGTAGAGATATCAATAGAAGAAGTGTCGGAAGCCGTGAGAAGATTAAAAAGGGGCAAGGCGGCAGGGCACGATGGAATATATACGGAGATGAAAATGAACCTAGGACCGAAAGCTGTGGAAATAATGGTCAAGCTACTAAACAAAGTATGGAGAGAGGAACAAATACCACATGACTGGGAGATAGGAATATTGATACCGATATTCAAGAAAGGGAATAAACGGGACTGCGCTAATTACAGGGGTATTACTTTGCTTTGCACGCTGGCCAAACTCTATGAATGGATACTGACCAAAAGACTAGAAAGAACAGTGGAAAGACAACTAGAAGATTCACAAAGTGGTTTCAGAAAGGGAAGAGGAGTTCAGGACCACATATTCACACTGAAACAATTAATAGAGAAATGTACCAATGACAATATATATGTGGCCTTTATAGACCTCAAGAAAGCCTTTGACAGCGTGCCAAGGGAACTAGTTTGGAACAGTCCAAGAAGGAGAGGAGTCGGGCAAAAATTAATAAACTGTATTAAAGCTATATATAAGAACACAATAAATTACGTTAGAACCAGGAACACAAGATCTGAAGAATTTGTAACGACGGAGGGATTAAGACAAGGAGGCAACTTTAGCCCAGTATTATTTAATATAATAATGGATGATGTAACAAAAGAAGCGAAAATGAAAGTTAAGAAAATAAAGGTGGGATACTACAACATGGAACCGGTAGAAATAGCAGAGAGCATATTTGCAGATGATTTGGAGATTTATGCGAAAAATAAGCTCAACCTTCAGCGTAATCTAGATAAATGGGCAGAGGCGTTGCGAAAGAAGAATTTAAAAATAAACGCAGAGAAAACCAAAGTTATGGTAATAGGGAAAAAAGATGATGAATTACAAATAAAACTTGACGACACTAAAATAGAACAAGTAGAAACATTTCAATACCTAGGGGTGAAAATACACAAAACAGGAACCATGGAGGCAGAACTGAATGACAGGTTAGATGCAGCATCAGCACTTTACTACTCCTTGAACAATTCGTTCCTGGGAAGAAGAGAAGTGTCAAGGAAAACTAAGACCTCAGTTTACAAAACTATATTTAAGCCCGTATTGATATACGGAAGCGAAAGTTGGACATTGACGAAACGAATGGAAAACAAAATCCAAGCAATGGAGATGAGGTTTTTAAGAGGAATAATGGGAATTACTAAGAGAGACAGAGTAAGAAATAGCAAAATAAGGGAAGAACTTAAAGTACGGACGCTGAAGGAAGATATACAACGAAATCAATTAACATGGTTTGGACACTTGACAAGAATGGGAGAGGAGTGAACAACAAGAAAAGTATGGCAAGCAAGAAGATATCAGAGAAGACCAAGAGGTAGACCTAGGAATTCGTGGGACAGCCAAGTGGAAGACATATTGAGAGCCAAGGGAATGTCAGGAAGAGAGGCGAAAAGAATGGCAATCAACAAGAAAGAATGGGCAAGGATGATATACGGAACGAAATTAGAATAAAATAATAATGATAGATTCTGATAGGCTGCACTTACTGATCTCATGTACTATAACTTTAAGGAATTGGTTGATTTTTGTATTTAACCTTAACACCTAACGGTAAATAAGGTATTGATGATATATATATATATATATATAGTGTGATTGAATTTATAAGTATCCAATACGCGACTGTTAAACCGAAAAATATAAAATTGAGGAAAATTTTGATATAACCTTAATATCACATACCTAATCTAGTCAAAGTTTCTAATAATGGTCTTGAAGTTATCCAAGTATTTTTTCCACCCGAGTGTCCTCCATCAAGCCAATACATATCTTTAATTCTCGACACAATTCCCATGGAGGTTTGGTCGTCCGGAGTTAGTGTTTTCAGGTAGTGGAACTCGTACAGGAACTGATTAAGAACAACGCAACCTTTGCTAAAGCCAATGAGAGATATGTCATACTTGTCCAGTTGGACGTTCTCCCTCCACCAAAAAGATTCTTCCAGTTTAGGTTTTTCGTAAACGGTATTGGTACTGTTTGGCATTAGGTCATCCGATGTTTGTATTGTATTTTCTTCTGTCTGTAAAAATATACACGTAAATTACATTATTGTTCAACCTGTTGAAACAGATGTTTCGCTGTAACTGTAATATAGTGCCAAGAAAATATCTTTTTTGTATTGTCATGTTAACGATTGTTTAGATATTTGTACAAGCGTTTCTGTGCAAATTTATTATTTAATAATTATCGTTGTTAATGCGACTTGTTTTAAATTTATAGTTCCTTTTTTACATTTACGATTTTGAATAATGTTTTGGCAAAGATAGATAATTAAATATTTATTGCATTAGTCAGTGTTATTCTTTTAAATTTTGATAAATAAATCCTGTACAAAATTATTCCATCACTTCCTTAAATTTATATAATTACAATATTAAAATTAATATTATATTATAATGACATAAAAGGTTATATAGGTCTTTCACGATAACAGACGAGACACGTGATAAATAGTTACAAAACAGGGTTGACAAATCTACATTGCTTTGAGTCAGCTGTTAGTAAACAATCTATGAGGTTAGGTTTATGTAATTTTAAAATATTCCCAACCCGTTAGTAGGGGTTGTGAATATTTTAAAATTACATAAACCTAACCTCATAGATTGTTTACTATCTTTATTATTGTTTACTAGCTTTATGTTCTTATTATATATATATACTATATTATATATAGGCATGATTTAGTTATGAAAATAACTGACCTTATACAACGTGTCCAGGAAAGTATGCAACAAAGGGAAAACTTTTTTATTGTCTATTTCTCAGGAAATTTTACTCTTTATAAAGTTTTTGCTTTACTTGAAACCCATTTACCTGTTAACACAAATAAAATATCGCTTTAAATAATGAAAATATTCTTTAATAACTTGAAAATACAAAAAATGTAATTTTTATGTTTTAAACAAACGTCACTCGATATGTTGCCCCTCTCGCTCAATACATAAATTTGTACGTCTACTTAAGTCCTGACGGCATTTTGCAGGAAATTGGGATTATTATTTAAATGCGTTACCGCTTCCTTAATCCTGTTCTGCAAATCTTCTTGGTTATCAAATGGCCTTTCTGAATACACCCGATTTTTCAACCAACCCCATAAAAAATAATCCAAAGAATTTAAAAACGGCGAGCGTGGAAGCCATGGAAATGTTGAATATCTTCCTATTCATTTTTCTTGAAATTCTTGGTTTAAATACTGCACGACTCGACGAGAACTATGTGCAGGTGCACCATCCCGCATAAACCACAAAGAACGTCTTTCTTGTAAAGGTAAGTTGTCAAATTCATCTTCTAATTCAGTAGTCAGAAATGCTAAATACCTTTCAACATTTAGAGTTTGTTGAAAAAAATACGGCCCGACCACTCTTCTCTCCAAAATTCTGCACCCAACATGTATCTTTCGTGAATATTGGTTTTTACACTCCATTTGGAAATGTGGATTCTCTTGAGACCACCAACGGCAGTTTTGCGAATAAACTACACCATTTGTGGTGAATGTCGCTTCATCGGTAAATAATAATTTTCTGGGAAATGTTATGTCTGCTTCTATTTCACCTTGTATCATGAAGGAAAACTCTAAACGCTGGTCATAATCTCGTTCTTGCAACGTTTGGACATATCTTGGTTTAAATGGAGTAAACTTGTATGTTTTCAATATTTGATGTACTGATGATTTACGTAATCCTAAATTAGTTTGCACATTTTCTCACAGATAATTTAGGATTCCCAATTACACTTTGTAAAACATTTAAAGGATTATCTAAATTTCTTGCTGGTCTAATGTTCCTTTTTAAAATTAAATTCCAAAGAGCCTGTTTGTTTAAGTTGTTGCAAAATTCGGGATACCGCAGACCAACTAACGTTTTTATTGGGATGCCTTTCGTTAAAAGTCGCAGCTACGTCTCTACATGTCTTACAATTATCGCCACATGTAAGCATTAACTCTGCTCTTTCTTGCAAAGTTAAACGTTCTGCCATAGTAATGTATTTTGTAGGATGTCAAAGTTACTGTCAAATACTATGCATACGTGATTAAAAGTAAAAAGTAATTGCTGCACACACGATATTAAGTAGGTACGGAAATTTTGAACAATTAATAAAATAATTGTATTTTTACTATCTAATATGATAACTTATTTATTTTAACGGGTAAATAGGTTTTATGTAAAGCAAAAACTTTTATAAAGAATAAAATTTCCTGAGAAATAGACAATAAAAAAGTTTTCCCTTTGTTGCATACTTTCCTGGACATGTTGTATATAATATCGTTTTATAAATAAAATAGGGAGGAACTTGTAAATATGAACTCATTGTAAACAACTTATTCGAATGACATTTGACAGAATTCAAGCTGGCAACCATGCCCAGTTCTGGTAACATAATATATTCATTTAATAGAGAGAAATACTAGGATTATTAGGTATTATTGTAATTTAAATGCTACTTGTTCAGAAGTAACTGTTTAAAAGGCCTATATAACGTGTGTATAAATTGTCGCAAAAGCTACACGCAGCGACGTTCTTCGTTTGGTTCTGAATAAAAAATCTTAATGTTAAAATGTCGTATCATGCTTCGTTTGTTTTCACGGGGTTCTTGAAGTTCAGACTTTTAGTGCGTAACTAACCTTTGCTCTTCGATATCTGTTAGTAAAGATAGATGCAATTTAGTTTAAAGAAAACATTTTTACTAGTATTATTTCGTAAACGTTTTTTTTTATTTAAAAGCTTGTTTTAAACATTTATTCATTAACGTACTTCCACGAAAAACACATTTGGCAACGTTGTAGAACAATAAGTTTGTATTTCAAAGTGAGTTGAATCAAAATCATTACTGTCAAATTTTGACATTTACGAATTTACGAAGCATGATACGACATTTTAACATTAAGATTTTTTATTCAGAACCGAACGAAGAATGTCGCTACGTGTAGCTTTTGCGACAATTTATACACACCTTGTATATTAGGTTTATCTAATTTGAACGATGACGAAATTCTCACTGCTGTAACAGATAGTAAAGCACCTGTAGATGAAAACGATAACGATACCGACGTAGCTGAACACCAGGACGAAAAAAGCGCTATGCATACTCACGCTGAAACACTTCAGCGTGAAAAGTTTGGAGAAAATGCCTGAATGCTTGCGTGTCCACGACAAGTTAGAGATTTGTCTGCAACGAAACGGAGCCCGGTTAAAATTCAAAAAAGTATCAAAGATTTTTTTACAATCTGGTTAGAGGTGTTTGTATGTTACAAATGTATCTAGTATGTAAACCCATTGAAATCTTTAAAGTTAATATAGTGCATATTTAGTTAACATTAGTCGAGAATCCGAATGAATTGATAATCCGAACAGGGCTGAACATCAATTAGTTCAAATTATCGACACTCTACTGTAGTTGTAAAACGTTGTAATAACACTTTATTTAAAATTTGATTTTCTTGTAATTTAATGTTGAACAAAATAATAAAGTCATTTTTTTTTTTTGGTAACTGAGTATATCCTAAACGAAGCCCGATCTGAAAGAAAAGTATTTAGTTTTATATTTACAATTAGATTTTATACAAGGGTCCCGTATCGTTATGTTCAAATTTTAGGAGTGTAAAGTAGATTTCATTTCAAGTAACAAAAACGCAAAACTTGTATTTCCATTTTTATTTGTTCCAAAGTTACAGATTTACGAATGTGATTGTCAGATCATGAAAAAAATGTAATCCTAAAGTCAAAACAAACTGATTTTATTTAAAAAAAGTTATACGATTCAATAACAGGCCTGTAATTGTTAACGTCGTATAATAAAGTTATCCAAAAATAAATAAACACGTGTCGTAGTGCATACAGTAATTTCTTGGAGATCTACAAAAAAGAGTACTGGAAATTGATTTATGATAAAGAAGGTTCTTACTTATTTCGTAAGTGCTGAACCATGAATATCATACAATAAACAAATGTTCAGATGACTGTTAACGTTGCATTTTTTAATAAAGGATTACATTACGTTTCAGTTCATACAATAGCTTATTAGTGAGTGGACACGTTTTCTTTATTTAAAATGCCTTACCGATTTTCTTCTCAAGAGTAGGCGGACATGCATTTTCTGTATGGCTACTGTAACGGCAGTACACGTCAAGCTGTTACTGAATACCGACATCGGTTTTCCGATAGGCGCATTCCTTATTACAGAACGTTTCTGGAAGTAACAGACAATTTCGGGAATGCGTGATTATCTTTTCGACCGAGGAGTAAATTAGCCAGCAGACTTAGAGGAAGAAAGCAGTAGCTATTGTTACATGGGTTCTAACTCTCAGTGTACGTCGAATCGCTAGACAACTAGGAGTGCCACGAACGACTGTTTGGCATATTTAAAAACGTAAGGGCTTATATCCATATCACTATCGCAGGGGACACGGTTTGCTTGCGGCAGACCACTATGCTCGTCTAGTTTATTCTACCTGGATATTAAGACAGTCACGGCTTCATTTTAATTTCTGCAGAACAGTCCTCTGGACAGATGAATCTACGTTCCCGAGAAGTGGTGTTACAAATCTGAGAAACCTGCACAGGTGGTCATCAGAAAATCCCAAAGCTATACGCCCATCTAAATTTCAACATGAATTTTCTATTAATGTTTGGGCGGCCGTAATCGATTACTTGTTGATTGGTCCTGTCGTTCTTCCTGGGAGGTAAAATGCGGACAATTACATTCGATTTCTTATTGATGAACTGCCAGGTCTTTTAGAGGATGTCCCACTGAATGTTCAACGAGACATGCGGTTTCACGTGGATGGGGCACCACCACATTTCGGAATTGCTGTCCGAAATTGGGTTATCGTCAATTATCCAAGATGGATTGATCGAGGTGGTCCTGTTGCATGGCCACCCAGATCACCCGATCTTAATCCCCTTGACTTTTATTTATGGGGGTACATGAAAAATTTAGTCTACGCGCAAGTTTCGAACACAAGAGAAGAGTTGTTGGATCGTATTCACCTGGCTGCCGAGCAAATCCGACAAAACAAGTATGAAATTCGGATAAGTACTTCTTCTTTTGGGTTACGGCCACAAGCCTGCATTCGACAAGGAAGTGGACATTTAGAAAATATTATTAATTGAACTTTTTTAAATAAAATCAGTTTTTATTGACTTTGGGATTACATTTTTTTTCATGATCTGAGAATCACATTCATAGATCTGTAACTTTGAAACAAATAAAAATGGATATACAAATTTTGCGTTTTTGTTACTTGAAATGAAGTCTACTTTACACTCCTAAAATTTGAACATAACGATACGAGACACTTGCATATGACATTTCATTTTGGCAATCCAGTTACCAAACATACTGTACACTACAAACTTCTAAAATAAAAAAAAATACTTACATCTGTTTCGTCATTTAGATGAACGGGGTTATACGATGAGGCAGCTGCTATCAATTCCGATCCTGTCATGGTTCTAAGCTTCTCTGATACCGTTTCAAGTACTTTCTCTAAATGCTGGAGGGCGTAATGCATAGGAGTGTGTTCCGGGGCGCCGCAGTTATTAGAAGGCACGAAATTCTTGAAACAGCTGAACGTTTTATATTCAATTCTGAAATTGAATATATTCGTATGAAGAGGTCTTTCCAAGACCATTTCGGGAAACGTTAAGGAATAACGTACAATAAAGAACAGCGATTATGAAAATTTTGCTGATTAAGACAAAAATTCTAATAATTTTCCAGTAAATTTTCCTCAACTGCCGTATAGTTTTAAATATTAGAATTTTTGTTATGAATGCTCTTATTACAGCTTCACTAATGTGTTAGGTAAAAATGTGACGTAGTTTCATAAAAAGTTTCAACATATTATTTGAATTGTTTCAGCATTTTTTCCACTGCATAGTATTTAACATGAAATTTAAAAGGTTACTAGGGTGATTTGAAGGGAGAGTGATTTTTCGAAAGTAGATAATGTTGCAAAACACTTTTGCCATTATCAGTGATAATTAGTGATATTGTGTTGTTGTATATACGAGGTGCATTCAAGTTCTAAGGCCTCCGATTTTTTTTCTCCAGACTGGAAAGAGATAGAAGCATGTGCATTGTTTAAAAATGAGCGTGCGTTCGTTGTCAATACGTCACAGAGATGGCAGCATTGTACGGCAGATGGAATTGTAGCGGCAGCGTCGAAAATGAGAATTGTTTTAGATACTTAAAATGGCTACGTTTTCCTTACTTGAACAGCGTGCAATCATTCGTTTTCTGAATTGCGTGGTGTGACATCAATTGAAATTCATCGATAGCTATAGTTGAAGGAGACATGTGGTGATGGAGTTATGGATGTGTCGAAAGTGCGTTCGTGGGTGCGACAGTTTAATGAAGGCAGAACATCGTGTGACAACAAACCGAAACAACCTCAGGCTCGCACAAGCCGGTCTGACGACATGATCGAGAAAGTGGAGAGACTTGTTTTGGGGGATCGCCGAATGACAGTTGAACAGATCGCCTCAAGTGTTAGCATTTCCGTGGGTTCTGTGCACACAATCCTGCATGACGACATGAAATTGCGAAAAGTGTCCTCCAGGTGGGTGCCACGAATGCTGACGGACGACCACAAGGCTGCTCGTGTGGCATGTTGCCAAGCAATGTTGACGCGCAACCAAGTCATGAATGGGACTTTCTTTTCGTCGATTGTGACAATGGATGAGACGTGGATGCCATTCTGCCAGCTCAGTGGAAGCACACAGACGCCACCAAAAAAAATTCGGGTAACCGCCAGTGCTGAAAAAATGATGGTATCCATATTCTGGGACAGTGAGGGCGTAATCCTTACCCATTGTGTTCCAAAGGGCACTACAGTGACAGGTGCATCCTACGAAAACGTGTTGAAGAACAAGTTCCTTCCTGCACTGCAACAAAAACATCCGGGAAAGGCTGCGCGTGTGCTGTTTCACCAAGACAACGCACCCGCACATCAGGTAATGTAGGTAAGTCAGGTATGACAAATGTCATCAATAAATTTCGCTCTCATTGTATAAGCGCCCCGAAGAAGACAAAAAAAACATTTTTTTCGGGCAATGCAATTATGGCGCAATTTTCGCGAATTCTAAAAGTATTTTATCTCGAATTTTGACTCAAAAGCGATTTTCGGAGACGCTAAACGCGGAGACGTTGAAAATTGTCGTTTTCTGGAGTTCGACGTGTCGATGTTTCGCGAATATCTCGAAAACTAAAAGAGATACAGACCAACTGTTTATCGTAATCAAAATCCATTACAGTAACGTATTAATTAAAGCATTCGTCGAAACGATTAAGACGAGCCCAAGTACGCCATCTCAGGTCGAACTGTTTGGCTGTTACGGCAATACTAACATCCACAAAATTAAAACGATAAAAAATAAATACTAAACTTCTACTTATTGTAAATCCACTGTAATATTGTTTCAATTCTTCATCCACCTGATGAAGCCATTGTATGGCGAAACAATATTGTAATGGATTTACAATTAAAAATTAAAAAAATTTTTTGAAACTAGAAGTTTAGTACCAACTTCTTATCGTTATAATGAAGTTTCAACAAGTATCTCCTTCGTCAATCAACGATCCATAAAATTTCCAGATTTTGTGGGTCAAATTCCGCTCATAATTCGAAAGCCGGGCATCGCAGCGGTTTCCGGTTTAAACTTTATCGATTCGGTTTATTAATCCGTATCTAATGTGGGCGCATTCGCAGTGGAGCATTTAGTGTCGGAGATACGTGGGTGACCGAAAATCGAAGGTAAAATTTCGGCGTAATTTTTGCGAGTTCAAAAAATCTCGAATTTCAACTCAAAAACCACCCGGGGGTTCACAGCGATGCTAAAGAAGACTGCCTAAACCTTGTTTCGCTGAAATGATATTTTTGACGTGCCAATTTTTTTGAATTTCAAATGCATTAGAGAAGAAGAGTACAATAAGCGGTCAATTGTATGCTGATGAACTTACACGTTTCGATGCCTAACTGAAGGAAAAAACGACCGGATTTATTCAGAAAAAAACAAACTATTTTTGAATTTAATCTGATAGTAAGGGAATAACAATTAATTGTCTCAGTCAGAAAACTTAATACATACTATTACTTACCTAGCAGGACGAATAACTATCAAATGTGATTCTAGAAAATTCCCTTGTATAAGTCTGGCAGTGTCTTCTAAGTTCCATTTGAGATAATTCTTGCTATCCCTGTGACTCTGCATGTTTTCGGAGAAATCCTGTTAAACAATATTGTTTCAGGTTGATTCTGGAAAAACTACTGATGTAGTGATTAAGGCTATCATCATCCAGTATTTTCGCGAAATAGATTAGAATAGTGTATTGGGTATGATTGTAATTTACTTATACTGTGAGAATCAATTCAAATGCGATTACATATCGGCAGTATGTTCGATTTTCATAGTACTTGTTTAAAATACTGGCATGTTTTTGTGAATGTCATTATAAGTAAATATCATCTATATTTAAATATGAGCTGTGTTTTGAGAATTTTAGATTAAATAAACTATACAAATATAACAGAATGTAAATATAGAAAGTATATAAAAGAAGCGTTAGTGTTCTGTGTAGGACTGGTGATACACAGAGCTTTTAATAGTAGTACACACGCTTGTGTACTACTATTTGCCTATGGCTATAAGTAAATGCGAATAACACACCGAAGACACGGTAAAATAAAGTAACATATTTAAGGTCAAGATATTTCCAGACTAAAACCGTCGATTGCCTGATAAATTGTTGGTGGCGAGATAAGCGAGTCAATCGCATGCACCATCTGTTACACTTGTAAAAATAAACTATGTATGTGTTATTGTTATGTGAGTCATCCGATTACACGCCAGGCGATGATGACACCCGCCGATCGCGTCATCATTCTCCCGGACCTTCTAGAAAGAACCCGGAATAATCCACACAGGGATTTTCTCGAATTCTTATAAACCGACTTAAGCGCTCGAGATGGGGGGAGACCAGACATTCCAGCAGTGTGCGCGGTCAAGTTAATATCGTGGTTATAAATGTGAAATAAATATTGTTATATAAATGTGAATATAAATAAATATTATTATTGTTATAGTTATTAAGTGTTAGTGAATTTTATTATTAATAAATGTGTTTTTAATTACTGTTAGTTTTATTTAAATATTATGTTGTTTGTTACGTTCTTTTGTCACATCTATCTTAATCGAGTGCATATCGGCACACATGAGTTTTGTGTGTTGGTATATTATGTGTCCAATCTGAATACTGCCAAGCGACGCTCACCAATATACCGTTTGTTCCTTATTGATATGCGATTATTTAGAGTGCCAATCTACATGAAAAATAAATGATAGTTTGCTTTATAAATTATAGTCCAAAAATATTCCGTTACGAACATAGAAAAAAAAAATGGAAATTAATTAATATTTTCGAAACCGGTTGAGATATTTCAGTTAAATTTAATAAGTAGAGACTATTAATAAAGGTGCATATTAAAAAAAAAAAAATTTAACAGTGGCGTGCGTACATGCACACAGTCGTACACAAAAATATGAAAATATTTTTGGAGAAAAAATGTTTTTTTCTAAAATATAAATTATTTTTAAATTCCACGTTCAATTTGAAACGTAAGAGCTCTCTTGAGTTGTTTTCCTGGAATGCGCCGTTTTTTGGTTAAAAAATAAAAATCGTTGAATTGTCCGACAAAATTAATGTAAGTACATATTGACGAATACAATTTCGCAAAAAATCTTGTTGCTCTGGAATATGTCACTCAACTGAAGAGAGCTCTTATGTTTCAAATTGAACGGGGAATTCAAAAATAATTTATATTTTAGAAAAAAACATAGGCCTATCATTTTTCAACACCTTGTATTTTCGGAACTTAACATTTTTGGCTCATAGTTTATAAAGGAAATTATCATTTATTTTTCATGTAGATTCACACCCTTAAATATTTGTATATTTATAACAAACACCCTATATATACAACGTGTCCACTTAAGTATGAGACAAATGGGAAATATTTTTATTTTTGATTTCACAGAAAACTTTATAGAAAAGAAAAGTTCGTGCATCCTAAGGAACTTGATATTTTGTATTCAGGGTTGCGTTGTATTACTTGGTTAGAGGAAAAATTAAAAAACATTGAAGTTGCCGTAAGAGTACGCTACACTTATTTTTAAAGATATCAAAAATATTCATTTAAAAATGTTGTTTCAAATTTCAAAATATGCTCAAATACGAATTGTTATTTAAAATTTCGAAAAAATAAAAATTAAATTATCGAGCAATAATAACAGCAAATACGCAATAGTTTTTAACATCCATCTATGTGACAGTAGTTCTATGGTTGTCATTTGTATTGTTACTTTAATAATAAATTTTATGTAATTGCACGTGAAATCATTTACATTCGATATCAATTTTTTATCGCTGAAATGCAATAGAATGAAACAAAAATCATTTGCATATAACTTTATGAAAATACATTTTTATATTACAAAATAAATATGAAATTAACAAAAACAACAAATTCAGAAATACAAAAAAAAAAAAGCTATTCAAAATGATGCCCCTCTCGTTGAATGCATATGTTTGTACGCCTGTTGAAATCCTCGCATGCATGTTGTAACACAATAGGATTATTTCTTAAGAACAGTACCGCATCTCCTATTTTGTTTTTCAATTCTTCTAAATTCTGAAACGGCCTTTCTGAATATATTTTATTCTTTAGCCATCCCCAGATAAAGTAATCCATGGGGTTTAAGTCGGGCGAGCGCGCTGGCCATGGAAAAGGTCCATTTCGTCCCATCCATCTTTCTCCAAATTTTTCATTTAAATAGTCTACAACTATTCGTGCACTATGTGCAGGTGCTCCATCATGCATAAACCAAAGGGTTCTTATAATATTTAGTGGCAATTCGTCTAATTCGTTATCGAGGTATGTTTGTAGAAATTCCAAATATCGTTGTGAATTTAATGACGATTGAAAAAAATACGGACCAAAAATTTTTCTGTTTAAAATTCCACACCAAACGTTTACCTTTTGCGAATATTGATTCTTGCAGGGAATTCTAAAATGTGGGTTGTCAGACGACCACCAACGACAATTTTGTGCACACACAACACCATTAGTAGTAAAGGTTGCTTCATTTCATCAGTAAACAAAATGCTTTTGAAAAACGTTTTCTGCGTTTCTAATGTACCTTGAATATCCAAAGAAAATTCAAATCTATTGTTGTAGTCCCGTTCCTGCAAAGTTTGAATATATCTTGGCTTATCTATCTTATCTATTGTTAACCAAAATGTTGCTTACTGATGATTTTTTAATATTCAAATTGCTTGCAATTTTTCTGACAGAAATTTTGGGATTTTCAATTACACTTTGCATAACACGTAAAGAATTTTCGAAATGTCTCACTTGCTTTTCCCTACTTTTTTTGTAACGCATTTCTAAACTACCAGTTGCTTTAAACTGATTTAAAATTCTTGAGACGCTTTGGAAACTAATAAATTTGTTGGGATGTCTTTCATTAAAAATATCAGCTGCGTCTCTACATGTTTTGTAGTTATCTCCGCAAATAAGAATTAATTCAGCTCGCTTTTGCATAGTTAACCGTTCAGCCATAGTTGGTAGGTAATAACTTAATGAATTGTCTTAAAATTACTTAATTATTAAAGTGACAGCGGATCTGACAATCACATAAAATTTATTACTAAAGTGACAATACAAATGACAACCATAGAACTACTGTCACATAGATGGATGTTAAAAACTATTGCGTATTTGCTATTATTATTGCTCGATAATTTAATTTTTATTTTTTCGAAATTTTAAATAACAATTCGTATTTGAGCATATTTTGAAATTTGAAACAACATTTTTAAATGAATATTTTTGATATCTTTAAAAATAAGTGTAGCGTACTCTTACGGCAACTTCAATGTTTTTGAATTTTTCCTCTAACCAAGTAATACAACGCAACCCTGAATACAAAATATCAAGTTTCTTAGGATGCACGAACTTTTCTTTTCTATAAAGTTTTCTGTGAAATCAAAAATAAAAATATTTCCCATTTGTCTCATACTTAAGTGGACACGTTGTATATAATTATAGAAAATTTCTTGACCGTTCTAATATAAAATCACTAATATTTGGGTTATCGGCCTGTACCATTAAAACTCACAGGAGATACTATAAAATTGCAATACATAATTTACACTTATACTAATGTAATCTTTTTGAATACATTAGTATAAGTATAAATTATGTATTGCAATTTTATAGTATCTTCTGACGAAGTTATTAATAAATGATGAAATATTGAGAATATGAACATTTGCGTTTTAATGCGAATTAATATAATAATATATAATTAATTTAAAAGAAAGTATTCACCGTATAATATTGGATAAAAAAAATTAAAAGCAAGCAAGCGGTCTGTCAATTAAAAACTCATTTATTATGTCTATATTTCGCAACAACTTTGTTGCTTCTTCAGGAGATAAAAATGTAGAGTTCAAAACAATAATAATATATATAATTATTGTAAAATTTTGATTTTAAAAGGGAATTAAACATGATTCAATCTTGGATGAATTGCCTTTGATGCAAATAATAAGAAATGTGTACATGTTAAATGCAAACGCCAGAAAGATGTAAAAAAAATTATGACAAGTTTGTTAAATGCGAAATTATTGATTTTGTCGATTTTAGATAGTAACGTTAAAAATTTTGATTGAAAGAGATAAAATTTTGTAAAGAGGATTATAAATTTATTATTTTTATAGTTTTAAAGTATTTAATGAGGATAAAAATAAAATCTCATTATTAATAATACTTATATTGATGTTAAATATATTAGTCAATATATTGTCAAGAAATAATTTATAAATTCAAATAAAAAAATTTTGGTAAAAGGATACAATAATAAGTGAATTGTTAAAGGGAATTTTTAAGAAGCAACAAAAAAAAATTATATAGAAAGGAGTTTAAAATAAAGGGCATCAAAAGTTTTAAACAAGAATCAAGTTTAAGAAAATGGATTATTAAAGAAGATATAGTATAATTAGAATTGAAACTAAGGAAAAAATAATTGGAAAGGAAAAAGTAACTGTTAAAATTTAAAAATAAACAAATACAGAATTTTCAATTGAAGTACAAAATTAGTACAGAAAAGTGTTAGGAGCTGGTGAAAGGAATTGGTGACAGGAACTTAACTAAATGAAAAGGTTTATTTAGTTTTAAGAAGGTATGTTAAATATAGTCTATTAGCAAAGATAAGGCATTTCATATTTATTCAGTTTTTAAATAATAAATTTAAATGAAATTTAGATTTTTTTATTGCATCGGTGAAGAAATTCGATTTCTGTGAATAGAACAGTGGACACTGAGACATTTAAATCATAATATTTTAGCATCATTAACATGTAGTTTGTAATTTTGTGGTGCAATTTTTCTTGTTTGTAACATTTTATATAAATATATACGAGAATTGATGCCATTATTGCTACTTAACGATGTCATAGATTTTATTTTCAAGTCGGACATTAACGATCTTGGTGTGTGCTGGAAGATAGTTTCTATTTTATGTGTCATTATGATATTTATCGAATTAAACACTCTTCTGAGGGAATTTAACTATCTGCCCAGTAAATAATGAAAACTAGCACAATTTATTGTATATATCCGCACTTAGATGATCGAATTGTACGTCAGTCTATGATCTGCAACCATCTTAAAGCGGTAAGCATTTAAACGATTGTT
This sequence comes from Melolontha melolontha, assembly GCA_935421215.2. NCBI lineage: Eukaryota > Metazoa > Arthropoda > Insecta > Coleoptera > Scarabaeidae > Melolontha > Melolontha melolontha. The sequence continues at coordinate 116,498,984 of OW285243.1, read as the reverse complement.
AATTTTTACTGTTTTATCATTCTCAAACATAGTTCAAATCCTATCCTAATTCGCGACTGATCTGACTTTTATCGGAGCACGCATCGCATGCCTACGCTACTGTGAGACCTCAATTTCATTCCACGATTTCGGCAACTAGTACTAACAATTCAAAGAATATTTTAAAAAGGATTGGTTTTCACGCGAAAAACAAAACAAAAAAGTCATAAACTTTTTATTAATATTATCTAACGAACATAAAGTAACAACTTTGTTGGAAATACGTGCCAAAAATTTATGAACAATATTTTTTCGCTGCCAATTTTTTTTTTATTATTCTTATTTTTATCTTTTCACAATAGATATTGTTTATCGAAACTGACATGCATACGCAAGAGAACACCTATTTACAAAGAACAAAGTACGTAAATGTGAAATTCGATATTGTTCCAACAGCTAAAATAATAAATGCCAAGTGGGAAACAGCTTATCGAAGAAGGGTATAATGAACCTGCTGTGATATTGTACTTTCAGCTTTCACTGTTCAAAAATAAATAACATTATCTAAAAATAAGTGTCTGCTGTGGATGTATTGGACTACATTTTAAAAATAGACACGTTAGCACGCTTTTACGTTCGGGAAATACGGACTGAACACTCGATTCGTAAAGTTTATGGTCCGCATTGAATACCGGCCCCGGTAGAAGAAATATAGGTGTGTGTCATTCTATTCCGTCTTAATATTATTTTCAAGTGTTTTAGCTTTTCTGAAAAATGTTATAAAATATTATAAATATAAATTCAATTCTGTCTTTATTAAGTCTTTAACCATATTGTTTTATAAAGGTGTTTATTTGTTTCGTTGATAGAAAAGTGTTGATATTCTAAATACTTGTTAATTTTGGATCTTTTTATTAACATAGTCCTGGATATAGAGCACATACCTACATGATCTTCCTAAATTACAAGGGCTGTCTTTTTTAGTGTTGGATATAGCCTCATAGCCTTAATCCAAATCTTTCGTTAACCTAAATCTAAAGTTTCATCAAGATAGGACAAGTGGTCATGGTGTTTTTTTGAAGTTTATAAGTTGGTTGAAAAACGGAATTATGAGAAAATTTTCGCGCAATAATTCTTTTCGGTGCCAAAAATTTGTGTCCAATTTACACTTTCGATATCTGAAGAAAAACATTTATTTTTAACAGAAAATGTTAACTATTTATTTCATTTTTTTTATTTTAACTTCATGGCAATCTCATAATTCTGGTACGAATTTGTTAAAAACTAAAGCCCTCAATAATTAATCCTAAATACGCCGGTATTTTTTTCTTCAAATGCTGACGGCGCACATTTTTGACCCCAAAAAGAAAATTTATACCGCAAGTCATAATGATAGTATAAAGTTGATATATAAGTTCAGTAAAAGTCGCATTTTTCTTCAAATATCGATGGTGCAAATTTTTATCGCCAAAAAGAAAATTAGCGCCGCAAGTAATGATGCTAATTTGAAGTTGTATATAACTACGGCAAGCGTCGCATTTTTCTTCAGATATCGACGGCGAAAATTTTTGGCGCCAAAAAGAAAATTGGGGCTGTAAGTCATGATGCTTATATGAAGTTGGTATATATCTTAGGAAAAAGCCGCATTTTTCTTAAGATATCTATGGCGCAAATTTTTGGCACCAAAAAGAAAATTTGCTCCACAAGTTTTAATGCTAGGATGAAGTTGGTATATAATTTCGGCGAACGTGACATTTTTCCTCGAATATTGATGGCGCAAATTTTTGACGCAAAAAAATTGCGCCACAAGTCGTGATATGTATGAAGTTGGTACATAACTTTGGCAAAAGTCGCATTTTTCTTCAGATATAGGCGGAGCAAATTTTTGGCGCCAAAAAGAAAATTTGGGCCACAAGTCGTGATGCTAGTATGAAGTTGGTATATAACTTCGGCAAAAGTCGCGTTCTTTCTTAGATATCGAGGGCGCAAATTTTTGGCGCCAAAATTAGCGGGGCAAGTCATGATAGTCAAGGTAATATGAAATTGGTATATAACTTCGGCAAAAGCCACATTTTTCTTCACATATCGACGGCACAAATTTTTGGCGCCAAAACGAAAATTAGCGCTGCAAGTCATGATGCTAATATGAAGTTGGTATATATCTTGGGAAAAGCCGCATTTTTCTTAAGATATCGATGGCGCACATTTTTGGCACCAATAAGAAAATTTTAACAACGTCTTGCTGAGTTGGTTTCTGTTTCTGAAGATGAAGCACCACATCAATCGCCAATTTCCACGTTGCTTATCGTTGGACCAATTATCACACTGACCGACAACTATTGCATGCTATAAGTTTATTTATGCGTAGGACCCAGGACAAAAGTTCAAGGTAGGCCTCAAGTTGCAGAAGATGCAAAAGATTACTTTTTAGATGGTTTAAAAAATTCGAAAGTCACAGCGCTAAATACGTGGAATTTGGTGGGAGTTATGTTAAAAAATAAGATATATTGTTTACAATAAGTATTTCATTAAAGAGTCTTTCTCTCTCGTCAAATCACCTCGTATATATGCTGGTAAAACAGAAGCTATTTTAATTAACATTTTGTTTTAGACATCAAAAGAACTCAATCACCCTTCAAATATCCAATGCAGAGTATTTGCGCCATGGAAAAATGAAATGTCAGCTGGCGTTAATTGTTGAAAAGTCAATCTGGATTCATGAAAAAGACACGATTAATTTAAATTCAATTTGAAATCAATATTCTACTGTTCTAAATGGCACAAGAAACCAAAATTCAATAAAACATTTAATATCTGTTCAAGATCTCGGTGCAAATGGCCATTAACCTTTCATCGGTATTTTAAAACCCAAATTTGTAAACGTCAATCAATAAAATGGAGCGATTAATTATAAATGCTCTTACTTAATTACAACCGAAATTTTGGGATAAAATTGTTATTGTAATCACAGAAATTGTAAAAATAAGCAGGTGGAATAAGTTACAATTGTTCGATAAATTTTACTTTATCATCTAAACTACTCAAAAATGAATAAGGAATTTTTACTTTTTTGTATTTTTTAGATAGTATGGGTAAATATTTGTAGTGTATTATATTAGATACATAATTGTACACAACAATTTAAAATTTTCAAGTATATTTATTCAGAAAAATCGTTAGATTACTAAGAAATGATCAAAAATGAAATAAGCAACATTTTTAACTATAGCTAAAATAAACATTTTTCTGTAACAATTAATTCTAAAATCGTGTATAATGGCCACGGACATCTCTCACAGCTGTACATCTTCGGGGTATACTCATAATGCAATTATTAATGTGTTCTTGTGACACTCTTCTCCAACACAGCGGTAAAATTTCCCGCAAGTGTTGCACGTTAACTGGGGGTGGATTATGTTCGTTTAGCTGTTCTTGAAGTCTGTCCCAAATGTGCTCAATTGGATTCAAGTCGGGAGACGTTGGTGGTAAAGGTAGATGGTTAATATGGAGGTCATTTATTGCTTGCATTACAATTTGTGCACGATGAGGTCTTGCATTATCATCAATAAAAACCATGTTTTCATCCACAGCCTCATGAAAGTCGGCCACATATTGATGAATAATGTCATCACTGTATATGTGTCCATTGACATTGTTTTCAAAGAGATGGAGGTTCGTACGTCCATTCAAACTAATGCCCGCCCACACTATTATACCACCGCCGCCAAAAGGCACCACAGCTTTTGTTAACTCGCGTCTATAACGGTCTCCTCGAGTTGTCCAGACCCTTACTCTACGATTATCACTAAATAAGCAGAATCTGGATTCATATAAACCATGCTCCCATTGAAAATTTTCTGCTAGTCGTTGGTTAACCCAAGTTCTTCTAGCCATTCTATTGGCAGTAGTTAATTTTGGGCGTCTCACAGGCCTGCAGCTATGAAGATCCATTTCCCTCAGACGGTTTCTGATGGTTTGATCCGAAACTCTAACTCCAGTGGCGGCACGTAACTGTGTTTGCAACCATACAGCACTTCTAAACGAATTCATCCTTGTCTGAATTCGTATGTAGCGGTCTTGTCTCTGATTTGTTTTCCTCTCAGATCCACTACCGGGTCTTCTCCTTGCAGATCCTACCTGTTGGAATCTTGTTAGAGCCCTACTAACAACACTTGGAGACACATTAAAAATTGCGGCAATTTCTGCTCCGCTCATGCAATAACGCAATTAAATCAAAAGTTTCTTTATTTAAATGACGTCTTGGCATCGTGAAAATGTGAAATGACGTTTAAAATGAATAATACTTGTCAAAAAATGCGATTTTTATAATTTTGTATTCTAAATTAATTTAAGGTTAAAATACAAGATTCAATATTTTATCACACAGAAAAGACATTTACCAAATAAAATGTCCACAAACGACTGTGGGCCTTCTAATTTATCTATAGTTTGAGAAAATACGTTAAATTTAATCGAATTAATTAGATCTGTTAAAAAAAGATCTAATTCCCTATTCATTTTTGAGTAGTTTATATTAGGACGTATTATTCATCAAACAATAAATTTAATGGTTACATTTTTAACTTTGCTATTAAGTTACGTGGGTGAATTGATATATAAGGTGTATTCAAGTTACATTACAAAAAAAAGTAATTTCCAGATTGTTTCAAGGGCTTGTTACGAAAAAATTGTTATGAAATATAAACAAGTTTAAGTATTAGTGTAGAATGTATATTGTTGATAATGTAAATATTAGGATTTTGACGCCAATATACACGGGCGAATTGATATACCGGATGTCCTTGAAATAAAAAGACAACGTATGAAAAATGGAAAGAAATAATTATACAGGGTGTCCAGAAACTCTCCTGACAAACGAAGACCGGAGATTCCTCTGTTAATTTTAAGACAATTAAACCCAAATTCACCTAGTCCGAAAATGCTTCCTAAGGGAGCTAGAGTTCTTTGAAGATGGCGCCTTGTATTTATTTTTTTTTTAATTCCTCCAGAACGCTTCTATTTAGAAAAACAAAAACTGGTATGCTTATTTATCCTCCAGAGATGAATCGATTCCATCAATTGCGAATTTCTAGTACCGGTCATAGACGTCCGCTTTGGGTAGGTCAACGGTTATTTTAAGGCATAACTTTTTTGTCTTTAACTTTTAAGCATTTGTGACACTAGATTATTAAATTTTCAGGTATTCCAGTACTAAAATGTACTTTTACTTTAAGTCGGTAGGATACACCGTTTTCTAGAAAAATCGATTTGTAAATTTTTCGTTTATTCTTCATTAAAGTTCAATTTATTATGTACCTACTTATTTTTTAGCGACGAAGTTGGCTTGGACTATCAAGGCATGGATGAAAATTAATTTAATAAATTAAAAACAAATTATTTATTACAATGGAACGAAACTAACAAAAAAAGAACAAGTATCAAAGATAGATTGTTACAAAAGTTGCTCGATGTGATGACCATTAGTCTCTATGCATAAGTTTACCCTTTTGCTTAGAGAACGCCGAATTCTTGCAAAAATTCCAAAGTTATTTCTAAATTCGTTGCAAGCATCTTGTATCCTTAGCCATAGTTGTGCGCGATTTTGTATCGAAAAGGTATAAACAAATATTTTTATGTATCCCCAAACTTATGTATCCCCAAACTTGCTGGCCAAGCAACTGGACCGCCTCTTCCAATCCAATGGTCTTCGTAGTTATTATCTAGAAAGTCTCGTACATTCCTGCTAAAGTGGGCCGGACAGCCGTCCTGTAGAAACCATAAGTTTTGCCGAATATTTAAACGCACCTCATCTAACAAATCAGGTAAAATATTTGGCAGGAAATGTAAGTAATCAGCACCATTTAAACGAGCAGGTAATTCCACAGGTCCAAGTAGATAATCGTCAACTACTCCTATCCAGACGTTTATGCTAAACCTATGCTGATGCTTAAATTCTTGAATAACGTGGGGATTGTCACCAACGTACGAATAATAATGTGCATTATGTACATTAAAAATTCCATTTTTTGAGAATGTAGCTTCGTCACCAAACAAAATGTTCCTGAAGAAATCTTCATCTTGATTTTTCTAATTTTGTAACCATCTAGCGAATTCTACGCGAGCAGGAAAATCTCCTTCTAGCAGTGCTTGCACCTTTGTAAAATGAAAAGGATATAAATTTTCTTTGTGTAAGATATTTCCTACGGAAGATTTTGAAATTGTGGGGTACATGGCAGATAGTCTTCGAACGCTAATTTCTGGATTTTCCTCAACTTCCATTAAAATAACATCTTCATGTTCTGCTGTTACATCATTATGTCTCCCTGTTTCATTATTTTTTGGGACCACTGAACCTGTTTCTCTTAATCGTTGATGAAGAGCTGTAAATGTTGAGTGAGTGGGATGCTGACGATTGGGAAATTTTTCAGCGTATCTACGTTGCGCGGCTCGAGCGTTACACCTCATTTCGCCATAAACTAAATGCATATCGGCGTATTCCTCATTAGTAAAAACCATTTTTTTTTTAATTGAAATCGTTGTGTTTGAGTAACACAAAGTAAAAAATGAAAAGATAAACTTCGCGAACTGACAACAATTTGACAATGAAAAACGTAGGTTTTACTTCTGTTGGCAGTTCAATTGAACTTTAATGAAGAAAAAACGAAAAATTTACAAATCGATTTTTCTAGAAAACGGTGTATCCTACCGACTTAAAGTAAGAGTACCTTTTAGTACTGGAATACCTGAAAATTTAATAATCTAGTGTCACAAATGCTTAAAAGTTAAAGACAAAAAAGTTATGCCTTAAAATAACCGTTGGCCTACCCAAAACGGACGCCTATGACCGGTACTAGAAATTTGCAATTGATGGAATCGATTCATCTCTGGAGGATAAATAAGCATACCAGTTTTTGTTTTTCTAAATAGAAGCGTTCTGGAGGAATTAAAAAAAAAATAAATACATGGCGCCATCTTCAAAGAACTCTAGCTCCCTTAGGAAGCATTTTCGGACTAGGTGAATTTGGGTTTAATTGTCTTAAAATTATCTGAGGAAACTCCGGTCTTCGTTTGTCAGGAGAGTTTCTGGACACCCTGTATAGAATATAATTGCAAAACACTTTCCCAAAATTCCTTCTCATAAGCGAGAAAAAAATGACAAAAATATTTAAAAAAATTTTGTCACGCCACTGCCATCAACTGCGGTAGTTCCGGCAAACATCAATGTTGTGCGAGAAATGATTGAAGCGAATCGACACGTGATATATCAAGAGATAGATGCATCCTCGATCATTAGGAAAAGTTAAATACAAACAATTTTACATCAGTATTTAGTAGTGAAGAAACTTTGCGGTCGTTAGATTTCTCGCAATTTAACCAAAGCTCAAAAAATGTCTGATGTGAGTTGGTGCACAAAATGCTTCAAAAATTCAATCGTGGTGTTTCTGCCAACATATACAGTATCGTAACAGATGACGAAACCTGGATATATTCATACGAACCAGAAATAAAATAACAATCCACTGTTTAGGTGTTCCAAAGTGAACACCTAAACAGACAAAAGCTGTTCGTTCACTAGCCGCTTCAAAAAAAATGCTTGCTTTTTCCTTGCGTAAAACTCTTGAGGATCGAAAAACAGTAAACGCTGATTGGTATAAAATAATTTGTTTGCCTGAAGTCTTCGATGAAATCAGAAAACAACAGTAGACATCGGCGCATTATCCTTCACCACGACAACGCCAGCTCTCACACAGCACATCAAATAGTCGATTATTTGCGGGATTATTTTTTAATAATTTTATTAACCAATCGTTTAGCAGTATTTGCGGACACGTGTTTAATTCTATGCAATCACAATATTATTATAGTGATTATATAACTCATTTGAAATTTAGCCAATAGCAATTACAAATTTTACATAGTTACCATGTATTGATAAGTGAATATACTCTTGACGACGTGATATAACCGTTTTGGTGTTTCGCTTCCTCCAACAATATGAATTTTGTCATGGTAACAAGTATTTTGAAGTTTGTTGATAAACGTCAAAAATATATTCAGCAATTTTCTTAAGGTTTTTTTAAATTTTTTCGACATGGAACGCTTTGGTATAAGCTGGGGGACCGAAATAGATAAAGAAATTGAAAATTTTACACCGCAAAATACCGTTAAAACAAATAAATATGTTTGGAAACAGTTCACCGAATTTTGTGAACAGCGAAATTATAAACTTTGTGCTCAAACTTCTGACGAACAATTAGCAAGTATTTTGAAAGATTGGGCATTCAACATGAAACGTGCAGACGGCACCGAGAAATAAACAAGATTCTGCCAACTCTACCATCACCAGCACCTCAAATTCAACTTCTAAAGATAATACAACAAATATTTATTACAATAATTGTACTTTTAATTTCAACCAATAAAAAAATTTCGTTAGTTAATTCGTTATATAATCGTAACGAATACCACTCGAGCAAACGAAAGTAATCGATTACCTATATAACCTCTTCACTCGACGTATATCCTTAAAACAGAATACGTCTCGTGACTCGGATATATAATCGATTATTTTCTATGCTCTTGTGATATTATAACTGAGAATAATCTTAGTACATACATTATTCTCCCGAGAATATTTTCTGGTATTTTGTTTCTGTTTGTTGACAACGTATTTTCTAGTTTTGACACCTGTCACCAGTATTATTGCAAATTGGAAGCAATGAACTATAAGCGATTTAGTTCATCATCAGTGGAAGATATAAACGCACAGATTAAAGAAAATTCGTGCAAAAATACTATGGTTAGTAATAATTCAATATGGAAACAATTCCAATCATTTTGCGACGAACGGGGTTACAAATTAGAAGGAAATACACCAGTCACAAAACTGGCAAATATTTGGAAAGACTGGAGATTTAATATGAAAAGGTGCAATGGAGAAGATTACAAAGAAGCCGTTATTAAAACAATGTGGAATAAAACCGCCAAATTAATGCAATAGTTGTACTACAACGAATTTAGTAGAAAATTAGACCCCTTTAAAGATATCGAATTTAAATCTGCGTGGGAAGCCAGAAATACAAAACGTAAGATATTACAAGTGCCAGAAAAAAGGAAGCAAAGTTCTGCAATTCTAACTAATGAACAAATCATGAAAATAATAAAACGCTACGACGAGGAGACACCCTTCGGTTTGCAAAAATGCTTTTATCACATTGCTTCATATGAGGTAGCATGGCGTGGCGGAGAAGGTTGTCAATGTTTAGTGCATTATTTTCAAGAAGAAACAGACAATGCTGGTTTGGCCACTGGAAGAGTAGAGTATAATCCGGTTTTCTCTAAAACAGCGCAAGGTGGGGCGCAAAAGTTGACTGATAGTAAATGGTTAATACCAAATACTGAAAAGCTTGATGCGTGTCCTGTCCGATTGCTCAAGAAATTGCTAAGCAGGAGGAACGAACATATAAAAACTGACAGACTTTTTTAACAGTAAACATTGCTTCGGATAAACCGTCTTCTTCAGGATGGTACAAAAATATGCCGTTGGGGGTGAACATAATGTCGAAGTGGATGAAAGAATCGGCGGACATGATTGGGCTGGACACTAAAAAAATAAAAATTACGAACCATTCTTCAAGGTCAAGTGCAGTGTCTCATCTAGCGAAAGCAGGTGTTAACGAGCAGGAAATAATAAAAATTACGGGCCACAGCTCATCTAGTTCATTAAAACCGTACCTGCAGTTGAATAATGAACATCATTCAAGTTTGATTAATAACCTAAGAGACAAGGGAGAAGTTATAACTTTTAACACAACAGAACAGAGGAATGTTGCAAAATCCACCACTCACGGACAAAACATTTACAATAATTGTGAATTTCACATACCAACTTTTCACACTAATTAATTTTGTAAATGTACAGAAATAATATTAAAAAGTTGTATTTTTATGCTGTATTTTTTATTTAAACATTAAAAAATAATCTTTCGAATACCACTCGAGAGTGAGAAATAATTAGAAAATAATTCTCCAGTTTTTCTCAAACTTGTTGCCATTCGGGAATAGCCACTCGAGCCCTACGGGCTCTCGTGTCTATTCCCTAGCAACAAGTTTTCGAAAATCTGTCGAATTATTTTCAATATATTCTCACTCTCTTGTGATATTACTATTGAGAATAACATTGAATTAATGGCTCATTGTCCGTATTCGCCTGCATTACCACCTGATGACTTCTTCCTGTTTCCTTTTGTCAAAAAACGAATTGCGTGGTGAGTGGTTTCGACATCAGAGAAGGTTGTTGAAGGATTTAAAAGGCGTGTTTATAAAATACCCACTTCAGATTGGAATAAATGTTTCGTCAACTGGTTTCCTCGAATGCAAAAGTGCTTAAAACTTAAAGCCGAAAATTTTGAGAAACACTTAAGTGTGTTTTAGATAAAATATCTGTTTTTTCTTTTTCCGGAAATTTTTGCAAACCGGTAGTTGGAACAAACTTTATAAATGACCCAACTGTTACCCAACTATCGTTCGCAGGAAAATTAAATTTTGCATGCCAAGACGAGATATTCAAAATGACCGTTTGCAGATTGGAATTTGTTTCTATTCCCACTGCTCACACAATAGCGTTGTTGGAGACCTAATATACGTATATTATTTATGAAAACTCGCTAAAATAGCATAACAATATGTAGATTGTAAAACCCAGAATTTCATTGTAAATTCCCTCGTTAATTTGTGTTTAAATATTGACAGCCGTGAACAGTATTTACTTACGGATGAAATGAATAAATATTTAATGGATAGATGAAAAGAAATTTAAATATCAATTCTTGTTGCCGTGTAGTATATATAAACGTTATTTTATTTCGTCTGTAATAAATCAACTATGCGTAGGAGGTTGTTAGAGTTACGTTAAGTGATCCGGTAAATGAGGTAAATATCCAAATACTGTTTTAAAAATGAAATTTTCCTGCTTTTGTATAATAGGAGGAATTGCAGATGTAAAGTACGTTCTATATTCGAGATCAAACGGACTCAGTTAAAAGAAACTTTTGTGTTAAACTGCAAGACAATTAAACAAAAATTCGTTTATATTACTTTAGTCAAAAGCAGTAAACAATGCTTCTGTTTCGTCGGAATTTAATTTACTTTACTAGTTGAAGACTTAAATGCCACTTGTAATTTCATAGATAGGTTTCAGATCATTAAAGGCATTTTCTGAACAAAATTAAATACGAAAGTCAGGACTATATTTTCATATATACTAAAAACGCACGAAACAATCCATCTTCGTCATTAAGCAAAAACAATGGCGTCTGTATTACCAGTCTCATAACAGGGAAAATAATAGTCTTATACAATGTGTCCAGGAAAATGTGGGAAATCTCTCGGATTCAGATAGAACATTAAAAAATAAGATGACAAGTTACCATAATTTTTTTCCTAGCGGCCCCCTCACCGAGATACGGCCTCCTAAAGGACGCCACTGGAAATAAATTTTTCTTGAATAACTTTTAAACTACTTATTATAATTTAATGGAAATTTAATATGATAAACAGTAGTAAGGACCTCTTAAAATACTGCCCTTAAATTTAAATTAGCTTGTTTAGTTTACCAGGGGCGGACTAGGTTGTACATTTTAAAGCTTACATTTTTAACACCCTGTATGATAAGGAGTTAAAAAAACAAATTTGGATACCTTGAACACTAAGCTAAAGAAAAGGTACTCTTGTTCATTGTCGATAAAATGAACCGTTTTCGAGGAAAAAAAATTAATGTTTTATTTCTATTAAAAAGAACCATGTTTTTTTATTTTTTTTTGTCTGCAACAAAGTGTGATACAAAAGTCATTCCAGGAACAAAAAAGTTTTAGTTTAGGTTATTTAATACGACAAAATTACAAAGATTCTTAGAAATGCAGTTTTGTCCCAGAAAGGCACCTTAACAAAAATTATGTTTAGAAATGTACTCACTAAAGCTTGCAACGATTGAACCTAAATACGCTAATTAGAAATAATTAATTAAAAACTTCATAAGTGGGTTCAACATGGGCTCCGTGAACTCTGATACACTCGCGGGCACGACGAATAGAGGACTGCTGTACTCGCCACAACAACCCAGCATTGTTTCTTATCACATCACAATGAAATGTGATTCTCTGTAAAAGTTCCTCCCTAGTATCAACCGGAGAGGAATACACCAAGGTTTTGAGATGACCCCACAGGTGAAAATCCATTGGCGTTAGGTCGGGAGACCGTGGAGGCCAGGCAATGGGACCTCCTCTGCCTATCCAACGGTTTGGATAGACGTTATTCAGGTGGTCGCGTACAGGACGCTAAAATGAGGTGGGGCCCCATCATGCATAAAATACATGCTTTGGCGGGTTGCAAGTGGCAAATGCTCTATTGAATCCAGAAAAGCGTTCTGAAGGAAAGTTCACCATTCAATCGTGGCGGCAATACGCATGGTCCAATCAAAAAATTGCCAATTATTCCTGCCCAAACATTAATTGATTGGAACTGATGTTGATAATGATGAACGCCAGTGGCATGAGGGTTTTCATCAGCCCATACATGCGAGTTATGTAAATTTACAATACCATTTTTGGTAAACCCTGCTTCATCGGTAAAAAGAATAGTGCTAATGAAGTTTGGGTTTGTTCGTTGCTGATCTAACAGCCAGTTTGCGAACTGGATTCTACGAGGAAAATCTTCAGGAAGTACTAGATGCACTTTTTGCAGATGATAAGGGTAAAACAACTGTTCTTTAAGTACTTCATGAATTGTCGTTTTTGACGTATTAAGCTGCGCGGCTAATCTTCGAGTGCTTATTGAAGGAGTATCACCTACTGTATCCAAAATATTTTCCTCCAATTGCACCGTACGTACTGTTCTTCTCACACCAGCATCAGTACTTTTTTTTGCAAAACTTCCTAAAACATTAAAGAAAGTCAATAATGTTACCTTATTAACTGGAATCGCCCACCAGTCTCTCTTAGACGTTGGTCAAATCGCTGAAATGTTTTCTGATTTGGAATATTGCGATTAGGATATCTTTCTTCATACAACCTTCTTGCTTCTAAAGCATTGCAAGATGTAAGACCGTACATAAGATGCATATCTGCATACTCACTAAATGTGTATCCCATTATCAAATTAAATTTACCAAGATATTCAAAATTCAACAAATTAATATCGAAGTAAAGGATCAACGTGTTAACAATATGAAAGATTACAAGATTTAAAATTTACACGTCAATGCAAGATATTTATTAATTCGTGGGTACCATAGTAACGTTTGTAAAAACAATGCGTTTTTTAGTACTGAAAACAGTTTTATTTCAGACTTTTGTATGGCACTTTGTTGTAGATAAAAAAAAATAAAAAACATGGTTCTTTTTAATAGAAATAAAACGATAATTTTTTTATTTTTTTTCCTCGAAAACGGTTCATTTTATCGACAATGAACAAGAGTACCTTTTCTTTAGCTTAATGTTCAAGGTATCCAAATTTGTTTTTTTTTAACTTCTTATCATACAGGGTGTTAAAAATGTAAGCATTAAAATGTACAACCTAGTCCGCCCCTGGTAAACTAAACAAGCTAATTTAAATTTAAGGGCAGTATTTTAAGAGGTCCTTACTACTGTTTATCATATTAAATTTTCATTAAATTATAATAAGTAGTTTAAAAGTTATTCAAGAAAAATTGATTTCCAGTGGCGTCCTTTAGGAGGCCGTATCTCCGTAGAGAGGGCCGCTAGGAAAAAAATTATGGGAACTTATCATCTTATTTTTTAATGTTCTATCTGAATCCGAGATATTTCCCACATTTTCCCGGACACCTTGTATATTACTAAATTTAAAATTTTATTAATCTGAAATATATTATATGTATATACCAATAATTGTAAGATTGTTTCGATGAATAATATTAATTAAAAATTATAATTTTCGCGTCATTTCAACTAGTTTGATTATGGATAATGGTCATTATTAAAAAAAAACATTTACATGATACTGCCGAATTCGAATTATTAGACAGCAGATTGACGGTTGTTATTGTTGTGTTTTCGTTATCTTTGTTACTCCTATTTTATTACAGTAGTATTTTCAGTACCAGTTCTTTTTAGAACTAGCGATGCCTAAGCCGTTCAGCAGCCAGTCAAAGGAGCTAATTAGCTCTTTGATTTTATACTTTCATCGTGAACGGGACAATGGTGGACCACTATTACCGTTATTGTCATCTTAGAGAGTTGCAGAAGCATTAAATATATGCGTTGAATCTATCAGTAATATTTCAAAAACATTAATACAAAATGAACCTCTTCGAAGTCCTAAAAAAATATCATAGGAAAAAACCTGTACGTGATGTCACTCCAGCAATAAAAGCATAAAAGCAGAGCCCACACTGTCAAATTTAAAAGGTTCGTACGTAGCGACGTATATATATATATATATATATATATATATATATATATATATATATATATATGTTTATATACTGAGAAGGATTGTTCGACGTTGAGAGATGTTATATTTGCATAGTTAAAGTGCTCTTTGTATCTGTACAATGGATCTTCAGTATTGGTAAAAGGTTGCCCTAATTTTGTAAAATCTACATTTTTATCTAATACACCTTATGTGTATTATTAAATTTAACAGTGTGGGGCACATAGTCTGCCGTCCAGTGGCGGCTCGTGCTAAAAATTTTAAGGTGTTCTGCAAGTTTTTCAAAAAAATTTACCTTGCACGGGCAGTAAGAGGTTGTCTCCCATCGATCTTATCGTGCTTTCTTCGCCTTCCGCACTAAAGTAATGTATTTCTGGAACGATTGTCAATTGTCACACAAAAAAATAAGAGTCACTAAGCACTACTTTACTAACAAATTATTTCTTATAAATTAAATCTATTCTACGTTCTTTTCGATTTGCAAATTTTGTTATCACTTTGTCATTAAAATTGTCTATTTCGGAGATAAACTTTTTTTCGATAGATAGCATGGAAAGAGATGTTAAACGATCTTCGGTCATTGAATTTCTGAGAAACGTCTTAATTCGATTTAGTGTTGAAAAGCATCGTTCGGCCTCTGATGTTGTCATGGGAGTTGTTATTACAATTTCTAATAATTTTCTAGTCTCCTTCAACGTATCTCCCAGATTGTTTTTTATTAAAAATTTTAGAAGAGGGAGTGCGCCTTTTAAAGATCTACAATCAGTTCTTGAGTAAATAACAGACAATTCAGTTCGTAATCTTTCTTTAACAAGGGTGGGATAATAGGAGCATGCGGAAGTGAGTTTGTCCTCAGGAAATTTACTGCAATACTCTCCAAAGCATTCCGAAAAAAAAAGTGATGCCACTACTAGATGCTCTTTAAAATGAAATCGATCTTTTGCACAATTTAGAATAACATCACACACCTCTAAAGCCGAAATTCGATGATTAAATCTGCTGTTATTTGGACGTTTGCGTTTTTCTGGTGGTGGCTCATCGCTTATTAAATCTGTTTAGTCCATTTACTAATTTAACATAACTTATAAACAATGTAACCCGCTATTTTAATAATGTTCCTGTCACTTGGCTTTTGACACATTGTCGAAATTACTTCAAAAACGTCATCTTTCAAATATCTCAGTGTTATTTAAATTCTTTTAATAAAATTTGTATCGTATATGTTGTCTTTTCTTCGATCCTACCTTGAATAAATACAATAGTGAGTGTATTCTCTTAAATATTTAATCTTCCTTTCTTGTGATCCTTAATTTTTGGATTTTATTTTCTTATTTTTCTTTCTATAACAGCTTCTCTGTGCCTGTTTCCTATTACTTTTCATTCTCATTGAACTTGTTATTAAATTCCTTCTGCCAATACTATTCTTATTCCAGTTACAATTTTTCGATTGTCAATTTATTACAAACAAAATGAATATGGTCATCGCTATACTACTACATTATATTATAACATTATTTTCTTTAGATTGACATTTTTAAATTCGTTATATCTTTTGAATGGAATGTCCGATTTTAATAATTTAAAAAGTATTTTACTGGTATTGAAATGGTCTTTAATAAAATATCATTTAATAGGATAAGAAATAATACAGAGGTATGGATAATATGGTTTGATTATTGTCGGCACTTTTATTAACTTTTAAAATGTAAAAAAGTAGTTATAGTGGCATAACTACAGTAGTTAAACATATGGTTTCGCGAACTTTTTTGTAGATATTAATACGTTCTATAATACTGTAGAACATTTTTTGTTCTATCAACAATAGTTTCCGCAGCGTACGCGATGGCAGATTTTTTGTGACTAATTTTTTCACACCTTGGGTTACATTAATGCATTTTTATTGGGTATATCTTTTTTTTTTTGAAAATGTAATATAGCCTATGTCACTCAGTGAAAATGCAGCTTTCTAATGGTGAAAGAATTTTTGAAATCGGTCCAGTAGTTTTTGTGTGAAAGCATTACAAACATGCATACAAAAACACAAATGTTTCCTCTTTATAATATTAGTTTAGATACCGTCATATCGCCCTTCGCGCTGGTTTAAATGCAGCGAAGATGCCTGGTAAAATCACGCATTGATTTCTGACAGCCACGGGGGTAGCGGGGTGCGCGCGGGTGTTTGAAAGAGCTGTGAGCGCACGTACGTGTGGACCAGATAAGGAACAAGTGAGCGATCGCGCGAATTAGGTTGGTTATTCCACTGGTCGCCTATTGTATATTATTTGATAATATACTATATATAATCGGCGTTAGTGTTGGAATTTCGGAAGCGAATATCTCGGCTTCTACTGATCGGATTTTGATGATTGAGGTGTCAAATTGTAGGGTTTGATGTCCTCTACAGGATGATGTAGAAAAATATGCAAATTTTTTTATATACAGGGGGAGAATTTTCACAACAATATGTTACGCTTTTATAAACATCAGAAATGTCGGAAAAATTATGTAAAAGAAAACTAGTTATAACACTAATACAGGTTCGCCCGCCCAATTTTTTGGGAGCTCTGCAGCACTGCAGCGCTTATGCGCCAGCCGCCACTGCTGCCGTCACTGATGACATATACGAACTATATAAAAACAGTAAGTTACTAATACCTTAATGTGATTAATATAATGATATCAATGTAATTTTAGAGCAACTCTTGTAAAGTACAAGAGCATTGTTATTTTATCAGTACTAAGGAAGCGTCATATCATTGAGGGTTTTGTTGATTCTCTTGATAGAGTACTAGCAGATATTGGTTTTAAATATGAGAAAGATTGTCCACGGAGAGGATTAATGGAACAAACACATGTCCTTGCTCGAACCAATTTTCTAAGAAGGTATATGAACAATTTACAAGCTGATAATTCAATGTAATGTGTATATTTGGATGAGACTTGGATATTTCAAAATGGGAGTGTAATAAGATCATGGAAAGATGATAGTCATAAGTGTTTGAAAATTGATAGTTGACGGCAAGAGATTAAATAGAAACATCTTTCTATAAATACAAATTCTGCTTTTCTTTTAGGTCCATCGTAATTCATCCAGGTACATGTAATGGTTTTATTAAAGGTGCCTCTTTAGTATTTTCTTCAAATACTAGTAATCCCGATTACCATGGAGAAATGGAGAAATAGGGACAAGTTTATGAAATGGTTTGAAGAGCTTTCGAAACTAGAAGAATCATCATGATTATCATGGATAATGCCAGTTATCACAGTGTTCTGTATGATAAATGTCCCAATAATTCTTGGAACAAAGGTCAAATAAGAAAGTGGCTAAATATAGTCATAAGATACCAGCTGCGGATAATTTATTAAAGATCGAATTATTAAGTTTAATCAAGTGGTATGCACTTAGAAATGTATATTTTATTTACTCATATTGCTTTTATGTTTTAGTAATAAGCCAGAAAAAAAAAGTCGCTGACATGTTAGCAGAAAGATATGGGGCATACAGTTCTACGACTGCCACCATGTCACTGTATATTCAACCTAATAGAACAAATCTGGGGAATAACGAAAGCATATTGCAGTAAGCATATTGGAGAAGAGGATTTTGGAGCAAAGAATGCTAAAACTTGGGCAAATACGGTTCGACACACTAATAGCGAAATAAAAAAATTGTGGAACCGAGAATTGCTGCTTGATAGAGAAGAAGTAATAACCTTTATTATAAAGTTAATCAAAATTCCGAATCTGCAGATAGTATTAATGGTGATACAGAATTTATGTAAATTCTGCTATAATGTAAAAGCAGACATTAAATTTTTTCGAGAAAATTTGTTTATATTTTTGTAATTAAATTGCAATAGAAAACCAAACATTCTTAAAAGCGTGGTCTTACCTTACAGGGAAATACACCATAATTAAAATTATACAGCAAAATTGCATGTTTATATCTTGAAATAGGAAAGACATGTCTCTTTTATTATACAGAAAAATAGTTCGAAGTAAAATCTCTAAGCATATGCAATATATTGCTGCAAATATATTTTAGACTTCAATTATGTAATTTATTGACAATTATAGTTAGTTGTAAGTTTAAAGAAGCAATTTTAAATAATGAAGAATCATTGAAAGAGATTATTTCTTCAAATATACACAGTGGTGGTAGCTTTATAAGGCCGCGAAGCCGCGCGCCCCTCCTAGAATTTTTAATATAACACACAATTTAAATGTTTATTTAAATATTTATTATTACTATTCATTTTATTATTATTATTGATATAAGTAGTTAAAATTTCTAAATTTAAAAAAACTGAACTCCGTTTTCGTTGTCTAACGTTGTTGGAACCCACAGAATTATATTAAGGCGCAAATACGCCGCGGCCTGCATAAATCATTATAGATTCCTGGTGAATGTGACCCGATATTGGCCGATAGTACACGATTCCATAAAAACATTTAGGATATTTTACGGCGCAGTTATTTAGCGGCCAGTGTTTCAGTGCCGTCTACGGGACTATCGTACCGTATCGTATAATATATTCGTATAATTTGTGATATAATTACAGTACAAATGAAGGAACGCTTTTCTTACCGGGGTCATTTACAAGCGGCTAATCTTTTTAACAAAGATAAATATTCAGAGTTTTCAAAAAATTTCCCTGTGACTGTTTTGAACGATCTATGTTCATTTTATCCGATGTTGAGCAAATCAAGATTAAGAACTGAGTTGGAGGTAATTTACTCGAGAGAAGATTTAAAAGAAATTGTTGGAGCAATGAATCTTCTTTTATTTATTATGGAAAATAACCTTAGTGAAGCATTTATTGAAACATCGAAAATATTAAAAATTATCGTGACGACTCCAATGACCACAGCCGAAGCAGAACGCACTTTTTCGACGCTTAAACACATAAAAACATTTTTGCGAAATACCATGCTTAATGACAGACTAAATGCTTTAGCTATGATGTCCATAAATCGAAATTTAGTGCACGAAATAAACAATTTTAATGATAAAGTCATGGAAAAATTCGTTTCCACGAAGGACCGCAGAGCGGATTTCATTTTTAAAAAATGACTTACCCACCCATTTTGTTTAGTTCAATCTGTGTAAATATGTTGTTCTTTCTTTTTCCTACTTATAAACCGTGGCTACCTACTTTGTGAAGTCATTGTTTATGACATTATAAAAACTACTCCGCTGTTATAGCTCTTCGTTTTTGCAAACCTGAATTTTAAGGTAGGTGGATTTTTGTTTAAAATGAGCCCCTTGTTTTGGATTTTTTCCGTTTTGATTTACAATTATTATTGTTTTTGTCGTTATTGTAGGTATTAATATTTTTTAATTCCTATGTATTTATTCAACTTAAATAAATGTTATAAATGGATACTTTTTCGCGCAATTTGCCTATATATATGTCATTTGGTATTTGATTTCTGGTGCGCCCCTCCAAACTCAAACCCCACGACACGCCACTGAATATACACATCTGTATACCTAGAGATAAACAGATAAATTTGACTCTGCAATGAAAATATTAATTACATTCTTTTATCGCTTATAAATCTCGCTAAAAACATATTTATAATCCACTCTTTTCCATTTTTTTAAATCACTTAACGAGTCTTAACGTTATAATATCGCCATATTATTAATACAGCCGACATGGAATATATCCAGACTTGAGACAAATTTGGGGTTTAAATTGCTTATTTATAAAATCACCACGAGTAAAAGAGTACAAGTTTTTTTCATTTAGTTGAAAATTACGAAACCATGACTCATTATTTTGGGCTCAAAGCCAACTTGACGTAAAACTAATTTTTTTTATTTTAACACGTTTTATACGTCAAATAACTAGAATTTTTTTAAATATGTATTGACTGAAGAGGTAAGGAAAATATCCCATGATATTTGTTAGTTAGGTTAGGTTACTACATATTATCTTATATTTGACATCTGACGTTTATCAATTCCCTAAATTAAAAGATTTTCTCGGAGACAAAAAAATCTGCACAAATGAAGAGCTAACTTCAACAGTAAACTATTATTATTTTGGAGAGTTAGAAGAAAGTCACTTTCAAGACGGAATAAAGAAGATGTACCAAATGTAGCGAATTAAGAGGAGATTATGTAAAAAATAAAGTTTTTTGTTTATAAATTATATCTTTGTTTCTGTGTGATCGCGCGAATTAATCAACCCGCCCTTATAGTACAAAAAAGAGGTATAACACAAGTATTGGTAAGATTAATAGTAAGCTTATATAGAGACAAAAAAATACGCAAGAATTAAGCAAAAAATCTGAGAAGTATTAGGAATAAAAGGCTGGAGCTGTTCTTAGCGATCTTGGGATCTTTTTCTTCGGGATATTTCTTAAGAAATTTATTGTATGCTTGCGTGTGCATGACTTCTGTCAGAGGATTTTCATTTTTTTGAGAGATGAAATGATATGTACCGACGTGACAAACATTTTGGTATACGAGGTACAGTGGAGAAATTTCGTGAATCTGGCAACGGTTTGATAAATGATGCATGTGCATTGATATATTGCAATGTGTCGAAAATATGACTTTTTTTCCAATTGTCAAAATATCAACCAGTTTGTGCAGAATGCAGTTTTCAAGTTTGCTAATCCTATTAAAAATGGAGTTAATTTGTGAAAATGTTAGGGCTATGATTTATTATTGTGATGTCAGTCATCCGACTGTGATAACCAAACCGGGTCATGTATTGAACTACATATCTCCTTCAAGGTACGACCCCGGTCTTGTTTCTATTGAATACAAACACGACCTCGGTGCGTCCAAACACGACTTCGGTATGTGTTACAATCTTTCACCACTTGGTTGATCTTGTAACGAGGCCACTAGGCTAAAGGAGGACACCCTCAAATATATAATGAGATCCCATTAGATCTCGAGAGACAGACACACACAAAGTCCGAGAGTGTATTATAGAAACCTCCTTAAGACTAGTGTCTATTTATTACTATGTTATATTGTTATTGTTGATTCTTTATAATGGTGTTTTTTAATTATACAGTGTGGTCATAAAGTTTGGAACCAAGCTTATAACCGCATTATTTTACATTTTTAGGAAAAACGCTCGGACAGGTAAATTTTCTTTTTTAAAACGCCATCTTTCGAGATACAATTTTTTTCTATGACGTTATTGGTTTTCGAGTGATGACGTTATCAACACTTTCTTTAAATGGCAACCATATTATTTTTTTCTCGTTTTTGGTAGATCTTTATATCCACCAAATAGTGATATAAAACAATTGGTATGTTGCATCACAATTTTTTGAAAAAAATGATATAAATTTAGAAAAAAATACGAAAATTTTATTTTTGTACAAAATTAAAATTAAATTAAAAAAAATACATCTGAACTTAAATTTATTGTAACAGTTAACGTAAATTTTCAAAATGGACCCCACCAACTAACTGACACTGTCCCAGCCGAGTGTAAACACTTTGTATACTCGCCTCAATTATGTCTGGGGATATTTGTGTAAGTTCTACGCGAATTCGTTCTTTTAAATCTTCTAAATTGTTCGGTTTGTTAAAATACACTTTCGATTTCAAATAACCCCACAAAAAAAAGTATAACGGAGTCAGGTCAGGAGAACGAGGTGGCCATTCTATGGCGCCTCTCCGTCCAATCCATTTATTGGGAAATATTTCGTCAAGATAGTGGCGAACCTCTACACCATAATGGGGAGGCGCCCCATCTTGTTGAAACCAAATATTTGGATGGGGTACATCACCATCCTCGTGATTTGGGAAAATATCAGCGAGCGCTAGAACCAGTTCAAATCTTAAAAATTCTAAATATTGCACAGCAGTCAAATTTCCTTCAAAAAAATATGGTCCTAAAATGCGTCGTCCAATCATCAGCGCTGAGTATGACACGCTTGAGTCCAATGCGGATTGTTCTGCGACCAATATCTGCAATTATGGCGGTGAACAGATCCATTTAGGCAGAACGTAGCTTCATCTGAGAAGACGATGTTTTCCAAGAAATTCGAATTTTGGTCACAACGTAACATTACGTCTTCACAGAACTGCAGCCGACGATCTTCGTCATCCTCATGTAATCCCTGTACAAGTTGAACTTTGTAAGGACGATAGTGTTCTTTTTTAAATATGTTGACAACAAATGAGTGAGCCACCTGATTGGCTAACGCAAGTTGTCTGGTGGAAACATGATGCCTTTCTTCTGCTTCTAGAAGCACATTTAATTTCACATCTTCTCCTACTTGAGGTCTACCTTGCCGTGGTCGATCTTTTACGGATCCAGTTTCGGTAAACTTTCCAACTAGTTTTGTCACCGTAGACCTGGTAATTGGAGGTCTATCAGGGTGTTCATGGTTAAACAAATCGCATGCTTCTGCATGCGTTCTTTGTCTGTCCCCATACCCAACCATAATTAAAATTTCGATTCTTCCTCGCTCAGATAAATGTGCCATTTTTTATATTAGCGAAAATGAACAATTTTTACGCAATATCTCAAAAATTTAACGTCAAAAATAGAAGTAAATAATTCAACAATGTTGTCGCCATAGAAACAATTTCAAACTAAAATTTTTGTACATGAATTGTATAAAAAGAAGCAAGAATGTCATAAAGAAATATCTTGCAAAAAAGTGCGTGTTTTTGTTTTTGTAAATTTTTTGCATAGTAACATGAGTACATGTGCTTTTGACGATCCGGTTTGTTCAAGAAGAATATTTAAGTCCTCACACAAGACAGAAGTGTGAAAAAAACTTACTTACATATTTCAGTAAATTTTGTAAGCTTAATTAGTTTTTGAAATCTTCAATTTTTGGGCGATAATTTTACTTAAGAAATGGTCTGCCACATCATGTCAATTTTTTAAATAAATTAAACTTCTTTGGCCCTTTTTTGTGAAACTATTTAATGTTAAATAAGATTTTTTAATAAGTAATTGGCCGATTGGGAAGACGAATTTCTTTTGACCTGGAGCGAATAACGCAGATTACTATTGATCGCAAAGCATTTACACTCGGCTGGGACAGTGTCAGTTGGTTGGTGGGGTCCATTTTGAAAATTTACGTTAACTGTTACAATAAATTTAAGTTCAGATGTTTTTTTTAATTTAATTTTAATTTTGTACAAAAATAAAGTTTACGTTTTTTTTTCTAAATTTATATCATTTTTTCAAAAAATTATGATGCAACATACCAATTGTTTTATATCACTATTTGGTGGATATAAAGATCTACCAAAAACGAGAAAAAAATAATATGGTTGCCATTTAAAGAAAGTGTTGATAACGTCATCACTCGAAAACCAATGACGTCATAGAAAAAAATTGTATGTCAAAAGATGGCGTTTTAAAAAAGAAAATTTACCTGTCCGAGCGTTTTTCTAAAAAATGTAAAATAATGCGGTTATAAGCTTGGTTCCAAACTTTATGACCACACTGTATATTGTTATCCAAACGCTGACCGTCTATTATTTATTATATCGGCGAATCTGCGTACCAACGCCACGATGTGCCCTCCGGGACCAGGTCACATCACATGGCGATCCTGCCAGGATGTCGATCGTGTCCACGATGTTCGTCACGTTTGCGTTGTTGCCCGCTATGACTACTTCTTCCTTCGTCGCGCAATTGCCCATTTTGGTTTATTGGTTCGCCATATGTTTGTATGGTTCGTTCCGGTCTTCCACTTACTTTATTCAGCCTTAAGTGGCTGGCAGGATCGCCATGTGATGTGACCTGGTGCCGGAGGGCACATCGTTGCGTTGGTACGCAGATTCGCCGATATAATAAATAATAGACGGTCAGCGTTTGGATAACAATATATAATTAAATAACACCATTATAAAGAATCAGCAATAACAATATAACATAGTAATAAATAGACACTAGTCTTAAGGAGGTTTCTATAGTACACTCTCTCGGAGTACGCCAGGCGAGCGGTATCACGCGCCGAATACGTCATCAAGTCTCTCGGACCTCCTAGAAAAAAGCTTCTGGAAGGCTCTCGAATAAGCTATAGACCTATATAAGAACTCGAAATGGAGGGAAACGAGGCATTCAACGAGTAATCGCCGTCGTCTTGATATTGTTATATAAATGTGAAATAAATATTGAAATAAATACTGTTATTATTAAGTGTGTTCTTTTATTAATATAGTATTTTAATTGCCGTTAGTTTTATTTAAACAAACCCAGAAATACAAGCATTTTACATTATGGTTTTTGTTGTAGTTTAACTCAATGCAAGTGCATATAACGTTTAATTTCTGCATTTGGTAATGAAGCACTATCAAAGACAACGGTATATCGTTGGTTTCAAGAATTCTAGTGTGGTCGTACTTCGTTACTGGATCAAGTCAAGGGAAAGGCGTCTTGCAACATCTGTTGTTGCGGAAAATATCGACGTTGGACGTCGAATGATTGAAGAAGATCGTCGTGTAACGTACACTGAGATTCAGACATGTTCGCACATTTCGTAGGATCTCGATACATTCAATATTGCATATTCATTTAGCGGTGAGGAAACTTTGTTCTCGTAGTATACCGCGCGATTCAAAAGCACAATTGCGTAAAATCGTGCCAAGCAATGCTGAAAAAATTCAATCATGTATTTTCTAAACATGTCTATGAAAGTAGTGGGGCTTTCTTGATGAATCAAGTGATACACTTTAAGTTTCTGTTCAATTAGTGAATTTTTTATTCCACATTTCTTAAATTTTTCGCTCGGAAAATAAGTTAAAAGTAATTTCTTTGGTATAAGAAAAATAGTATTATTTATACTGATAATATTACAATAAAAAACTATTATGTTCATATTTTCATATTTTAAACGAGTGTAACGCTCGTCCCTTAAGTAAAACGACAAACTCGACAAAGTGAATCAATTCACAATTTCCCGCGACTTGATTCCCCTGTTTATACAATTGCCATAAAGACAAGAAGGCCGTAAGCGAGTGGGGATCGCATTACGCCGTCCCAGTGAACCAATACAGTATGTTGCTTCACTCATTCAGTCTGCGTCTGACACTCGTTTGGTCTGTGTCTGTTATGTATCTCTAGGCGTGTTTTGCATTGTCGTGAAAAATGTCATTACCTCTGTACGGTCCCGTGCGTGTTTGATTGGAAAAACCTTTTTCGTTGTAGCATGAGGAATATAAAAAAAACTTTTTAGAAATTACAGATGCTATTTATGATGTTCTCCATAAGAAGTCATTAGACATTAATTATTGTGTTTCGCAAATTACAAATGTTAAGAAACTTTTAGATAGTGAAAGAAATAGAAATGCGTTTATGAACTTGCTTTATCACGAACAACGCTTCCCACTGATCACCACGAGGGTCACATTTACACAATATCAATTTTTTAAAAAATATAAGTTTTGAACTTCGAAATATTAGATACAATTTCAATGCAAATTAATATCCGTTTTGAAGATGTAAATAAAATAAAATTTGTTAGATTAATACATGTTTCAAAGTTTGAATACTTTTCCAAAGAGTTTGCGATAGATGCCCTACTAATTTTAATGATGTGCTACTGCAAAGGTTAAAAGCTGAATTATAATTAATTTATGGCACTGAACAATATCGAAAAGCTGAAGCCCAATCTTTTTTCAAAGCTATCTGTTGAGATAGTGACGTTTTTAAACAGGCATACAAACTCATTTCTTTAATATTGATTATTCCCTCTACCAGTGCTTCTGCTGAGCGTAGCTTTTCGTGTTTAAAAAGAATAAAGACGTATTTGCGCCGTACCTCTGTAGAGGACAGACTTACAAATTTGCCGAAAATTCCAATTAGAAAAGAACTGCTGAATTAATTATTTGATACCCAACCTTTTTATGATGACATCATTGTGATAAGTTTGCCACCTTAAAGTATAGAAGAATTAAACTTATGTTCAAGGAATAGTTACACTTGTAATTTCACCAATGGTAAGTTTTAACCGTAATCACTATTTATTTCTTTTTAATCTTGACTACATACACATTAATTTTTTTAGAAGGGAGAGGGAGATGGATTTTGCCGACATTGCTTGCTCTGTTATTGAACTCACGAGCCCCTGCTGGTCTACGACATAATTACAGTTGACGAATCATGGATATATTCTTATGAACCGGAAACAAAATAACAATCGACAGTATGGGTGTTTCGAAATGAACTTCTGCCAACAAAAGTTGCTCGCTCGCGAAGCACTTGTAAACAAATGACTGGGCGTTTCATCGCAAAGTTTATGTTGCTATAATTATTTTGGGGAATCGTCGAACTGTAAATGCGGAATGGTATACAATAATTTGTTGTTTTTGTTATTGATGAACATAACCTGAAAATTTTATTTGAATTATCTCAAAATGATATAAATTAAGACCGACGTTTTTCACTCTATGGCCACCGTTGACCAAGATAATTTTTGATATCTCGGTATATGCAAGTAAGGATTTCTACCTGCAGTATTTGA
This sequence comes from Melolontha melolontha, assembly GCA_935421215.2. Classification (NCBI taxonomy): domain Eukaryota; kingdom Metazoa; phylum Arthropoda; class Insecta; order Coleoptera; family Scarabaeidae; genus Melolontha; species Melolontha melolontha. The sequence continues at coordinate 116,472,089 of OW285243.1, read as the reverse complement.
GCCAATACCACAGCTGTCACCGACAGGAAGGTAATTTTGATATAAAAGCTCCTTTATAGGTGTGGGACATTCATTTTGTTAGGTACTGTACATATTATAATAGGACGATTCTAAAATGTAGGGATGCTTAATTACGCTTTTTGCTTGTATTGTCAAATAAATAATATAATCTGATATCCTCCGATTCAATGTAAAATTCGTGCAAGCAAAATTTAAAAAAATTCCGTTGGCAGTACCGCAAAGGCTATTATTTTTTTAACAAAAATTAACGAGGAAGCCACATGCTCGTTATAAATGTATCTGGTTACAATAACAAAGTGAATAAAAACAACAAATATATTAACGCATTTCTAGTTATGAGAATGTTATTTCATGAAACGTTTTAATTGGCTGCAGCGAACGTTTGAGATGGATGTTAAAACATTGGAAATAATTATCGGCAATAACAAGCGCATTTTACGCTATTGGCATCTTCTTTTGTGGAAATTAAACTAAATTTTAACTGCACAAAATCCCATTAACAATGAACATGATTTATAATATCGACACCAAACTTAAAACGTTAAATATCGTTATAGCAGTCTATAACGTCTATCTGTATATACTTGTAGATACATACATATGTTTTCCATTAATATTGTTTTGAAACATCTTTAAAGATCTGCTACATGTAGTTATTTCTTTTTTTAATTATTAAATCGCTGCTGTTCAAAAAGTCTTTACGTCACGGGCAGCTGTGGACTTGGGAAACGCATGTTTGTAATAGATGCATACTATCATTTCTTAAAAGTTACAATTCATTTGACATTTAGCTATGTAGAGATTCGAACCTACGTCTATTGGTTTGCCGGACCACGCTTTTACCATTAAGCTACTAAGGGACTGAAATTCGAATCGTCGGGAAGTCTTAAATTGTATTAAGAAACATATATTAATATTGTGCCCGTAGTTGGAAAATTTGTGGAAATTAATTGCATTTTCGCGAAGTATTGTTAATGAAATAAATGCTATCTACATATACGACGGTAATAATTATTCGAATTATTTACTGAAATGGCGATTTTTTTCAGTAAAAAATTCTGGGCATTACTTTTTTAATAAAATAAAATTCTCAATTAAATTAAATATTCAAAGATTTGTCCTTGCAACAAACAAAATCTCATTCTATCGTAAAAAACTTTTCTAACGAGAAATAAACAAGTTATTGTTGCAGCTCTGGTAAAGTTGTTGGTCTGTTGTTATAAATTTGACTTTTAATATATGCTTTGACTTGAAATTTTGACACAACGTTGCTTCGAATACGCGAGTGTTATTATAGTAAAATTAATTTTTAACAGCGCGACAAAAATTTTACTGCACCGGTAAAATCTAAATCTACGGTGCACTTCGACATAAATAGCGTAAACATTTCTTCAAATACTTTTAGTAGTACTTTTTTCTTACAAGTTGACCTTTGCTAATCATACACTCTATTTACGCTAACATAATTGTTAACAAGGAAAATAACTTTGATTTAATCTTGAATATTGGCTGATATGAAAACTTAGATATTTATTATTTACATTACGACTGTCTGTTGGGTATTTAATAACTTTCTTGTAACTGAATAAACAAAGTTACAAGAAAGCTATTAAATTAGTATACCCAACAGACAGTCGTGATATGAATAATAAATATAAAGATCTTACTAATACTGGTAATCTTACGCAAAACATTTCTAAATTCTTAACGAGAAATAATTATAACATAGCTTTTAAAACCAACAACTCTTTAGGTTCAATTAATAAAAACAATAAACAAAAAATAGATAAAAACAATAAATCAGAATTTTACAGACTCGAATGTAGTTCATGCCCTAAATTTTATATACAGGCTGATTCATTTTCGGCCCTCACCATGGGGATCTCTCTTATTATTGGAGATAGAGTATAGGTTTAAATTTGGCAAAGTTGTTAAATTTTGTGTTTGTTATAAATCCGTAAATAAAATAGACCTGTGACAAATGACCTTCGTTATTAAAAAAAAAAAAGCGAAAACCCCATTTTCTTCTTTTACCTGTGGCACCGACATTTGGCCTTGTAGAGAAAATATAAAAACACATTCTTGTGGCCATTTCTAAACCTCTATCCAGTGGTGTACTCTAAATTTTTATACGACGTTTCGTTTCTTTCTGGCCATCATCAACTATCTAATTTCTTATAGGCGCCATATTGGATTTAGACACCTTCAGAAAGTTTTTTTTTCTGATTTCAACAATGTACCACATGCTGACTAAAGTTTTTGACATTAGGTTTTATTTGAAAGAATAAATCATACGATTAAATAAGGTAGCCATGGAATTTCAATCTGTCAAACATTTCATTTATTGTTCATTAATAATACAAAAATGTCATACACTAACGAAGAGAAACGAGATATGATAAGTATTTTTTATTCTTCGAAAGTAAATTCAACAGTAGCGAGTACAAGATAACAAAAACATTAATAAAAATACATAGAAAAATAAACAATAAACAATTACAGTAAATGTTCAATTATCTGGCCATCTTCGGTAATGCACAATTGGCCACGCCTTCTGGCATTTTGTACTGCCCTTTGTATAGTTCTTCTAGGAACTGCATCGGCATTCTGAAGTCTGTCTCGTAATTCTTCAATGTTTTGTGGCGGATCTAATTTATAAATATGTATTATTTTTAACATATCCCCATAAAAAAAAATCTAGCGGACTTAAATCAGGTGATCTCGCAGGCCATTCAACAACTTCCCTATTTCCAATCCAATGGTTTACAAACTCTTGATTTAAGAAATTTCTAAACAGCTGCATTGTGTGCTGGTGCGCCATCTTGTTGCCACCATAAATATTGTAAATGATTTAATGGGATATTGTCGTCAAGATAGTCAGATACGTATGTACGTAAAATGTTTAAATATCTTTCTCCATTTAAATGTTCTTCATACATAACTGGTCCTAAGAGACGATTTGCCAAAATACCCACCCAAACGTTTATTCCAAAACGATGTTGTGGTCTTCTAGCCCTGTTTTGTCGGGGATTTTGTACTGCCCAATAGTACTCCGTATTTCTGTTGAACATTCCAGAATTTGTAAATTTTGTTTCATCTGACCAGATGATTTTGCTTAAAAAATTTCGTCATTTTCTATCCTTCCCATTAACCATTAACTACAATTACAATATTCTAGCCTTCTCAAATTATCTCCAGGCAGTAAAGAGTGACTAACATGGATCCTGTATGGTTTAAACCTACTTTTATGTAAAGTTCTCCAAACTCTGGACTGGCACAAATTTAATTCTGACGCTACTTCGCGTGTAGAAATTGATGGATTATTATTTATCTATAAAAATACAAGATTAACTTGAAATTTGAAAACACGCTTTTAATTTACCATTTGTAAAATATCTTGTCGATTTTCATTTAAATTCCTGTTGTCTTGACCATTACGCGGCTTAGTAAACGATCCATTCTCGACCAAATTTCTGTCGAGTTCTAGAAAAATGGTACGATGAGGCTGTTGTCGTTCTGGATATAATTGTAGATATCTTGTACTCGCTACTGTTGAATTTCGGTTCGAAGAATAAAAAATACTTATCATATCTCGTTTCTCTTCGTTAGTGTATGACATTTTTGTATTATTAATGAACAATAAATGAAATGGTTGACAGATTGAAATTCCATGGCTATCTTATTTAATCTTATAATTTATTCTTTCAAATAAAACCTAATGTCAAAAACTTTAGTCAGCATGTGGCACATGGTTGAAATCAGAAAAAAAAACTCTTTCTGAAGATGTCTAAATCCAATATGGCGCCTATAAGAAATTAGATAGTTGATGATGGCCAGAAAGAATCGAAACGCCGTATAAAAATTTGGAGTACACCACTGGATAGAGGTATAGAAATGGCCACAAGGATGTGTTTTTATATTTTCTCTACAAGGCCAAATGTCGGTGCTGCAGGTAAAAGAAGAAAATGGGGTTTTCGCGTTTTTTTTTTTAAATAACGAAGGTCATTTGTCACAGGTCTATTTTCTTTACGGATTTATAACAAACACAAAATTTAACAACTTTGCCAAATTTAAACCTATACTCTATCTCCAATAATAAGCGAGATCCCCATGGTGAGGGCCGAAAATGAATCAGCCTGTAGGCCAGACAGGTAGATCCTTTTCTAACAGAATCAAGAAAAATAAACGAAGTTATATTAATAACAAGAATGACTCATATTGTGCAATACATCTGAGAGAAGAAATCCATAATTTTAATTATACACAGAAAATAAATCGCAAAAGTTAAATTTACTTGAAATTATGGAAATTTTGAAACATAAAAATACATAATTTTTACTCAATAATCATATAGATTTCAGCAATTCTCTTTTATTAGGCCTATTTTACAACTGATTTTTTTTATTTATTTTGGGTTTCCCATTTTTATGTTTGTACTAGGTAAACTTTGGTCCCTTTGTGTAATAAAGTTTACATCTTGAATATAAAGTGCTCTATTATTGAACTATCATTCTGAGTATATATTTTTTTTATTATAATAATTCATTTAAGTCTAAAATTATCAACATCCTTTAGATCTAGTTTGCAATAGAACATCCGAGGAAGACACTGTGTGTCGAAACAATAATTGTACTGGGATTTTACTTCAATAAAGTGGAAATTAAGTAATATTGTTGTTTAACTTTTATTTCATTTATTAGAAAGGTATTAGCATTGTGAAAATGTTGGACTGAACTGTGTTACAAAAATCGTGTCGGCCAGTGTAATTTATAATTTTGGAACATGCATTATACAAAGAGCATAAGTTCAGTAGAACGAAGATTAAAAACATACCTGCATATCTCCGCCGAAGTACACCACGGTGGATTGATTTTCAGTTCGCAGCGCTGGATGACAGTAGATAATGTCATTAGCTCTACCATCATAGCCCGTCACAGCGTAAAGTCTAATAGGTGGTGGTGGTGCGGGTGAACCCAACATACTTTGCAGCTTCACATCTGTAATTCAAACAATAAAGTTTCATAAGTACACTAACAAAGCGCTTAATATTCTGTCTATGGGCATTGAGGACACGTTAAGTCACGCAGGCCCCCATCACTTCCCACCACAATTCTGCACAAACCCTAATATTTTGAAGATTTACACTTTACACAACATTTTAACAAGCCTAACCTGGTACTTTCTAAACATTGTCCCATGTCTTCTTTTAGTTCAGAGATTTTTACTTTGATCTCTTCGCGCATCAAATTATAACACATCGCTACCAATCCCAGGCCGATAAGCATGTAGATGAAATTAACGACTAATTTGTAATGGTTTCCACTTTTGGCATCGGAAATATTAGCGCCTGGTACGAAATCCCCAAGACCTATCTTACAAAGACTGGTCACGCAGAAGTACGTGCTATCTAAATAACTCCATTGTTCCCATGTTGAAAACATAATGGCTCCGGTAGCAACATAACCTCCTATTACCCATAATGAAGCAGAAGAAGGCACGATAACTCTGCGTGGTGGTTCATCTTCGTGTTTTTCTGTTGTGCATTCATACAACCAGGTATATATCCATCTGAAAGAACCTGCGAGTACTTCGCCCATATTCATAAAATAAAGTACATAAAGAGGAATACCAAAGACTGCGTAAATTACAGTAACGCATTTACCCATATCTGTTCTAGCTACCATATTGCCATAACCAATCATAGTTATTATACTTAAAGAAAACATTAGCGCAGCGGGGAATGTCCAAATTTCATTAACTGTATTGCCGTTGTATCCTTTACATTTAATTTCGTTTGCTACTTTTTTCTGGAATGTCTCTAACACTTCGTTAGATTTAAACTTAAAGGCCGTTGTATTGAAAATATTTTCAGCATTAGCTACTTCCCACAATTTTCTAGCCGCATCTAGTCTCCAACCTTCCACTGCAACAATCGATTTGCTTTCTTCTAAAGTTTCTATGTGTTGGAAGACGAACGCCCCAACTATGGTGTAACCGACAACTAGTCCTCCCACGCCCACCTGAGTGCACATAAACGCTATTAATTTTCGGCAACAATCTTTGATCTTTTCCCTAGCAGAGACTTCACTTCGCGTGGACGACGAATCCCAGCTACGGACGGAACTTCGAAGGTATCTCCTGCCTCGTTCCATTTTGCGCCGAGTTTAAATCTGAACTGATTGTTAAAATTGAATTCAACTGTCTGCGTTTCACTATTCGAATGCTATTTTAGTTCGGTTTGCTTATTGGCGCGATGCCATTCAAGTTCTGACAAATCCGCGATGTTTTGAAAGTAATTTCCTGTGTACGTCATATTCGGATTTTCGTTAAAAATTTACAAAATCTACGCTTTGCTTGTGTCGCGTAAAAGTCGATGTTGTTGGTTACAATAACGTAACCTGTGTTAAAACAACAATTCTATTACCCCAAATCACAGATGCACACAAGTACTAAATTGAAAGTTTTGAATAGTTCTAGTGGAATCGCATAAGAATGTACAATTTATAACAGTATTTGTAAAAACAACATATTTTAAATCAAAGTATTGAATATAATCCTGTATGCAAGAAACTAAATTATTAGTTATAATGGACAACATAAGACATCGAAAAGATTATTATTTAGGCTTATTTTATAAGAACCTAACATAACCTGTAATTTAATTATAAGTATGAAAACAAATGTTCTTGTTAAGAGTTGGTGCTGTTAGAATAAAGCTACCATTAACAATAATAATAGTCTTTATTATCTAACAGATGTATAAATTCACTTAAACGATAATATAAAAATACAAATACAGAAACATACAATACGTTTCAATACTAATTCTATATACAAATTAAAATTAATCTATTACCTTTAATATAAAAAGAAGAAAATCGTTCTCTGAGTTTTATTATTATGGTCATTGTTGGAACAATCACTTCAATCAAGACGTAAATATAAATTTTTTCACAAATTTGATAACTTTGATAAACTGTCAACTTAATTTGCAATCTGATTACATATTCGATACGCCTTAATGAAACTTTTATACGTTACGTTTCCTGTCAAATTGAATTTCCTATAAATCACATTTGTAGCGAATTAGCAAAAAATATAGGAACTACGACAAAAATAGGAAACATCTGTAAATCTCAACTTACATCACGTTTTTATTTCAAAAAGTATTTGCATAATAATACTTCAAGTCGAACTGTAGTTATAATTATAAAAACTGAGTATTTGTAATCCTTATAAACGGCCCTAATAAAAGTACGTTTTGTATACTACAAATAGAGTATTTTCTAGTTGTTTCGAAAATGTAAAAAGCCTGTTGGAATTCAAGTTGCAGTGAAATGAAAATGTGGAGCTGAGAATAGTTAAAAGCGTAAATCTGTAATTTAAAAATAATTCACTTATTTTAAATTTTCCTATATATCAACTACAGAGCCCTCTCAGAATCAGAAGATGTACTAATTTCTCTGCTGTATCTGCCTTGTAGACACCAACATATAGGTAACGATTTTTCAAGTCTGATGTAATAAAATCTATATTCATGTAGTTATTTAAACGTTCGATGTCATCATATTTTATTACAGCCCGTTCGAATACGTTTTCATAAAGCAAAAACTCAATGAACAATAAAATATAATTTTAGTAGGTAAACTAATTGACATGCAAACCAACATCCAACGTTTAACTAAGCCGGTTACGTATTGAATAAAATAGAGGTTATATTTACCTTATTGTTCCTTCTACTACATACCTAAATATTTTGGATAGAAAATGCTTCGTAGAGGTTTTACAATAGGCGACGCCGTAGTTTCAACTTGTTGAAACACTTAAATTTATTTTAAATGAGCAAATATTTCACAACTGTCAAATGTTTAGGGTGATATTAGGCACGTTCTAACTACTGAACAGAGATCGTTGAAGATGGACCACTTCAATTAATCAATGCGAAAAGAAATTTGTAAATTTTCATTTTTGTTTTCCGATAGATGTCTATACCCACACCTTGTGTTATAATTTCGAATACTTGCAAAGACATAAATTAATTTTTAATTTCGTGCATAATAAATGATTTTTTTATAGTTATATTTTTCGCAGGTATTTCATGTTCAGGGTTAGGAACAGGTGTTTCTATGATACTGTAGGACGTTAATTTGATGTAATTTTTTGGTTTTTATGGGAATGGAGTATTGATAAAAGAATTAAATTGATTTTTTTTAAACAGTTTCTTTTTATTACAACACGCATCAAATAAAAAATAAATAAGGAAAATATGACATGTCTGTTTCAACATACATAACATTTATTATCCATGTTGGCAAGTATGATATTTGAACTCAATTAAAAATTTAATTTGATCAATTTTATATTGCTTATTAAATAAGCAAACTATACAAAAAGTATTCCTGAAACATCCCTAACAATTTTCGAGAAAGCGGTGTCTGTATCTGTATCGTATTTTCGGCACTCCGTTAATTATTTTTGCCTGCTTTTAAGCGATTCTATTTATCTTTGGTACAGGACGGGCATACATATTTCATGGAGAAGTTCAGATAATTACGCATTTCCTATAGATTTTAAATTATCTGTACAAGGGAAATATTTTAGCAATCTGGATTAAATAAATTAATAATTCTGATAACTTTTAACGCTTTGTTGTTTACAGTTTTCATTGATTGGTGATCGTTTTATCTTAAGCATCTAAATGATTCATTAAGGTTTGTTTTAATTGAAAATACATAGTTTAATATTACCATTTTATCTAATCTTTGTTAATATCATTTATCACTTTGATAAGTGTGGAAATTCTTTAAAAGTAAAATTCTTAATCCATATTGCGAAGTAGTGTGTTAATTTAAGGTTTAAATATTACTATTCTTTAGTGCTACCATGGCAAAGGAAACGTTTATCGAACGGAATCGTATTATACAAGTAGAGGTAGAAAATGAAGACGAAGATACAGAGAAGATAAGTCGATTTAGGAGATTCGTAACAAATCGTCGGAATAGAATGATGGCTTTCGTAATTTTTTTCACATTAAGTGTTCCAATATTAATATTCTATTTTATGATTCATAGACCGTCTGTAAATACCGATGAAATAAGAAATACTTGTGCAGTTTTAAGTGAGTTTAGAATTCTATGTGGGGATGGAAATCTAACAGAATCTAATTGTTTAAAGATTGATTGTTGCTATGATTACGATCTGGAGTACTGTTTCCATTTTGTTCCGTCAAAATACTTCTATAAACCATCAGAAAATTCCGATGGCTCGTACACACCTGCTATAGAAACGGATGTTTTTGGAAATAATTCTATAGAATCATTGAAACTTACCGTACAACATTTAGACGAATATCGAGTTAAGGTCATTCTACACCATAATGGATCACATGAGTCAATAGAACTTCCGGATACTTCTTATACGGTTCAAGTACATGATAATTCTTTGGGATTGGAGATTCTCAGTAACGACGGTCGACTATTATTTACGACCTCTTTAGGACCATTGATGGTGTCCGAAAATTATTTAGAGTGGTCGTTCTACATGGGGTCTGCTCTTTTTGGTTTGGATCAACTGTACTTTACATCAAATGAAACATATCAGAAAGTTATATATAAAAACAAAGACGATCACACAACAGTGCCAGGTTTTGTAGCATATGTTAATGGCAGTTATCACGGTTTGGTCTTCGACATTGTCGGACCTGTTGAGTTCAATGTACTACCATCTAGGTTAGTTAATTTTCGTGTTCTAAGCAGTGATGAAGTGTCGTTCACGTTGGTTACTGGTCCAACGCCGAAAGATGTCCAACAACAGCTGTATCAGTTTGAATTGCCACCCAGATGGTTGCTAGAACCTCATATTTGCAGGTGATTTGTGAATTATTTATTAAGGTTATGTTCAGTTTAATTGATATATAAGGTTTCCAACGACGAGATTGTGTGAGTAGTGGGGATAGAAATCTACCTAGAGATCTAACCTACAAATGGTAATTTCGAATATCTCGTTTTAGTATGTTTTCATTCTCCTGTGTACTATAGTTGAATAATAATATCATAATACGTAATAACTAGGGACTGGACACGAGAGGCCGATGACTCATCGCCCACGGGCGTACTATTGAAAATTTGTATTTTTAAAGAGTTATTAATTTTATTTATATAATTGTAAAACAAACAGGTGGTAATCTATAAAATACGAAATACATTTTTATTTGTTAATTTTGTAGTTCAAGTTGAGTAAAGGAGTATTAATATTAACTAGCAATACTTTCTCAAGCTTCTCTTCTGTAAAATTTGTTCTCTTTGAATGAAATACATCCTTGTAGATCAAAGTCGTCCTTTCTACATCGCAACTGGTTATAGGTGCATACTGGAAATTTTATTTCAACGTATTTAGCAGTAAGATTTTGTGGCATTGTCCCCATACACAATTACCGCAATGTTATTAAATCTGGATTTCTATTAAAAACTGTGTCAAACTTTTACCGAAGGCCACATCCGAAGTCAGTTGGAATATTTTTCAAATTATTAATAGCCACATCTAATGTGGTTAATCCATCATTTAATTTGAGATTTTGATTTTCAAAAGAAGTGATTAGTTTTGGCAAAGTTCCAAAGTGTTCCTGAAGAAAGTACAACTGATTTTTTAAATTTGGAATTTGCTTTAGTTCCTTGCATTTAGAAATACTTCGAGCATCGTCATTTAAACATGTAACGAAATTTTGTATACTATCGACATTCTCTGCGTAAAAACTAGTTGGTTCCAGTCATGTTCCATATCTAGTTATTACTGGAGAGGGAGGCAGTGACAAAGATGGAAGCTTTTCCCTGTAAAGAGCTACTCTCAATGGTGCTTTTCTGAAAACTTTCTAAAAAGCGGATACAACTTCCGGAAAGGTGTCTCTGATATATTCACAGATTCTGTGGAGAGCATGTGTTACATAAGTAATATGCAGCATATTAGGATATTAAACTTAAATAAAACACCTTATATTTCACAAACAATAGTATATTGACTATATGTACATTTCATGTGCACTGCACACATCGTCAGTAGTTACTAATTTAAAAGTATTATTTTTTAAGTACATGTATAGTAAAAAATATCTATTTTTTTTGGTTAGGGGTGTAAAAATTACAATTATAAATGGTCAACAAATGGTCAAAAACATGCAAATAAAAATATAACAATAAAAATAAAAATAAAAATAAAAAATTATGGTCGTATATTGTAACAGTGCCTGCTAAAATCTATTGAAATTCCAAGAAGGACAATTATGGGAAAGACCGTTACCTATGAAAAACAAGACATCTGACTATGTTTGGCATGTAGGGTTCTATTAAATAACAATATAGTAGCGTGAAGAGGATCTATTAGTTATTAGATACTGTAGGTATACAATTTAAAAGTTTATTATTAATAGGTGACATGTCATTGTTTGTTATTTAATAGAACCCGACATGCCAAACACAGTCAGATGTCTTGTTTTTCATAGGTAACGGTCTTTCCCATAATTGTCCTTCTTGGAATTTCAATAGATTTTAGCAGGCACTTACAATATACGACCATAATTTTTTATTTTTATTTTTATTGTTATATTTTTATTTGCATGTTTTTGACCATTTGTTGACCATTTATAATTGTAATTTTTACACACCTAACCAAAAAAAAATAGATATTTTTTACTATACATGTACTTAAAAAATAATACTTTTAAATTAGTAACTACTGACGATGTGTGCAGTGCACATGAAATGTACATATAGTCAATATACTATTGTTTGTGAAATATAAGGTGTTTTATTTAAGTTTAATAGTGTAATAATTTCACAAGTGCTCAACATATATACTAATATTAGGATATGTTTCCTTTAATAGTCTGCCTGTTTTTAACATATATGCAGCACTGTCTCTGACAAATATAAGTATTTTTTCTTTGTACCTGTCGTCCGAATGAAGCATTTAGTGCATATTCTCGTAAGTGGTTTTAGCTACTGTTTCCGGATCAACTGTATTTATAACTTTTGTTGCTATTGCATAGGCGTTATATGGACTAGCTGGATGTAGTACACAAACTACAACATTTACCACACAGCGTCCTAACATACTGATTTGAAAGATGGCTTCTAATGTGTTCTACTGCTTTCGTGTAGCACTTAGAAACATAATATTTGCTTAGGTGGATTCATAAGGAACATTTCGACCAATATATTTTTGGAGAAATGTTTTGAATGTGGGATAGTTAAGTTTATTTAATGGAATATTTACCGCCTTTAAAGTTTCATAGAGTTCTTCGTTAAAATTGTCAGAATCCAACGGGTCTAATTTCTGTGTTTGTGTTTGCGATGCCAAGTGACGTTTTACGTACGATTTCTTGGAATTTTTTAACGATATTTTACAGACTTTGCAATTAATTTCGGAATCACTGGCAATGGACATACAGTTTGACCCTTAATCCAATTCGCCATTGTTTCACGATGCCATTCTCGACATTGTTCCATATCATATCTGAAAAAGTAACTTAAACAATGTTCTAGATCTAAATAAATGAAAATTAAAAATGTATGCGTAAGTTATTGAAACTTAACGAAATTCACTGGATACTTACGTCCAAATAATTGGGAGAAGTAGATTCGATGAAACGATATTAAACAGGATTTATTACACAAATTACGAAGTATGTAATTATGTAATTACCAGTTTAAATAGTGAAAAAAGAAACTAACTCATCGTACTTTATTTATCTTACGAAATATAAACTAATAAATAATAATAAATTATAAATACTCCTCCCGCTTCTATCTACGCTCATGAAGAAAGGAATTTAACTGTAATTTTGAAGTAATTGCGTCACAATTCAACGACAAAAAACAGATGTACGGTTAACCGAATGAATAGTACTTAGCGATGTCATAGACTATTTATATGGTCCATCGTAATTTCGGCCTCTCGTGTTCGGTACCTACTGATGAGTTCGTGTCTTATTACCAAAACCGATCAACATTAATATTTGTATTCTCTCTTTCATTTAATTCAACCATTATTGACAAACAACAATTATTTAATGACACTTTTAAATGCCACAAATTACTGTAATATTTAGTTCGACAAAGAAAAATAGGTTTTTTAATCGCCACAACAAAAGAACAAATAAAAGAAATTGCAGTACATATTTACATTTCGAACTGTAAAGGTATTTATTTAAACGATCAAAGTCTAAGTATCAAGCAATACTTATGATTTTAAAAATACCGAGTGATAAATATTCTAAAAATTCCGACTTTCGTTTGCATGTAAATTTAAAGCTAAATATTTTAGACTCCAAATATTATAGTTTGTTGAAATCCTGTTATCAAAGAGAATCCTAAAATGTTAAAAATTAGGACGTTCAACTTAAAGAAAGTTTAAGTAGGTTACTTTTTTCTGAACACTCTGTATATTTAAAAAATACTTGAAATGATGGCTCTTTTTCCCTGATTGCCGTGTCTCAAATTTTGTTATAATATATTTTTAATTTAACGAATATCTACCTAGTTTCACACATTTGCCCATCACTGCATTGATGTTAAATTTAACAAAATAAATCTTGATGTAACGAATTTTTTCTTCAGATATTAAAATTAAAAATACCAATCAGTGTCAAATTACATTGCACTTGTAAATTTTATGATAAGGCCTATATATCTAAACTAATATTATAAAGAGGAAACATTTGTGTTTTTGTATGTATGTTTGTAATGTTTTCACACAAAAACTACTGGACCGATTTCAAAAATTCTTTCACCATTAGAAAGCTGCATTTTCACTGAGTGACATAGGCTATATTACATTTTCAAAAAAAAAAAGGGATCCCCAATAAAAATGCATTAATGTAACCCAAGGTGTGAAAAAATTAGTCACAAAAAATCTGCCATCGCGTACGCTGCGGAAACTATTGTTGATAGAACAAAAAAATGTTATACAGTATTACAGAACGTATTAATATCTACAAAAAAGTCCGCGAAACCATATGTCCAACTACTGTAGTTATGCCACTATAACTACTTTTTTACATTTTAAAAGTTAATAAAAGTGCCGACAATAATCAAACCATATTATCCATACCTCTGTATTATTGCTTATCCTATTAAATGATATTTTATTAAAGACCATTTCAATACCAGTAAAATACTTTTTAAATGATTAAAATCGGACATTCCATTCAAAAGATATAACGAATTTAAAAATGTCAATCTAAAGAAAATAATGTTATAATATAATGTAGTAGTATAGCGATGGCCATATTCATTTTGTTTGTAATAAATTGACAATCGAAAAATTATAACTGGAATAAGAATAGTATTGGCAGAAGGAATTTAATAACAAGTTCAATGAGAATGAAAAGTAATAGGAAACAGGCACAGAGAAGCTGTTATAGAAAGAAGTTAAACATAAAGTGATATAAAATCCAAAAATTTAGGATCACAAGAAAGGAAGATTAAATATTTAATAATAATGTATTTATTCAAGGTAGGATCGAAGAAAAGAGAACATATACGATACAAATTTTATTAAAAGAATTTAAATAACACTGAGATATTTGAAAGGTGACGTTTTTGAAGTAATATCAACAATGTGTCAAAAGCCAAGTGACAGGAACATTATTAAAATAGCGGGTTACATTGTTTATAAGTTATAAGAACTTATAAGATAAGTTATAACTAAATGGACTAAACAAAAAATGTAATCAATTCATCAGCTTTACAATTAAAAAAATAATTTTTTTGTCAAAAACATTTTTTTTCCTCTAACTTCACATAGCCACTGCAACGCAATTGGATGATTTGTTTTCCAAGTGAATTTATATTTACTATAATACATTTATCTCTTTTCTCATTCATTTCATTTCAGATTGAGTCACAGCGAAGCGTGGTCGGGATTAGCTAGTATATAATAAGGCTTTTAAATAAGATTATTTTGATATACCTACCTAACAAAATTCCGATTTAAGGAATTTATTTTTTGTGTCGATTGTACTTTGTTTTTATTTTAGAATTTTATGTGAACATAAACATAACCTTTATCTCTTCTGTCGGCATTTATTTTGATTTACTCTTTTACCTATTTGTCTGCCTTCGGGGTTTTCTTTCTTACAATATTTGTAGTTATATAACCTACAGGCCGTAGCAGGAATTTAAGTCTGTTTGTATTTTTGTACTCTGTTGATCTCGGTTTTTTTTCTGATATCTTTCCTACGTATTTCTTTTCAACATTTTCAATTTTACTTTCTTGGTTTCTTTATAAGGTCATCTATATTGCTTCGGTTCACATTTTCATTTACAATTTTTTTTTTGCTATAAACATGTTAATGCAGTTAAAAAGATTTCCAATTGAACTTTTTTTTTAATTTCTCCAAGTAGTACATAATACGTAAGTAAATACGTTTAAATTTTTGAACAGCAGTTCTATATTTGATTCTATTATTTAATTTGCCATCTTGACGTATGTAGGGTGTCGGCAATATTTCAAGGATGAATTGCAGAAGTTATTTAAAAATCGAATAGCCCAAATATTTTTTTACTACATTTTTATTATTTTATTTACAATAAGTATTAAAAATTATCACCATTTTGTTCGATACACAAAGCCACAAGATCGATGCGTTTTTAATATGTGTTCCGTCCATATATATTTAGTTCGTATTTTACAAATGAAACAGACATGCAATATGCATATCTGTAACTGTACACATGGACAATACACCTCGTATTTTCAGCATTTACTTCTGCTTAAGACACGTGTTTCTGCCATCTATAGGCGTCGTCAGTCAAGCTAGTGAAGCAATGTAATACAAATGATACAAATCTTTTTAAAAACAGATTTGTATCTCGTTTCGCTCCAACCTGAGGTTCATCAAACAGTTTGATAAACCTCAGGTTGGAGCGAAACGATCATTACGGTGTAAAGTAAAAAGTGAAATTCATTAAAATCTTTTTTATTTTATCCCGATAATAGTTATAATGGAATTTCATTCAGTAAAAGCTGAAACAATCCTATATGTTCTAATTGAACCAAAACACATTTAAGCTTTACTAGTGTGCCATCTAGTGGCAATTTAAATAATTTGTTTTTTTGTATTATTATTCATACTTCTTTACACACCAAGTTTTAAATAAAATATATAAATGCTTAGAGACCAAATAAGAGACATCAAAAAATATTACTAATAAATGTATTTAATGCTCTTTTGTAAGTAATAACAAAAATAATAAATGTCTTTGTTGCAATAAAAGTTACAAATATAAATAATAGATTGTAAATCGTGTAAATAACAAATTATAAGTTCGACCTCCACAACCCCAAGGCGAGATTCAGGGTGGAACCTAATCTTGAATAATAAATGAAATAAAGTGTAATTTGTAAATGGGATTTATTAAAACACTTATACTAATTTCCAGTATATATTACACTTTATTATATGTATTAATAAATAGACGACATGTTTCGCTACGATGTAGCTTCTTCAGATCTTATATTACTACTGAACACGCTCTTCACAAATGTATGGCTTTTTTCTAAACTATTTCAATGGGTTGCACTTGTCTACATTAGAATCGTCTCTTACCGATATATCGTCTAAAGTTATTGTTATCTTAATATTTGATGAAACCAGTTTAAAAGTGGGGAATTATTAAGGTCTAATTGGTCATTTAACAGTATATCTGCATATTTAAGTGTATTTATTTCTAAGGATTCCAGTAAATTTAACTTTAATCCTTTTTGTTGTGAATGTAAAATTTCAAAATATGTATTGAAACTATGATTATTTTCCAACAGATGAAGTGCATAATTGGAATCTGTCTTTTTGTTAATAAAACTTTTAAAATGTTCCTGTATTCTTTTCTCAAAGCTCCTACCAGTTTGGCCTATGTATGTTTTAGGGCACTCTTTACTCGCGCGCGACCAACTTCTCTCTTAGCACGAGACCGATTTTCGAGGAATGATTGACATGTTAGTTTGTATACTCCGGATTTATTACTTTTGCTTGTCTTGGATTTATTATTTTTTATGAATTTCCCTAAAGAATTATTAGTTTTATAAGCTACATTTATATCTGTTTTTCGTAAAATTTTTCCTATTTTTTCACTTATCGGTCCTATGTATGTTACTAATTTATAATTGCTTGGTTTATCTTTTATTATTGGGTACACATTTTCTATTGCTTTCCTATATTTCTTTTTTCTTAGAATTATATCTACTATATTTGGGTTATATCCATTATTTTGCGCTATTTGTTTAATGATATTTAATTCTTTAAAGAAGTTTTCATTATTTAAAGGTACTGATATTAATCTGTGTATCATGCAATGGAATGATGCTAGTTTATGACTAACCGGGTGACAGGAACTATTGTGAATGATAACATCTGTGTGCAAGGGTTTGTGATATATTGAAAAGACATTTAAAAAAGGTATATAACATCTTACCATAATTATTAATCGTATCCTAAATACGTATTTCGACAACTAAGTTGTCATCATCAGTAGGTAAAAAACTACTAATTAAAAGTCGCACATGGGGCACAGTAAAGCAAGAGAAACGCTTACGCACAACTACTATACACCGCGTCCCCGTATACACTAAATTTAACATGCCAATCTAAACTACGAGGGAGGTCGAGACAAACACTACTTAAGGAAAAAGGGTCTATACATGTGTTTATTGTCGAACAAAGGAACGGCAGAAATTCCTCTCTAAGGGGGACGGTACTAACTTCGATTTTTAAAAACTACGATGACCCACTATTAAACTTAAATGAAACACCTTATATTTTCACAAAACAATAGTATTTTTAAATATATGTACATTTCATGTGCACTGCACACATCATCCGTAGTTGCTATTTAAACGTATTATTTTCGAGTACATGTATAGTAAAAATATCTATTTTGGGTAGGGGTGTAAAAATTTTTTTTCAATTACAAATGGTTAAAAAACATGCAAATAATCGGAAAGTATGGTCGTATATTGTAAAAACTAAACTCTATTGAAATTCTAAGAAGGACAAATTTGGGAAGGATCGTTACATATGAAAAAGCAAGACGTCTGACTGTGTTGAGTTATATTAAATAACAATAAAGTAACGTGAAAAGAATCTATGAATTATTAGATATTGTTGGTATATAATTTAAAAGTTTGTTATTAATAGGTGACATGTCATTGTTAAGGAGGTAATTTTTGTATTTTTTCATATGTATGGCTTCCCACATGTCTAAATTTCGGCTGTTACCTACCCACCCACTTATGGTAATAAAAATGAGAATAGACAGCTGAACGGTATCGGTGATTTATCGCTATTCAAGGAAGTATGTTTATTTTTCGCGATAAATATACTTTCATAAGCATCAAGTTCGTGGGGTTTATTAATTCCTTTGATCAACTTCAAACCTGTAATCGATACATTGTGCAGTGTGCTCAAAGCGTGATTTGCGACATTCGATTTATCCGGTCTATTGTATTTGATATGTGATATGTGTTCTTTAAAACGGGTTAATATAGGTCCTTTAGTTTGGCCTATATATTTCAAATTACAATCTGCGCAACTGTGTGCAACAGTGTGCAGTGCACATGAAATGTACATATATTTAAAAATACTATTGTTTTGTGAAAATATAAGGTGTTTCATTTAAGTTTAATAGTGGGTCATCGTAGTTTTAAAAACCCGAAGTTAGTACCGTCCCCCTTAGAGAGGAATGTCTGCCGTTCCTTTGTTCGACACTAAACACATGTATAGACCCTTTTTCCTTAAGTAGTGTTTGTCTCGACCTCCCTCGTAGTTTAGATTGGCATGTTAAATTTAGTGTATACGTGGACGCAGTGTATAGTAGTTGAACGTAAGCGTTTCTCTTGCTTTACTGTGCCCCATGTGCGACTTTTAATTAGTAGTTTTTACCTACTGATGATGACAACTTAGTTGTCGAAATACGTATTTAGGATACGAGTAATAATTGTGGCAAGGGGTTATATACCTTTATTAAATTTTTATTTAATCACAGTCTCCATTGAAATGAAAAGACATGTTTATTATTTTGTCTAGAAATTGTAAGGTCCAAGAAGTTTATACTATGATCTAATTCTTTTTCTATGGTGAACTTAATGTTTTGGTGTAGATTATTTATGTGTTCAAAAAATTGGTTTAATTGTCCATCTGTGCCTCTGAAACAAGCTAATACGTCTTCTACATATCTGTGCCAGTATATAAAATATTTAAAATTGGGATGTTCTTTAATTTGACTTTCTAAATTATCCATAAAAATCTCTGATAATAACGGACTCAATGGGTTGCCCATTATTAGACCATCATTACACGAATATATCTTACTGTCAAATTAAAAATAGTTTTGATCTAAACAGATAGTTTTAAGAGAACTTATGATATCTAATTTTTTAACTATATTAATATTATGAATTGTTAACAAATTCACCAAATTAATGGTGTCTTTTATCGGGATACTAGGGAATAAATTAGTAATGTCGAATGATATTAGCTTGGCATTATCTGGAAGTTTAGTATCTTTTATTTTGTTAACTAGCTCTAATGAATTTTTAATTGTAAATTTCGCTGAAAATTTAGTATTTTCCCTAATATGTTCTAAGATTTTTTTGGATAATTTATATGAAGGAGCTGTGACAAACGACACGACTGGTCTGGTAGGATTATCTTTTTTATGAAGTTTGATTAATGAATATAATTTTGGAGCTTGTGGATTCATATTGATAAGTTTACCTTCCTCCTTATCATTAAATAAACTTTTACAATTCTGGATACACTTCTTAACTGAAGATTGAAATTTCACTGTGGGATCTGATTTTAACAATTTATATTTTGATGGGTCTAAAAATTGCATAGTTTTATTAATATAATCGTTTTTGCTTAATGCTATAACTGTATTTCCTTTATCTGCTTTTGTGAAAATAATATTATTGCTGTTTGATTTGTTTATCCCGTTTACATATTATGGATTTCCAGCAAGTATCGGCCGATTAAATTAAATTTATTAAAGTGTAATTACTGCCTATTGCTAAACTTGAAATTAAAATTGAAATTAAAAATATGGAAAAAACATTATTTATTCTGTACCTTCATTTCCTGTGGTTGTTATTGGTACTTCCCCGAATTCCTTCAGTTTGCTGAGGAATCTATATTTATTTAGGCATGTATGATAGATAGATATTAAGATCTATCCGCTAATAGATGGCGCACCGCGTAACTTTGGAGGAAATTTCGAGTTTCAGAGATTCTTCGTCTTAAATTTGGTAAATTTTTTTTCGAGTTAGAGATAAATTCGAGTTAGACAAATTCGAGTTAAGGAGAGTCATACGCATAAGCACGGGATAAAAAAATATTCGAAATTTTCGAGTTAAGGGAGTTCAAGTTCTAAATATACATATATAGGTGGAAGATCCATTAAAAAACGTATATCGGAACGTGAAATATAGGTAAAAAATACAGGTTTCTCGGAACACTGTATTGAGCAAAACTATTTGCCCGATATAAATAGAACATAATGCAATAAAAGGGAAAAGATTAGATTTATTAGAAATTCTAGAAATTAAAAAAGCCCAGAAGCAAAACATAGTAGTCACTAATACACAGCTAGAATTTATAAATACCTCCATCATAGACACGATTATAAACATCATATAACCACATCCCATTACTAAAACTAGATACATAAGTTACAGTGTTATGTAAATTAAGTTAATTTTAAGAAACTCTTTGAGAATGGCATAACAGCCGAAACATATATGTTCGAGAAATATAATAAAAAGTTTGTGAAAAATTGCCAGGTGTGTTGTTCCTATCAAGTACATCAATTAATTGAATATTTTAACGATTAGTTTTATTTCTATTTTAAATTATGGATCTTCATGAAGTAAAAGCCGAATCAATTTAACTATATAGGCTTCTCTGTTCGTATGTTCGCCTTAGTTCACTATTTGCTTTTTCCGACTGGTCCTTTAATCCTTTTAAATAAAAGTACTTAATAAATGATTGATCGCATTCATTAAGTTATCAATTTTAATGATTAGTGATATTTTGCAGTCATTGTTTATTTTTGTACTAAAGCGTTTTTTTTAACTTATAAAGAGATGAAAATTTCATATTTTTAAAATAAATAGCTTCCTAGACATTAAGTTAATGACGTATCACTGTAAATATTTCAATATCAATTATTCTCAAACCAATATAATATATGCACGTATTTTATGTAATATATACTTATTTTTTACCAGTGCAGTCCAGTGTAAGTATTGAAATGCGTGGAATTGTTTGAGATTTATCGGATTCCATTTTTGTTTCGGCACCGGCTTTGTACTTTTTCGTTCACAATGATTAACCACGAAATGTTGAAGGAATTTATACAAAGCTTTTAGTTAAAAAGCAAATTGAATATTTTCAAAATGTATTCATAATTGTTGCGTGTTAACCCGGCAGTATTATTTACGCTTTTTATTATGAAATTTCAAGAGTGTACATATTTTTTTATAATCTAAAAAAAATCATTCAAAAAAATGGAAGTCGTTTTACCCACTTCACCGAAAAAGGCGGCGATTCGGTAAGCAACATGAAGTTGGTCCTAAAACGCTTTTGATATCTGGCTTTTGTTTCTCTGGGTTTTTTTTAAATAAAACTAACGGCAATTTGAAACACACTACATATATTAATAATAAAAGACTAAATACACTTAATAATTAATAACTAATAATAACAGTATTTCCTTCACATTTATATCGCAATATCAACCTGACAGTGATTACTCGTTGAATGCCTGGTCTCCTTTCCGAACGGTATACAGATTGACTGAAGTAACGGTGGAAATTGCGAATCGCATTACACACAGTAGCACACGCATATTTACACGTACATGTGACTCTAATGCCCATACGCGTAGTTTAGTTATAATAGTGGGGATATATTCGTTCAGTATTTAATATGTGTTTAGTACGGCAGAATTGCAGCCGTTATTATAATAATTGATGTATGTATGCGTTAATATTGAACTGAAACAAAACTCTTCAAAAATTGTAACTAAAATAAAATTATTAATGAAAACTAATTAAAATTCTTATAAAAAAACGAAACAAAATTGTAAATGAAATGTACATAATTTATTTTAGTTTTTCGCGAGAGTTTGCTCAGACGCACGTATCGAGATGCGAACAACGAATGTGATCCCCGCTCTTCACATACCCCTACTACATGAGTGAAAGCCATTCCTATCAGTATTCTTGAAAATTGTTATACATATACGTATATGTATATGTGTGAGAATTCGAAGCTAAATATCTACTTTTAACTACGCAAATCTGTATATATGCTTTGGCTTGTGCCTTCTAGATTCTTCCAGGAGCTTCCCGTACGTCTCTCGAATGCGTGAGCGGGTGACGTCATTTAATGACTCACATTGCAACATGATTTGAGAGTTTTTCTTTGACAGAGACCGCTAATTGTCGATGAGATAGAGCTAATAATCTTTTTCCTTTTAATGTGACTTATTGTGTACAATTTTGTTCTGTCTGATTCTACGAATTGAATAACATAAGAACTTGTTTTTTTTCACGAAAAATAAACAAAAAAAATTAAGCGTGAATACAGGAATTTTTATATGAGGTTAGTGGACAAAAAATGCGAATAATTCGAAGGTGCGTAAATTCCGCTAAAAGATTCTTTCATTTCGTGATCTCCGACCTCAAAACACCCTGTATAGTGTATTTTATAAAAATCGGAGCCAATACCATATTCTTTAATCTACCCACAGTAAGTAATATACACTAACATCTAATTTTAAATATATTTTTTTTAAATTGCATTTTATAGATCTGGCAAACTAAACACCAGACGAGAGTGAAAATTTAAATACATTTTGTAAACGTTTGACCTATTCGAAATTAATACCAATCTTTCTCACAATAAAGCACTGATAGGTGAGTTTTTACCTTCCGTCAAATAATTCAAATAGATACATAAATAATTTCTTCTAAATTTTTGGTTTAAAATTGTACAGTTGCATTTAAAACAAATAGTCTGAGACTAAATCAAATTTAAATATTTGATTTTTGAACAGGTTAAAGGAAGGCTAAATAAACATGAAGACAATATTAATGTTAAACTTTCACACTTTGAAAGGGAAATTGCGAATTATAATTAGGCCGGATTGGGGTAGGATTGAGAATCGTATATCACACCATCTGAATGTGAAATTTATGGTTTATTAACATTTGGGTTGGCGTTACTAACATACATGTATTTGTACATTAATAGATACTCAAGCTAGAAATTACGTATGCTAAGTGATATTACATATATAATTTTGTTTGTGTGCGGAAAACCGTAATATCGGGAGAGTCTTCCATTATCATTATGTTTTGATGAAATACTTCAAGAATTTTAATTCATTTTATTACTTTATTTCTGGAAGGGTTGTAGATAACTCTTTATTAAAGAAATATTTTCCGTTATAATGAAATTTCGTAGGTCATTAACTCTTAAATGTGTGTTGCAGGCAAAGCTTGTATTAATTGTTTTATGAAAATTTCTGCTTTAATTATTTTACCCAGTTCAAAGAGCTGGTACACTTTGATGATCCAATTATATCGTGCGTTCAAAAAAAAAAATGCCTGAGAATTGGCCATACAATTTTGAAGTATGTCTCAATTCAATTACATTTTACTCTTGTCAAATAGCTGTCATTATATATACATTTAATAGATTAGCAAAGAATTATCTAAATTAAAATTTTAAGTTTAGTTTGAACGTGTCCAATTAAATTTTGGCAAGGTATACTGGACTATAATAGGCGACTTTCAAATCCGTGCTGGTGAAGAGGTTGTATGAAATATAATGAAATGCAAATATTATTAATTTAATCACGATTTCCTTGCGTAAAATCGTACAAAATTCTTAACATATTAGGATAAATTATTAAACACTTTGCATAAGTACAGTTTAGTTTTTAATTTTAATTTTTTTATTAAATATATTTTCAAAACTATGTGGATTCTTATTAATTTCTAATTTTAAATTCAGCATAGATCTTTTAGATGGTCTTCTAACGGTAAGGTCACGAAGTGAAATAGCAGTGTGAATTTGCATGATCTTCTGGACCACTGATTGGACATATTTCTACTGATTATTTGGTTGTTAAAGTACTCAGAAATTCTATTACGTACACAATAAGGTTTACGTACACTATATTTCGTGATCATGCCAGAAAAATTATTGTTTTATAATAACATTTAAAAACATATGGGACCTATTAACCGTCTTCTCGACAAAGCTGAGGATATGAGGTTTTTCATCAGACTGCATACACTTGTTCTTTGAATTAATCTATTCGGAAACATGAAACCATGATTCATCGAAGAAAAAAATTTCTCGATAAAATATTATCATTATCCAAAGTAAAGTTCCTTCAGAAACATTCCTTACTAGAGACATCCATGCCTTTTGTTAATGGTTGGTGACAGTCCACGTAATCTGTCACAAACGGATAATGTTGATAGGTTGGTTATGTCATGTAAATGTGTGTAATAATTAGTAATTTAGTTTTTGAAAACATATTTATTACAATAGTCAAAATTAAAAGAAAATAATTCTAAAAAGCAGATGTTGACTATTATTTTAGACAAAGTTGAACTCTAAGCTTAATGTTTTTAAAGCCATTTATTAGGATTTCTTGGGTTATGCTGCAAAAGAATTCACAATAGAATTACGAAGCTCTTCGATTGTGAGATGTCTGGTTTTGAAAATGGTATTACTATATATCTTGCTGGAAATATCCTTCCGTAAGTTCATCATCATGAAGTTCATAAACGGCTCTAATAATTAATTTCGATATTTTTCAGCAGTTAAGATTTGATTAAAAAATATAGGCCCAATAATTCGTCTTCTTGAAACTGTTATCTAAGCGCCTATTTTTCGTGGATGTAGCATAGTTTCCACAAATTCATGAAGGTTTTCTGCAGACCAAATTCTCATATTTTGCTTGTTTAAATATCCTGAAAGATGGAACCCAGTCTCATCCGAAAAGAAGCATTTGTCGAGAATGTCATTATTATTATATACATATCTAAGAACTGTAATCTTAAGAATTAATATGCAGATTAAGCCCTTTGTTCACTATAACCCTAGGTAATAAAACAAGCGGTTTAATGTATAAAGCAATAAATAAATATGGAAGAAGATGTCGATTATTAAATAACCCTAGATAATAAAACGAGTGGTCTAAATTATCATGTAGGTAATAAATAGATTTGCAAATGTAAACCGCTTTCTTAGAATTTAAGGAATGTTTTTATAATTTGAATGTGCTAATAAAAGTATGTTATATAGTTGTTTAAACTTGAAAATTCACGTTAAATATTTTACAAATTGGAAATGTTTGAATTCTATATTCTAGATTGATTTATATTTAACTATAAAATAGATATTTATGTATTAAGGGAATAAATGACAGTTTTAATCCCGAGACAGTAAGTAATGCCTGAGCGACCGAAGGGAGCGAGGGCATTTTCTGTTGAGGGATTATAGACGTTTATTCCCGAATTACATACAAAACTTTTTTCCCGACCTTAAATGTAATAATTTATTTCATTATTAGTTTGACAGTTGATTGATAGATTGATCTGATGTCATTTAATTAATTTGGTTTGTAATGAAAATGTGCATAGTTCCTGGTTACTAAGGTAAAACGAGTTTGTTTGTGTCTTATTTTTCTCCAAAAAAAACGGAGTCCGTTTAAGTTATTGTGCAAAAATGAATATTAATGGCAGTGAAGGAGATCATTTTTGCACAAGCACTACTGTAAGCAACCGCCAAGTTAAGATATCAGATGATTGTCCATATATAAATATTGTAAACTCATCTAATGTTACTATTACGATTACAAAATAAAATTGATTGATATATTTAAATGCTTCGTCAATCTGACAGTTAAATTAATTTTGACTTAAATAAATGAACCAAAAGTCATTCACTACAGTATTCACTTTATTTCCTAGGGAAAATCGAATATTTTATTCCCTAGAGAATAAAGTAGTCTAATATATGTCAATTGTCAGATGTATAAGATGACACTTTATTCTCGGTCGGGAGAAAATTAAATTAAAATATTACAATAGTAAATGTATTCTTAAATGGCTTCTTTGGCAGTTTTTTTTTTCTTAAAAAACAAAACTTAATCAAAACCCATAATGCGCAACAGATACGGTAAACACGACTTCACTCTTACGGCTTTGAAAGCCGACTGACAAGTCACAACTTGTTCTAACGCAGTATTTGCCGCCTCAATGAATCAGTCTATCGGACTTATTATTTAAAATAAATGTAACGTCAGCAGTTACTGTTATAAAAATTTATTTTCCGTATTTTTAGATCACGCCTTGTTCATGATTTGATAAGTAAACATTCCTAGAATTACAGAGTTTAAGAAAATTAATACTGGTAGCCGTAACTTTGTGGTAATTCATTTTGAAAATAATAAAATAAAATAAAACAATAACTTTGTTTTACCACTTTATTCACATATAATCGTGACCGCGGTTTCGACATACAATGTCATTATCAAACTGCAAGAGTTACAGGCCTACATAGAACTTATAAATGACACAAAAAAATATATGGGGGTGGTTTATGATGTTATTTAAAATTACTACTATATACTTAACTATTATATACAACATTGGAAAAGAGGTGTATAGAGTAGAAATTGGCTTGTTGCACTACACTGCTTTGTTTATTTTATTATTTTCAAAATGAATTACCACAAAGTTACGGCTACCAGTATTAATTTTCTTAAACAAAGCAGTGTAGTGCAACAAGCCAATTTCTACTTCAAGTTACGGGTGAAACACAGGATGGCTGTACAAAATATATGGTAATAAATATTTAATTTACGACCTTTCTCGGCCAAATGCAATATTTTACGGTGACCAAATGTATGTCTTTCTGTAATAAGATGGTTTGCGAATGTTGAATCTGTCTTCTTTAGTTTATATGACCTCCTGTGTTCTTTTTCCCGTATAATAAAACTTCGACCAGTCTGACCTATATATACACTTTTACAATCATTACAATATAACTTATACACTCCTGATTTGTTATTGATATCTGTTATAGGTTTTGCGTTAAAAATGAAATTACTTGTTTTTACATATGGTTTGTAAGCTATACTAACATTACTATTATTTTTTGAAATTATATTTCCAATTTGCTCGCTTATTTTACCGAAGTAAGTTAACGAGACAAATTCTTTCAAATTAGCACTATCTTTAGGATATACTAAACTAAGGGCCACTTGTAACTGTTTTTTCTTTAGTATACTGTCAATTACGCTACTTTTATAACTATTGTTTACCGCTATTTGTTTTATCGTATTGATTTCACGAACAAAAGATTCATTAGACAAAGGAATATTTAATGCTCTATGTATCATAGAATTAAAAAATGTGTGTTTGTGTGTCTTAGGGTGTAGTGAATCTTTGGGAATAATGCAATCAGTGAAAGTAGGTTTACGATATATATCAAATTTTAAGCTCTGATCTAATTTGTTTAATTTTAAATCCAGGAAGTTAATACTGTTATTCTCTTCTATTTCTACTGTAAAATTGATATTAGAATGGATTGAATTTATGTAGTTCAGAAATGTTTGTAGTTGTCTATGAGTACCCTTAAAGCAAGCTAGGATTCGTCTACATACCGATACCAAAATTTAATATGTTTTTTACCTAGTTGTGATGAAAGAATTTTTTCTGTAATTTGTTTTTGTGTCATCTATAAGTTCTACGTAGGCCTGTAACTTTTGCAGTTTGATAATGACATTGTATGTCGAAACCGCGGTCACGATTATATGTGAATAAAGTGGTAAAACAAAGACAGAGTTTAAGTTTTAATTAATATATGTACTTTCTTTTTTACACTACTCCATGTTTGCCAAACATTTTTTTTTCCATTTTTAATTTTCTAGCGAGTTTTATATTTTTCGAGGCGATGTTAAGAGAAAATATGTCCGGCATGTACGTGTTTTTGCAGAAGAGCAGTGGAATCTTTGTTGAAGCGATTCATACTGTTTTTCATTCAGTAAATAATGTAATTTTTAACGGTTGCAGAGAAACTAGATTTTTGAAATATTCGTTTATTACATACTTCTCGCCTGCTTGGAAAGTATTATGAGACACTGCTAATTTCATCTCTTTTCACTATCCTGCTCGTGGCGTTCTAAATAATACAAAAAGTGTTCTGGTGAGTTTAAATTAATTTATTTATGATTTTATGGGCAATATTACGCTTCATGCTCCTAGAATAGTATATTAAAAAACGAGTTTCATAAGGCACCATTTTGCCGCACGAGATCAGTTTAGAAAACGAGCCGCTTGCGGCGAGTTTTCTAAAGAGCGAGTGCGGCAAAAGGCCTTATGAAACGAGTTTTTTATACTATTTTTTCTATTTTGCGTTTTTTACATTAATAAATTGCTTAAATTGGAATTATTTAATTTGAAAGTTCAGAGTTTAATTTTTATATAAAGCATGCAGTTGGTCACATTGATACTTGACATTTTCAAATTTAAATCTTGCTATCCGCGAAGTATATTATATTACATATTATTTACTAATTTTCGTTAACATTACTTGATACTTCATTTAAAAATATAAACATGAGTGACATAGAAACATATACAGACTGTCCCGTAAAAAACGCCAACATTCATAATTCCGTTATTTATTGTCCGGTTTTATTTAAACAAAAAGTAAATTTAATAGCATCAAAAACACTATAAGATAGCAGTGTTTTATTTGTTTTCAATTGTTTTCATTAATGTCAAACGACAGTCAAGTTTTTTATTTTAAATGGCAACATATATATTTTTGGCTATATTCGGATTGTATTTTTTTTTCTGAATTCAACGATGTATAACAGATTTATTTTTGATAAACGTTTATTGCAAAAAAAAACTTTATAAATTTCATCTTTGTCTTCCATTATTTATAAATATTCGAATGTGTCATGAAACATTTGAAATGTAAGTATTATAAATATTATTATAAGAAACAAAACACTTTACAATAAATGTTGAAATTGCCCGCCACCTTGTTTAACACATATCGTACATCTCTTAATAATAAAAAATAAAAAAAAAACTTTATAAATTTCATCTTTCATTATAGTAGACTTGGCCTAGTCCACTAGCATTATGTCAATGTGCCTTAAGTGTCAGTTTGACTTTATTAAGTTTTCTGTATTATCCTGTTTGAACGTTTTGCCGCAACAAAAAGCGTATTTTCGTTAAAAATGATTAACAATGAATTAACGGACATGTTACAAGTGTGCTTTGAATGTAATAAAAATCGCCTTCAAGCAGTTCGTCGGTACAGTGCTCGTTTTCCGGACAGAGAAGTTCCGGGTACGAAAATATTTCAGAGAATTGAAACGAATTTAAGAAATTATGGATCATTTACCAAACCAAAAACACAAAAACGGAAATTCTTCGAAGATAAGGAATTAGATGTTCTTCTTGCAGTACAGCAAAATTCACGAACTTCGATTCGCGAAATTGCACATAATATTGGGGTATCAAAAACTACAGTTCATGGTATTTTAAGAAAACACAAACTTAAACCGTACATAGCTCGAAAAGTTCATGCATTAGAACAAAATGATCCTGGCCGAAGAATCCAGTTTTGTCGTTTTTATTTAAATGCATTAGAACAAGACCCGAATTTTTACAGAAGGATAATTTGGTCTGATGAATGCACTTTTAGCAACAACGGTATTTTTAATAGAAACATACATCGACAGTGGAGTGCAAGACAATCTGAGATTTGTAATTGAAAATAATTTTCAAAGACGTTTCAACGTAAATGTTTGGTGTGGCATTTTAGGTGATCAATTAATTGGGCTATTTTTCATAGATGGTTGCTTAAATCAAGAAAAATATTACACTTTATTACACGAAAATCTCCAAAACTTTTTAGATGAATTACCTTTGGCAAATTTAAATAGAATATTTTTTCAACAACCCCATCTTGTTGAAAAAATATTCTATTTAAATTTGCCAAAGGTAATTCATCTAAAAAGTTTTGGAGATTTTCGTGTAAGAAAGTGTAATATTTTTCTCCCGCGCACAACGCCAGAGTAAATACAGATTTGTTGAACACCCAATTTGGAAATAGGTGGATAGGAACATCTGCGCGTTCACCGGATCTTACGCCCCTCGATTTTAGTTGTGGGCTTATCTACAAGATCGAGTTTATTTAACAACTCCAGAAAATGTTGACATTTTAAGACAAAGAATTATTAACACTTGTCAAGAAGTACCTGCCGCTTGTCTTTTAAATGCGACCTTTGGAGTAATTAGGAGATGTGCGATATGTGTTGAACAAGGTGGCGGGCAATTTCAACATTTATTGTAAAGTGTTTTGTTTCTTATAATAATATTTATAATACTTACATTTCCAATGTTTCATGACACATTCGAATATTTATAAATAATGGAAGACAAAGATGAAATTTCTAAAGTTTTTTTTTTGCAATAAACGTTTATCAAAAATAAACATGTTATACATCGTTGAATTCAGAAAAAAAAATACAATCCGAATATAGCCAAAAATATATATGTTGCTATTTAAAATAAAAAACTTGACTGTCGTTTGACATTAATGAAAACAATTGAAAACAAATAAAACACTGCTATCTTATAGTGTTTTTGATGCTATTAAATTTACTTTTTGTTTAAATAAAACCGGACAATAAATAACGGAATTATGAATGTTGGCGTTTTTTACGGGATAGCCTGTATATGTTGTTGTCAATTGTATACAACATACGTTGTTTGTGTAAAATACGGACAAATATCATATCTGTCAAATGTACATAAATTCTTAAAATCAAATGACAGCAATGATATTTATTTCTGTATTCGAACAACGCCAACATTGAAAAATGAAAAAAGCGTATCGAAATGAGCTTCATTTCGATACTGTTTTGGGTTTCATAATGAGTTCATTTCGAACGCAAAATAGAAAAAAAGAGTTTAAATTTTCTCCTTTCTTAACTGTTTTTCTGTTTAAAATACAATATGGAATAATGACGTATATCATTTTGTTACATAACTGTGACATCCTAACCTTTTATAGAATTGAAAAAAAGTAACACATAAATAAAATTATAGTTTACATTACACAGGCCTGGTAATTTGAAGTCATGACGTCCCTTTTTGAATTCGATGACCGATTCTGAAGTATTTTGTTGCGCTGGTTTCGAATGTGTATTTAGTTCTTTTCCATCACGTCCAGATTTTTCAGAATAGACATGAAGAAAATTGCAAAAAAAAACTTTACTTAGAAATAATATATATATTAAAAAAGTATTGAATTCTAGAACTTAAAAACTATTGAAATTTGATAAACGATTACTTGTTTGTTAGCTTGCCCTTTTTTCTACGAAGCTTCTACATATTTTGAGATTTTATTTTAAATTTTCGGTTTGGCTCATCTCTCCTCAGTAGCCAATTGTCTGCCAGCATTTTTGTATTCCACCATCCCCTGATACCTCTTTTCCATATCTTTCAAATTGTATACTTTATATCCGGCTCTTGAAGGACCAAATGTTGAGGTTGTATTGGACTCGTAAAGCACCATGTACAGGGTGGCCCAAAATGACCGAAGGGGTTTTAATTCCTTATAACTTTTTTATTAGAATTTTTTATTTTTTTTTGTTTTCAGTATTTTGTAAAGAAGACTTGGGGAATTTAAAATGGAACAGTACACAATTGAACAACGTGCCAAAATCGTTGAACTTTATTTCTCAAATCAACGATCCATTGTTTTGACTCAGCGTGCATATCGTCGTTATTTTAATGTGCGGGTTGGACCCTCAGAGTCAACAATAAACCGTCTGGTTGCAAATTTTCGAGAACAAGGGGCAGTAAGGAACCTTCCTGGTGCCGGCAACGACGAACGGTGCACACGGATGACAATATTGAACGGGTACAGGAGAGTATTCGGGAAGATGGAGAAACATCAACCAGGAGACGTTCGACACAACTTGGCCTCTCAAGAGGGTCGCTCCAGAGAATTTTGCATACAATAAGAATATTTCCATACAAAACTCAGCTTGTCCAACAATTGAAACCGACAGATTACCAGCAACGACTTGATTATGCAATTTATTTTCGTCAAAAGCAGAAGAAAATCATGATTTTATTCATAATTTAATTATGAGCGACGAAGCCCATTTCCAATTAAATGGGTTCGTTAATAGGCAAAACTGCAGGATATGGGCTACGGAAAATCCAAGAGTAGTTCAACAGCGAGAATTACACCCACTTAAGTGTACCGTTTGGTGCGGTGTTTCGTCGGAAAGGATAATTTGCCCATATTTTTTTGAAAATGAACACGGTGTCGCCGTTTCCATCACTGGTGTTAGATATCGGACAATGTTGGAAATTTTTTTAAGGCCAGCCGTGGAAAACCATCCGCAAGTATGGTTCCAACAGGATGGAGCCACAGCGCACACTGCGAGGGTCACAATGGCTCTTTTACGCGACATCTTTGGTGTACGAATTATTTCCCGTAAAAGCGATTTTAATTGGCCTCCGCGTTCACCGGATTTAACCGCTTCAGACTGCTTCCTTTGGGGTTATTAGAAAGGAAAAGTCTATATTAATAAGCCTCGAACCATACAGCAATTAAAAAATAATATACGCGATGAAATCAACAACATAACACCTGAAGTTTTGCGAAAGGTTATGGAAAGAGCACGAATATGCGAAGCAGAAAATGGCCACCACTTGCGAGATATAATTTTTCATAATTAAATTAAAAATATTCTCCATTAATATACTGCATTTAAAATTAAAAAAATTTAATAATTATGTCTTAAATAAGAAGTTGTAATGAACTCAAACCCCTTCGGTCAATTTGGGCCACCCTGTATAAATTGTTTCTTTACCCATCACTCACGGGGCATAACTTCCGTATAAGCTGGTTATTTATTTTT
This sequence comes from Melolontha melolontha, assembly GCA_935421215.2. NCBI lineage: Eukaryota > Metazoa > Arthropoda > Insecta > Coleoptera > Scarabaeidae > Melolontha > Melolontha melolontha. The sequence goes on along the minus strand of OW285243.1, from coordinate 116,439,030 downwards.
GTTGTTGGCAGTTATATTAAAAATTGGTGTTTTTTGTTAATGATTTTATTTATTTACCAAAAAAACACTTAAACCTAATTTATTAAGATAATCTCAGAAATGAAACACTTAATGTAAACTTAAAACTTGAATTCCTTACTGTTATATGAGACTGTATGTCTATTGTTGTTAATATGATACTGTTTAATATGAATGTTATGAAGAGATTGTTCTGTTCTGTTGTTTAGTTGATACTGTTTTATTTTGTGTTGTATTACAAGTAGGTAATAATACACTACTATCTCTACAAACTATTACGTAATTAAATGCGCATATTCGCTGTACATTGTATTGTTTGACGTCATAACGGGAAATTTTTCAGTGTTGTACCTATGGGCAACAATACCAAGTCTTACGATAGGGCCTTAAATATTACTAAAAAATAATCAAATATCGTTACTAATTAAGTATTATTTGGTGTTTATAAATCTAAGTATATAGTTTAATAATGGAATACTGTGCATATTTAGAGCTTATCAGATTAAACATATCTATATCATCTATGGAATTTGTTCACGAATAACCCCAGGTAATAAATACACGGTCTAATGTATAAAGTAATAAATAAGTAGCAAATATAAATTCTTAGAATTTAACGAAAGTTTTATATTATGATATACAGTAGTTTAAACTAGAAACTGTACGTTGAATATTTATAAAATTGGAAATGTTATAGTATAATTATTTATTCAAAAGTTACGAGTACATACTAAAGTTACTTATATCTTATAACAAGTGTTCATTTGAAAAGTCAATCTAGGTTACTTTGAAATTTTGATAGAATAAGACGCAAATATATTAGTATGTGTTTGTTGTTCCGTAAACGTAAATCCAAATGACATTTGATAATGTCAATCACAAATATAAGTTAGTGCATAAAATAATCGTGCGTCGATTCTGGTTTAAATAAATTGTTTCTCAGTTTTTAAAATGGCTTTCACTTTAGAACATAAAATTTTTTTAGTCCAGGCTTATTTTCGAAGTGGTAATAAAATTGATGGTTTATGGGTTTATTCAGTTCAAGATTGCATGGTAGAATTTCAAGTTAAGTTTCCACATTTTGTAATAGATTATATACAATTTAAGAATACTTTGCCTAGAACTTTAAAACTTTTTTCTGAAACTGGTAGTCTCTCAAGAAAATCAGGCAGCGGAGCAGTTAAGAAACGTAAACCTCAAGTTGTTAATAGTGTTGAAGAAATAATGGAAAATGAACTACAAACATCTGTTCGACATTTGAGTCAACAAATAAACCTTTCTGTTGGTACAACGCACAAGTTCTTAAAAAGAAGATATGCAACTTTATCCATACGGTGTCACAGCAGTACAAGAGTTGTTAGAAATTGATTACCCACGTAGACTACAGTTTTGTAATTGGTTTGTAAATATGAACAATAAAGGAGAACTTTCGCAAAGAGTCTTCTTTACTGATGAAGCATGGTTTTATAAAATGGGATACCTAAATTCACAAAATACAAGAATTTGGAGTAGTGAAAATCCACATGTAATTAATGAAGAATCGCTACATCCAGAGAAAATTGGTGCTTGGGCAGCGATAAGCCAAAGGCGAATCATTGGACCAATATTTTTTCAGGGAACGTTAACTGCTCAAAGGTACCGTACGGAAATTTTACAACCATTTGTCAATCAGTTGCATGATGATGAACTTCAAAATGCATATTTCCAACAAGACGCAGCACCTTGTCACTGTACTGCAGAATCTTTGGATTATTTAAGAGAATATTTTGATGAGCCTATAATTAGTAGAAATACTGAAATTTCCTGGCCTGCACGTTCATGCAATTTAACACCTTGCGACTTCTTTTTGTGGCCTTATCTAAAAAATAACATATTTCGAACACCTATATTGAATTTGAATGATATGCTACAGAGAATCGAACAGAAATGCATGGAAATTAATAACAATCCAGTAATGTTGCAGAATATCATCAGAAATTTTGAACGGAGGATTTTAAAGTGCATTGATCTTGAAGGACAACATTTTCAACATTTGTTATAGTTTTCAATAAATACCTATTATTTGTTATTTATTTGTATGTATGAAACTGTCAAAATATACGACTTCGTAGGTTAAGTAGTAAATTTTAATTTACGACATACTTCAAAATGTTCTCAGTAAATCACATGCTACTAGATTGACTTTTCAAATGAACACTTGTTATATAAATATATATAATAAATAAATCTTAGTGAAATCTTTCACCTGGCTCTTCGAGAAAGTAGTTGAATTGGCGAATTTAGGAAATGACGTTTATTGCTTATAGAACAGGCTATTAAGCAAAAATTTGCATCATATTTGCCACTATTTCTTTGTCCCGGACTATCAACGTTGCTTATTACTGTCAGCTCGTGGAGAGGGCAAAAACCGCCTATAGAAACACACAACCGATCAATAAAAAATGCGATGTTTCTGCATGAGTCGCACTGACTCGAGCTAAAATGAACCAAATCCACTGGGCCACTGTTTGGGCCACTAAAGAAAACACTAGACGGACACCATTATCAGAGCGATCAAGAAGTAGAGGACTTTATGCGCAATTGGCTGTTGGCACGGTCTCACACAAATGTGTAAAAGTTGAAGGAGACTATGAAGAAAAACAACAGACTTGTTTTGTAATTTTGAGCTAATAAATCATTAAAAATAAAGTCCGGTTTAAATTTGACTGACCTTCGTAATTATGTCACACTATTTTCTTCAAACAAATACGTTTTCACGCTGTCAAAATGTTAACGATAAATACCTATGATTACGGAAGGTAATGAGCCTCTCTGGGATACATTATTTTGTTAAACTCGAATTTGCGTAAATAGGATTTTTGTAAAGTTCGTAACGTTAGAACTTGTTAATTATATATATCTCGTTTTATGGGCGATAAAACGCTAATATACTTTGATGGCCCATAAATTGAAAGGTATAGTTCGCTAAAAGCAATAATCATGTATTTACAGAGAAATATTAGTTGCAGTCATTGAAAAATTGGATTTTTTCTAAATTCATACAGAAAATGGAATATATGAATCTGTGTTTAAATTCTGATAAATATCACTATCTATAAAATCGAATTAATCTTTAATTAATTTCTGAGAGATTATTTGAAATGTAATATCTTGTTTTTTGAATATATTCGGATTGATAACCTAGTTATATGTCTAATCCTCTTTAACCTCCTTTTCCTATATTCCTGGATTATCCAATGTATGATTTCCATTTGACAAATTTTAGTTAAAAGCAAATTAAGTCACCCTGTTGTGCCCCCTTGTTTACTTGAAAGAGATCATTGACAAATACTGAGAAATATCGAAACAATATTGTTATAAGTAAACAAAATATTATATAGTGAAACTTATTAACTTCTTTTACAATTATATACAGGGTGAGTCGTGAAGAATCGACCAAACTGTAGGAGTGTATTCTACAGGTGAAAGTAATGTAAAAAAACTCAAATGTTGCTATCCGATTTTTATTTGTTTTCGAGTTATAGCGTAATTAAAAATAAACAAAATTTCATACATTGAAGTTTTTGTATTTTATTGGTATTATCGTTCTTTATAATATATTTTCAAAAATATCGCCATTCGTTTCAAACATTTTTTACATCGTCTACCAAGGGCGCTGGTTGCGTTCCTGATTGCGTCAGGTTGATGTTTGATATTGTCAGCAGCATTCATATTCCGTTGAATTAGTGCTTCACGAGTGTCCACTTTTACTTGATACACTTCATTTTTTAACCAGCCGCATGAACAATATTCGAGTGGCGTGAGGTCTGGAGACCTAGGAGGCCAACCAATGTGACTACCACGTCCAATCCAACTCCCTGGAAACCTTTCAGCCAAATGTTGCCTGACTGCACGAGCGTAATGTGCAGGCGCTCCATCGTGCTGGTAGAAGATTTGGATTCTGATGTTTATGGGAACATCCTCTAGCAGTCCGTGCAGTTCATTTTCTAAAAAAATGTAAATAGGTGTCTCCCGTGAGGCGATTCTCAAAAATGTAAGGACCAATTAAAAAACCATCGATCATACCACACCACACGTTTACCGAAAATTTATGTTGAAAGTTACTTTCGACTGTTGCGTGTGAATTTTCGTCTGACCATACATGCTGGATATGACAATTATTAATACCGTCACGGGTGAATGTCGCTTCATCCGTAAACAGTATACGCGATACAAAACGAGGATTATCATTTATCCATCGACAAAATTCCATACGTCTACGATTATCATCTCGTTGTAGGTGCTGTACTCTTTGTTCATGGTACGGACGTAAGCCATGCTCGTGAAGTGTTTTTATCACCCTTGTTTGTGGAATGCCCAATTGAATACTAATTCTCCGTGAGCTGGTAGTTGCGTCTTCTTCTACTACATCCAGAATATCTTCTACTTCTTGTAATTGTTGTCGACTGCCTCGTTCAGATATTATGTTTACACTGGGAAGCTTTCCGGTCGGGCACAATGTGTTGAATACACTAATAAATACAGTTTTATTAGGATGTCTGTGATGTGGAAACCGTTGACGATATTCATTAGCAGCGGCTGTAGCATTCCCATCACTCACAAAAATCCATAAACAAACACCATATTAGCATATTCTAAATTAGAACAAGTGTGTGGCATTTTAATTTGTTACACTATAGTCGTACAAACGTCAAGTCAATGTCACAATATCCGAACACAATGTTATAATTTACTCCAAGGTATAGGGAACATTTTTTATAATGGCAGCGCCCTCACTATATCAACGATGAACTAGAGGAAGTGACATTAGACGCATTAGGCATACAAACCACTCTACACTATTTCTCGACTGCTTTCAATGTCACCACCGCTAGTTCGGAAAACCACGAACAGGTAGCGCTTCAGCTAGGAAGACTTCCCTATAATGAATTGCTACCGGGGTTTCACTGTTTTTACGAATACATACATAAACATGGTATACTAAATCTACATTTTTAATTACGCTATAACTCAAAAACAAATAAAAATCGGATAACAACATTTGAGTTTTTTTTACATTACTTTCACCTGTAGAATACACTCCTTGAGTTTTGTCGATTCCTCACGACTCACCCTGTATATATATATATATATATATATGTAATTCTAGAAAATTTTTTGACCGTACTAATATAAATTCACTACTATTTGGGTTATCGGTCTGTTTTAATTAAAACTCAATTGTTCTAAACTCAATATTTCGTCAAGATATTTTTGACTTCATCAGGAGTAGCTATAAAATTGCAAAATACACTTTACTCTTACACTAATATATTCATAAAAGAAAACTTACAGCTAGAGTTAAGCGTTGGCGGTCTTATTAAAGAATTCGCACATAATTGTCACTAGCAACTCACATGGACATACTTCATCAGTTAAGAGATATTGTTGTTTGTTGGTAACATCAATTATGTGTTTTGGCATGATGCCTGATTTTCTACATCTTAATAAGAAAATTCTTCTACTTGATTTGTTCGCCAGTTTGATGTTTAGTGCCTCGAAACAGACTGATGCCCCCGAAAATGTTGATAGAGTACTAACTGCCATAACACGTAGTCCAAAACGTTCTGCGATTAAACATGCCTTAACATTGAATATCAGTGAACCGTCGATGCGTCGAATCTTACATAAGGACTTAATTTTTCACCCTAATAAAATTCAAGTTGTCCAATAATTAAAAGAAGCTGATTTGGTTAATCGCATAAAGGTTAGTCAAGAAATTATGCAGCATTTGGATAGGCACGAAAACTTAATTCACCATATGTTTATATCAGATGTCAGATGAAACCTATTTTCATCTTAACAGCTATTAAATAAACAGAATAGCCGATATTAAAGCGTTGAAAACACGATTCAGTTACATGAAAAACCCTTGCATAGTCCTAAGGTGACAGTATGGTGCGCTCTTTCGTCATCTGGCATTATTGGACCATTCTTTTTTGACCACGATCGAGGAAATGCTACAACCGCTATTGCAGTTCGTTACACAAACATGGTCACAACATTTTTGAGGCAAGAACTGGTTCGATTTCCAGAGATTACGTGGTTCCAGAAAGACGGTGCTACCAGTCATACTTCTCGTATGTCTATTGCTGTTTTAAGGGAACTCTTTCCGAAGCATATCATATCCATACATTGAGACATTGTTTGGCTGGCTAGATCGCCTGTTTTGTCCACACGCGACCTTTTCCTTTGGGTTTGGCTCAAGAGCAAGGTGTACGTTGAGCGACTGTGAACGTTAGAGGAACTAAAACTAAAAATTCAAGAAGAAGTCGTACGTATTACACCGAAAATGTTACCGCGAGAAATGGAAAATTTTCGAAAAAGACGACAAGAATGTGTAGATCGTAATAGTGCCCACCTGTCACGTAATGTTTTTAAAAAATAAAATGGCAAGTCTAATTTAACAGAAAACTCTAAAAACATTAATGCTAAAATAAATACTTCTGTAGATACAGTAGTTTCAAATTTTCCCGTTTCACTGAAGAATCCTATACCGCCTGATTCTGAGCAAACACAACGGCCTGAATGTACGAATATTTCTCCCGCTCCGAATAAAAATCCCCTGAACGCGTTAAGCCAATCACAAAACAGTCTGTTGCTTAACCCCCTCCTCGCGCCAACTTAATTGGCGCTTGCTATATGTATGACATCGATGTTGACGCGCCTACAGCATTCAGGGGAATTGTATTCGAAGCGGGAGAAATATTCATACATTCGGATCGTTGCGTTTACTCAGAATTAGGCGGTATATATATATATATATATATATATATATATATATATATATATATAATATATATATATATACATATATATATATTTAGTGTTTATAAGAATTTTATTTTTCTTATTTATTTTATTGGCCGTGTCTTAATATTAAAAATAATAGACTTTTTATTGGTTTAGCGACCTTTTATTGAATTATGATGTTTTATTCTACGACGTTTCGACTTTTACTATTTTTCAGTCTTTTTCAAGTATCTAGAAACAAGAATTAATACAATGAGAATATGAGAATTGTGTTTGCTTTTGTGAGATTGAATTAACAATTAAATTAACAATTAAAATTAAAATTAGATTAAAGACTGAATTACCAATTAGATTAACAATTAGAGTTAAAATTTAAAATTAGATTAATAATGAGTAAGGACAATTAAAGTGATTACATCTGTGTAAATGAATAGAAAAATTTGAATTAAGCTACAATACAGTAAGGTAAATAGAAACAAGAATTACTACACTGAAAACGTGAGAGTTGTGTTTGCTTTTGTGAGACTGAATTAACAATTACATTGACAATTAGAATTAGAATTAGATTAAAGACTGAATTACCGATTAAATTAACAATTAAAGTTAAAATTTAAAATTAGGTTAATAATGAGTAAGGATAAATTACAGTGGTTAAATCTGTATAAATGAATGAGATGTTAAACTTTTGATGTTAAACTACATTACATGAACAATTAATGACAAAACTCACCGTTTCTTTTGGTTTTCAAAATCACGCATTCTGTGTAACATGTGTGTCGGGTACCCGAGACCTTTTTTTGTTACGAACCGATCGCACTGGTTGGAATATTGTAAGTGTTTGTGGCTTTGTTAAGAGAGGTTAATTTTTGTTCTGTTTTTGGAATTTAGCAAATTGATCAGGACCGTGTTTAGGGGTATGTAGTAAAAGTATTTACAAATGGGACCTGATAAAAAGTTTTTTTGTTTTTTTGTTTTTTTGGTTTGTGTTTGTGTGTGCGGGGGGGGGGTTGATTTTATCTATTGTTTAATCAGTGGGTAATAGAGTTTAGACAGTCCATCAATTTCGTTCCTGTCGTTTATTGTTCTGCTGTTTTTGAAAATGTGGATCATTTCTAAGACCTCCCTAGCTTTTGTATTCTTTTTCTGTGTTATTACTTTGGTGTTATCAAAATCAAAATTATGTTTTAGTGTCAATTGGTGTTTTTTTAAAGCAGTTTGATTTTTTGCGTATTTGTGACCTTTCAATCTTTCTTGTAGTAACTGTTTTGTTTGGCCTATGTATACTTTGTCACAGTCTTTGCAGGGTATGTTGTATATTGTGTGTGATTGTTTTAGTGTAGGTGTTGAGTCTTTTAGTTTGGTGTGTAGGAATTTTAGGTTTTTACCGCTTTGGTGTGCTATTTTATAGTTAAATGGTTTAAATATATTGTCTAGTTTTTCGGATAATCCCGTTATATAGGGTGTGGGGATATATGTTAATTCATTGTTTTTTATGGTTTTGTTGTGGTCGTTTGTTGTGTTATAAATTTTATTAAGTCTTAGTTTTATAATTTTTTGTATAAATTGTGGTGGATAATTGTTTTCTGTTAGTATTGTTTTTACTTTATTTAGTACTGTTGGTCTGAAAATTGGATTAGTGAGATTTAAGGCTCTGTCTACTAACGCTGTTACTACATTTTTTTTGTGGGCTAGGGGTTGGTTTGAAAAAAAGTTTACATATCTGCCGGATGTGGTTGGTTTGGTGTACCATTTTGTTTGTATTTTGTTTTTTGTTTTTATCAGTGTTAGGTCTAAGTAGTTTATGGAGTTGTTTTTTTCTATTTCAATGGTAAAGTTTAAATTTGGATGGAAATTGTTGAAACTATTTTGTACATTGTTTATTTCATTTTCTGGTAGCATCATTATGCAATCGTCGACATATCTTTTGAAAAAGGTTGGTTTTATTTTCAGGGATTTTATAACACTTTCTTCGATGTGCTCTAATACTAATTGGGCTACTACGCTGGATATAGGTGCTCCCATTGCTAGTCCTTCAATTTGTTTGAAAAATTTGTTGTTGTTGTTATATATATATATATAATATATATATATATATATATATATATATATATATATATATATATATATATATGTTCTCAATTGTTCTCTTAAGTATAATTGGTTTAATATTCTTCTTGGAATTCGGATTTAATTAAATATTTAAAAAAATGACGCAGGTATTATTTAACGTTTCGATATTTTGTCTTCTTCAGATAAAAAATTATTAATTACATATCTAGTAGGTGGGTAGATCATACATTGTAAAGGGAACAATCTTCAATTTTTCATGTTGTTTATTTTTCTGTGTTGCTTTTCTATATTTCTGAATTTAACCTGTGTATTGTCATCGAGTTTCTTGATGGACGGCAAATTTTCATCCTTGGCTAAAACAATTTTTCAATTTTTTTTTAAGTCTAAATATTTAATTAAAACCGAATTCTAAGAATAACATTAACTAGTTATTATATAATGTTTCACCAAAAAATGTCTGCAATATCCATTAACAAGATAATAAAAATATATATATATATACTTGGATCAAGGCATGTTCACTAGGAAGTGCCTCGCATTTCCGTGATAACCTGGAGAACGGAAATTGTTCCATGATCAATATCTTTTTAAAATATAAACGTCCATATTAAACGTTAATATGTTTACCATCCTATAAATGTATATAAAAAGAAATAAGTATTGGCATTTAAAATTACATTGTTTCGGATGCAATATAGCTTCATATCTCTTTATTAATTTCTTTTATTTATAATATTTACTATAGCAGCGGATGCCTGCTAATAAATCGGTTCGCTTTTTCTGTTTAATGCCTTTAACATATGCCCATAAATTTATTCGATTCAAAATGTAAATTCCAAAGCTCAGGGTTAAAAATACATTAATATTTATAAGCGAAATTGGATTTTTACCACGACCTCCAATATAACAGTTGTCGTGATTTTAACACTAATTTATTGGCAGCAGTTTTATTCTAAAAATATTATTTTTACCATGCCGCATTTAGTTTAGTTAATTATAAAGGTATATTTCGAATTTACATTTATGTTTGAAGCCTTATTCAATTGCGTTTATTGATAACGAGCGATCAAGATAATTTGTAATCGAGTCATTCAAGAATTTGAGTCCGTATGCCTTTTCCGATTGTAACCGTTGTGTCCGTACAAGAAATTTTGTTTTTTACACAAAATTTAAATCTTTGTTCAATAGATTTATCCATTTTAAAAAATGACCCCAACAAATTTTTCACAATTACAAAAGATGCTGTAATTTCTAAACTAACGAAGCAAATGTCATGAGATTTCTGTCAACTGTTCACCACAGTCATACAAACCTAATAATAAATATACACATCCATATTCATAGCGCGAGTATTAAAAAAAAATATAGTCGCATTACTTTTCGTCCACAGTAGTATACCCGATTTCAAGTTCAAATCTACTTTATCTTTGGTATTACCAAGAAGAGCTTTGATTGTATTTTCGGACCGAAAAGTAACTTGGAGATCTCGTTCTTGAATAACTATTTTTTTTTTTTTGTAATGTGGTGGTATGGTAAACACATACACATTTCTCATGATTATGTTGAGGTGACAAACATGCGGAATTGCGAATTCTCTTTTCTAAATTAGTCTTTTTATTTTTAATTAATTTATTAATTATTTCTATGTCAAAAATAAAATCAGTCGAAATTAATATTAAATATTCAAGTGTTCCAAATGTTAGGTTTAATAAAAATTATTGTATCTAAACCTGCATTTTATTAACCAACAAAAAGAAATGAAAAACTCCAGTGACAAAACTTAACAGTTACTGTTGGTATTTTTACAATATGATTCTGAAACTTCAGAGTAATCCCGTAGATAAAAGAAAGTTTTCGTTAAGATATTAATCGTGGTATTGGATGATCGTTCTATTAGAGAATCTTAATCCATTTAATATAGAGAATTAGCGGTTCCCAAGAAATTAAGTTCTTCGTAGTTCTTGTGTTTATAAAAGTTATTGTTGGTAGGAGCTACTCTGTAATTTACTCTGTAAGATATTGCATTAGTTGGAAATGAAATAAATGAGTTGAATTTTAGTTAATCCGATTACTAAAACTAAATTAATTAATTCTATGGAATTGTTTTTTAAAATATAAATGACAGAATATTCTGTCATTTATATATTTTTTATATCCTTGACAAACGTATCATTGCCGAAACATGTAGGGTTGTTTTAAATATATATACTTTGAAGTAATAAACCAGACCTTTAATCGCCGACTTATTAAGTTTACTATATCATACCAAGGTCACGAAAATATTATATATATATTTATATATATATACAGGGTGTTTCCTGAGATAACCACAAACTTACACATTGTGTTCTAGAGGTGATTGTGAACAAAAAAGTACATATACACTTTAGCTTAATTTTTTTTGTTCTTTAGATTTCAACAAAAGAAGAAAACTGTTTCAGTAATGTATTTAATCATGAAATTACATAACAAACCGATAAACTAATATTATAGCAATTCCTCGAAATGTTCGCCTCTTCTTTCTAAACATGTTACCAGTCATTACTTACGCTGAAACTCGTCTTACAACAAAAAAAATTGTTGTGTAAGTTTGTCGGTTACCTCAGGGAACAGCCTGTATACAGGCTGATTCATTTTCAGCCCTCACCATGGGGATCTCGCTTATTATTGGAGATAGAGTATAGGTTTAAATTTGGCAAAGTTGTTAAATTTTGTGTTTGTTACAAATCCGTAAAGAAAATAGACCTGTGACAAATGACCTTCGTTTAAAAAAAAAAAAACGCGAAAACCCCATTTTCTTCTTTTACCTGTAGCACCGACATTTGGCCTTGTAGAGAAAATATAAAAACACGTCCCTGTGGCCATTTCTAAACCTCTATCCAGTGGTGTACTCTAAATTTTTATACGACGTTTCGTTTCTTTCTGGCCATCATCAACAATCTAATTTCTTATAGGCGCCATATTGGATTTAGACATGTTCAGAAAGAGTTTTTTTTTCTGATTCCAACCATGTACCACATGCTGACTAAAGTTTTTGACATTAGATTTTATTTGAAAGAATAAATTATAAGATTAAATAAGGTAGCCATGGAATTTCAATCTGTCAAACATTTCATTTATTGTTCATTAATAATACAAAAATGTCACACACTAACGAAGAGAAACGAGATATGATAAGTATTTCTTATTCTTCGAACCGAAATTCAACAGTAGCGAGTACAAGATATCTACAATTATATCTAGAACGACAACAGCCTCATCGTACCATTTTTCTAGATCTCGACAGAAATTTGGTCGAGAATGGATTGTTAACTAAGCCGCGTAATGGTCAAGACAACAGGAATTTAAATGAAAATCGACAAGATATTTTACAAATGGTAAATTAAAAGCGTGTTTTCAAATTTCATGTTAATCTTGTATTTTTATAAATAAATAATAATCCATCAATTTCTACACGCGAAGTAGCGTCAGAATTAAATTTGTGCCAGTCCAGAGTTTGGAGAACTTTACATAAAAGTAGGTTTAAACCATACAGGATCAATGTTAGTCACTCTTTACTGCCTGGAGATAATTTAAGAAGGCTAGAATATTGTAATTGGTTAATGGGAAGGATAGAAAATGACGAAAATTTTTTAAAGTATTATGGCAAATCGTCTCGTAGGACCAGTTATGTACGAAGAACATTTAAATGGAGAAAGATATTTAAACATTTTACGTACATACGTATCTGACTATCTTGACGACAATATCCCATTAAATCAATTACAATATTTATGGTGGCAACAAGATGGCGCACCAGCACACAATGCAGCTGTTGTTAGAAATTTCTTAAATCAAGAGTTTGCAAACCGTTGGATTGGAAATAGGGGAGTTGTTGAATGGCCTGCGAGATCACCTGATTTAAGTCCGCTAGATTTTTTTTAATGGGGATATGTTAAAAATAATATTTATAAAGTAGTTGCGCCACAAAACATTGAAGAATTACGAGACAGACTTCAGAATGCCTTCGATGCAGTTCCTAGAAGAACTATACAAAGGGCAGTACAAAATGCCAGAAGGCGTGCCCAATTGTGCATTACCGAAGATGGCCGGATAATTGAACATTTACTGTAATTGTTTATTGTTTACTTTTCTATGTATTTTTATTAATGTTTTTGTTATCTTGTACTCGCTACTGTTGAATTTCGTTTCGAAGAATAAAAAATACTTATCATATCTCGTTTCTCTTCGTTAGTATATGACATTTTTGTATTATTAATGAACAATAAATGAAATGTTTGACAGATTGAAATTCCAAAGGCTACCTTATTTAATCTTATAATTTATTCTTTCAAATAAAACCTTATGTCAAAAACTATAGTCAGCATGTGGTACATGGTTGAAATCAGAAAAAAAACCTCTTTCTGAAAATGCCTAAATCCAATATGGCGCCTATAAGAAATTAAGTAGTTGATGAAGGCCAGAAAGAAACGACACGTCGTATAAAAATTTAGAGTACATCACTGGATAGAGGTTTAGAAATGGCCACAAGGATGTGTTTTTATTTTTTCTCTACAAGGCCAAATGTCGGTGCTACAGGTAAAAGAAGAAAATGGGGTTTTCACGTTTTTTTTTTTTTAAATAACGAAGGTCATTTGTCACAGGTCTATTTTCTTTACGGATTTATAACAAACACAAAATTTAACAACTTTGCCAAATTTAAACCTATACTCTATCTCCAATAATAAGAGAGATCCCCATGGTGAGGGCCGAAAATGAATCAGCCTGTATATGTAATTAACAGTTAAAACAATGAAAAAAAGAAACTAACTCACCGTACTTTATTTATCTTACGAAATATAAGCTAATAAATAAAACGAATTATAAAAACTCTTTCCGCTCCTATCTACGCCCATGACGAAAGGAATTTTACTGTCAAATTGGGGTAATTGCGTCACAATTCAACGACAAAAAACAGATGTGCGGTTAACCGAATGAAGAGTGCTATTCAATGACAACGTATTGTACTTAGCGATGTTATAATCTATTTATATGGTTCATCGTAATATCGACTTGATGCATCTGGTCTCTAATAATAATTATTTAAAAGAAAACTTTAAAATTAGAAGCAAAATGAGGTTTATTTTTTGCAGAAGCCTGGGTTCGGTCCTGTTGTCCTTGTTCAGCCACAACTTTATTTAACTGTGTACAATCAGTATTCAAGTTTCTTCGTCTTCAGTCTAGAAAGTTTTCTATTTTAAATCACGTCACGCTTACGAAAGTTTCGCAACTTCGACGTTTCATTATAACAGGAAATATTCTAAAAATACAAACTTGTCTCCTTTTAATTATTCACCTGTTTGTAAAGAGTATTTTTTGGTTGCTTTTCTTGGATGAACGTTAATTATTAAAAAACATTTTTAAAAGCGCTTAATATTTAAAATCTCAAGAAATATCTGAATTTTTATATAGTTTATACTTTTCAGGCGTGGACTTACTGATATTTATAGTTTGGTAGAAGAATATACATCATTTAAGGAAAATAATACTGAAATAACATATGCCACTGATTGCCTGCATGATGATCTTTATTACATGTTGCATAATATTAATGCGACGGAAATGGAAAAGTTGAACGAGATTTTAAATCGTTTAAAGGAAGACAGCATGTTTGTCATGACCATTTATCCACAGGTAAGTGGGATTTTTTTAATTGTGTAAATCTGAACGAAGAATTTCTTAATCGCTAACTAGAAACAATGTCACGATTATGACGAAATTAATAAAAAATGACTATGTGAAGATAGTAGATACGCTATCAGCGTTCTAACACAAAATTCCGTAAGATTTAACACAAACCGTCCAGATTGTATTTTTTACCACCTCCACTATCTCGCATAACGTCATCAAGTGACCATGCTTACAACCTGCAGGAATTTAAACCTCAACAAACCGTAAGCAATGGCTTTAACAGCATCTGATACAGCTTTAACAGTTGCGAAACGGGGACCCGTTACGCAGCTGTTCAGAAGCTGTATCAGATGCTGTTAAAGCTATATCAGATGCTGTTAAACCCATTACTTAGATTTTACTGCAATAATGGGTACTGCGTGCATTTGAGATTTAAATTCGAACGGGATTTTCTTGCGAGCGTCACTGGTCTGGTATTGTGGAAGCGGACGATCATTAGAGTCGGCAAAGAGAGGCAAGTTTCAGTGCAGTGTAGAGAACAACGTAGAGGCACCTAGGGGCCGTATCAAGGCGAGCGCATCATTTATGTTCGTGACTTTCATGAGTGAGCATAGGCGATGCGGACGCATGAATGTTTACACATAAAATAATGATAAAAAATATATTAATATTATATAACGTGCTGAAACACTTACTGTTTTAAAAAGCTTCCATTTGAATCATTAAATATGTTTCGATATTTGTTTCAGTCAAATGAGTACGGCGTGCGGAATAAATATTTTTCAATGATGAAAACGACCGTTCCACATCGAGTGATGTTATATTTGCAAATTTAAAGTAATCCTTGTGACAACTTAATGGATCTTTCGACCAACCTTCACAAATTTGTTTTAGTATGGGAAAATCTGTTCTTGTCAATAATACTTTCAAATTTTCGTATTACACACTCATTTTTTTCGCCTTCCCAGCACATAAGTGTGAGTGAACATCACCCACAATTTGAACAGAATCCACAAACGACATTGAATCATTTTGTAATTTTTCAATTCCCTCCGTTAGTCCATAGTAGTTCTTGCGAATAGTTTCTAAATCGCTTTTTACCTGACTCTTCTTCTTCTTCTTTCTCAACCTGTATCCGTCCACTCCTGGACGTAGGTCTCTCAAAATCTTTTCCACTCGTCTCTATCTTGTGCAGTGTGGACCCATCGCTTTCCCGCTACGCTTCTGATATCATCCACCCATCTCTTGGCAGGGCGTCCCACATTTCTTTTTGTTTGTCTTGGTCTCTATTCCGTGATTTTGTGTGGCCATCTATCCTCGGTTTGTCTAGCTATGTGTCCGGCCCACGCCCATTTCATTTTTGCTATTTCCAATATAACGTCTCTTATCTTCGTTCTTTTTCTGATATCTTCGCACCTGATCCTATCTCTTAGTGAAATACCAAGCATGCTCCTTTCCATGGCTCTTTGTGATGTTCTGAGTTTATTGGCGGAAGCCTTGGCCAGGCTTATAGTTTCAAGTCCGTAGGTTTGGACTGGCAGAACACATGTGTTGTATACTATAGTTTTTAGGTTTATTGGAATTTCCTTATTTCTAAGTACGTGTCCCAACTTGCCGAAAGCTATCCAGGCGAGCCTGATTCGTCTAGTGATTTCTGCATGCTGGTTTTCTTTTCCAAGCTTAATAACGTGATCCAGATATATATATTCCTCTACGCATTCAATGTGGTTATTGTTTATGTATATGTTGGCATCGTCAGGGCATAGTATTTTCGTCTTGCTGTAATTCATTTTTAGACCTATGTCTGCAGATGTTCGTCCCAATTGTTGTAGCATTTCATTTAGTTCTTCAATGCTGTCTGCTATCAAGACTATATCATCAGCAAACCTAAGGTGGTTTAGTCTAGAACCATTAATGTTGATACCTTTGTTGTGCCAATCTAGCCGTTTAAAAACATCTTCCAGGGCCAACGTGAATAGTTTCGGTGAAATGACATCTCCCTGGCGTACTCCTCTTTGTAGTGGTATTTTGTCTGTTTTCGTGGTCTCATCAATTTTAATATGTATTGATGCTTCCTCATAGATGTTTTGGATTATTTGTATATATCTAGAGTCTATTCGTGCGCTTTCTAGTGAGTTTAATATTGCCGTAATATCGATGGTGTCAAACGCTTTCTGAAAGTCAATGAAGGCCAGGTGCATTGGTACATTGTATTCCGTACATTTCTCTACCAGAGTACGTATTGTATGGATATGGTCTGTCGTACTGTAACCCCTCCTAAAGCCGGCCTGTTCCACTGGTTGATAAAAGTCCAGTTTCCTTGATAGACGACTTGTTAAGATTTTAGTGAATAGCTTATATAGGTGCGATAGAAGAGATATTGGGCGATAGTTTTCGATATTTGTATTGTCGCCTTTCTTAAACATCAGTATAATTTCAGAAGTACACCACTCCTTTGGGATTTTTCCATTATGTAGGCACTTGTTGAGCAGTATTGTTATTGCTGCTTTTATAGTTTGTCCCCCTAATTTCAGCATTTCTGTTGTTATTTGATCCTCGCCTGGACATTTATTTATTTTCATTTGTCTTAAAGTTGTATCTACTTCATCTGTTGTAATTTCCGGCATTTCTTCGGATCCTGTATTCAAGACGAGCGTACGTGTTTGTGGGCGTAGTGAGTCAGATGAGTAAAGCCTCGTGTAGAATTTCTCTAGGGCGCTTATGATATCTTTTTTGTTTTGTACTAGCACATTATTTTCGTTTTTTATTTTTGTCATTTTTGTTTCCCCCCTCGTGAGCTTTGAACGTAGTGTTTTCATTTTACAACCATCCCTAATGGTTTCTTCTATGAGTTTTGTATTTTGGTTTCTTCTATCCTTTCGAATTTCTTTCTTAACCCGTTTGTTGAGTTCCTTGAAACTGTCTGATATTCTATCCACCCTATTTCTTCTTTACCTGACTATCTTGTAACATTTTCTGGCTTTTCTTGATAGCTTTGGCGTGTCTCGGGTCGAATTGTAAAACTACCTTATTTACGTCATCAAAATGTTCGCAGCAGTAAAACGCAGCCTCTAACCATGTGCCCCAACGCGTATTAACCACCTGTGGTGGTTCAGGCACTTTGGGATACAGTTCGTGAAATTTTTTTGTACGTTTTGGGGACTTTAGAAACACTGTCTTCGTATAAGCTATTAAAGTATTTATTCGTGGATAACATTTAGGTATCAATTGCGTACAAAGAATGGATTTTACATGTTACATGTAACAGATTGCCACTCTCTTCTTTAAGATATCGGCCTAAGGAAAGCATGTTAGCGGCACCGTCACTCATAAACATTAAAAGTTGGTTTGTTGAAATTTGAAGTTTGTTCAATTTCGCTCAACTTTTGAAATTTCGTCGCCAGTACATTTTGCAACTCTTTTGGAAGCAAGTAAGAGAGAGGATCATCAAATTCTTCTATTGTAGGTACCATCACATTCACCACAGAATTTTTTTGCCGATCGGCTGTTTCGTCCACACATAATCACAATTTTTTATCTTTAAATTCTGCTTTAATTCTTCTTTTAACATAGTCACCAGCAGATGACACTATTCTTATCGATGTCCGACTTGGTAATGTATAATCCAAATACTAGCTCCAGAAGGAGACAATGCTTTTTAGTCTAGCTAAGTGAACGGTAGATTACATATAATAAAACAATCACCTATATCAAATGTTAATGGTTCGCTGTATCGTTTGCCACGGATTGCAAAACAGTGTTTTATACTTTTTAGGTGGCGTTCACAATTCCACCTGCTGGTACAGGTCAAATAGTCGTCGCACCTTACACATTTAATTCTATCGCTTTCGTATTGTAAATCCGACATACTCGCTATTACATTTTCAAAAATGGGACATGTAATAAGTATGTGTGTACTGACATGCACTCATAAAGACCAGTGGAATAATACTGTACAAGTGTGCTTTGATACGGACGCTTGAGTGTCCGTGTCGCGCGCTTCTCCCTTCTACGTTGCTCTCGGCACTGCACTGGAAATTGCTCCTCTTTGCCGAGTCTAATGATCATTTAACACTGGGATTCGCGAGAAAATTACGGGCAGGTAAACCAGAGAATTAAATTACCTGGATCGGCTGGCGTGTTTGTAACGACGCTGATGACAGTCTTTTCCCTGGACGGTCGGTATGGGCGGAATTCTGACAATATATACTAAATAAATTTTAATTCCAATACTAAAATAAAGGCATTGACTGTATAGGGGGGGGGGGGGGTGGGGGTGGAGTAGGGGGGTAGGTAAGACTTAATCTAGCGCGATTATCGATCAGAAATCTCCTAGGAGAAGAAGGAAAGACGTCGAATTCCAGTCTGCGCAATTGCCGATCAAGAGTGGTCGATTTACGACGGGAAACTCGGCCTTTTATATTGTCTGAAAGCCGGTAAAAACGGAAAAATTTCTGTGGAAAATGTACGCTCATGGGAATCATGCTTTTAAGAACGGTGGGGCCATGTTGCGATCACAAGTATCACATGTAATTGATACATATTAAATAAAATACTAAACATTTACACAATACATGTACAATGCCGGCCAAAAGTTCGCAATTGTGTCTACGGGGAATGGAATTTAACCTAACTGGCCACGCACTTATGCTGGAACAATTCGAGCTTAAAGACGATGGATATCACAGTGTTAGATTTGCTCAATAGTAACAAACTATGGCTACCATTTCGCGGTTAACTTTCTCATATAAATGTTGATGCAAAATATTGTGTACCCGTTCAGTTGAGATGCTTACAACATTAGCTATCTCAAACACATTTATTTGGCGGTCGTTATTTATAATGGTATGGATATCATTAATCATTTCTGGAAAGGTTACTGTAAATGAAGATCCTCGATTTTCAGTTTCCTATGACCACTTTTGATACCAATGAACCACTTACAAATCATTCTATAGAAAGGAGCAGATTCATTGTAATATTTATGAAGTAACTTTTCTTCAGTTTCCTTAATAATTTTTTCACGTAAAAATAATGTTAAATTAAAAAAAAAATAATAAATTCAAAACTTATCTATCTGTGACATAACAAGTGTTCATTTGAAAAGTCAATCTAGGTTACGTTGAAATTTTGATTGAATAAGACGCAAATATATTAGAATGTGTTTGTTGTTCCGTAAACGTAGATTCACATGACATTGGATAATGTCAATCACAAATATCAGTTAGTGCATAAAATAATCGTACGTCGATTCTGGTTTAAATAAATTGCTTCTCAGTTTTAAAATTGCTTTCACTTTAGAACATAAATTTTTTTTAGTCCAGGCTTATTTTCGAAGTGGCAATAAAATTGATGGTTTATGAGTTTATTCAGTTCAAGATTGCATGGTAGAATTTCAAGTTGAGTTTCCACATTTTGTAATAGATTATATACAATTTAAAAATACTTTGGATAGAACTTTAAAACTTTTTTCTGAAACTGGTAGTCTCTTAAGAAAATCAGGCAGCGGAGCAGTTAAAAAACGTACACCTCAAGTTGTCAATCGTGTTGAAGAAATAATGGAAAATAAACCACAAACATTTGTTCGACATTTGGGTCAATAAATAAACCTTTCTGTTGGTACAACTCACAAGTTATTAAAAAAAGATATGCAACTTTATCCATACCGTGTCACAGCAGTACAAGAATTGTTAGAAATTGATTACCCACGTAGACTACAGTTTTGTAATTGGTTTGTAAATATGAACAATAATGGAGAACTTTCGCAAAGAGTCATCTTTACTGATGAAGCATGGTTTTATAAAACGGGATACCTAAATTCACAAAATACAAGAATTTGGAGTAGTGAAAATCAACATGTAATTAATGAAGAATCGCTACATCTAGAGAAAATTGGTGTTTGGGCAGCGATAAGCCAAAGGCGAATCATTGGGCCAATATTTTTTCAGGGAACGTTAACTGCTCAAAGGTACCGTACGGAAATTTTACAACAATTTGTCAATCAGTTGCATGATGATGAACTTCAAAATGCATATTTCCAACAAGACGGAGCACCTTGTCACTGTACCGCAGAATCTTTGGATTATTTAAGAGAATTTTTTGATGAGCGTATAATTAATCGAAATACTGAAATTGCCTGGCCTGCACGTTCATGCGATTTAACACCTTGCGACTTCTTTTTGTGGCCTTATCTAAAAAATATCACATTTCGAACACCTATATTGAATTTGAATGATATGCTATAGAGAATCGAACAGAAATGCATGGAAATTAATAACAATCCAGTAATGTTGCAGAATATCATCAGAAATTTTGAACGGAGGATTTTAGAGTGCATTGATCTTGAAGGACAACATTTTCAACATTTGTTATAGTTTTCAATAAACACCTATTATTTGTTATATGTTATGTATGAAACTGTCAAAATATACGACTTCGTAGGTTAAGTAATAAATTTTAATTTACGACATACTTCAAAATGTTCTCAGTAAATCACATGCTACTAGATTGTCTTTTCAAATGAACACTTGTTATTTGGTCGAAATTATGATTAGTATGCTTTTAAAACATGCTTGAATTAATAAATATACTTATCACGGAGAGTGTGTTACCCACTTTTGAGAAATCATTCTCCAGATAAATTACCCTTGTATAAATCCGATATTTCGAAAAAAGTTAAAATATTAACTGTTTTACATAATTGATTTATTGTTCGACTGATGTGTTTCTGAATCTTTAAATTCTGCATGTAAAAATTCCAGGTTTTAATTGAAAATGATACTAATCTCTACGAATCTGCTCAAAATTCAAATCTATTGTACTTGAATTACACCGGATTTATATACAACAGTAGTCACTTAAATCGACAAGTGGCGTATTTAGATTACAACGGGGACTCTGACAGTGTAAACGCATGGTTCGAAGAAATGCTCGAATTATTTGCTCCGCTGAATGCTGTTGGATTTTCCCTGAAAGATAACTGGCCGGCCGATGAAACTTTCGAGATGGAAAGAGTGTACGACATTCCTTATTTAAATAAGGTAAGTGCTAAAAAGCTCTTGCAATTTTTTTATTCGTGTGTCAAAGGTAAAGTTTACTTGAAAAAAAATGAATTTCTAAAAGTTTTGCTAAGCTTTGTCATAGATTTTTCAACAATCAAAATTAATATAACAAACATTATAATAAAATCGAATGTATAATGCATCTTGTTAGTATTATATGTTGAGCACTTGTGAAATATTGAAATAACGAAATAAAACAAAACACTTTTTTCACAAAAATAGTTTTAATAAACTAAATGTACATTTCGTGTGCTCTGCACACATCATCAGTAGTACTGTTTAACCCTGGAATGCTATTTGGGGTACACATGTACCCCAGCCTTCTTCAAAAATCCCGCTAATCGAAAATAGATGAAGCTGCGCTCGCGGGCTTTTGAGTAGTTTCAGCACACGATGCGACAGTTCATGTGCGATATTGGTGAAAGACAGCGCCTTTGCATCTTTGAGATATTTGATAGTTGGGGTACATGTGTACCCCAGTGTAGCAGAATAAGACTGTATTAAATTTATTTTCGCTTGTAAGTATATATTTGTTTTACTAAATTATTTGATTATTAATGTTTTTACTGCATAGTTTATGCTATTTTTTAATTTAATTGTTGTTTTTTAGATTACGCAAGTAATGGCTTCTCGAAATAAGATTTTCGATCTAACAAATCCTGATGATCTAGCTGAAATACACCGTATTCTTTATGATTCTGATTCCGAGGGTTCTCAGGACGAGATCGATGAGGACGATGTTATTATACCAGATTTTAGAGAGGACCTCGAAGAGGACAAAGAGTCTGAAACTGAAGACGACCCAATAGTTTCCTCTATTCCAGTCCAACCTCAGGATCCTTTACCACCCGTCTATGATTCTGAGGACGATGTACCCTTGGCACAGATACAGCTTGCAGACCAAGATAAGGTTAAAGTTTTCACGGTTTCCACCAAACTAAGGGGCAAAAATGGATTCAAATGGTCAGGTGTGAAAGGAGCAGTTCATCGTAGACCAAAAAGAAATCTTGTTATGCATTTACCCGGAAATAAAAATGAATCAAGACAAATACAATCAGGAATAGAAGCATGGCAATTATGTTTCACCAGAGAAAATCTGGATTCGATAACAGAACATACCAACAAAGAAATAAAAATTCAAAGATTGAAATATGGCAAAGAAATGGGCAATAGTGATACAGAAGATACACCAATAGCTAATAAACCTTCTTACACCAGAGACACAGATAATGTTGAAATGATGGCTCTCTTTGGTTTATTCTATTATGCCGACGTAATGAAGATGAATGGAGTATTTACAAAAGAACTCTTTGATAAAGACAAAGGTATACCCATATTTAGAGCAACAATGCCCGAAGCACGTTTTAGATTTTTAGTAAACTGCCTCCGGTTTGACGATAAAAACACCAGAGCTGAAAGAAGAGAAATCGACAACCTTGCAGCATTTCGAGAAGTTTTTGAGAGATCTATAAACAAAATGAAAAACTTATATGTACCTTCGGAGTACACCACAATTGATGAACAATTGGTTGGATTTCGTGGCCGATGTCCTTTCAAAATATATATTCTTTCAAAACCCGATAAATATGGGATTCAAATTGTGATGTGCTGTGATGCTAAAACGGCTTATGTACTCGACGCTGAAGTTTATATAGGCAAAAACTCCACACCATCTAATATTCCTGTTGCTCAATATTATTGCGATAAACTTACCACTTTTTTTCAAGGAACCAATAGAAATCTGACAATGGACAACTGGTTCACATCTGTGCCGACGGCAAAAAACCTTTTAGAAAAAAAAATTACAGTTGTAGGTACACTGAAGAAAAATAAAACAGAAATTCCTCCATCATTCTTGGACCTCAAGGAGAGGTAGATAAACTCCGCCATGTTTTGTTATAGTGACCAACTTACATTATTATCATATTGTCCACCAAAAACTAAGAAAAAAACTGTTATCATGCTTTCAACAATGCATGAACAAGGTGATGAGTCAAATACCACCAAATTACCAGAAATTATAGAATTTTATAATTCCACCAAGGGAGGAGTGGACACTTTGGACCAACTGTGCCACACTTATTCTACTAGTAGAAAAACACGCCGTTGGCCATTATGCCTGTTTTATAATTTGCTAAATATTGTGGGATATAACTCGTTGGTACTTTTAAGAGGTTCGAATGCACCAAATAAAGAAATTGTCAAAAACAGAAGAGATTACCTGAAAAAAATTGCACTTGATTTAGTGAAACCTCAAATGCAAAGTCGCTTGCAAACTTCAACTATGAGGCGTGAACTCCGTCAAACTATATGCAATGTACTAAAAATAACCCCTCCAGTAGAAGTACTAACAAGGCCACCTGCTACCACCCGTAGATGTTCATTTTGCCACAGAAACAGAAGACCGAAAATCGAGGGTCAACTGCGATATATGCAGAAAATTTATTTGTTTACAACATCAAAAGAAAATTTGTCCAACTTGTGTGGAGTGATAATAAAATACTATTTTGCTGAATAAACCCAAATGTAGAAAGTTATTTTAACTGTTTTTGCGTTATATTTAAATAAACACATTTATTGACAAAAATTAGCTATCTTTTATTTGGGGTACACCTGGACTCCACTGTAGCAGATTAAGTCCTGAAAATAAGTGTAGCGTTCCAGGGTTAAACATAATATCTACGAGACAATATATAATATGAAAATACATCATATACAGAAAAATTAGAAGTAGGGTGAAAACAAATTAATGAAAAATTACAATGAATCTTAAAACTAATACAATTTCTGAGAATGAGTTGACTAACAACTGAAAACAAATAAAACACTGCTCTTTTGTAGTATATTTGATGCAATTAAATTTACTGTTTGTTTCAATAAAATCGGACAATAAATAAGTGAATTGTTGGCGCTTTTTACGGGACCGTTTGTATATACATATACTTAGTATATATTTATATAGTTACTATACCTTCTATATTTTTTAATATTCGGTTTTAATATTCAATTACCTAAGCTAGAGCTTATTTATTTAAAAATCCACTTTAAAGAATTTAATACCACGCTTTTCTAATTGTATTAGGTATTTAAAAATATTTAATTTAAATTAAAAATATTTTGTCAATCAATTGGCATTGATAAATAATCTAAGTATTTGTGAACGATTTAAATTAAAATTCCAGGAATCGTTACATATTAAGAAATTGTACAAATGTATGTATATACACATTGAAATATATTTTTCATACAAAAGCTTTTTATAACGTGAATAAAAGAGAAAAACAATATTCTATGTGAGAAAAATAATGTTAAATACCAAAAAAAAATTATTACTTCAAAATGCATTTTAAGAGAGAAAATATCACAAGAAGAATTCCGAGCAAAAAAACACTTAAAGAAACTGTCTCCTGACCTACTTTATAAAATCCATTAGCAAACACATTTCTTGGAATTTTTGCGAATGCATCTAATGCTAGGTCATTGACTCGATATAAGTACACGCGTACGCGATAGCTTATTGGCGGTCGCCGTCCACGTTCTGTTGCTATGCCACTCCCACTCCGACAATTTGACATGATAAGAGATGCATAGTCCACGTTGCTTGATCGTATGGATCGCATGGCAACCGTTAATTCGCATTCAATGACCAATTTAATAGAAGTAATTTAAATATTAAATTATTTTGGCAGTTATTACTTATTTGCAATTTTATAATTTCAATGTTTTAAACTACCCATTTTAGTATTTAGGATTCGAATGTATGAATATGTATTTTAGACGTGTAGTCAAATGCATTATAAACTACATTTATAATAAGCTATTTCGGTTTTCTCTCATATCTACCTATGTTAGCATGCAACACTTGACGTTTAGTTAATTTAGTTAGTTAATGGTATCGATTTCCTCAGTAATTCTCTAAGATTTTAAAGAATCTCTCCAAAAAGTTCTTGAAACTCGTGTATTTTAAAATAAAAGATAAGAATCAAGGAATTTCTTATTACTTTTGTATAAACAATAATTTTTTTTGAATGTTTAAAATAATGATTCGTAAATTTAAGACAGAAACAGTAATCCAAAAACAAACAAACTATAAGGTTACATGGGTATGAGTTGCAATATTTACCGGTATTATTGTGTTATAAATTATAACACAATACTATTTATAACTTATAATAGTTCTCGAGATTTAAATTGGTTAAGTTTTTATTTTGTTTGAAGTGTTTACTAACTTCTATTTACCCTATTGAGAAAGAATTTACTACATTTACAAATACATATATTAAAAAGGATGAGATTTAAGTACGATTTTTACGTTGTGTACATTATGTTTGAATTGACTCAGATTCTACTTGACGAAGATGCATAATTTAAAACAGTAATAAAACTAACATAAAACTAACACTTATTAATATTTTGAAGACGCAAAACAACTTTAGAGGAAAGTTTAGAATAAATAACATTGCTTCTATATAAAATATAATTTTTTGCAATACTTGTATGACATGTGTCCAGAATATATTTACATAAAGTAATAAATTTACATTTAACATTTACTATATCTTTCATTTACTATATCAAAAAGGAGAAAGGTAGTGGTCGAAATACTACAAGAAATAATTAAAGAAGGGGAGAAATTAGGTCTGAAAATCAATGAAACAAAAAAGTTGATGAGAGTTGGAAAAAACGACAAAGAAAACAAAAGTATTAAAATACAAAACTTTACGATGGAAATATAGATCCTGAAATAAAAGAAAAAATTATGGCAACAAATAGAGCCTTTCATGCCAATAGGAAATTGTTAAAGAACATAAATCTTTCTAAAGCGAATAAAATAAAATTATATAACACGATAATAAGACAATTACTAATGTATTCAGCAGAAACGATAACAATGACCAAGAAAGATGAAGAATATCTAAGAATACTCGAACGGCAAATATGAAAAACCATAACGGGACCAATTAAGGTAACGGACAATGAGTTGAGAATAAGAAAAAATTGACGAACTGCAACAAGAAATCAAAGGAGAAGATGCAGAAAAAAATAAAACAGCAAAGAATAAAAAGGCTGGGGCATGTATGGAGGGCGAAAGAAGAATCCACAATCAATTGGAAGCCGGGACGATACAGAAAAGAGGTAGACAAAGATCCAAATGGCTAGAACAAGTAGTAGAAGATTTAGATCTAGGATGCGCTGATCCACTCCAAAAATGAGGATTTAGAAAGCCTTCCGAAGCTGCTAAGCCCCGCTACATGGCGAAATACAAAATATCTATGAAACAAAGGGGGCCTCGGGTTGGACTAACAGCAAAAGGATTAGGGATTAGAATAGAAAATAATGAGGATAAAGAATTTAGTACCTGTTTACAAGATGTATTAAGTATTTAATGATGTCTGTATACATGTCTTAAGTATTTAATGATGTCTATATACATGCAAGGGGTGAAATATCATTATTTAGAAGGTAATTTTTGTGTTTTTCATACACAGGCTGATTCATTTTTGGCCCTCACCATGGGGATCTCGCTTATTATTGGAGGTAGAGTATAGGTTTAAATTTGGCAAAGTTGTTAAATTTTGTGTTTGTTATAAATCCGTAAAGAAAATAGACATGTGACAAATGACCTTCGTTATTTAAAAAAAAAATGCGAAAACCCCATTTTCTTCTTTTACCTGTAGCACCGACATTTGGCCTTGTAGAGAAAAAATAAAAACACATCCTTGTGGCCATTTCTAAACCTCTATCGAGTGGTGTACTCGAAATTTTTATACGACGTTTCGTTTCTTTCTGGCCATCATCAACTATCTAATTTCTTATAGGCGCCATATTGGATTTAGACATCTTCAGAAAGAGTTTTTTTTCTGATTTCAACCATGTACGACATGTTGACTAAAGTTTTTGACATTAGGTTTTATTTGAAAGAATAAATTATAAGATTAAATAAGGTAGCCATGGAATTTCAATCTGTCAAACATTTCATTTATTGTTCATTAATAATACAAAAATGTCATACACTAACGAAGAGAAACGAGATATGATAAGTATTTTTTATTCTTCGAACCGAAATTCAACAGTAGCGAGTACAAGATATCTACAATTATATCCAGAACGACAACAGCCTCATCGTACCATTTTTCTAGATCTCGACAGAAATTTGGTCGAGAATGGATCGTTTACTAAGCCGCGTAATGGTCAAGACAACAGGAATTTAAATGAAAATCGACAAGATATTTTACAAATGGTAAATTAAAAGCGTGTTTTCAAATTTCATGTTAATCTTGTATTTTTATAGATAAATAATAATCCATCAATTTCTACACGCGAAGTAGCGTCAGAATTAAATTTGTGCCAGTCCAGAGTTTGGAGAACTTTACATAAAAGTAGGTTTAAACCATACAGGATCCATGTTAGTCACTCTTTACTGCCTGGATATAATTTGAGAAGGCTAGAATATTGTAATCGGTTAATGGGAAGGATAGAAAATGACGAAAATTTTTTAAGCAAAATCATCTGGTCAGATGAAACAAAATTTAAAAATTCTGGAATGTTCAACAGAAATACGGAGCACTATTGGGCAGTATAAAATCCCCGACAAAACAGGGCTAGAAGACCACAACATCGTTTTGGAATAAACGTTTGGATGGGTATTTTGGCAAATCGTCTCTTAGGACCAGTTATGTATGAAGAACATTTAAATGGAGAAAGATATTTAAACATTTTACGTACATACGTATCTGACTATCTTGACGACAATATCCCATTAAATCAATTACAATATTTATGGTGGCAACAAGATGGCGCACCAGCACATAATGCAGCTGTTGTTAGAAATTTCTTAAATCAAGAGTTTGCAAACCGTTGGATTGGAAATAGGGGAGTTGTTGAATGGCCTGCGAGATCACCTGATTTAAGTCCGCTAGATTTTTTTTATGGGGATATGTTAAAAATAATATTTATAAATTAGATGCGCCACAAAACATTGAAGAATTACGAGACAGACTTCAGAATGCCTTCGATGCAGTTCCTAGAAGAACTATACAAAGGGCAGTACAAAATGCCAGAAGGCGTGCCCAATTGTGCATTACCGAAGATGGCCAGATAATTGAACATTTACTGTAATTGTTTGTTTACTTTTCTATGTATTTTTATTAATGTTTTTGTTATCTTGTACTCGCTACTGTTGAATTTCGGTTCGAGGAATAAAAAATACTTATCATATCTCGTTTCTCTTCGTTAGTGTATGACATTTTTGTATTATTAATGAACAATAAATGAAATGTTTGACAGATTGAAATTCCAAAGGCTACCTTATTTAATCTTATAATTTATTCTTTCAAATAAAACCTAATGTCAAAAACTTTAGTCAGCATGTGGTACATGGTTGAAATCAGAAAAAAAACTCTTTCTGAAGATGTCTAAATCCAATATGGCGCCTATAAGAAATTAGATAGTTGATGATGGACAGAAAGAAACGAAACGTCGTATAAAAATTTCGAGTACACCACTGGATAGAGGTTTAGAAATGGCCACAAGGATGTGTTTTTATTTTTTCTCTACAAGGCCAAATGTCGGTGCTACAGGTAAAAGAAGAAAATGGGGTTTTCGCATTTTTTTTTTAAATAACGAAGGTTATTTGTCACAGGTCTATTTTCTTTACGGATTTATAACAAACACAAAATTTAACAACTTTGCCAAATTTAAACATATACTCTGTCTCCAATAATCTCCCTCACCCCCATGGTGAGGGCCGAAAATGAATCAGCCTGTATATGGCTTCCCACACGTCTAAATTTCTATTACTGCTTTTTTTAACTAAACTAACATTTTCTAAATTGAACTTGTGACATGTATCTGTATGATGTAGAACTAATGCTGACTTTTCTATGTTATGTAGTTTAACATAAGCCATGTGTTCTTTGTATCATGTTTGGACATTTCTTATGGTTTGCCCGATGTATAATTTTGGATAAGAATTACAACTTATTTTGTAAATGCCCGATCTTTCAACAGGATCTGTGTTAACAATTTTTGTTTTTAGACACTGTTGTAACTTATTATTGTTGGAGAAAGATGCAATTAAATTGTATTTCTTTACGCTGTTATGCCAATTCTTATGAAATGACATCTTATAGTATTTTTTATTGTTGTTCAAAGTGTTTGCTGTTGAATTTTGAAGTTTTCAGCCTTTTCTTTTAGTTTGTTTTTAATTTTCAATACTAATTGAAGAATTAGAGAATTATACTAATTGAGAATCTTCAACATTTTAAATTTGTTTCGAGGGTTACAAAGCTAGCTTTCTGACAGTGGTTGTAAGGCCTCCAGTCAGTCCACACCAACGTCTCCTTAGACTCTTTGTCAATCCGAAAGCCCACGTCCAGGACTTATTTCGAAGACCTAATGCTGAGGATAATTCATCGATCTATCTTAAGCCCTGGATTTGCCTCTCGAGTCTTTTGAAGGCTTTTGTCAGATTTTCTTTTTTAGTCTCTGGCAGAAATGCTAAAATTCGTTGCTGTTTTGGTAACTTCTCGCTCTTCATGAGTTTCCAAACATTTTTTCCAAATAATCTCTTGTAGTGTTGTACGAGTCCTCGTCTTCTATACATAGTAGCCGTCCATAAGGCGCGAGGATACAGACTGCGGCGCATTTTGTGTCCATCTATGACCATCATTAGGGCTTCTTATATAGGTCAAACGTTACACTAAGTCACTAAGTTGACCGGAAAATCCTTAGGAACTAACCTTAATGCTATAAAGGTTTTATTATGTTGTGCTCTGTATTTTATGGCAATAAATCGCCATAAATGGGCAATACATATATGTTTCTCCTATTCTGAGGGTAAGAACGCAGTTGCTCAAATATTTTAATATGTAAAGTTGTCCATGTCTATGTAAAAATTCTTATTATTTTTAAAGCTTTTAGAATGAATTTTTTTTTAAAGTAGCATTTGAAATTCTAATTTTTACCTTTGAAACTTAATTATAAACTTAGTTTTTG
This sequence comes from Melolontha melolontha, assembly GCA_935421215.2. Taxonomy (NCBI): domain Eukaryota; kingdom Metazoa; phylum Arthropoda; class Insecta; order Coleoptera; family Scarabaeidae; genus Melolontha; species Melolontha melolontha. The sequence goes on along the minus strand of OW285243.1, from coordinate 116,408,422 downwards.
GTCGGTATTTTTACGCAAGCAACAAACTACCAAGTTTTGAATTAAAAGTTGTTTGAAATCAATAATAAAATCGGTAATTTTTTCAGACTTTTATAGATGCCATGTCAGGCACAATTCCATGGAATGCGACGACTCCTATGCTAGAGCAACACTTCAAAACCCATAATACTTACGCTAACAAGCAATTGGAACTATTTAGGGCAAGATTCGAAGATGCTTTAATATTAACGTCATCATACAACAGAGATATGGATGCAATAGCTCAAATGCAAAACTTAAATACTAGCTGGGTATCACTAAAATATGCAATCAAAGTTACATTAATGCATGGACTCCTTGCTAGTCCTTTTATATCTGTACCGGTATGCGGATCTACTTCAGAATATGATCCAATTTTGCAAGACATCCTTTGTTCGAGATGGTATATAGCCGCTTCGACTATGCCTATGTTTACCATATCTTCCGATCTTCCCAGGAGAGATCATGCGGCATTACCTACTGGTCACAATCGAAATATCGCTTTTAATGCTTTGAGTATAAGGAATATGCTCTTGCCGTATTATTATACGATTCTGTCACGAAATGAATTGATTACTAGACCAATGTTTTATGATTTTTACGAGGACGAATATACGCATGTTTTGGACGAGCAGTACATGGTTGGAGATGCTTTGATCGTTGCCCAACCTATGTTGAGAGACATGGCTGTGATTGTAGTATATTTGCCGAGTGAAGGTGGTGGATACTATGAATTTTTTGGCGGTGAAAGACATGGTGGAGAATTGGGGAATGTATCTTTGTCTGTGGTCGTGGAATCTGATTGGATAGTGTTCATGAGGGAAGGAAATATCATACCATTACAACTGGTAAGTACAATTTTTGTTTAAAAACAAAGAAAGTATATATACGTCGATACTATACATCGTACTAATATAAATTCACTAATATTCCGATAACCCAAATATTAGTGAATTTATATATATATATATATATATATACCAGGTGTTTTTGAAATAAAAAGACAACGTATGAAAAATGGAAAGATGTAATTATGTAGAATATAAGTCCTAAATATTTTCCCAAAATTCCTTCTCATAAGGGAGAAAAAAAAGACAAAGGTATTTAAAATTTCACGCCACTGTGCGAATGTCATTATTATTTAGTTATTATAAAGGACGATATATTAAAGTTGATTCACAATAACAAAAAGAATAGTTTTGTTATCGTCCATTTAATTCAGCTGTTATGTATGTAAATATATGCTGTAGCGTATGTGTGTGTTAGATATTTATTATTTATACACATTCTGATTATTTTGAATTCATAGGTGTCACGTAATACATTTTTTTAATTTCGCGGTTTCTGTCGTAATTGACTCAGAATATTATAGATTAATATTCTATATAATTACATCTTTCTGTTTATAATATGTTGTCTCTTTATTCCAAGGACATCCCGTAAATTTAATAAAATTCATTAATACCATTTTTATACTCGTATTATAGATATTTAAACTTATTTAATAGTGTTGACATTTATTTGATTTTACTGTACCGTTTGAAATATTTATTGCGAGAAAGTATCGTATTTTTACTCATGCGTATAATAGATAAAATATCGTTTAAAAGGTTAAAGATATATATATATATATATATATATATATATATATATATATATAATATTTTCGTGACCTTGGTATGATAAGGTAAACTTAATAAGTCGGCGATTAAAGGTCTGGTTCATTACTTCATAGTATATATATTTAAAACAACCCTACATCTTTCGGCATGATGCCTTTGTCAAGGGAATAAAAAATGTAAATCATAATCATTTATATTTTTTATTCCCTTGACAAAGAAAGGCATCATGCCGAAACATGTAGGGTTGTTTTAAATATATATACTATGAAGTAATGAACCAGACCTTTAATCGCCGACTTATTAAGTTTACCTTATATATATATATATATATAAGCGTTATATATACATATATATATATATATATATATATATATATATATATATAAGCGTTAGTAGACAGTAGACAGTAGCGTCTACTAACTGTCTACTAACGCTGACAGAGCCTTAAATCTCACTGATCCAGTTTTCAGACCAACAGTACTAAATAAAGTAAAAACAATTTTGACAGAAAACAATTATCCACCACAATTTATACAAAAAATTATAAAACTAAGACTTAATAAAATTTATAACACAACAAACAGCCACAACAAAAACAAAAAAACCAATGAATTAACATATATCCCCACACCCTATATAACTGGATTATCCGAAAAACTAGACAATATATTTAAACCATTTAATTTGAAAATAGCACACCAAAGCGGTAAAAACCTAAAATTCCTACACACCAAACTTAAAGACTCAACACCTACACAAAAACAATCACACACAATATACAACATACCCTGCAAAGACTGTGACAAAGTATACATAGGCCAAACAAAACAGTTACTACAAGAAAGATTGAAAGGTCACAAATACGCAAAAAATCAAACTGCTTTAAAAAAATACCAATTGACACTAAAACATAATTTTGATTCGGATAACACCGAAGTAATAACACAGAAAAAGAATACAAAAGCTAGGGAGGTCTTAGAAATGATCCATATTTTCAAAAACAGCAGAACAATCAACGATAAGAAACGAAATTGATGGACTTTCTAAACTCTATTACCCACTCATTAAACAATAGATAAATAAGACCCCCCCGCACAAACAAACACAAACTAAAAAAAACAAAAAACAAAAAAAAAAATTATCAGTTCCCATTTGTAAATACTTTAACTATATACCCCTAAACACGGTCCTGACCACTTTGCTAATTCCAAAATAGAACAGAAATTAACCCCTTTGAACCAAGACACAGACGCTTACAATATTTGAACCAGTCCGGTCGGTCCTTAATAAAAAAAGTCTCGGATGTCCCCGATAACACATGTTGCACAGAATGCGTGTTTTTGAAACCCAACAAAAGAAACGGTGAGTTTATTGTCATTCATTGCTTTCGTTACTGTATTTGTAGTTTAATTCAAATTTCCAATTCATTGATACAGATGTAATCACCTTAATTTTTCCTTACTTATCATCAATCTAATTTTAAATTAATTTTAACTTTAATTGTTAATTTAATTGGTTAATTCAGTTTTTTAATCTAATTTTAATTTTAATTGTTAATTTAATTGTTAATTCAGTCTCACAAAAGCAAACACAGTTCTCATGTTTTCATTGTATTAATTCTTGTGTCTAGTTACTTGAAAAAGACTGAATAATAATAAAAGTCGAAACATCGTAGAATAAAACATCAAAATTCAATAAAAGGTTGCTAAACCAATAAAAAGTCTACATATTAGTTTTAATATTAAGACACGGCCAATAAAATAAATAAGAAAAATAAAATTCTTATAAACACTAAATATATATATATACATATATATATATATATATTTACCTATGATTGGATATGCGTCCGATTCTGATGTACAGTAATCGGCTTGAACTCCTCTTTTTCGTGTCGAGCTCCGGTTTCGGAGTCCGCGACGTATGCATGTGTATCCAAGTACTAATATTCGTTTTTGACATTATAAAGGCATAATTTGAAAATTCACCTGGAGTCCGAAACTGACATTTATTTTGGGAGTATATACAGCTAGTTTATATATTTAACACCACGTGGCGCTAGTATCTCATACACTTCTCATGAAAGTGCCGACATGGCATCCCATCGTCTGTGATAGTATACACATCCTATTATTGGCAACATAGCAGGAGTCGAAAAGAGCCATTGCTATAGAAGTATTAATATTGTATTTATAGTAGTAGTATTAAATTTATGAAATTACCAATTTCGAAATCTGAAAGAAATTGAGGTATTTTCGCTATAATTTCTAAATAAAATTGATTTTAGAGAATTCCTTGTATATAAAACAGAGGATTAATATATGTATGTTTTAAATTAAATAAGTAAGTAATGCGTAGGAATACTTTAGAAGCAGTTGTAAATGAGATGTACTTATATCATTATTTAATATAAAAAATATATTCCTCTTTAACGTTAAGTTATGTATTATAACCGAAACAAGCCTTAAAGTACTCTCGCACGAAAAATAAAAATATAATTTTAAATTAATAGTTTAGAGCAGGGTATCTTAAACTTTCCACAACCGCGAACTCTAAATATTGTTTGTCGTTGTAAATTAACAGATTTAACTTAGTATTCGAAGCTTTTAAGGGTATCAGATACTATTTGTAGTTACTGATCAAAGAAGGGAAGGGATATTTAAATAAATATACATGCTTTGTACATTGTTATTTTTTTTTATTGGAACGAAAATAAAAAATAAGACCTACAGACAAAACATTAATATTTACTAAAGGATCTGAATTTCTAAATAAATAAAATAAGCGATTTTCTTAATATTTTTTTATAATTGATTTATTTTTATATATATTAAAAACAAATGCTTTAATTTTTCTCCATTCTTTATTTTCCAACACAACTGGATGTGAATTTTTTGGCGCTTTCTTTTCACGAATATGACGTTTGACATATTTTGTTACTATACTTTTTTGTTCATCTGCCCAATGGACAACTGTTCTTTTTCTTGCCAGTTTCTGTAGACGTGGATTAATTGCTTCATCTATAAAGTATTTAAATTAATATTGGTATTAGCATGCAACTTTTTTAAATAGTATTTCCTGTCAATAAAAATAAATATTTTTCTTATGTAGTGTTAAAATATCACTAACATTCGATTACTTAAGCAATAGGCGAGAACTACTTAAATTATACAATTCATAAAAGGGACGGTAAGTAAAGTTAGTAAAAAGGCAAGACCTGACTCGAACAAATTTTCAGTATTAATAGCCGACGTTGAATCATTTTGACTAAATTCATAGATATCATCATCTGAATCATCGATTTCTGCTTCTACCTCATTCGGGTTAATATCAATTTCCCAAATTAATGTGACTTCCCCTTATGTTTTAGTTCGTCTCCTCTCTCAATTATTAAAAGCAATTTTGAAATTTTGGCAGTTTGATAGAGATCTCGTGGTAGTATAAAAAGAAATTATTAAATATTGTATTTTTATTTTTAAATTAAATATATTATCACTCCAGTAATTTTTTGTGGTAATATAACAAAATCGTATTTCGATTACTTAAGCAATAGGCGAGACCTTCAAAGCTGCTTGGATACAGAAAGATAGATTCGGAGATCCGAAGATTATTTTTTTAACAGATAAAGAAGGGCTAAGTATATTTAATACGTCAGAGGGTAGAAAGAAAACAAAAGAATTTATTAAAACATTTTCTTGTGTACTTACTCGTAAAATTCTTGGTGTGTACGTTCTGTATGACCCATGAATATTGCAAATTTTTTAGCTTCTTCTTTGCTTAAACTTAAGAGTTGTGTAACAGTGGCTATTTGTTTCCGCAATTTATTAGAAGTTATTGCTTCTGGATGTTCTACACCACTTTCTTTTGCTAATTTTCCTAGTGCAACATCACCTTTTACCCAATTACGTTCATTTCCCGGATAAGCAAACAAATATGGATTATTTCTTGGGACAATTCTTGAGGTATTTCTGCTTTCAACCATAGTATCGAAAAAACTTTGATTGACCTTTGGAATTAAGATAACTACAGCTCTATTACCTTTGCCACATGTAACAATTCTTTTATATTTTCCTGTAAAAGCCACTTCAGATTCTGTTTTTTCAAATTCTTCCAAATTATTCGAACTAAAATTTTTATAGTAAGTGTCTAAAGTAGTGTATTGCACATCTCCAATTCGACGACGATTATGAAGAATTGTAAGTGTCAGTGTGGTATTTACTAAATCTTTAAATGCTTCCTTGTTGTTTTTATTTTTCTTCAAAGCTTTTTCAGCCTCAATAGCTTTTGCAAAGACGTAATTTCGAAATTTCAGTACATCTTTTGTCAGAGGTAATACCACTGGTTTATTCCACTTTTCTCAATTAAGTCATTTGAAGCTAAACTGCTTATTTCGTTTGACCATTGGTTAATGATTAATTGCTTTAATCTCTCAACATTTTGAATTTTTATTTCGTTATTATTTGTCGAAAAATCGGCATTTTTTTTAGTAACTCTGTATAGTATATCACAAACCTTTTTTAACGATGTACCTAAATGCATTGATACAGACGGTGCCTTGAATCTTTTATCTACTTCGTTAAATCATCCCACTACTTTTGCACTGCACACTATGGTATCAAAATTTTCTGGTACCAATATATCTGCAAAAGTGCAATCGTTAATTTGTAGTCTATATCGAACTTCTATTAATAATCTATCTAATTCCCGCATTCCATTTGAACAAGGATTTCTCATTTGTTTTTTCTTATGTTTCTTTAAGTACATCTCTCCATATAATGCAATTAACGGATCTGTTTTAACAATGTATGTGATGTTATCTGGTCGCATAATCTTGAAAACGTCATTTCTTATATTTAATTTTGAAATTGTTTTTGAGGTATTTGAAGCCATGGCTATAAGAGTTTGGGACGCACATCGAGATTGATAACGATTTTTGAAATTATCATTTTCGTGTAACTTTCGTAGTTTACATAACTTAGTATGCCGACGAAGATAATTTTTTGAGACTATTTGTTTACAGAAAGGACATGGGTAATTTTCCATTTTGCAATTACTCTTCTTAATTTCATCAGTTCCTTTTAGATATATCTCAAATGCTCCTTCGTTTCTGAGTTGTTTGATAATTAACAATCTTTTAGAATCTTTCAGTGGTAATGTCATAAATTCTCTCACTTGTTTTTCTTCTTTATGATTACGTTGTAATTGTCTTGCAAAATGAATTACATCTTCTTTACAGAATATACAAAATATCTTCTTCCTTCCCCCATTTGTATTTTGTCGGCAATTTAATTTCATCAAATTTTTATCTTTGTCTCTAATTTCATTAGATAGTCGATTATTTATATTGCAATTATTTTCTTTGTCGTTATCATGTCGATTGCTTGTCTGCTGTAAAATTAGCATATATTAAATGAGATAAATTGTACTAGTAATTTTTATTAACAAAATAGTATATAAATAAGTAAATTTTGTTGATGATACAATCAATCTTCTCTAGAATTCGTCCTGTTACTTTTACGTAAAATTCGTAAACGAAGTTTCAACGTCAAAATTACTGTATACAATATGTATACAAAATATTACAAAATGAAATTTATATACTACTAAAGTTACTATTGAAACAATAGAATTATGACTTTTTAAAAAAGTTTTCGTTTTAAACCTTACATCCACAAAATTTCACGTTTCCCAAGTTTATTAAAAAAACTTTTGTTTTAAATAGAAATTAATTGAGACCCAAGGCGTTTTGCGTGGCTACACTGACCGACCGTTAGATGTTAATATAAGTACCAAAATATTATAAATTTATTTAAATTGAAAAAGAAAACTATTTGATTAGTTACATCTAAACCGTATGAAAATAATACTTACTTCAAACCTTGGTCCATATTTTTTTGAATAATGTGAAAATAACAAACGATATTCTTGCTGTTTAACAACAACACTATAACATACTGAAGTTGTTTCCTTATGTTTTCGTATATTAGGGTTCATATAAATGGTAAACCAATGAAATTTTCTGCCGCCAAATTCTTATAATTCTTCACCAATGAAATACAATAAAATTATTAAATAATAAATTAAACAATTAAATAATAAAAATAATAAAAAAATTATCTACAGAAAATCTCATTCGTTTACCGTCACAAGTGGAGATATATGAGAAACCAGCCTCATAAATAATTTCGCAATGTTTTAATACAACACATGATACACACGTGTTAAAGTCCAGGCAATGTGGCATCGTTGCATGGAGTTCGACTAGTTCCAATAATACATATTTATATACAATTGGAGCCAAATAGTGTCATTAATACTAGGAGCTAGATAAGCCTCTTTGTATATCGAATACATTCACATAAAAATTTTCGGTTTTTTTTACCCCTCTCACTACTTTTCGACAAAAGACAATTTATTGAATATATTTATCCAATAAATACACATTGAACGCTATTATTTACGGTGGATGTCAGGTCGCCTTGTTGATATATGGACGCCAACTCCAATCATAGGTACATATATATATATATATATATATATATATATATATATATATATATATATATATATATATTAAAATTAAAATCAAGATTTTTAAAGTATGTCACAACGATAATAACATTTAAATTTTCCTAATAAGAAAATTACTATATAATTATATATATATATAATTATAAAATAAATAAGAAAAATAAAATTCTTATAAACACTAAATATATATATACATATATATATATATATATATATATATATATATATATATATATTAAAATTAAAATCAAGATTTTTAAAGTATGTCACAACGATAATAACATTTAAATTTTCCTAATAAGAAAATTAATTAAATATAAATTTCAATTCTTAATAATACGAAACCAAGGCTATGAAAAAAATGACTAATAGCGTCTCCAGCAAGAATTTTTAAAGTTAGCGTCTCTGAATTTTATCTCCGTTTTCAAATTCAAAAATCGACATTTAAATGTAAAGTATATACATCAATTTGATGTTACTAATTGTATAAAAATTAATTCTACTCGCACAAAATAAAGTTTCGTGCGTACGAAGCCATTTGATGTTAGAAAATCTACATCTCTTGCCTGAAGCTTCCAGCCTATCCAAAGTTTGCTTTAATTTAAAACCCAAGAGCTTCGTGATCCCTTTACAACATTCCGGGTTACCATTTCCATAATGTAAAAGTATTATTAAAAAGAATATTGAAAGTAGATTTTAGTCTGACCTAGGTCCGATTAAACAGTATTAATACAAAAGAATACAAGCCCACAAATACTCCAAAAAAGACAAAACTGCTTTATTTACATACAAACTACAGCACGATCACTATTTCGATTTTGAAAACACAGATAATCGGAACAGAACAACACACAATGAAAAGAGAAATTAAGGAAATGATTAATATTAATCAAATAAAAAAAATCAATTAACACCTGTTATTGAGTGACATAAAAAATCTAAGCAGTATATACTATAATTTAATAATGTAGAGTAACGATCTGCAATTTACCACCAGGAATATCTTGTACATATGTAATATAAATATCTAGACTTGGATGAATAAATTTAATAATGCAATTTTAATTAATCATAAGAAAACTATGAAAATATGACACTAATATACTAACTGCACGTACTTGACAACGCTACTGTGTTGAAGAAACAATTGTCGTTTTACGATTACATATTAATAAAGTGAAGATATTAACCATTAATTTCATTTCTCTTTTAATTTATGAATTAATTCATCAAGTGAAAGCCGCATCAATCCAATTAGCTAACATTTATTTAATTCATTAATTATACAATTCTGTGTTAAATTAAATGATGTTTTATTTAAATTTACATTGAGTTGATATAAGTATAGAAATGCGTTTTTCAGTCGTTGGATGTAAGGGCGCCACAAACACTATCGGACACAAAAGCGTTTGTCTTGTCATTTTTCGTACCCACGACAGTTAGTTTCAGGATATTTGTCGCATCTTTAGTAGCTAGTGTCCGGTAATTTATTTGAAATGACGTAGAAGACAAATGATTCGATTTAAATAAAGCACAGGTTTCGCTGTGGGATTTGAATTATTCTTAAACTTGGGAAGTTTTCCCTGAAAGCTGACATTGACATGAAAAGCTGAAAGTTTTGTTCATGTCAATCTTTGTAATTTACACTTTCGTGTTATATACTTACATAATATCTAAATAAAACGCACTGACCGCTATAAATAAATGAAACACTCAACATACGTTGATACATTTTATTCATAATAAGAAACGATGAAAATTTCAGGTAATTAATTAAAAAATATTTTTGTTTTTACGTCGATAAAGTGTCAGCATAAAATATACTTTTAGGTTTTGTTACATGAACGCTAGTTGTGTATTTTACTACGCAAAAGCGCCATATTGTTAAAAGATGAACGCTTGTAGCTTGTGTTGGTTTGTTCCTGGCTAGCTGTAGCATCCTAAGATTAATGAAAGTGATTTAAAATAATAAAATAATAATGATGGTGACCGTCGAAGGTCCAAGACGTGTGAAGTATGCTGAAATAAAGGTTTATTAAATGCAACTTAATAAATAAAAGAAAACGCAATGAGTTGTACTTAAAGTTTTATTTGATGTTTATACAAGAAATTAAGTTTTGAAATGTGTTAAAGTAATTAAATGGAAGCTATGAATAAGTATTTACAATATTTCTTAAATTAACACCTTGGTGAATGTAATTAAAATACTATCTATATCGAACAATACAGTGTATGTTGAACAAGCAGTTGTAGTAACAGGTGTTTACCTCTTGAAGAGATTGGATAGTAAGATAGAGTTTGTGTAAAGAAACTCCGTGGTTGAAAAGGGTCGTTTTATGATCTAGTTGAAGAATAACCAATCGTACTGCAAATAGCGATTTCTAAGAATTAAGAATTAATTAAAGACGCGACCTAAAGGGCTGTGATGTCAATAAAATTAATATCATTAAAATATTCCTTGCGAAAAATAGTTTAAAATGATACGTCACGTGATATGATTTAGATAAAGTTTACAATAGTGATTTAAATGGGGTTATTAAAATTATATCAATTTTAGATTATTTTTCACAGTTCAATTATAACTTCTAATGGTCAATTGAATTTGTTGCGCTAAGGAACGTATTGAGCTTTTTGATTTATTATTAATTATTTGTTGCATATTTTCAACTGTTTCCGCTGTGGGTTTCTTAAGTCGTTCAATGCCTTCTTTTATGCAAACACTCTCAGTTTTACGAAACGAAATTACACAAGGGATTACAGCTTTATGAAACTGGGTATTCAATTCGAAATTCAGCATCAATTGAATAAGATCAAATCCCATTAACTCTTTGACCTTTTCGAAATGATAATAATAATAATAATAATCATGTCTATTGTCCCACAGTTTATAAACCAATTATAGGACATTCAGAGATATCTGAAGATACCGTTGTACGGTGAAACGCTGTCATATAGTTATTATTAAATAAAGTGTAAATCTAATACAACAGTGTTTGTGTTTTTTTATCATTTAAAAACTTTACGCTATAATCTTCTCTACGACGGGATAGTGACACTAAATTATGCTGAGCCAGTAAATGCAGATAGTCGATACCACGGACAGGGCAAATGCCGTCCATTCTATACGACAAGTATTTTAAGAATCTCCTCTGAACACGTTCGACCGAGATTTGCTGGTGCAAATAATGCGGATATCAGACGTTAGATGCATATTCCAACTTGCATCGAACAAGGGCATAATAATAATAATATAATAAAACTTTTGTGTTCTCCAGACTATGGCATCGTTAGCGTTTAAGCAATTAACAATATGTTTGACTAATGTTAAGAGCCAGTATGCTAAATATTTTTTGAAAAAGAATAGTGGAACTTTTAGAGGGCCTCAAACGGAACAACTTTGCCTTATAAACTTATAGGCGGAAATGCACTGTTAAGGTAAAATTAAATAAAATAAAGTAGCAGATTGTTGTGTATATTTTCAACACAAGTATAACAAGTCAAACTTCGTTATTTATATGTAGAAATGTATAACTTAAATAACATTTTCACATTTTTGTTATATCAACGTACACTTTGACTTCATTACGAAATCAACGCTAATTAGAGGCAGTTTTTTTTTCAACGCACGATATATCATGTTCTAGATAGATATACAAATAAAATATGAACATAAATAATAATAAAGTTATTAACAAAATTTGTTAATGGATTATTAAAATAAAAGCTGATAGCATGTATTACTTGTCAATTTATTTGTTAACAATTTATTTACCATTTCGCATAAATTATTTTACATACGATTTCACACAAAGTTGAATGGTTAAATTCAATGCAATTACGTAAATAAGGAATCGTAATTACAATATTTCGACGAAATCAATTCTATAGAATTTCAAAACTAATAAAAAAATGGACGTTTAGAGTCAAATATTTTATTCTAAAGCGACAAACTTTTCTTACTATTTCACATTTTTCGTCTGTTGAATACACATTTTGGAGAGTTTAAGAATATTAAATTTACATTGTCGTTTTTAAAAATCTCATTTTGCTCTTACATTGTGCGATCTTTCCACGTAATGTTGAAATTAGAATTCACCGGAGGACGAACGTATTCGAGCGATAATATTTTGATACGCAATACTGATACGACTCTATGGCTTCATAAATGATGGCGTTTCAACATTTTTTGTATTCTCTGTATGCTTTTGAGAATATTTGATAAAGCGACAAATTCTGTATGGGGCGAAGAACAAATTTTTCATAAAAATGTGACCAGAATGCCATCGTAATTATATAAAATTAAGTAGAATATGTTTACGCTTCGCGATAAGTGTACAGAGTCCGCCAAAAGGGATTTTACAATTTAATTGCTAAATATATTTAGGTTTATAACTCTTTAATGATAAATATTACAAACCATACAAGAATATTTTTATTAAGGAGTTTTATTTATGAATAAATTATGAAATATAAAGTGATATCCAGATGTTATCGGACTGATGCTATAAAAATTTGAAATTTAACTTTTATTTCTGGCGTTTGCTGTGACCTTAAAAATAGTTTCCCTGGGCAGCTATACGTCTTTTTCTAGTTCTGGGAGATATTCAGAAAGTCGTTTTCTGGGACTAAAATTTTCGGCCTCTCCGCTGCAGTTTAGTCTTCAGGAGTAGACCAAAGATGCAAGATGCCCGATCTGACGAAGAGAACCGAGTGGTGGAGAGCGGTAGTCGTTGATGTTTTCGTCAAAGTTTATCCTACTGGCCAAAGTTTGGGCCGTTTGCGTCTGATATCCTCACAGAGGCGCCTCAAAACATTATAATAGAAAATGGAATTGACCGTCCAACCAGCTGGAACAAATTCTCTATGCACCATGTCTTTCATGCCAAAAAACGATGAGCGAGTTCTTCACATTTTTTTTCGCTTGTCGGCAATTCTTGGGTCTTGGTGAGTTCGGACTCTTCCGATTCAATCAGTCACCATTATAAACTGAAAATACAAGCACTGACTTTACTTTTGTCACCAGTACTATGCACTCTATACAAGGTCAAAGGGTGTCTTCCTCTTCAGCCTTCTCACCAAGTCCACGTTGTCGATTAGCTGAATATGTCTACACTCGGATGCAGCAGAAATCAGGGTGCATCGACGATTGTATAATTTTGTGTTTGACCCACCGCTCATGGGGCGTAACTTCCGTATAAGCTGGTTATTTATTGTCGCATTTGGAGAAATTTTCAACGACGTTGATGATTGTGAAGCACTAGTTTAGGCAGATATATATTGGTTGTTAATAATTACACAGACCTGCATAAAATTTGTGATGACGTGATTTTTGTTTGTTAAGCTCAGTTTTTATATAGCAATAACTAATTAAAATACAGTTGGTCTCTACCACCCACAGATTTTCTTTTGCACAAAAGAAAAAGAAAAAAATTTAAAAAAATCTTATAATAGGTGTTTTAATACATTTTAAAATGAATGTACTACTTCAAATTCTAGGTATTAACCCAAAAATTATTTTCGGTTGTGGTTTTAAAGAAATTTGTTAAATAGGCTCTCATTACCTGATGTAAATCTTTTATTACAAGTATTAATTTTAGACAAGATTTCCGGGAATTTTTACCTGCTAAATCCTATTTATTATGCTTTCACTTTATTAGTACTGCGAAGAAGGATTTCAAGTTTATCACTCCAAACAAAATGCATATTTTAATGTCATTTACTTCATTATAGCTCTGAGTGTCGATCAGTAAACAAGTAAAATTAATTTGTCTTTAGTGTTGTGCGTGGTATTTGATAAATAAACATTGCTTAAAAATATGTCTAGCCGGTATTGCAAAAAACGAACCAGATGATTTCTGTTATATTTGTGGATATTTCGTCTTGAAAAAGTTTAAGAGACCAATTGGTGAATTTGTGAAAAATGTATATTATGCTTATTTCAAAATCAAATTAGGAGATCAAGATAAAGATTGGGCACCGCACGTTATTTGTAAGGTATGTGAAGAAGGTTTAAGACATTGGACCAAAGGGAATAGAAAAAGCCTTCCTTTTGGAATACCGATGGTTTGGAGAGAACCGCAAAATCATCATGAAGATTGCTCATTTTGTCTTTGTGATATTAAGGGGCATAAAGAAAAACTTTGAAACATATTTTGTACCCAAACAATATTAAATCAGCTATTAGACCAGTTCCTCACAGTGATCATGTACCTATACCTATACCCTCCAAAGTACTTCAAGAAGATATTGAAACCTCTTCAACTTCCGGCTCCGTACAGATGGATAGTGATTTTGAACCATCAACCTCAGGTCAAAACCAACCTCAGCTATTTTCACAAGCCGAACTGAATGATTTAGTAAGAGATGTGGGACTTTCAAAAGATCTTTCTGAAGTACTGGGTCACAAAACGGACCATTCGTGTACTGCCAAGCAATTGCTGATCTACTTACTTTCCTCGGAGCTCCTGAGTACACACCGTCTGAAGACTTTTCATCGACTCTTCAAAAAGGAGCCTTAAAGCTGTTCTTTTACATAATGGCAATGATTTTGCTTCTGTTCCGGTCGGCCATTCTGTTCATTTAAAGGAAAACTATGAAAATTTACAGGAATTACTTTTAAGAATACAATATGAAAATCACAACTGAGAAGTGTGAAAATGTAATTCGCGAAAGTTTTATTGACCCTCAAAAAGTGTTACTTTAACCGCTTCACATAAAACTTCGACTTATGAAACAATTTGTTAAGGCATTAAACAAAGAAGGAAATTGTTTGAAATATTTGTGTAAAACAGTTCCGACTCTGTCAGAGGCAAAATTAAAGGAGGGAATCTTTGTAGGCCCACAGATTAGGAGCTTGGTGAAAGATCAAGAATTTGAAAATGTGATGGAATATAAGGAAAAACATGCATGGCATGCTTTTAACGAAGTTGTACATAAGTTTCTAGGGAATTATAAAGACACAAACTATGTTGAGATCGTTGAAAATATGCTGGAAAAATTCAGGATTCTTGGTTGCAATATGAGCATAAAAATTCACTTTTTACATTCCCATTTGGACTATTTCCCAGAAAATCTTGGGGACGTGAGTGAAGAGCAAGGAGAAAGATTTCACCAGGATATTAAAGAGATGGAAAAAAGATACAAAGGGCGCTGGGACACAAAAATGATGGCCGATTACTGTTGGACATTGAGAAGAGATCTTCCTTTAGCTGAATATGACAGAAAAACAACCAAACGAAGCTATTCTGAAAAACGAAAACGTTTTTTAAGAAGCATAAAGAATAAATAACTATTTCTAATAGTTTCTATGTGTATATTTTTGTATTTTTTTGAATATAATATAAAACTAGCTTATAAATGAAATAAATCGTGTTTTTTCTATATTTTTTATTTTACTGGTTTGAAAAATAACCTTACGTGATACAAAAAAAAATAAAAGCAGATTTGAAATCAGCGCTACCCAATTACTAGAAAGCAGTTAAAATTTTTAAATCAACTTTCAAAGTGTTGAAAAATGCAGGCCTGTGTTATTATTTGTCGCATTTGGAGAAATTTCCAACGACGTTGATGATTGCAAAGCAGTAGTTTAGCAAGTAAATGTAACAATGTATTGTCTTTTTTTGTGTCATCCCTTACTAAATCATAAATTGCTAAAACATTGCTGCGTGATGTAGTACGAATTCAAACAATTTAAGCACAAATGTTTGATTTTCGCTTATTTTAAACGCTGCTCCGGTGACATTTTTATGAATTTATCGCATTTGAAAATGACATGATTGTCGAAACAAATTTTACAATTAGAAAGTGTAGCGACATGTGTAACTTGCCTAGCCTGACTTGATAATTGGTTGTTTGAATGTGTTGATTGACCGGGAAATTGATTTCAATGTTTGACATTTTTTGTTTAGGAAATCAATTAACTCTTTGAATGTTGGTAATGTTGATGTGGATGGTGAACTTGTTTCGCATTCTTTGATAGTGATAGTATTCATTTTTGCATTAATTATATGTATTAGCAAATCATCCCATTGTTGTGTAGGACGATCTAATTATTGCAATGCATGTTTATACTTTTGAATCCCTGTATAAGAGATGATTTTCCTTTGTCATCGTAGGTAACGCAAATATTGCTTTTACATGATTTTGAACAATAAATTTTCTATTATTGTACCTCTCTTTCAACATATTCCAAGCAATACAATAATTTTCATTAGTAATAAATAATGATACAAAAAAAGGTTTAAGTATATCAATACGTTAAGCACGTATTACGCATTTTTTACAAATGATAATAGTAATAGCAGAAACATGTGTCTTAAGCAGAAGTAAAAAGCTGGAAAATACGAGGTGTGTTGTCCATGTTTACAGTTACAGATGTGTATTTTACATGTCTGTTTCATTTGTAATAAATAATGAGTTTAATAATTTACATGCATTTTGCTCTTTAAAGCGAATTTTAAATAATAAAATTTTTGTATGTCTGGTATAGATGTATTGGTGTCGATTAAACCGGAAAATGTGTCATGAAAACTAGTCCAGTCTTCATAAGATCCTCGGAAATCAAGTAGTGTTATAGGAGGTAGACGTATATTTGGTTGCGTATCGGTATTCGATAACTCTGTAGCTGGTTTATGTTCGACATTAACATTCTAATAATTTGATACCAATTTACGAATTTGACCTATGTTCTTCAAATACATCTTTTCGAAATCTGCACTTTCAGTATCCTCGCATTTTTCTACCAATGTATCTTCAATTTGTGTTCGTATATTTTCAAATTGATTTAGAAGTGAATACCGTGTGTCCCAATTTCGATGCTCACCATTGGTATCTCGGTTATTAGAAGATATAGAACAACGGTTAAATGGGGAATGTTTTGCAGAATTCAATACTCGCGGCAAATCTCATTTCAAATTTGACCTAACTTTTTAAATTTTTAAAATATTTTGAAAAATCAAAAATTTGCCGATTTCGTTATTCCTCAATAACTCGATAACGCTTAGTCTGACCTCTTTTAAAGTTTTACATTGTTCAGACACTTTTTTAAAACAAATTATTTGATACAAACAGAAACCCCCGATTGTCATTTGTTTTTAAGTTATTACCACTATCTTTTGTTTTTCATATGGCGGCCATATTGGATTTTGGGTTTGTTAGGTAGTCCTCAAAATGTGCTTTTCAACGATGTATAACATGCCTGAAAAATTTTTATTTATAAGGAAAATATTAATAAAAACTTAAATTAATCTTTAATATGAAATTAGTAGGCTGAAAAATTAAACACCAATGTCAAATGAAAGTGAAAAGATATTCTAAGTAATACTGTAAACAAATGAAACGATAAAAAAATTATAGAAATAAAAAGTAAAGATACAGAACTTAAAGTTCACATTCACTTAAAGAAATTGTTCAATATGACGACCATTCTGTTCCACACAATTTTGACACCTTGTTCGAGTAGAGTTACAAACTCTACGTAGCGTGTTTCCGTTTACTGATCGTAGCACATCTAGTACTCTTTGTTCTAAAATTTCCCGAGTTTCTGGCGGTTCAAAATCAAATACTTCGTTTTTAGTGGTACCCCATAAATAACAGTCAAGCGGGGTAAGGTCGGGTGATCTCGCAGGCCATTGCACGGGTCCATTATTTGAAATCACTCTCTCATTAAAGTTTTCTCTCAAAAAATGTTGCACGTTACGAGTGTTATGGGCCGAGCAACCATCTTGCTGGAACCAGATGTTTTGCATGTTCTCGGGATTAATAATTTGCCTCAAAGCAGGCATTATCTCGTTTGTTAGTAGCTCCAAATTTCTGTTACCACTTAAATTGTAATCAAAGATGAAAGGACCTATTAACTGATTATCTAAAACGAAAAAAAGAGTTTAAAAAACAAAAAAAATGTAAACAAAATGTCATACCAATTAAACCGCACCAGACATTAAAACCAAACCGAACTTGAAATCTTCTTTGATTTACCAAATGTGGATTTTCAGTAGACCAATGATGATAGTTATTCCTATTGAACACTCCACAATTGGTAAATCGTGTTTCATCTGTCCATAGTATTTTCCTAGGAAAATTAGCGTCATATTCACATTTTTGAAGGTACCACCTGCTAAACTGTAATCGTCGGAGATTGTCATTATCACTTAAACCTTGTACAATTGTTGGTTTGTAAGGGTGATACTTGTTTTTCGTCAAGGTTCTGTGAACAGTATATTTTGAAATCCCTGTTTCTCGTGTCACACGACGAACTGATGTGCTGGGATTGTTCCTAACGTTCTGCAAAATATTATTTAGACGTGTATCAGCATCATTAACTTCATAGTTAGCTCGTTTTTGTTCGAAGCTTCCAAAGTTTTTTAATTTGCTAACTAGTCTTCCAAAAATTGTCCTGTGTGGCTGTTGTCTTTCTGGAAAACGCTCCGCATAACTGGTGCACGCATTTTTAGTGTTTCTATGTGCTTTGAAATACACTTCCAACATATCAACTTTTTCTTTGTTTGAATATGTATGTGCCATTATCAATACTTATAAATCTTAATACTTGACAATAATTACTTATCACTAACTACAAGTAGTTTTAATTAACTTATCTCTGCAGCACTAATTGTACTTTGACAGGTTATCGTTTTGTTTCATTGTCAGAATACATTTGTCATTGATGTTTGACGGAACATAATGTCTTTGCTAGTGATACACGCTCAGAGGTTAGAATTATCTGACATTTGATGTAAAACCAAATACAAATCTCCCCACTACTTTTAATCCTGCGCGAACTTACCCCTCCTCGCGCCAACTTAATTGGCGTTTGCTATACTTAGAATATCTTTTCACTTTCATTTGACATTGGTGTTTAATTTTTCAGCCTACTAATTTCATATTAAAGATTAATTTACGTTTTTATGAATATTTTCCTTATAAATAAAAATTTTTCAGGCATGTTATACATCGTTGAAAAGCACATTTTGAGGACTACCTAACAAACCCAAAATCCAATATGGCCGCCATATGAAAAACAAAAGATAGTGGTAATAACTTAGAAACAAATGACAATCGGGGGTTTCTGTTTGTATCAAATAATTTGTTTTAAAAAAGTGTCTCAACAATGTAAAACTTTAAAAGAGGTCAGACTAAGCGTTATCGAGTTGTTGAGGAATAACGAAATCGGCAAATTTGTGATTTTTCAAAATATTTTAAAAATTTAAAAAGTTAGGTCAAATTTGAAATGAGATTTGCCGCGAGTATTGAATTCTGCAAAACATTCCCCATTTAACCGTTGTTCTATATCTTCTAATAACCGAGATACCAATGGTGAGCATCGAAATTGGGACACACGGCATATATACCAGTTCTCGATAAGGATGTTTTTAGCTTTCTTTTTTGAATTTTTAAGGTTTTTAATGCGGGAGTAGTCATTTCGAAGCAAATAACGATTTTTAGGATACTGATCGGTAAAGAATTAAGAAAAGGAAGGTAATTGGAGACTTACCTCATAAATTTGAGTGCGCCCTTGTTGATAAAGATGTCGATGATATCCTGCTTCTGGAAGAAACAATATTTTTGGCGATGTCCAGTTGACGAAGAAATGATGATTTTGTTGTAATGTTGATAGTTGCTTGAGCTGTCGTTGACAATCCGGCTCGAAGGACCATTATTTCATTCTTTTGTTCATATAAATATACACGATATAACATATTTCGTTTTATACGATACAACGATGTTCCTTAGTATTTTATTTTGAAAAGTTTGAACCATTTTAATATTACTCTTCTTGGTACAACACCAGAGCTATATTCCATAAGTCCAATTTGGTTTTAATAGTTGCTTCGAAAGTAATAGCTTGTTATGTATAGATAAAGCAAAACTTCGTCCTAAGACGGTGGCTTGATTAATATATTCTTCACCAAATCGCCAGTGGGATAGATAACACATCTTCGAAAGTTGTACCTTAACCAAAGAATTTGCGTTTAACATTATTTTTCTTTTTTTTTTTATTTAATTGAATCGGCCTATACTTGCTGGAAATCCACTATATGTAAATGGGATTTAAGTAAAACACTTATACTAATTTCCAGTATATATTACACTTTATTATATATATTAATAAATAGATGACATGTTTCAGTAGTTATTATCGTAGTAGTATCGTAGTAGTTATTAGTTTCAGTAGTAATTATTCAGTAGTAATATAAGATCCGAAGAAGCTGCATCGTAGCGAAACATGTTATCTATTTATTAATATATATATAATAAAGTGTAATATATACTGGAAATTAGTATAAGTGTTTTACTTAAATCCCATTTACACATTATTTTTCTTCTTCAGATTGTTCTGCTTAAGATAGCAACTTAGTTGCCGAAATACGTATTTAGAGTATGATTTATAGTGTATTTAGGGATTTTTTTTGTTTCTGTCAGTTTTAATTTATTAAAAGCATGCCACAGGTGGATAGCTCATTATTAAATTTGTTCTAAAAGGAACGAATTTCACAATGAAAATTTAATCATTTAATTACTCTCTGCACAGTAAACATTTGTACAAAATTTAGTTTAAAAATATATATTTAATTGAGTAATTCGTTTTTTTTTCGCCACGTAAAATATAATATAGAGGTTACAGAGGACTAGTTGCAAATAAAGTAATTAGAATTATTATAACAAAAGCTCAGAGTAAAGCCTAATGCGTTTTATGGACAATATAATTTTGTTACGAGTGATTTCGGGGGATGGAAGGTATTGAAAATAATATCACCAGGGGACATACTCAAAAGTATTATCTACTCGACCACAAAACCTCTTCGTATTATACAATAATTAATTGTTTACGTGAATACATTTTTAATTATTCAAATGATATGTTTTTAAGTAGAGTTAATTAAAACATATGTTTAGAAATGAGGATATTTTTTATCTCGTTTTATGTGTGTAGGAGAACTATACAACGACGGACAAATTTGTGAAGCCATGTAAATATCTGTTAAATTAAAAAATATATTGTAATAAAATTGTAGATACGAAAATTAGTGATGAAGAGCTCATATTTGAAGTATTTTTTAAATATACAGAGTGTTAAAATAATGTAATGTATTAAAGTTATACTTTTTTAAATTGAACGCTCTGTATTTTCTTACATTTTGGAATTCTCCTCGATAACACAACTTCAACAAAGTAGTATAACACTTGGTATCTAAAGTATTTAAATCAGAATATCAAAATTTTAAAAATATGAGCAATATAAAATACTTCGTTAACAATTAGAAATGAAAACAATTTATGTATATTATTTATATAAAAGAACGGAATTTAAATCATAATAGTATAACTAATTAATTATTCAACAAATTAAAAAAAATATAACAACAAAATAGTGTTAATTAAGTGACCGACTTATGAAGTTTAAAGCCATAAAATAAATCTAGTTAAATTACAAACAAAAGAAAAGTATTTGTTTACAAAATAGCCTCTACGGGAGACAACTTCTTAATTCTTGAGACACTAATTACTTATTTCAACGCTAGTTCAACGCTATTAAAATAAATCTTAATGAAATAAATTATTTCAAATTAATAATTGATTTAATAAAATAAGTTTTTCCGGGACACAATTAACAAAACACACACTTATCTTTTCGTCGGGAATTGCAAATCTTCTTGACTGGACGATAGGCGCCCGCCCGGTCAAAATCGAACACCATGTGGTCAATGGCATACTTCGTGATGAATCTTTAGATTAATCTTTAATCGTCGGGGCGGTTTTCCAAAATATTGCACACCAATTTATTAAGTCTATCCTAGACACTCAATATGGTTTTTTGGTTGTTGTTTCAGTGGCTCTGTAATTAGCTAGTCAAAGCTGATACCTTAGTTTGAAATCACATTTACCTCAGGGGGTGATTAATTTTCAAAAATTTCCATCAACGAAACAACCAAACTTACATTAAAAGACTTCGTCTATTCGACACGTGCAACTTTAGTTATTTGTAGAATAAAAGTGGAAGTCACGCACAATCTTACTACCTCTTCTTCGGAAAATTCCAATACACACCTAGCGCTGTTAACGATGAAATATGACACTAACGTAAAGTACAGAAATGTATACGGGGACTGATTAATAAAATATTGTAACATAGTGTTAATTTAATAGCAATTTTAACATAAAATATTCTAATCCACAGATAAATATAAAACAAATAATCAGGCATACTAAAATCTTAGGGTTGATAAATGAAATATTTGTTTCAATCATTGGTGGTTCTGTACCAATACACAGTAATAATTAGAGAACGGACACGCTTACCACATGACGCAAAGCCCAGTGCAGTACCGGCGAAAGGCTGTATTTCTAAAATATTTAATTTTATTTATATAATTGGAAAACGAACGGGTGGTGATCTATAAAATTACGAAATACATATTTATTTGTTGAAAAGATATATTTTTAAAGTTTTTAATTTTATTTCTAAAATTGGAACATTTTTATTTGTTCATTTTGTCGTTCAAGTTGAGTAAAGGACTATTAATATTGAGTAGCAATTGTTTCTCAAGGTTTTCTTCTGTCAATTTTGTTCCCTTTGAATTAAGTACATCCTTATAAATAGAAAACGTCCTTTATACATCGCAACTGGTTATAGGTGCATACTGGAAATATTCTTTTATTTCTTCATATTTAGCCGTTAGATTTTGTGGAATTGTCTCCATACATAATTGCTGCAATGTAATTAAATCTGGATTTCTATTAAGAATTGCTTCAAACTTTTGCCGAAGGCCACATCCGAAGTCACTTGGAATATTTTTCAAATTATTAACAGCCACATCTAATGTGGTTAATCCGTCATTTAATTTGAGATTTCGATTTTCAAAATAAGTGCTTAGTTTTGGCAATTTTCCAAAGTGTTCGTGAAGAAAGTACAACTGATTTTTTAAATTTGGGATTTGTGTGAGCTCCTTGAACTCACCAATACTTCTAGCATCCTCCTTTAGCAGTGTTACGAAATGTTTTAGACTATCGAAATTCTCAGCATAATAACTAGTAGCTTCCAGCCATGTTCCCCATCTAGTTATTACTGGAGTGGGAGGCAGTGACAGAGATGCAAATTTTTCCCTGAAGAGAGCTGCTCTCAATGGTGCTTTTCTGAAAACTTTTTTAAAAGCTGATACAAGTCTATCAACTTCCGGAAAAGTGTCTCTGATATATTCACAGATTCTGTGGAGAGCATGTGCTACACAAGTAATATGCAGCATATTAGGATATGTTTTCTTCAATAGTCTGCCTGTTTTTAACATATACGCAGCACTATCACTGACAAATAAAAGTATTTTTTCTTTGTACGTGGCGTCCGAATGAAGCATTTTTTGCATATTCTCCTTAATGGTTTCAGCAACTGTTTCCGCATCAACTCTATTTATAACACTTGTTGCTATTACATATGAGTTATAGGGAATAGTTGGATGTAGTACACCAGCTACCACATTTACCACACAGCGTCCTAACATATCCACCGTTTCGTCGGCGCTTATCCATATGTATTGATTTAAAAGATGGCTTCTAATGCGTTCTACTGTTCTCGTGTAGCACCTAGAAATATAATATTTGCGATATTTTACGGATTTTGTAATAAATTTCCGAATCACTGACAATGGACATACAATCAGTATGACCGTCAATCCAACTCGCCATTGTTTTACAATGCCGTTCCCGACATTCTTCCATATCATGTCTGAAAAAGTAACTTAAACAATGCTCTAGATCTAAATAAATGAAAACTAAAAATGTGTGCGTAGGTTATTGAAACTGAACGAAATTCAATGCACACTTACGTCGAAATAATTGGTAGAAATAGATTCAATCAAACGATATTAAACAGGATCTATCACAAAAATTACGATGTAATTAACAGTTAAAACTATGAAAACAAGAAACTTACTCACAGCACTTTATTTATCTTACGAAATATAAACTAATAAATAAAATACATTATAAAAACCCCGCTTCTATCTACGCTCATGAAAACACTTTAAAAAACACTATATTCTCCGAATACAATAGCTGGGTTGTCCATTGTTATCGCTGCGAGACCAGGTGGCCGAGTAAGTCAAACAAATACTTCATTGAATTACGCCGGGATGTACTGAGCGACGTTATACACAATTCCAATTGCCGATTGCGTTTTATGGAAATTGCATCCGTTCTCTAGTAATAATACATCGATGATAAAAGTGTGTACTAGGAGGTGACATTTGAATAAATATCAAAACATTTTTTGCATAACTTCAATTGTGGTCTTATATTTTGTACCAATTCGGGAATTAAATTGCCACACTTCGCATATTGAAGGTAAAGATTTATTTAATATTTTTTCCATATTTGGTACATTCTGTTTCTTTATTGATTTGAAATTGTCAGTTAAGTAAGTTAAGTACATATGCACTATAAAATACATCTGTATGTTATTAATGTTACTCAATAAATTAGGGAATACAATTGCATAGCACAAAGCCGCAATAACTTCGAGTGAATATGCTTGGAAACACATCATGTTCTAAATCAGTCACACTGTCCGGAATTCCAGTTAAAATCACAACACTAAATTGTATCCTATTAACAATTTGCAAGACCTACGATACGCAATTGAAGAGGAAATTGCAAATGTGTGATCACCTCTTCAATTTAGGACGGCGAATTCAGAGTTGTTATCACATTTTGAACATTTTCTTTGTACATAATTGTATTATTTGTAATATAAGCTCGTAAAATTTGTTTCGACATCTATGTTTTATTAGAAATTTCACTTCTGATATGAGTTAATATTGATTAGTTTGTAATCCTAATTATAGATCGTCCATATTTACCTGAAATATTTTAACCTATAAAGATAAATATAAAACGAATTACCAGGCAAGTCAATTTTTGAGGGCTTTAAAATTAAATATTTGCTTTCAATCATTTATAATTATTCATTGTAATTTTTGTTTGAATGTCGCAATATGATAAATTAATCGAGACATTTTCAATGTTGCAAATTGCATTTTCGCGAAATAATGCGAATGTAAATATTGCTTTCAACATTTTACGACGTTAATTATTCGAATTTTTTTAATTGAAAAAATTCGCCCTTAAGCAGTATTCGAACCCACGTCCTTGGTTTGCCGGACCATTGCCCTGTCACTTGAGCAATCAGAAAATAAGACAACTGAAAGAAATGCATTGGGAGACATATACTAAAGCCATGGAACGAGACATTTACGGATCTCAAAAGAATGTGTGGCACATGCTAAGAAACAAGAGGGCAGAGGTCAACGAAATTGTAAAAATAGACACAATTAACAACAAAAAATGGCAAGAATATTTCGAAAATTTGTCTAAAAGGGCAGAAACATAACCCACCACACTCCACTATAATAAATTGGAACAAAAATGAGATAGATATTGCAATAAGTGAGCTCCAAAAGACAATAAGAACATTAAAGAACAGGAAAGCTTTCGGAAACGATAATATAAGGAATGGATTGCTGAAATACGGTGGAGAACATCTTAAAGAAGTACCAACAAAACGTTTTAACATAGCCATATTGTTTTAACATGGTAATTAAAAGGCGAAGAGTGCTTTGAGAATGGAAAACTAGTATCACCATCCCAATATTCAAGAAAGAGAGGAATATGATGGTGATTTTACTTTCGTGGAGGGAATTTTACACTCAAATATAGATTTTTGACATTCTAAGAGAATAACAAACGCAGAAGGTTGGCTATAATGTTTATAGGTTGCAGTGTTTTATCTCAAGGAATATTCGCAGTAAGAACGAATTTTGGAATACAGTTTATGGAACTATACTAATGTGTGTGGTATTGTGTGTGAACCGGAAATTGTACATTATCTCTTTCTAACATACACAAATACTCGCTGTAATACTAGCTAGAACATTTGGGTTAAATTGTCAGTCTGTCACGGTATTTATCACAGTGGTGAGCAATAGCTTTTTGGATGGTGGAAATTGGGAGGTCATGTTGGATGACGTAGTTAGGTACATATCTTGAAGCGTCATACTTAACGCTTCAAGATGTCCTATGGCGTTATGTTCTGTTCTCTTCAAGTTTTATGACCGATTACCCTGACTTCACATGAAATTTTGCTGTCTCAGTTGAAGTGGTTCCACTTTTCGCATACAAGGGAATGTATGTAATTAATACTAATTATACATATTGCTATTTTTAGTAGTTATTCATATTTCCTGGTATTTTCTTATAGTTACTTGTATATTAAGTGAGCAAAGCATAGGTTTTTTGAGTATGAGAATGTTGCGTTTTTCGTCGAGACCGAAGATCGAAACAAAATAAAGCAATTTCTAGTATTTTGGCCGTCAAATCGATACCCTAATATAAAACAAAATTTTCACAATTATAAAAAAAATATATTTAACTGTGAAATCGCTAAAAAAATGACACACGTTGCATTCATGAGAAAACGTCACTTTTTTGACAATTGGAGAAAATAATTTTTTCATTAATTTGCGTTCATAAAATGTATGATTCATGAATTCATCGAAAAGCGTTTAAAAACGCTTAAAAACGTTCACGCAAAGTGTGCTCTGAACGCTTCGCTCTCATGTCAATCGTTCCTCCAATAAACTGTCAAACATTCGTTTCCGATCACAAAACCAATAGAGACATAGAGTTATCATTAAAGACGGCAGACTATGTGCCCACACTGTTAAATTTAATAATACACATAAGGTGTATTAGATAAAAATGTAGATTTTACAAAATTAGGGCAACTTTTTACCAATACTGAAGATCCATTGTACAGATATATATATATAATATATAATATAATATAACATCTCTCAAAGTCGAACAATCCTTCTCAGTATATAAACATATATATATTAAATTTATTATATTATATTAAATTTGACAGTGTGGGCACATAGTCTGCGTCTTTAGACTTATCATCTCTAGATTTGAGATGGTCATCTTAATATCAAAAGATATCTTTAAATTAAGTGCTCAAAGAAACCACCTTCTTATGCTAAGCAAAACCCCGGGCGATTATAAAATGACGTTCTGACATTATTTAATGTCCTTCAACTACTGCAACTTTCGCTTGTAATTCTTCTAAATTATTGGTTTGCGCTAATTAATTACCGCATAATCAATTTTTTAAATATCCCCAAAGAAAAAATCTTTTGAGGATGGCGTATCATTTTATTTTGCAACCTCTGTAGGATCTCGGTGTTCGAATTACTGACGGTACCTCAGAGCTTGATACCGTAAGTCCATATGGGATTTAGAGTGGATTTGTACAGAAACAGCTTACTGTCGGGAGATAGAGTAAAATCATTTTTGGATAAGACTGGCGCAGAAACACATTTTAGTAATTAGAAAGAGAGCCACCTCATAAATGAGAGAAACAACTAGTAGTATAAATCCGTGTACTATACGAGCCACAAACGTTTATCGATTATTTGTCAGTCGGTACCAGGCATTTGATCGGTGTGTTTCGTAGTGGTGTTGTACGTACATTGAGAGTTTTCCTATTTGTAATATTATTGTTGTGTTTTATCTATTAATTAATTTTTTTTCAAAGCTATTCAAGAGTAAGAATGCATCCTCTTGTAAGTAGAAATATACTTATCATAAAATTCCTGAAAATTTAGTTGTATTTATTTACACAGGGTAAAATGTCTGATATGGCAACAAACTCTGTCCTGGAGGAAGTGAGCCCTTGTTCGAAAAAGAGAAAAGTTATTCTTGAACAATCTCGTGAAATAATTTTTAATGTACATAACTATTTTAAAAGACAAGGTGTGACAGGTAAATATATTTACAAATTAGGTGGATACATAATATTTAACCTGTAATAATATTACTTTTTTTAAATCAAATTCAAAATTATAATTTATGTTGTTCATCATTTATAGGTCAGCTGCTAGATACAGTTGCAGAAGCAACAGGTATTTCTAGGAGCACTGTAGGTCGAATAATTAAAGAAGGTCATGCTGTTGAAACAAGAAAAGTAAATTCATTCTTATCGACAAAAATAAAACCACCAAATAATAATAATTTGTAACTACAAAGACTTAAATGTGAAAGCACTATAAAAAGAAATATTTCATTGTAAAATACAATTTATAAAAAATTTGTTACATAATACCAATTGATTTAATAATTATTTTATTCATCGCGAAGTAATAAGTTTATCTAAAATCAACAACAAAACATAATTATTATGGTTTAATATAACTAAATATTATTTAAATTTAAAACTGCCGCCTATATTGTCAAGACTGTTCAATGTTTTTAATGTGTTCAGTATTTTTGTAACGTCATCGCTCGCGCATCTTCAGTCTCATCCGAAAGTAATTTTACTCTAGCTGCGATCTGCGACCGATTAGCCAATACATTTGATATAATTTAATGCCTGTTTGCGTTAGGTGCGTGACTACGAAGAATTACTTTATGAACTGTACTTATATATAAACTTTATATAAACTAGCACCTTATTTACAATTAATATTATATTTTCATTCCTAGAAAAACACGATTAAGTATGTAGCAATGTAGCAAGAATCAAATTCTAATCATTTCTCAAGAAATTATCTTGATTCAATTTTGAAAATAAAGTGTTAATCGCAAGTGCGTTTTCTGATTTTTTATTTTATGAACTTTGAGAGCAAAATACTTGAAAATATGATTTTCTCCACCACAAAACCTCTTCAAAGCCAAACACTTCAATTATACAGGAATTTGAAGTGCAAACTTATTTCGTTGTGGAGTACACGTTGAAAATAGCTTTAATTAATTCGTTTGGGATGATTGTTATTAAAAACAATGCCTCGTAATGTTAATTTTAAAATTGAATATTGTTTATGTTTTCAATCCCCATACGTGTATGTTATATAATTTTTAATCATTTAATTCAGAATAGTATTAAGTTTTAGTTAATGATATTTACCTCAGACGTTTAGAATGAGCCTTAATGTGTTTTATGGAGAGTATAATTTCGTTGCGAGTGACTTCAGGGAGATTGAAGGCTATTGGAAACCCAATCGCAGGAGACATATTCAAAAGCATTATTTATTTCGGCCAAGAAACTTCTATAATTCATTGTTTATGTGAACACATTTCTATTTATTTGAATGACATGTTTTCAAGCAGCGTTAAACACGGATTTAGTAATTTAGAGAATATTTAATTGCATTAAGGCGTGTAAGAGAGATACAAGTATATACAGTAGGGTGGAGTGAAAATGAACAAAAAATTTTTTTTTTAAATTTTGAAAACTCCTGCATTGTTAATTGATGACCCTATTAGAAAGCACTATTCATGCAAAATAACAAGACTCTGCGACTTTATTTCGAGGTGGCGCATGAAGGGTGAAATTTGAAAAATAACCTAATTTACATAAAGGCAGAAAAGTACAATTTAAAAATCTTTTTTATCTACCATTAAATAAAACTGTTCGCAACACTGTTGTTTATTGCTCAAAAACAAAGTTAGGGGATTCCCATGCATAAAATAAAGTATAATTTTAAACAGTTTCTTTCAGTTTCTTCATAGTATTTAGAAGTGCAAACTGTTAAAAAAGTTTATAAAACTTAATCAAACGTAAAATTTTCGTTACCAAAGGTTAAAACGTGATTGCTGAGGAAAGATTTAAAATGCCTAAAACTAGGAAAGATTTGTGTTGCTCTGTATTTGGAAAACCAATTCCATAAAGTGCTAATGTGTTGCCTACGCATTGTGATATTATTAAATATTACCTGTGGCTAAAAAATGATATGCTTGAATTGAACAACCGAAAAGATCCTTCAATTAAGTGCATATGTGAAATAATTACTACTGATATTGAACAAATATGGAAAAAGGCATCGATTCCTATAATAAGTCATCAACAAATCTTAGCAAGATTGATTTCCTATTACAACAAATACAAAAATATGAAGAAACTGCGCAGTGAAAAAACAAAATTTCTTAAAGGAATCTCAAAAACAATTATTTGACATCGCAACCTGTAAGTGCGCGTCCAGAAACATATGTAAATGTATGACAAAAATACCTCCAGCAGAGGAAAAGTTTTTAAAGGACCAAGGAAATGAGCGTAGAATGTATATTGGCTGTGTGGATAGGTTGACAACAAAATCTATACGATGCAATGAAGTTCGAAAGAGAAAATATGATCAATTCGTTGAAAAAAACATGATTTCAAGTACTTCTTCATCTATGTCAGAATTACATCGGTCATGCAGTAGCACTTCAAGTGAAACATCAGAATCAGAGCAAGATGATTTTTGCTATAATGAAGGAAAAAGAAAAGTTCACAAAAGAGAAAATCAAAAGGGAAATAAGCAGATGAGACAAAAGTTGCAAACCCTTGCTACAGCTTGTGACAGGACTGGAGTTTCAGATCGATCTGCAGCATTTGTTGTAAACGCAGTAATGGTTGATTTAAACATTATAGATGCGGAAAACTCATCAAGCGTAATAGATCGTAGTAAAATACGTCGAGAAAGGAAAAAAGTTCGAAAGCAGTTGAGCTCTATTAGCAATGAAAAACCTCTGACTTCTATTTATTTTGATGGTCGTAAAGACAAAACTTTAATTATAACTTCAAAAGAAAATAAGTCACAGCGTAAGACTATTACAGAAGAACATATTTCAATGGTATCTGAGCCAAATTCTGAATATATTGGAAATTTCACAATAGATTCAGGAAAAGCAGCTAATATTATGAGGAATATTGTCGCCTTATTAGATAAAAAGTATAAATGTAATTCATCTTTGGTGGCAATCGGATGTGATGGAACGGCTGTCAACACAGGGTATAGAAATGGAGTCATTGCCTTATTGGAAACACATTTAAAAAGACCATTGCAATGGTTTGTGTGCTTATTACAAGCAAATGAATTGCCACTGCGCCATTTGTTTTTAAGTCTTGATGAAAACACAGCAGGTCCTAATAGCTTTTCTGGAGCTATAGGTAAAAACCTCCTCAAGTGCCTTGATTTTAAGTTATAAGCTTTTGAAGTGATTCCTGCAGAATTGCCGGATATTGATATAAAGTTGCTAAGCACTGATCAAAAATATCTTTACGAGATTTGTTCTTCCATTTCGTCTGGTCTAGTTTCACCAAGTTTAGCTGAAAGAGACCTTGAGAAATTAGCACACTCTCGCTGAGTAACTTGCGCCAATAGGATTCTTCGCTTATACATTGGAATGGCTACACCACCAGAAAACCTTAAGCAACTAGCACTTTTCATTATGAAAGTATACGCGCCAACATGGTTTGACATAAAGTCAAAGCCATCTTGTAACCATGGTCCAGTTCATGTTTTCAACATGGTCAAGAGAAGTTTATATTTAAGAGATGACCTTAAGAGTATTGTTTTAAAAACTATAAACAGAAATTCATTCTTCGCACACCCAGAAAATATGCACTTTTAAGTACTTAGAGCATCGATGTTTAATACAGGAAAAACTAAATTAAAAAAAAAAATTTTCGCTCCACCCTAATATAGAGGCTGTCCCAAGAATATACGATAAACTTTAAGGGGTGGCAAGGGATATCGAAACAAACATTGTGTCATTCCATTCTATTCTTTCAGACTGTGTCATAGGCACTGGAGGCACAGAAGCAGCGAATATTTTGAGGCCCTTCCGAAAACCCGTTTCAATGTGCGTTATTAACGCTGTATACTTTATATCTGGCTCTTAAAATACCAAATGTTTAACCCACCGGCTCATGGGGCTAACTTCCGTATAAGTTGGTTATTAATTTTCACACAGATATTAACTAACATTGTGTTTTCCACACTCGATTTTTAAAATTTTTTTTTGTTTTAAAATAAGATTCTATTAAAAGCTATCTCTTTAGGTTTAAATAATCGATCGAAACTTTCTTAATGAAGTTTCCAGGCATTTAATTTATTATGTTTTGTTTCAGGATAGTACGTCGTATACCTTAGCAGTTGCTTTTCGTTTACCCGATAATGAAGCATCTGGAACAATGTTCTTCAACAGCGCCACCCTTCAAATAACTGCGGACAATACTACCATATCTTTGGGAAATCTCGATGAAGTGCGAGAGGATTTAGATTGTATCGGAGGTACGGTAGATTTGCCAACTATCATTAGCGGTGCCAGAATTTACGGTTTGGATGAGAATATTTTTGTCAGGGCAACTTTCGATGAAGTGAATTTGTGCAGTACTAATGCTGATATTTATGAAATTACTTATACGATCGAGGTAGAGTTAGAAGATACTTAAAAAAAGTACAAATTTAAATTAATAGTAAAAAATAAACATTTATTTTACAAAAATACTTGATTATAATTCGACAAATCTGTTTCTTGTTCTTCTAATCTAATATATTTCGCTCACTTTAACCCGGAAAATATTTACTTCACATTTAATTCAAAGGTTTACTAACAAACGAAAGGTTTATCTATGAATTTCCCTTTTTCTCTTTTTCTGTTAGAAATTTTCATGGTAGAATGGGATAGATCTGAAGAACATTAACTTGAGGTACGTACATAGATTTTTTGGTTTTTAATAGTTAGTTGCCAATTTTATATTCTTTATTATACTCTTATAATAATTCCAAGCTTTGTATAAATTTAACAAATTACTTATTAATAAAATGAAAACAGAAAACTCAAAAAAAGAACCATATAAATAATTTCTACATATAAACTTTTTATAACCTGCATAAATAAATAATAATAAATAAATTCAATGTTTTTTTCTTATTCTTCTGATACTTTTATGGCAGAATTTAAATGTTCCCTTTTCTAAAAAAATAATCCATTAATTATATCTTTATAGTATATTCTTTCCTTTAAAAATCCATTTACTTTCATAAACCCTAGATGACCTTTAATGTCCTTTATTTAAATCTTCTTATATCTTAATCATCCAATTCATCTCTAATTAACTTCCTTTGTAAATATATGTTATCCAATACATATATATATATATATATATATATATATATATATATATAATAAGCTTTTTTTTTGGTTTAGCGACCTTTATTGAAATTCAATTTATTTAACTAACGACGTTTCGACTTTTTTGTATATAATTAAGTCTTTTTCAAGTGATTTTAGAACTAAAAAAAATTACAAACGAAAGGTAAGAATTATATTTACATTATATTTACAATTTAAACTTTAAAAATTTAAAAAATTTTCAAAATTTTTAAAAATTTAAAGGATATAAAACACCAATTTATTTCGTGTTAAAAAACATGTGCCCAGTGCAATATGCATGGTCGGAAACGAGATTGATGGACTTTCAAAACTGTATTATCCGCTCATTAAACAATAGAAGACAACCTCACCCACACAAAAAAACAAAAAATTCTTTTTCGTTCCCATTGTAAACACACTGTATTTTCCCAAACACATGGCCTGACCAAACAAATTTTAAAACGAAATAATATAAAAAATTTCATTTCTATAACAAGACATTTAGATACACTTAAGATTCCGAGATACGCGGTCGGACCCTGTGGTGAAGGGTCGACATATTTCCGACCATGCATATTGCACTGGGCACATGTTTTTTAACACGAAATAAATTGGTGAGTTTTATATCCTATAAATTTTTAAAAATTTTTAACATTTTTTAAATTTTTAAAGTTTAAATTTTAACTTTCTTTACTACAATCATTATTTTAATTTTAATTCATTCATATAATGTAAATATAATTCTTACCTTTCGTTTCTAATTTTTTTTTAGTTCTAAAATCACTTGAAAAAGACTTAATTATATACAAAAAAGTCGAAACGTCGTTGGTTAAATAAATTGAATTTCAATAAAGGTCGCTAAACCAAAAAAAAGCTTATTATTTTAATATTATGCACACGGCCAATAAAATAAATAAGAAATAATTTTTATTCTTATTAACACTAAATATATATATATATATATATATATATATATATATATATATATATATATAATATCTTCGTGACCTTGGTATGATAAGGTAAACTTAATAAGTCGGCGATTAAAGGTCTGGTTCATTACTTCAAAGTATATATATTTAAAATAACTACATGTTTCGGCAATGATGCCTTTGTCAAGAGAATACAAAATATAAATGACAGAATATAAATGTCAAATTTGACATTTATATTTTGTATTCTCTTGACAAAGGCATCATTTCCGAAACATGTAGAGTTATTTTAAATATATATATACTTTGAAGTAATGAACCAGACCTTTAATCGCCGACTTATTAAGTTTACCTTATATATATATATATATATATATATATATATATATAATGAATAATTAATCGGGTAAGAGGTTTGTCAACTAAACAACTCATTTATATTTCTCTATATTTCGTAGCAATTTGGCTACTGCTTCAGGAGACTAAAATTAGAGTTAAAAATTAGCAGTGAACATAACTAAACATGTAAATCTATTATAACATGTTTATTTTAATATGTTTAATGCGAAGTCTTCCCAAGTCCAAATCTACCTGTTCCTACGATTACCATATACTGTGTCTTCTCTAGGTTCGTTTCTATATCTCCTTGTCACGCAAGAATTGGTCTTTATGAAACATTAAAATTTAAAATAATTTAAAATCTAGTTGGTAGATCTTTGGAATCCTAGCGCTTAAGTTCATCAAATTGTTAATAGTTCGAAACGTAATTGTCGAGTTAAAATAATTTTTTTTGTGAAATTATATAAAGTGTTTATTGTTTTTACTACTTGTTCATTATGTTTCATGTAGTACCAACTGCAAATTCAGTTCAGATTATCAAATGAAATTTTTTTTTGATATATGTATTTATAATCTGTAGTAACATGTGTATATATGATCGATATTTATTTATTATAGTGTAACGTCTTTTTCAAAATGATTTGTACGTACAATATAGACATTTTATGCATAAATTTATGTAAATAAACCTGTTTAACAAATAAAGAGATTGGAAAATGCAGAGGGCTGCTGTGGAAACGTATGTTTCTCAAACAGAAATTACTTAAGAGGCGAATATTGAGTCGCGCGCCAGGAACGTAGTATTTATATTTGCTACCCCGAGACATAATAATAACTCATGATTTGCCAATACCCCCTGAAAAACAGGGAAAAACAGAGTTAAAAAATAGCAGTGAATGTAGCTTTATGGCTGAATAAAACTATAGCAGAAAAGATAGGATTTTCTGCAAAATCATTTCGCGAAACGTAGTCAGGAGCGGTTAGTGCTTGCACTCATTGAAGGTGATTAGAGTTGTTGCTGGTGTAAAGTCCTCCAAACTAGAGGAGCGCTAATATTTACTGCAGCAGAGATCCTTCTAACATTAATACCTGGACATTCTTCAACCCTTCTTAAAACATCCTCTTCTACTGCAGGAGTACAAATAGAAAGAGGTCTACCAGCATCGCCATAATTTGATTTAAGTAAACCCACCTCTGACAGATGTTGATGCACTTTGCTAAAAATTTATCACTATAGAGCGTTTCACGCCCATGATGAAGTACAGGCCATATGGAGATAGCGTACATAGTTGCCAAGTCGCGAACTCATTCCTACCAACATACCTATATTGCTGTTAATCAGGCCTGCTGTCAATAGTATTGTATTGACATAACCTTATTTGTATTTATAATGAACAAAATTTTAAAATTGTTATTCTTAGTTTTCATCTGTTTATAATATATTCGATGCCAAGAAAAAGTAAATAAGAGTGAAATATCATTCTAGTTAATGTATATGAAAAGTAAATCATTATATTAACAAACTACTTAAAATTGTATGTTTAAGTTATAATTTGGTTTAACCAACACACCATTTGTACACTCAAGGTTTGTTTTGAATTAAAACAATTATTTTATATATATTTGTTTCCTTTATTATAAAAAATAGTTTGATTTGTCTATTAGAATACAAGCAATAATCATAAAAAGTTTTTTTGTGTAGACCATAAACATACAAAAAATACTGCAATATAGATTTATTTAACCAATAACATAAAAATATCAACATCTTAAAAACCTAATTTTTTATTTCAATTAAAACTTGACTGCTGTAGTAACATTAATTATAGGTTTGTTCCGAGAAGAATCCCTATTATTTTTAGTGAATCGGAATTTAAATCTGTTTTACAGCCATCATCGTGTACTATAATACTGTCTACCAATTGGCTAAAAGAGATGCAAACTGTCAGAGATTCGTTCTTGGAATAGACCTACAATCCACTGGATGTTGAAGCAGCATTCGAATAGCCGACAGGGTCAGTTAATAAATCGTCTTCCATATCATCAGTTGAACTGAGTCTCCCACATGTATGATAAACTCCTCAACATCATCTTGCAATCCATCGACAATCCACATTTCTTCTTCAATTTTTTTTACATGCTGAATATAATTCTTCCAATTGTCAGCTGTCACATTACTATAGGCACTCGTAATGAATGGTGCCATATCTTTTACTTTGAACGTAGTGTTGTGCATCTTTATGTGATTTTTCACTTGGACCCAAACCATCTCTATTGGATTCAGCTCACAATGGTAAGGTGGTAAACGTAGAATTTCTCGGCCAGCATCTTTCGCCAACATATCAAGCTTATATTTGTCATATTGATATTTTACTTGTGATACACTAAACAACAAGTCTCTTTTTAACATATTATCTTCAACGGATATATTTTTTTCAATCAGCCAGTCAATTATATTTTCTTTTCTCCATGCATTTGTAGGTATCTTCTCAACCTTTCTGCTGTGGTACGATGCATTGTATAGAACAATTACAGCATTTTCAGGAGTATTTGGCAATAAATGCTCAATGAACCACTTTTCAAACGTATCTGCATCCATCTCATTATGTGCATCAGCTGTATTTTTCTTGCATAGAAATGTTAATTCGGCACCAGGAAGTAAGCCATTTTCATTGCCAGCATGTACTAATGCAAAGCGAGGACCAAGACCACTCGGAGATTTTAATCCTGTACTCAATCCTCGAACAAATGCTTCTCGAGTACTTTTTATTGTAGTATCTTGCCAGACTTTACTTACTGTGTGTCCTACATTAACCCACGACTCACCTGTGCAAACTATACACCTACCTGGAACAAATATTATTTTAGGTATATGCTTTTATACCGCGATATCATAAAGTTTCTGGGTCCAAGATGGCATTGAAATAGAAAATATATGTCTGAACTTTATCCATATTATCATACTGGTAACTTAACCTTAATTTTTGAAAATTATTTTGATAGTGTCATCGTGACATCAATAAATATGTCATTTGATTTAATAAAGATACAATAAAACAACAAGCTCAGCTTGTATTCAAAATTTTATTAATAAAAAAAAGCAAAATTAAAGCAAATGTTGAAATTGTTGTCCGTTATTTTCAATTCCCAATGTGACACGCCTTTTCATGCTGTTAAAGGCATTTTGCAGCATTCCGGGCGTTATTAATGCACATTCGTCAATAATTCTTTGTTGCATATCTTGCAAATTAGCAACAGGAGTTTTAAATATTCTATTCTTTAGGTGAGGAAACACGAAAAAGTCCATAATTGTCAAACAAGGTGATCGTGGTGGAAACTCAACTTCCGTATGTAAACTTATGATCCGATCGTCAAAAAACTCACGAAGAAAAGCAATATTTTCTCGTGTTGTGTGTGCCGTTGCACCATCTTGTTGAAAGTATCCATATTGCAATTCATCATCATGCAACTGTTCAATAAATTCATTCAGAATGTTTCTATACCTCTCAGCATTAATTGTGAAATTAAAAAAATAGGGCCAACAACTCTGCGGCGAGAAACTGCTAGCCAAACACCAAGTTTCGCATTATGGAGAAACGATTCAATAAAAATATGAGGATTTTCACTACTCCACATTAGAGTATTTTGGGAATTGACATACCCCGAAAGATGAAACCATGCTTCATCAGAGAAAAATGACAAATTTAGCAGGTCATCATCTTCTATTAAGTTATTTGCAAACCACTGGCAGTACGCACGACGTCTAGGGTAGTCTACCGGCAAAATTGCCTGATGTGATTGCATCTTATACGGATGCATGTGTAAGTTTTTCTTTACAATTTTCTTACATGTTCCATAAGAAAGTCCATTCTCTTGAGAAAGGCGTTTCAAAGGTTTTGTGGGTTCATTTACCATACGTTGACGAACATCATTTATAACTTGTTCCGAACGAACAGTTGGTCTACCAGTACGTGATTTATGACCCACAGAACCAGTCTCACGAAACACACCAACACAATTGGAAAGGCAATTATAAAAATCTTTGGGAATTACAGCTAACTCTGGAAAATGCTCTCTAAAATCATCCAAACATGCACGTTGACTGTACACCCAAATTCCATCAATTCGCACTCCACTCCGAAAATAGGCTTCAATCATGTACGCTTTTTGCACTATATTGTAAACCATATTTGAATTTACTCGAATGTGCTATGTTTCAAACTCGACGTTCAAACTTGCTTTCAGCAATTCTAACACATTAATGGATGACAGATAATGTCACTGTCAAAATAATTTACAAAACAGAGTTATAGTTCCTAACTTAAGTTCAGACATACAATTTATATTACAAAGCCATCTTCGTCCTAGAAACTTTATGACATCACGGTATAAAGAAGAAAGACATTTACCTTCATTTCGAAATGTCTTAATATCTCGCAGATACTTGTGTCTCCATCTTATAATATCATCTCGTTCAATTAATATGCTTTT
This sequence comes from Melolontha melolontha, assembly GCA_935421215.2. Classification (NCBI taxonomy): domain Eukaryota; kingdom Metazoa; phylum Arthropoda; class Insecta; order Coleoptera; family Scarabaeidae; genus Melolontha; species Melolontha melolontha. The sequence goes on along the minus strand of OW285243.1, from coordinate 116,369,520 downwards.
CCGTTTAACAGTTTGAAATTCAAAGCCAATATCTTTCAAAAGTCTATATAATGTTGATCGTGTAAAAGTAGGGAGATCATTGTCATTGTTGATGGTAGCAAGAACTGTATTCACAGTGGGTGGTATGTTTTGCATGAAAAATCTATGAACTTGTTGTCGTACAAGTGAGTGTATATTTTCATCATAACGGTGTAGACGAGCATTTACTTGTACCACTTTTCTCTTCTGCTTGTTTTTTTTTGGACTCAACAACGGCCCTTTTTCTTGTTCCTTTCTCATGTTGTATATGCTGTGTACTGAACAATGTAGTGCTTCACTTGCTTCAGCAGCAGCAGCAGTAACAGTCATAGGTTTTTTAAGAAAATGATTAAAAATATTTAGTACCATCTACTTTTCTCTTCGACTAAAACATTCACGCCTTCGTGATTTTTTCTCTCCAGGCTCCATTACTGAAGTTTAGAATCTGTAACGGTAATGTTTTTATTCACGAGCACATTTCCTTCACATTCCAACTTACCACAAACTTTTGTAAACAACAACGGGATAATATAATAAAGAGAGAGAGAATATAATACATAATAATAAGAATATAAGGTATATAATATAATAACACTATAACAATATAACAAGAACGAAGAACAACAAATAATATTTAATAAGAATACGGAAAGGAACAATTTGACACTTGACAAGATAACAAAGTGAACAAACTACTGTACTGTAGCAGTCTGGTTATTTGTACGAATTAAAAATCCCCAATAAAAATTAATATAAATTTTCGACATAGCGAGCGGTAGAAAAGGATAGCGCGATGCAATTTATTAAAGAAAATAGAAGAGGAGAATGCTCCAAAAGAGCCCATACTTCATCGTGGGCGTGAAACGCTCTATAGAATTTATCACTAGGCAAATAAGCTTCCGCATAAAGGCGACGTGCCTCATAGGCATTACCATTAGCAGCACCATATATAAAGTGCATGTCTGCCATTTCTGCATTCGTGTATCTATTCATATTTAACCTACAGCAAAAGCGAGATCGATATGACAAAAGACATGATAGTAAATAACGAAAAATAAAAGGTAGGATACACATTTATTGTACATGGGTAACATAAGTAGATGTTTAGATGAACAAAATGTAAAATCAATTATAACTCAGAAATGACTGGTTTTAGGTTCTAGGTTTACTAAGACTTTTTTCTTTATCTTAATGGAAACCATAAGTGTTTAAAATTTCCGAACAACTTTTTTTAACACCCTGTATATTCACTCTTTGTGACTTCATGGAAGGCGCTTAAAACGATAAGTGTTCCACCACGTTTTATAAATTACCATTTACTATTTATATTATTTGATGTACCTACTATATACGTTTGTTGCAGTCTTTACTTGATGAAATTCCATTGTAACTATTATCGGGATAAAATAAAACAAATTTTAATGAATTTCACTATTTTTAACTTCACAAAGTAAGGATCGTTTAATTCCCACAGGAGCTTCGTCAGGCATATAAACATAACATTTCTTTACATAAATATACCGTGATAAACACATGTTTTGGATAGTTAGAAGGGATAGGTAGACTTTATTACTTAATGAGTGAGTCAAACGATCATTACTTTGTGAAGTAAAAAATTTTTTTTTTTAAAATTATATCGGGATAAAATTTGTTTTATTTTATCCCGGTAATAGATGTACCTACTATCAAGCACACGCTTAGTAAAACATTATGTAATGTTTTACTAAGCGTAAATTTACTTAGAATAAACCTAATACAATGCAATTTATGAGAACAATTTATAAATTAACTAAAAATAATGCACTTGCAGATGGCCTTCATTCTGTATGCATTAGACCAGCGTTTCTTAAACTGTGTTCAGCGGAACCCCGGGGTTGCGTGGAGATCACTCAGGGGTTCCGCGAAAGTTACGTGCTTTTTTTATAACATTCAAGGAAGTAACATAAAAAAAGTAATAAAAATTTAACGGCACAACTAAATTCCACTTACTAATCTGGATAGTCGGTGCAAATGCGACAGTCCGACGTCGCGAATTGTAACGGCGCCGTCGGGACAATTTTTGGTATTTAAAAGCAGCCGCCTTGGTATAATCACGAGAAATCCGGTATCGGTGATTCCCCGGCTCAATTCTTTATTGATCAATACACTGCGAGTATCCGGGCATAATAGCCACTTTATTTATAAGACACACATCGTCTTATAAATAAAGTGATTGAAAATTAAAATAAAGTGATTGGAAGATAAATAAACTCATTGAAAGTTATTGATAAAGTGATTTTGTTTATTGATAAACTTTATTGGTTCTGTCTAAAACCAATTGTTTAAAACCAAACTGTCTAAAAACTGTGTTAAAACCTACAAATTGTAATTGTTTGTGTTTAATATTTCACTGTTAAAAATAATATCAACGTAAGTAACCTTTAAACTTTATTCGGTCTTAAGGAGTTCTCATTTTTTGAATAAAAACACGACGATTTTTAATAATTTTTTTTAAAGAGGATTGTTTTTTATATATAGAAACTTTTTTTTAATGCGTTACGCATATCTTTGCAAAAACAAATTGTGTTTTAATTTGCCATAATTTGCCTCTGTAGCAGAGGGCGTTAAAGTTGACGCCCGAAAAACGAGATACCAAACGGTAGCAAAGATTACTTCTGTTGAGTAAAATAGGATCTTTTCAAAAAATTAAAAATTATAAGAATGGCGCGCATTTTACTAAAAATTTGAAAAAACGATCTTTTAGATTAGGAAAAGTGGAATTAAAACTGAAATATAACATTTTAAGCAGAGATCCTAGTTTGCTTTTTGTATTATGTTTGTAAACGTGTGGTGTACACGTTTACAAACATAATACAAAAAGATCTAGATCTAGATTGGTCAATTAGCGTCTGAGAAATTCTTGTTACCGATTTCAGAAACATCATTTTGGGAAAAATTTGCTTAAACTTTATACGAGTGATGTATACAGCTTGTATACAAGTGATACATAAAGCTATAACTTTTATACGGAACCGAGTACTTATTCTAGACACATATAGCATTAAGATAATAAAAGAACAAAACTTTTTTTAATTAAAAAATGAGAACTTCCTCTTAAAAGGTAATAAATAAAATAAAAGGTGCTGTTATTTTTGTCTTAAAACCATTTTCGATATTTTGTTGCAGCATGGAGAGGCGGCTTAAAGAAGGCACTTTAAAGCGTTCTGCTGCAGAACTTGACTCTTCTGTTTCGGACCCAGCAACTAGCTCTTTTGCTAAAGATAACTGTGGTAATAATAAAAGTGATGCAACTGAAATCGCCACAAACGAAATTAGGCCAGTAATGGCCTCTACAAGTAATCAACTCAGAGCAGTTACTAAAAAACTAAGGAAATATGATGAAAGTTATATATGTTTAGGATTCATGAACGATAATGATAATCCTCAGTGTGTTATATATAACAAAGTTCTACCAAATAGCTCTATGGCTCCAGCTAAAATGCGTCGTCATTTAGAATCTGTTCATGGCGAGCTTAAAGAAAAAAATGTTGAATTCTTCATTCGGAAGCGTGACGAACTTTTAAAATTAAAAACGGTTATGGTTCAAACCACAAAAACGGTGAATGAAAAAGGAAGTGAGGCTTCTTACTTAGTCAGCTATCTGATAGCTCAACGCGGTGAAGCATACTCAATTGCCGAAAATCTTATTAAACCTTCATGTATGGAGATGGTAAAATGTGTGTTAGGTGAAAAATCCGCAAAAAAAATGGCTAAGATTCCACTTTCGAATGACACGGTAGCTCAGCGTATCAGAGATTTAGCAGCCAATATAAAGAATGAACTTACTTTTCGTCTCAAATCATGCAAATTTTCATTACAAATGGATGACTCAACCGATGTATATGGACTCGCAATATTAATTGTAATCGTTAAATATGAGCACGAAAACGCATTATTGGAAGATCTTCTTTTATGCAAATCTCTACTAGCACGTACTACTGGAGTCGAAATATTTGGTCTTCTAAATTCTTTTCTTGAAGAGAATAAAATACCATGGGACAACTGTATTGATATCTGTACCGATGGAGCAAAGGCCATGAGTGGCATAATTAATGGGGCTGTACAGCTTATTAAAAATATTGCTAAAGACTGTTCTAGTAGCCACTGCATGATCCATAGGCAGGCACTTGCTGCTAAAAAATTATCCCCCAGTTATAGGAATGCTCTTGATGAGGTCATCAAAATCATTAACTTCATAAAATCTCGACCCCTAAATAATCGTTTATTCAAAATACTCTGTGAGGAGATTGGAAGTGTACATATATCTCTTCTTTTACATACTGAAGTCAGATGGTTATCTCGAGGAAAGATACTAACCCGTTTTCTTGAGTTAAGGGACGAGGTGCGTGTTTTTTTTTTTAGAACACAATTTTGAATTGAAAGGTCGATTATTTGATAGAAATTGGTTACTTAAAATTGCCTATTTAAGCGACATTTTTACAAAGATAAATGAACTTAATTTAACCCTCCAGGGTAAACAAGTAAATGTATTTATTGCCCACGAAAAAATTCTTGCTTTCAAGAAAAAAATAGAATTTTGGACAATTTGTATGCGCTCCAACGAGTTTGATTGTTTCCCAACAATAAAAGGCTTTTTAGAAGAAGAAGGGGTTGAAATGGCAGAGGCATTTATTGAAGAAATTATTCAACATCTGAAAGGATTGAGTGAAGCTTTTAATAAGTATTTTCCAAATGAGAACAGCAGATTAAATATCAAAATGAATTGTGGATTAAAAACCCATTTATTTTCAATGCACGACCTTCGACCATGTCAACGGATGAATACGAAACTTTTATTGAAATGACATCTGATTCATCATTGCAAAATAAATTTAAATTAATGCCATTAACGGAATTCTGGTGCAGTATAAAAGATGCATATCCTCAATTGTCGCAAAAGGCCGTGTTGGTGCTTTTACCATTTGTAACCACATATATATGCGAAACGGGGTTCTCAGCTTATTTGTCGACAAAAACTAAATACCGGAACAGACTTGATGCCGAACCTGACATAAGAATTCAACTTTCATCAATTAAACCTAATATTAAGTATATTTGTGATAATAAAAAGCAATATCACTCATCTCATTAAAATTAAAATTTAAAGGTCCTGTAAATGTAAATTTAAGTTGTTTTAAGAACTTTTGTGTTAATTTTTGAATTAGTTTTTGAAGAAAATAAATATTTTTTGAAATAATTGTCATTTTTGTTGCATATAATCCATTTACAGAATGTTACATTAAAAGCATAATATTGAAACAAACCAGGGGTTCCACAATAAAAGTGACTACTAAAAAGGGTTCCACTTATCAAAAAGATTAAGAAACGCTGCATTAGACCATTAAAAATGTCAGGCATTGCCTTGCAAAATTATCTGTCTTCGCTGTGCGATATCGTCTTGAAGCAACTTTTGCACCCCTTGTAAGGGTGTAAGGGATCTGACACCGCAAAGCTAAAGCTTGCCGCCTAGTTGAACGACGCGAGCTTAACGTTTTCAAGCATGTACACATTTGCGAGATCACCAGGAGTTTAGTCCTTGTTCAATATAAGTTTTGAAGACAAACACTCGACGGTCCAAGTTCCACCGCGCCATATCTATAGCAAATGCACAATTTGAGCTGTCTACTAGTCAGAGGCGAATATTCCCACACCTGTTCTTATCAAGTACTAACCAATTGAAAAACATATCTTTCTTTTACATTCGATTTAAATATTTATATCCATGCTTGATCGATGTAAATAATTTTCCATTGCAATATTCCCATGCGACCATATACTGATAACTTATTTGATAATTAAAATTTTGTTTCGGTTAAAAATTATTTTTATTTACTATTTTATTATTCTAGGAAGCATTTTATATTTTCCTTTTTCTTACATTCTATTATATTCAACGAATAATTAATTACCATTATACCGAAAGGTAATCTGGAATGTTGTACCGGTATTATGATTCGCGGAAAATAATGTAGGTTGGATAAAATTTCACGTCATCGCTGCAGGCATCCTAATGGAAGGGGTTAAGGCATGTTTCAAATAAGCAAGTCTTCTCAACTCTTGAACCTTGATAATTAATACAAATTTTATATTTTTTTTATTTAATTCCTTAAGGCTGTAAAAGTATAGGAAAGTTCAACAATATCTATAAGATTAAAAAAAATCATAACATTAATTTCTTTTTTATATTTTCATCCATGGAAACGATATACATATATCCAAAGATTTAAAATATCTTGAAAAATACGAAGATATATTCCAAGCTGCATTATAAAACACATAATATAAAATATAAATACCATTTTGTTTATTGAAACAGAAATAAGAAAAACACCCTAACCACAATATATAACAATAAATACTATATACGTATTTCGGCAACTAAGTTGCCATCTTCAGTAGAATAACTTTAAAACTGAAAAAACTTAAAAAAAAAGAGTGTTAAACGTAGCGTTTTTGGCTAGGGTTTACCTTAGCCAAAAATGCCACGTTTAACACTTTTTTTTTCAGTTTTTTCAGTAACACTGTGTGTTATCCCACTGGCGATTTGGTGAAGGGCATATATTCAAGGTTTACCTTAGCCAAAAAATGCTACGTTTAACACTCTTTTTTTTTCAGTTTTTTCAGTTTTTAAGGCTATTCTACTGAGGATGGCAACTTAGTTGCCGAAATACGTATATAGTATTTATTGTTATATATTGTGGTTAGGGTGTTTTTCTTATTTCTGTTTCAAATTACAAGCCACAGTCTCCACCAATTTCGGATTTTGTTTATTATTTATTTATTTATGTTTATTATTTCTTGACTAATATCGTGTAATAACAGAACGATGTCGGTAATATCTTGAAAATGTTGACTCATCAAGTCAATCAAGGCGTGATTACATGTATCGATGCGTGCTAGATGTACGCGTATACAGTGTGGTCATAAAGTTTGGAACCAAGCTTATAACCGCATTATTTTACATTTTTTGGAAAAACGCTCGGACAGGTAAATTTTCTTTCTTAAAACGCCATCTTTTGACATACAATTTTTTTCTATGACGTCATTGGTTTTCGAGTGATGACGTTATCAACACTTTCTTTAAATGGCAACCATATTATTTTTTTCTCGTTTTTGGTAGATCTTTATATCCACCAAATAGTGATATAAAACAATTGGTATGTTGCATCACAATTTTTTTGAAAAAATGATGAAAAAAATACGAAAATTTAATTTTTGTACAAAATTAAAATTAAATTAGAAAAAATACATCTGAACTTAAATTTATTGTAACAGTTAACGTAAATTTTCAAAATGGACCCCACCTACCAACTGACACTGTCTCAGCCGAGTGTAAACACTTCGTATACTCGCCTCAATTATGTCTGGGGATATTTGTGTAAGTTCTACGCGAATTCGTTCTTTAAAATCTTCTAAATTGTTCGGTTTGTTAAAATACACTTTCGATTTCAAATAACCCCACAAAAAGAATGTAACGGAGTCAGGTCAGGAGAACGAGGTGGCCATTCTATAGCGCCTCTCCGTCCAATCCATTTATTGGGAAATATTTCGTCAAGATAGTGGCGAACCTCTACACCATAATGGGGAGGCGCCCTATCTTGTTGAAACCAAATATTTGGATGGGGTACATCACCATCCTCGTGATTTGGGAAAATAACAGCGAGCGCTGGAACCAGTTCAAATCTTAAAAATTCTAAATATTGCACAGCAGTCAAATTTCCTTCAAAAGAATATGGTCCTAAAATGCGTCGTCCAATCATTCCAACCCATACGTTAACTTTTCCTCTGCGCTGAGTATGACACGCTTGAGTCCAATGCGGATTGTTCTGCGACCAATATCTGCAATTATGGCGGTGAGCAGATCCATTTAGGCAGAACGTAGCTTCATCTGAGAAGACGATGTTTTCCAAGAAATTTGGATTTTGGTCACAACGTAACATTACGTCTTCACAGAACTGCAGTCGACGATCTTCGTCATCCTCATGTAATTCCTGTACAAGTTGAACTTTGTAAGGACGATAGTGTTCTTTTTTAAATAAGTTGACGACAAATGAGTGAGCCACCTGATTGGCTAACGCAAGTTGTCTGGTGGAAACATGATGCCTTTCTTCTGCTTCTAGAAGCACATTTAATTTCACATCTTCTCCTACTTGAGGTCTACCTTGCCATGGTCGATCTTTTACGGATCCAGTTTCGGTAAACTTTCCAACTAGTTTTGTCACCGTAGACCTGGTAATTGGAGGTCTATTAGGGTGTTCATGGTTAAACAAATCGCATGCTACTGCATGCGTCCTTTGTCTGTCCCCATACCCAACCATAATTAAAATTTTGATTCTTTCTCGGTCAGATAAATGTGCCAATTTTTATATTTGCGAAAATGAACAATTTTTACGGAATATCTCAAAAATTTAACGTCAAAAATAGAAGTAAATAATTCAACAATGTTGTCGCCATAGAAACAATTTCAAACTAAAATTTTTGTACATAAATTGTATAAAAAGAAGCAAGAATGTCATAAAGAAATATCTTGCAAAAAAGTGCGTGTTTTTGTTTTTGTAAATTTTTTGCATAGTAACATGCTAACTTGTGCTTTTGACGATCCGGTTTGTTCAAGAAGAATATTTAAGTCCTCACACAAGACAGAAGTGTGAAAAAAACTTACTTACATATTTCAGTAAATTTTGTAAGCTTAATTAGTTTTTGAAATCTTCAATTTTTGGGCGATAATTTTAATTAAGAAATGGTCTGCCACATCATGTCAATTTTTTAAATAAATTAAACTTCTTTGGCTATTTAATGTTAAATAAGATTTTTTAACAGTGTCAGTTGGTTGGTGGGATCCATTTTGAAATTTTACGTTAACTGTTACTATAAATTTAAGTTCAGATTTTTTTTTAATTTAATTTTAATTTTGTACAAAAATAAAATTTTCATATTTTTTTCTAAATTTATATCATTTTTTCAAAAAAATTGTTATGCAACATACCAATTGTTTTATATCACTATTTGGTGGATATAAAGATCTACCAAAAACGAGAAAAAAATAATATGATTGCCATTTAAAGAAAGTGTTGATAACGTCATCACTCGAAAACCAATGACGTCATAGAAAAAAATTGTATATCAAAAGATGGCGTTTTAAAAAAGAAAATTTACCTGTCCGAGCGTTTTTCCAAAAAATGTAAAATAATGCGGTTATAAGCTTGGTTCCAAACTTTATGACCGTACGGTGGAGTATTTAAAATCGTGTATAGGCGGATTTCACTTAAGAATTATTTGTTCATTTCACCTTGGATACGGTTACCATAAACACGGCCATAGTAATAACCGGGTATTATGGCCCATAACGCCCGGTAATTTATTTACAGTTTTCAATGTTGTGTGAGTATAAATGAGGCCCGAAAAGAAAGAATTTACATTTTACAGACCTAATAATTTTAGTTTTTAACAAAATATAAAGAACGAAGTAATACTTTAGCATTCTTTAACAAAATTAAGAATATTGACAACTTGAAATCATCAAAGTATTAACAACTGTCTTTTAAAATACGTAAAACTTAATAGTTGTTTATTTTCGACAATTTCTAAAGAAAGAATTAAATTTTTAAACATTATTTAGCAAAATTAAAAATACAGTTTTCGAAATGTCCTGCAAAATTATGTGATCCGAAGCTTTCCAAGTTTGTTAATGTTCTTGGAGGGAAAAGATGCCCACTAGTACTTTGATAGACCAACGAGGATTTATCTGATGCCGTAACAGAATTTAATATCATGCAGGATATTCTTAGAAGATATGCTTTCTTCTATGTGTCCTTCTGCTACAAGATTCACGTTTCTATTAAATGCGTAATGACTGTCAACAGTCGACAGAGATCTCGGAACTTTTCCAATATAATTTGAATTTTCCGCTTAAGAAATTTATTTTTCGTGAAAAATAAAATCTTGTATAAATCCGCTGGCGTTATGGCAATTATATTGCCCTCAATCGACAGAGCAATATAATACCTATAACGTCCTTGGTACATAAATAGCTATTGTTTTTGTTGCTATTCAATTGTTGCCTGTAAATGCGTGGTGCTTTTTGCAACGAACAATAAAAGGGAATTTTATTCTTTGCACCGTACTGTTAGTGATAACAATAAAGAACAAATTTTATATGTAAATGTGTATCTTTTGTAATAATAGTTGATAGTTTATATGAGATTATAACCACATATGATTTATATAAAAATATGTAGGTATTTTATTATATTAGTTTATAATCAATTAATGTATAGAAATTTGATATAATATTTACAAATTATATCGTAAAAACTGTATTAAAAAGTGATATTTTTATTTCTTTATTGTTTTTTGTCTTGTGTAAATATATTAGATTTACCGATAGAATTATTATATATTATATATTTTGTTTAAATAAATCTTTTTCTGAAGAATATTATTTTTTATTTCGAAAAAATTAGTAAATATTGGCTGAAGTGTTTCTCCAAATTGTGTTTGATACCTATTTCCTTAGTTTTGGTATTTTGTTAAAATATTTTTTTTAGTGTGTGGATAATAATAATAATAATAAACAAGCGCGGTTTTGAAGAAAGAAAGATCGTTGGTAAGTTAACGAAATCAGTAGTCGTAACGCACAATATAAGGGCGTCACTATTTATCGTGTCGTAGTCAACCCACTCCCGTCTCCACTATTTAGACAGTGCTGCAGTGGAGACGGGAGTGGGTTGACTAAATCAGATGATAGGTAGCGCCATCTAGTTTTACTTACGGAAGCTTGAGACTGAAAACTAAGAAAGGGGTTTGCACGATCGTAGGCGCATGCGCTGACAGACTATTCTAAATTGTACCAAAACGATAATTTAAGCTAAAGGAGAAAGGGATACTAAATACTAAATTCATAAAATAAAATAAATCGAAAATAGTTCAATATAATTCGTATATTCAGACAATAGCAAAAAAGAAAACAAGTAATTAACAGGTTGTAATAACTTAGCAAGTCACCTAATTTTACACATTCAATGCAATATTTGTTTTACGTATCCTGTCCTCTAAGTTACAACATCTTTCAATATCATAGTCGTGTATCTAGATTAGCATATCATTATGTAGACAGGCATGTAAACTAGGTCAGTCAGGCAGACAGTCTTGTGTATCAGACCTTACGTTGTTATGCAAGTTCATTTCGTGACTTTGTAATGTAATTGTTATCATTAACTTATTTTATTAAACGTTATTATGTACCGTTTCAAATGTGTTTATTTATCCTACCAAAAACTCGGCTTCTAAATGAATCTGCACCAGTAACGATGTCACCTCTAGGACCAGGCGACATTACAAGGTGAATAACAATGTCTCTCAAGCCAAAAGTAATAAATAAAAGCTAAGTTTTAAAAATTGGCTCTAGGATATGAACAACCTGTATATCAGGTCATTAAATTATTGAACATATTGCTATGGATTTTTAATTAAAAATAATTTAATTTAAAAATGTACATATTTTGTGAGATAAATTGTATATTCAAAATGTATTTAAATTTAACGTGTGATAAAAACTTGTTATTCGGGATCGATCTCATGTAGAGACCGAGGTCAATTCAAACGGGGAGACCTAGATCAGCTATTAAACGAGATGGTTGTGTTCTTTGAAATATATATATATATATATATATATATATATATATATATATATATACATATATATATACATATTGTTGTAGGGCAATTAACCCACATATCAAATTCTTCTTCTTATAAGATAACAGATCCGAGAATGTTATATCTGAAAAATAATGTTTTGTGAGATTATTGAATAACTAAATTTTTGTATATTAATGTAAAACCACAGTTGGATTTAGAAATATTGATATCGATAAACATTGTAAATTATATTCAATCCATTTTTATTTCTCGCTCTTTATTCAAATATCTTTACATTTTTCCACGAAGATCTAGGTTTTCTAAATCTGATTATAGTTATATTCTTTGTTATACATATATTTCTTTTAATATTGTAATATCTTTTATTGTTGCTTGGATAATATCATTTCTAAATTTGTAATTTGGAATACGTGAGTAGATTTCATCAGCATGACATTTAGCTGTCAGAATTATTTTTATTACTAAATTATATATTTTATTTACAAAACTAACATTAAAAATTATTATATATTTTTAATTTATCATAGTTGTCTTTAATATAATTTTCGAGATCATTGTACAAATTCCTAAGAAAATCTGATTTATGGAAATACAAATTTTTCTTATGGGAGCCGGGACAACGAAAAACAATATTATTGATTGAGAAGTTTTTTGGAATGCAGTTGAATAATTAAGTGTTATTTTTGAATTCCTCTGCGAAATGATTCTCATGATAACTTATAAGAACGTTTTAATCACGAGAAAGTGGATAATTTAAAATAATTTGACATATTTACCTTGCGAGAAGATTTTCTTCGTGTGTGGAGATCAAGGAAACCTATTAATCTCCATTATTTTGATTCCTTCTATATATTAATCTATCTTCGTTTATGCAGTTTTACTAAAGAAGCTACTGGAATTGTCTTTTGAAAATTTTGGACAAATTACACTCATCTGGAAAACGTATATTCACATAACCATGCTGTTTACTTCATGCAAGAGGACCATTGGCGATTCTACAACAAGATTATCTACCAGACGTTCGAAATAAGGATTTCGTAACCTGCCTTTGCTGTATTTGTTGGTTTTCTACGGAACTTTTTACATTTTAGAAGACACGTGGTTTGACATTCCCATTTGTACTTAAAGTGACAGGTATTCTGTAAATATTGTTTACCTTAATTATATTAAAGATATAACTTTTCTCGAGATCAGATACCAAATTTCTAAATTTACTCACGACATTTCAAAGTATCTATACAACTTTTATATATTATATCTTGTTTTATAATTGGAAAAGGACATCAGTTGATTTCTAAAATATATTATAATTATTATTGACCTAGTCGTTTTATTGTATGTACTCTTGTGTAGCTTTCTGTACATCCGGAACCTACCTTTGACCCAGAGATAAGCAGTATTCATCTCAGATTATCTTCTATATATACATTTGAGCTAGCATAGTACAGGGTATTCTTTCTTAATTTATTTTTTTTTATATCATTAATAAATTTTCTTATTTTCTTATACCACATCAGTATTATATCATTAATTGGCGGCCCAACTTAGGGGCTGTTATCCGTATTATATCAATATATATATACATATAATATTTTCGTGACCTTGGTATGATAAGGTAAACTTAATAAGTCGGCGATTAAAGGTCTGGTTCATTACTTCAAAGTATATATATTTAAAACAACCCTACATGTTTCGGCAATGATGCCTTTGTCAAGGGAATACAAAATATATTTTGTATTCCCTTGACAAAGGCATCATTGCCGAAACATGTAGGGTTGTTTTAAATATATATATACTTTGAAGTAATGAACCAGACCTTTAATCGCCGACTTATTAAGTTTACCTTATATATATATACATATATATATATATATATATATATATATATTATATAATATTTTCGTGACCTTGGTATGATATGGTAAATTCAATCAGTTGGCGATTAAAGGTCTGGCAATGATGCCTTTATCAAGGATATAAAATATAAATGACAGTATACAAATGTCAATTATATGACATTTTCATCACGAGCCGCGCCTGATGGGCGTTAATTATCTGGACATATAAACATTAATCAAATAAATTCTTTTAGAAATTACGTGTATCCCGTTAAAAAAAAATTGACGGAAATCAATATACATATACGAATTAATCCTGTTTTGATTAGTATTAAAAATTTGATCAATGCGCTTATTGTGATCATCAGGGTGCAGTGGTTTCCCAAATAATTCATAGATTCTCTTAAAGGTAATCCGAAATTGGTGGAGACTGTGGCTTGAAATCTGAAACAGAATTAAGAAAAACACCCTAACCACAATATATATCATTAAAAACTATACACGTATTTCGGCAACTAAGTTGCCATCTTCAGTAGAATAACCTTAAAACTTAAAAAATGTTAAACGTAGCGTTTTTGGCTAAGGTAAACCTTAGAAAATATGCTCTTCACCAAATAGCCAGTGGGATAACACTCTAACAGTGGCGATTTGGGGGAAGAGCTTATCTTCTAAGGTTTACCTTAGCCAAAAATGCTACGTTTAACATTTTTTCAGTTTTAAGGTTATTCTACTGAAGATGGCAACTTAGTTGCCGAAATACGTATATAGTATACGCTTTTCCTGATTAGAAAAACTCATATTGATATTTGACGAAACCTCAATTTGTTTATTTATAAAAATAACTAATCGTTGAAAGAAGGCCTTTTTCATAAAGTCATGGCCGACTATAATTTCCATTTGAAAAAACACAATTTAGTGTCATAACTCAAAAATTATAGCTTAAATGAAAAATTCGGTTATACAGTATTATTAAGCACATAATTGCTTATAACTTTCTCCTTTACATATTTTTTCTAAAGTTAATAATAACAGAGATATAAGCGCCGGACAAAATAATTTAAAAAAAAAATGTTTTTTGCGATATATCTAGTCAGCCATGCATTTTTGCAAAAAAAAAAACGAAAAGCTCATTAAATTGAGCTCGTCAAAACTGCAATTCTTTCCCCATGTAATCGTCTCCTTATCTCCGCTTGTTTCCGCGATCTCCATGCTAAACATTGGAACAAAAACCAGCCTGTATAATCAAGTCACAAAAGACAGCACGAAAACATTCGGCGCCGCTCATTGACTAATGTCAATATCACGAACGCTAAATAAATCATTGCCGTCCAAATGACAAGTGTAAGATAAAGCATAGGGTGACAGCGTAATAATAAAAACCATTTGAAACATACTTGAGTGGCTAGAATATCACTATTTTTTGTATAAAACAAAAATATTTTGATAATATCAAAATGTTATTAAAAATCGGGGGGGAATCCTGTCTAAAGCAAGACGAAATACATGTCTCCATATCTGTATAGCAATTTTTTACACAAACATGAACTTGTAATTGTGTTCTGCACACTCGATTTTCAATCATATTTTTGATATTAAAAATTTTTTCGTCGTAAAGAAAATGGTTAGGTCCTATCAACTCGAGATTTTTCAAACTGTTTTTGTTAAAGTAAAGAATATATTTGAAATCTAAATATAATAAAACGACATTAGCATATAAGATAGAACAAACATCTTCGATAGATAAATAAAGAATGGAGAGAATCCGGGCGGCGAAACTACAATAACAGAAAACTAAAAAATGCCGATGACACCCTAAAAGCAGAACATCCGGAATTTATTTCAGGAGACAGGGTTCACAAACTAGGAAGGTAGATATGTGAAATTTCATTATGTTTTTCGGACTCATGAATAAAAGACTTTTACAAATTACGTGCTTTCCTTTATATTCTTAAATTATAGCTAACACTTATTCATCTCACAAAAATGTAAAATACTGGTTAGTATTAATATTAAAAATTATGTAATCTCTCACTTTACACTTTAATTTTATAGTTGAAACGTCTTTTATTGCCATTTTAAGCAAACGTAAAGAATATTCTTTAAGAAAATTAATACTGGTAGCCGTAACTTTGTGGTAATTCATTTTGAAAATAATAAAATAAAATAAAACAATAACTTTGTTATACCACTTTATTCACATGTAATAGTGACCGCGGTTTCGACATACAATGTCATTATCAAACTGCCTTTGAGAGAATCTTTTATTCATGAGTCCGAAAAACATAATAAAATTTTACATACCTGCCTTCTCACTTTGTGAACCCTGTCTCCTGAAATAAATTCCGGATGTTCTGCTTTCAGGGTGTCATCGGCATTTTTTAGTTTTCTGTTATTGTAGTTTCGCCGCCAGGATTCTCTCCAGTTTGATAATAACATTGTATGTCGAAACCGCTGTCACTATTGCATGTGAATAAAGTGGTATAACAAAGTTATTGTTTTATTTTATTTTATTATTTTCAATATTCTTTAATATTTCAATGGTTGCACAAGTACATATTAACTTAGTTTTAACAACATTAATTCCTGTTAATATTTCTTTACTAAACTACTCAAAAATGAATAAGGAATTTTTACTTTTATGTATTTTTTAGATAGTATGGGTAAATATTTGTAGTGTATTATATTAGATACATAATTGTACACAACAATTTAAAATTTTCAAGTATATTTATTCAGAAAAATCGTTAGATTACTAAGAAATGATCAAAAATGAAATAAGCAACATTTTTAACAATAGCTAAAATAAACATTTTTCTGTAACAATTAATTCTAAAATCGTGTATAATGGCCACGGACATCTCTCACAGCTGTACATCTTCGGGGCATACTAATAATGCAATTATTAATGTGTTCTTGTGACACTCTTCTCCAACACAGCGGTAAAATTTCCCGCAAGTGTTGCACGTTAACTGGGGGTGGATTATGTTCGTTGAGCTGTTCTTGAAGTCTGTCCCAAATGTGCTCAATTGGATTCAAGTCGGGAGACGTTGGTGGTAAAGGTAGATGGTTAATATGGAGGTCATTTATTGCTTGCATTACAATTTGTGCACGATGAGGTCTTGCATTATCATCAATAAAAACCATGTTTTCATCCACAACCTCACGAAAGTCGGCCACATATTGCTGAATAATGTCATTTCTGTATATGTGTCCATTGACATTGTTTTCAAAGAGATGGAGGTTCGTACGTCCATTCAAACTAATGCCCGCCCACACCATGATACCATCGCCGCCAAAAGGCACCACAGCTTTTGTAACTCGCGTCTATAACGGTCTCCTCGAGTTCTCCATACCCTTACTCTACGATTATCACTAAATAAGCAGAATCTGGATTCATCGGTGTATAAACCATGCTCCCATTGAAAATTTTCTGCTAGTCGTTGGTTAACCCAAGTTCTTCTAGCCATTCCATTGGCATTAGTTAATTTTGGGCGTCTCACAGGCCTGCAGCTATGAAGATCCATTTCCCTCAGACGGTTTCTGATGGTTTGATCCGAAACTCTAACTCCAGTGGCGGCACGTAACTGTGTTTGCAACCATACAGCACTTCTAAACGGATTAATCCTTGTCTGAATTCGTGTGTAGCGGTCTTGTCTCTGATTTGTTTTCCTCTCAGATCCACTACCGGGTCTTCCCCTTGCAGATCCTACCTGTTGGAATCTTGTTAGAGCCCTACTAACAACACTTGGAGACACATTAAAAATTGCGGCAATTTCTGCTCCGGATTGCCCTCGCTGATGCAATAACGCAATTAAATCAAAAGTTTATTTATTTAAATGACGTCTTGGCATCGTGAAAATGTGAAATGACGTTTAAAATGAATAATACTTGTAAAAAAATGCGATTTTTATAATTTTGTATTCTAAATTAATTTAATGTTAAAATACAAGATTCAATATTTTATCACACAGAAAAGACATTTACCAAATAAAATGTCCATAAACGACTGTGGGCCTTCTAATTTATCTATAGTTCGAGAAAATACGTTAAATTTAATCGAATTAATTGGATCTGTTGAAAAAAGATCTAATTCCCTATTCATTTTTGAGTAGTTTATTTAACGGATCTTTCAATAGGGACGCTTGAAGTTTGTTAGGTTATAGCGGCCATGTTGTTAAAACAACATTTGTCAATTTTGTTGTGAATTGTTTAGTAGTGTATGGCACATCACCATGGAAGGTTATAGTGTTGGACAACGTGTACATATTGTCAAATGTTATTTCCAAAGTCAGTGCTCCGTTCGAGAGACGTTCCGCGTATTACGTTATTTTTATCCTCGCCATAATCCTCTAGCCGAGTCAACCATTCGAAGTTTGGTACCCAGATTCGAGTTAACCGGTTCGACAAAAAATCAGACAACGACAAAGTCATCGAAAATTGGACCTCCTGAATACGTGTCACAAAGCAAACGCCAGCGAACATTTGAACGACGTTATATACCATACTTAATGCCATAAAATGTTCTTTCAAATTAAAAGAAAAAATTGAGAGGATATTTCATACAACTAGTTTTATTTACATTAAAAAAGTAGCCTTAGTGAAAGACACATTATTTTATGTAACTCGTTGATGCATAAGTTCGTAGCGTTTTTTGGCTCTTTGGGGAAGAGATTGCCTTGTTTAGGCATATAGTATGTTAAAGTTATTTTAATATCCTATTGTTGTTTAATTGAATAAGTTTCAAAATTTGTATATTTTTGCCAAGATTGAATTGCTTCCGGGGAATGTAACAATCACTGATGAGATCGACTGTCAACAATTCCGTTGGCTTAAAGCCACAATTGAAGAGTAAAGACCGGAAAGACATCACTAGATCTTATATAATCTTATATAAACAACCTGTTAAAAAATAAACGCAATCTTAACACCGTATAACATAAAATTAGCTCACCAGAATTCCAATAATCTCAACAATCTCAAAATTAAAAGCAAAATGTTGACAAAGCTAACATTCTTTCCACCCATCAAAATAAACACATGGCCGTAAACAGTCTATCTGGTAAAAAAAGTTTAGTTTTCGCAATAGTCGTCGCAATATATTAACACCACAAAAATATAATCTAAGTAGATTTATTATAATATACGAGGGCTATTCAGAAAGTAAGGAACGTTTTGGAATTTTAAAAAAACCAATTACAAGGAAAACTTTTTATTATATACATGTGAAACATACTACTTTTCAACATAATCACCACACAAATTTAGGCACTTATCATAGCGGTGAACAAGCTTTAAAAATCCAGTGTCATAGAATTCTGCCGCCTGTGATCTCAACCACTCAGTGACGCGTACTTGGAGCTCCTCATCGTCGTCAAAACGCTGTGTTGCTAGCCAGGTCTTCATTTCCAGGAATAAGTGAAAATCACTTGGAGCAAGAACTGGACTGTAGGGGGGATGAGGAAACACTTCCCAGTTGAACGAGTCCAAAAGTTCTTGCGTACGGTTTGCCGTGTGAGGCCGGGCATTGTCATGAAGAAGCAAAATTTTGGATGACAATTTTCCTCGGCGCTTGTTTTGGATAGCTCTCCTAGGTTTTGCAATGTTTGGCAGTACCGCTCAGAGTTTATTGTTGCGCCACGCTCTAGAAAATCAATAAGAAGAACACCTTGCTTGTCCCAGAACACTGTTGCCATAATCTTCCTTGCCGACAAAGTTTGCAAACATTTTCTTGATCTTTTAGGGGAACCCCACTCCATTGACTGTAATTTGGTCTCACAATTCACATGTTTCACCCAGGTTTCGTCTCCCGTTACGATTCGATCCAGTAGTGCATCTCCATGACTGTGGTAGGCCTCCAAAAACGTCAAAGCTGCCCCCATTCGCTGTTCTTTATGGTGATCTGTAAGCATTTTTGGCACCCATCTTGCACAAAATTTGTGGTAGCCTAGCTTCTGTGAAACAATTTGAAACAATAAGGTCCGTGAAACTTGTGGGAAACATACAGAAAGCTCAGTTATTGTGAAACGGCGATTTTCACGAATCTTTTCGTCAACTTTGGAGACCAGCTCGTCAGTCACAATGCTCGGACGTCCACTCTTCTCGTAATCGTGAACATTTATTCGGCCATTTTTAAACTGAATGCACCACTTCCTGACAGAACTTTCATTTATTACGTTGTTCCCGTACACTTCACACAGTTCCCGATGAATTTGTTTCGGTTTTAAGTTTTTTGCCAACAAAAATCGAATCACAGACCGCACCTCACAGCTGGCGGGATTTTCGATTGCAGCACACATTTCAAATTTGAATATTAAAAAAACGGGCAGTGCGGAGATGTTCTTGTTGCTACAGCTGGACGCTGATTGAGGTGCTGAGCACGAGCATACCAATATATACGCGATTGGCGTACGCCTGGCGGCGTCAGGTGGAAACGTTCCTTACTTTCTAAATATCCCTCGTATATATCATCTCTTTACCTTTTTTAACATTAAAATCAATTTTAAAGAAAAAGTTTATATAGTATCGAAATGTCAAATTAAATATTATTTTAATTACCCGGTTGCTACTACCAAAAAATATTACTTCTATATCGAATTATAATTACGGCCAAGAAAATAAGAAATTCCTTCAAATTCTATGTTACACGTGTACGCGTGTGTTACATTTTCTAAAGAATACGTCATGGCACAATCAATCTCAATTTTCTCCAAAGCATCTTCAATAGGCGGTGGAAATTTGAATTGATCCGTCACCTGCGGTGTGATATCTTAGCAATTTACGAAATGATGCCTCGCTTCGATAGGTACGGATAGCAATAAAGCAAATTTCACGTGTCAGTTAGTTTCGAAATATATGAAAATTCAGAGCACAAAAGTTGTATTTTGTGTTTCGTTTATGTTTTCTGGATTTTATTCCAGCAACGACATTTTTAGAAATAATCGATCATTTATTACTCCACGTAAAATTTATTGTCCCAATGAATTATGTTCTCGCCGCAATTTACAAATCAATAGGTGATATATTTATCAAGTAGGCATTGACGGCTATATTCTACACCTCTAGATTAAACTGGCTGTGATTGCTATCATCAAGATAAATTTATCTGACAGATAAAATACATTTGAATTTCATCAAGGGCTAAAGTTTCTTTTTCGGTGTATAAGTATCTAATGGATAATATAATCGTATGAAGTGGCAATATTGTTTAATAGTAATGTACCTAACTTTTCCATATTTATTTCCATAAACTATGGTGTACCTACTTTTTGAAGTTGAAGTAGAATCACATCTCCTATTTGAAAAAAATTCAACTACAACAAGTATTTTCCTAATAACTTGTCCTATCGTTTTGTTATGTTAAGAATTACAGAATTAGTTAATAAAACAGGAATTACTATCACATAATGTAATGTTAACCACACATTATTCATATTTGTATTAGGCCATACATTAGAGCGGGATATTTTAAATATCTTAAATTTCATATTGTCTTAATCGAAAATTTAGTTTCTAGAATAGATAACGCACATTAATGTAATTAAATTAGCTATAGATTTAAAAGAAGTTAGATAGTTTTAAAGTATTCCTTTGTGAATATGTCTGTAACTTATATTTAGAAATATAAAAATATTTAATATGAAAATACCTAATTATAAATAAATGTAGTTGACTAAACGCCTAAAATGCATATTCAGGCATCGCAATTCTAAATATTAAAATGGATAGTTTAAAATATTGCAAATATAAAACTCCAAATAAGAAATAACCGAGAAAATATATTTAGTATTTACTCCATAATATTTACTCCTATTTCATTGGAAATTGAATGCGAATTAACGGTTGCCATGGTAAGCATACGATCAGGCAACGTGGACTATGCATCTCTTATCATGTCAAATTGTCGGAGTGGAAATGGGTTAGCAACAGAACGGCAGTCCACGTGAACGGCGACCGCCAATAGCCTTTCGCGTACGCATGTACTTAAATCAGGTCAATGCCCTAGCATTAGAATGCATTCGAACAAATTCCAAGAGCTGTCTTCGCTAATAGATTTTATTTATGATTTTTTTAAGTGTTTTTTTTTGCTTTGAATTATCTTACTGACTGACACATTGATTTTGAAATTAAATAAGAAATGTTTCTCTCTCTTAAAATGCATTTTCAAGTAATTATTTTTATTCCGTATTTGAAATTATTTTTCTTACATAAAATATTATTTTTCTCTTTTTAATCACATTATAAAAAAACTTTTGTGTAAAAAAAATACTAATATGTACATACCTACATCTGTGGAACTTCTTTATATGTGAACAATTCCTTGAATTTTAATTTAAATCATGTCCCAAGTATTTAGATTTCTTATGCTTGTTAAATATCTATTTCATTTAATTTCAATTAGAAAAATTTGATATTATGTAACTTAAAATGAATTTTGAAATAAAGTAGATCTAGTTTGGGCATTTGAATATTATAACAAGAAATTTTTTAGTTTTATTCCGTAATAATACAAGATAAAACGTAACATACACTATTACATATAGTCAATTTTTTCTATAAAAATATTGATAAATAATGTGTGTTCATTTGAAAAGTCAATGTAGGTTACTTTGAAATTTTGATAGAATAAGACGCAAATATATTAGTATGTGTTTGTTGTTCCGTAAACGTAAATCCAAATGACAGTTGATAATATCAATCACAAATATCAGTTAGTGCATAAAATAATCGTGCATCGATTCTGGTTTAAATAAATTGCTTCTCAGTTTTAAAATGGCTTTCACTTTAGAACATAAATTTTTTTTAGTCCAGGCTTATTTTCGAAGTGGTAATAAAATTGATTGTTTATGGGTTTATTCAGTTCAAGATTGCATGGAATGGAATTTAACTTAACGGGCCACGCACTTATGCTGGAACAATTCGAACTTAAAGACGATGGATATCACAGTATTCGATTTGTTCAACAGTAAGAAAACGTGGCTACCATTTTGCGGTTAATTTTTGCATATAAATGTTGATGCAAAATATTGTGTACCCGTTCAGTTGAGATGCTTACAACATTAGCTATCTCAAACACATTTATTTGGCGGTCGCTATTTATAATGATATGGATTTCATTAATCATTTCTGGAGAGGTTACTGTAAATGAAGATCTTCGATTTTCAGTTTCCTATGACCACTCTTGACACCAATGAACCACTTATAAGTCTTTCTATAGAAAGCAGCAGATTCATTGTAATATTTATGAAGTAACTTTTCTTCAGTTTCTTTAATCACTTTTTCACGTAAAAATAATGTTAAATTAAAAAAAAAATAAATTCAAAACTTATCTATCTGTGACATAACAAGTGTTCATTTGAAAAGTCAATCTAGGGTACTTTGAAATTTTGATAGAATAAGTCGCAAATATATTAGTATGTGTTTGTTGTTCCGTAAACGAAGATCCAAATGACATTTGATAATGTCAATCACAAATATCAGTTAGTGCATAAAATAATCGTGCGTCGATTCTGGTTTAAATAAATTGCTTCTCAGTTTTAAAATGGCTTTCACTTTACAACATAAAATTTTTTTAGTCTAGGCTTATTTTCGAAGTGGTAATAAAATTGATGGTTTATGGGTTTATTCAGTTCAAGATTGCATGGTGGAATTTCAAGTTGAGTTTCCACATTTTGTAATAGATTATATACAATTTAAGAATACTTTGGATAGAACTTTAAAACTTTTTTCTGAAACTGGTAGTCTCTTAAGAAAATCAGGCAGCGGAGCAGTTAAGAAACGTACACCTCAAGTTGTCAATCGTGTTGAAGAAATAATGGAAAATGAACCACAAACATCTGTTCGACATTTGAGGCAACAAATAAACCTTTCTGTTGGTACAACTCACAAGTTATTAAAAAAAAGATTTGCAACTTTATCCATACCGTGTCACAGCAGTACAAGAATTGTTAGAAATTGATTACTCACGTAGACTACAGTTTTGTAATTGGTTTGTAAATATGAACAATAATGGAGAACTTTCGCAAAGAGTCATCTTTACTGATGAAGCATGGTTTTATAAAACGGGATACCTAAATTCACAAAATACAAGAATTTGGAGTAGTGAAAATCCACCTGTAATTAATGAAAAATCAATGCATTCCAATTAAGAAAGGACCAGATGGCGCGGCAATCTGAGTATACTTTACACAGGAATTTCAAAAAAATAGATAATTTGTATTTGAGGTTCTATATCTACTAACCTATATAAAAGATTATTTTTTGGCGTTTATTTATTAACATATTTATTACTGTCTATTTTTAAACTAAGAGGAGCGTTTTAAATAAATCGCGCCAAAATTACTATGCGTGATTGGTTGTTTCAGAAGTAGGATTACGTTATGCAAAAATTGCGTGTTGACCCCTATCGTATACCTATACATATTAATGTATGTTTGCATGTAAAGGTGTCGCTCTTGAATCTAAAAGCGGTCACCCATCCACGTACCGACCCCGGCCGATGCTGTTTGACTTCGGTGATCGGACGAGAACCGGTCTTTTCAACGTGCTATGCCCGTTGCCAATTAATTTAATTTCTACTGGTAATATTAACTAAACCTTCAAACAATATTATATAAATTTGCATATTTTCATTAATTGTATTTTGTAGGAAGGGCTAAATTAAGCGCTAAGTTAAATGTTGCCTTTGAGCTCAGTGAATAAAGAAAAACTAATAAAATACGAAAATTTAAAAAAACATTCAGAATGTCATTGATTTGGTAACTTTTACAGTGTAAATGTGGCTTTTCCATTTACTCCTCTTAGTTTAAAAATAGACCATAAGAAAGCTTAGACTTTAATAGTTTTATTCAATCAAGCCCAATCAAGAAGCGGCAAATATATACCAATGCAATTAGACTTAATATAAAATATTTCAATCAATATCTTATAATCTGTTATTTATTGTTTGAACGTGTTGCATCTACAATAAATTTGTGCGTAAATACAGTGAGAATGTTTTAAAATTACTATAGGAGAAATATTTACATCTTTCTTTGATTTTATTAGAGAACAAAACTTTTGTGTAAATGTGAAACTAATAATTTTAAAGTATTGATGGTGACAGTGTATTATAATTATCATAATATTTGTGTATCGTTTAGCTTAAAAAATATAGCATTTTACAAAATACAGTTATTTTAATAGTATCTATAATGAGAGAGCAATAAGGAAATTCATTTACCTGCACACAGTGGCGGCTCTTGATGACGTAGGATGTGCGCTGCTGCACGGATGAGACTGCTTCGTTTAAGCTTTCATATATACAGAGAAGCAAGTAACCGTACCGAAATCTTCCGAAATAGTTCGAAGTAGTCTCATCCGTGCAGCAGCGCACATCGTACGTCATCAAGAGCCGCCACTGCCTGCACATCATTTCACATAATTTGGATAAAAATTTTTATACATCTAAAAAAGGTGTTTAAAAATATTTTCATTTTACAAAAATAAGTAAGTATATATTAAAAAGGGTAAAACAGCAGTTTTGCTCCAAAAGATAGGTAAAACGTAAGCATTTTTCCAGTTTCAGCATTTGGTTAAACATGTGTTCGTTCCTTTATTTCAAGTTATGGCTGATTAATACTTACTTTTTTGTTTATGAATGGGATAAATTGCTACTATCGTACAATGATTTTCTTTTTCTTTTAGCAGAAATATGGTTTGATTACAGTTCAGATTTCAATGTAGTTGAAAAAAAAGAATAAATAAAAAGAGAAATTGCTTTCATGGGAACCTCCGTGTGTTCAGTAAAAACAATTTTTTTCGTAAATGTCTGAACACAATGAGCGTCAAACCCTCTTTTATTAGCATAATATACATTAAATCTTTTACCTACACTTACATAATTACATTAAAAAAATTATATAATCATTTCCTCCTTAGAAATTTCATTAATATTCCACGATTATCACAATATCTGGTAGTTACTTGAGACCTAGGACGTCGAACAATTTCTGAGAACCTGAAAGAACTTACAATCTCGTGAATGTATATGGTAAACATTATTATATAATTATATTTAGTTTAGATTTTATTCACTATATTAACCAAACTATACAATTTATAAGTATAAAAAAATTATATCTAACACATATCACACACACACACACGAATCTAAATCAAGAACATCACTCACACATAACTAAATTTAACACACAACAGTTCATTATGTTACATATTGTTCACGAATATATACCGATAGGACCAGCTCTGAACGGGCCATAACCAGCAATAAGTGGCAACAGCGAATCCCCTCCACGCGCAGTAGCTTAAATTGACATACAATATACATTGCAGTTATGAATTTAGTAAGACTTAAACCGCGCAAGGATATAGTTGTTTGCATATTCGTTCTGTATACGTAATTTGCCCATTTGTTTCAGACATAATAAGGTCGTTATATCTCCAAGTTATTATTATTATTGTATTCTTAGCTGCTACGGAAAAGTAATTTTAAGTAATAAAAAAACAATAACGTTTTCTAAAAGATAAAAGTAAAAAAATCAATAATTCTGCAAAATAAATTTATATTTTAAGAAAGTCATATTTCCTAAACGCATTTACGATCCCTTCAATCGTCGAATGCGAAGGAATAGGCCGATTTACGTACTCTACAGCAAATAAATCAGCGGTTGTTCGAAAGGAATTGCCGGCAAGATACCACGAAACTATTTGTACCTTCTCTGCGGTTGTCTGTATTGTGACATGATAACTGCCTTGACTGCCCAGCTAAATACGAATGAGGGACAATCTGTTGCTCTCGATCATGACTTATGTATGCGCACGCGGAGTGGCATCGTACACACGTTGCCACATCGCATTACGTTCCATACGTATATTGTTGCGTATGGCCCGTAGCGGGCTGAACCAATCGGTATATTGAAAACTACTCATTTTCAAGATCAGAACCGGAATCTAATGAAAATTCTGAGGTTGACCCAGTATTTATAGTAAAAGTCAAATTTTCTAATACATTTTCAACAATATTATCTAAATCATACATTTTGTTTTCTTCTGTTATAACGTGATGAATGCTATTTTTCCATGCGCCAGCATCAACTATGTCTAATCCTTCTAATAATAAATTTCTTACTTCGTCCAATTTAAATGTCTTATTATTGGCCGCAACATGATGCTTGACTTGAACCCATATAAGTTCAATGGGGTTAAGATTACAGTGATATGGAGATAAATGTAAAACTGTACGGCCCCTTTCTCTAGCTATTTCATCGACCACGTATGAACTGGATGACAAGATGTGTAATTTTTTACAAGCTCAAACAATTCAATCTTTAGCACAATGCGAAACACAATTAGTTGCTTTCTTTTGCCAAATGGATCTTTTAAACCAGTAGAAAGACCTTCAACAAATGCTTGCTTGATTAAGTACCGTTGTATCTTTCCATATTTTTGCTTTTGTGTAACCTGCATTCACCCATGTTTCACCTAAATAATAGATTTTTCTCCCTTCTGCAGGAAACTTTCTTATACTGGTCAAATAACGACGTCTCCATAAGATAATAAATATCATTTCGGGCTGAAAACATCCACTGCTTTTGTCGATCTCTTCAGTATCTATTACACAGCCTGAAAGAATGAAGTGATTTCTAAATTCCAAAAAACGCGTGCTCAATTAAGTAAACTTATCCAGAATAGAACAATCGCCAAATCGCAGTTTGCCTAACTATTAAACTAGCAACGGCAAAACTTGAAAAATGACCTTCTTCAAGGCTAGGTTCTGGCTTTTCTAATGTTCAACATTTACACCAATGATCTACAAACAAATTCACGAAAATTTCTGTACGTAGATGACTTGGCTTGCACCCAAACCAAGAATTTAGAGAATGAAGAATTTCAACATGCTGAGGATCGGCAATCTTTAGACAAATATTATAAGAAATGGGGCTTACAACCAAACCTTTCAAAAAAATCCGAATCATGCGGTTTTCATTTGTGTAGCAAAGAAGCTAACAGAGAATTGAATGTTGAATTTGGTCAAAGAATGGTGACCATAATCCACGATTCTTTGAGATTTCAAAGACTCAAATCTTTATTGATTATTTGCAGAAGGCAAGTACAGTAACTAGCCAATATGCTGATGTACCTACATGATTTGATGCTGAATTGGAGCAAGCACCGCAACCGAATTTATTCAGAAAAAAGCTTTGTTGCATCAGGAGAATGTGCCCTGAATCCGTTGAATTTGTCGAATTACGATACGAATTGCAGTCTCGTCCGTTATATTCAACAGATCTGCCTCTGGATGATTTTTTCCTTATTCCCAAACTTGAAAAAATGGCTTGATGCATAGAGAGTCAAATGCGGAAGAAAATAGTCGCGACTAATGCCATTTTTGATGAGTTTCCAAACGACATCTTAAGAAATTGAAAAGTCCTTAGGTTAAGTGTATAAAATAGGAATTATTTTGAAAAATAAAATATATTTTTTGTTCCAAAAACATTGAAACATCACTCTCCTGTCAAATCAGCTTCGTATTATTTACAATTGTGTCTTATATAAAGCACTATTCACAACATTTCACTATAAATTCATCCAGTTTCATAGTAAGTTTTGCGACTGGCGACATAGTATTTATGTAGTGAACGATGTGTATTACATATAAGATTTATATGTGGATGGAAATTGCTTCCTTCATTTTACGTAATAAATTTATACTATCTGCAACTTACAGCTGGGCAAATTTGAATACTTTAGTCGTAAATATAATCTTATTGAATTCACATATGCATACATATATGGTAGACATCGTTTTGTTTCTTTATGAAAAATAAGTATTAAAAATGGTAAATATAGATAAAAATAATTCTCGAAAATATAAATAAATGTATGAGTAAACAAAACGATACTGTTTGAGAATATAATTGAATACTGTTACGTGAATAATGATACATAATCCAGGAATACTGTTATGAAAATAATGACATATAATCCAGTTAAATTGATCGATCTGGGACTTGTTAACACAAGAGTGGATTCGGTAATTAATGTTTTCTTTTAAAACCATTATTATAGTCTTATCTTTACATCGATTTGTGACCTATAAAAGGGTAATAACTAGAGAACGGATGCAATTTCTATAAAACGCAATCGGCAATTGGAATTGTGTATAACGTCGCTCAGTACATCCCGGCGCAATTCAATGAAGTATTTGTTTGACTTACTCGGCCACCTAGTCTCGCAGCGATAACAATGGACAACCCAGCTATTGTATTCGGAGAATATAGTGTTTTCAGTGGTGTCGTGTACGTAGATAAAATAAATAAGTTTATCGTATTTCGTAAGAGAAATAACACGTACATTCCTTTTCTTTTCATTTAAGCAACATCTTCCAATTATTTTCACGTAAGTGTGCATAAAATTTCGTTATTTAATTTCGTTTATTTGGATCTAGAATATTCTTACTTTTTCAGACAATGGAAGAGCGTCGAGAATGGCATCGTGAAACAATGGCGAGTTGGATTGAGGGCCATACTGATTGTATGTATATTGCCAGTGATTCCGAAATTTATTGTGAAGTGTGTGAAACGTTATTGAAAAATTGCAATAAATCAACCGTAAAACGTCACGTAGGATCGTTAAAGCACGAAAAAAATTGAACCCGTTGGAATCTGACAATTTTAACGAAGAACTCTGTGAAACTTTTATGGCAGCTAATATTCCATTATTTAAATTGAACAATCCAATTTTGAAGACATTTCTGAAAAAATATACTGGTAGAAATGTTCCTGATGAATCAACTTTATGCAAATATTATGTTTCTAGGTGCTAGACGAGAACAGTGGAACGCATTAGAAGCCATCTTTTAAATCAATACATATGGATAAGCGCCGACGAAACGGTGGATATGTTAGGACGCTGTGTGGTAAATGTTGTAGCTGGTGTACTACATCCAACTATTCCCTATAACTCATATGTAATAGCAACAAGTGTTGTAAATAGAGTTGATACGGAAACAGTTGCTGAAACCATTATGGAGAATATGCAAAAAATGCTTCATTCGGACGCCACTTACAAAGAAAAAATACTTTTATTTGTCAGTGATAGTGCTGCGTATATGTTAAAAACAGGCAGACTATTGAAGAAAACATATCCTATTATGCTGCATATTACTTGTGTAGCACATGCTCTCCACAAAATCTGTGAATATATCAGAGACACTTTTCCGGAAGTTGATAGACTTGTATCAGCTTTTAAAAAAGTTTTCAGAAAAGCACCATTGAGAGTAGCTCTTTTCAGGGAAAAATTTCCATCTCTGTCACTGCCTCCCACTCTAGTAATAACTAGATGGGGAACATGGCTGGAAGCTACTAGTTATTATGCTGAGAATTTCGATAGTCTAAAACATTTTGTAACACTGCTAAAGGAGGATGCTAGAAGTATTGGTGAGGGCAAGGAGCTCACACAAATCCCAAATTTAAAAAATCGGTTGTACTTTCTTCACGAACACTTCGGAAAATTGCCAAAACTAATCACTTATTTTGAAAATCGAAATCTCAAATTAAATGACGGATTAACCACATTAGATGTGGCTGTTAATAATTTGAAAAGTATTCCAAGTGACTTCGGATGTGGCCTTCGGCAAAAGTTTGAAGCAATTCTTAATAGAAATCCAGATTTAATTACATTGCAGCAATTATGTATGGAGACAATTCCACAAAATCTAACGGCTAAATATGAAGAAATAAAAGAATATTTCCAGTATGCACCTATAACTAGTTGCGATGTAGTAAGGACGTTTTCTATTTATAAGGATGTACTTAATTCAAAGAGAACAAAATTGAGAGAAGAAAACCTTGAGAAACTATTGCCTTTACTCAAGTTGAACGACAAAATGAACAAATAAAAATGTTCCAATTACATATATAAATAAAATTAAAAACTTTAAAAATACAACTTTTCAACAAATACATATGTATTTCGTAATTTTATAGATCACCACCCGTTTGTTTTCCAATTATATAAATAAAATTAATTAATAAATATGTATTTCGTAATTTTAGATATATAGATCACCACCCGTTCGTTTTATTATTAAATATTTTAGAAATACAGCCTTTCGCCAGTACTGCACTGGGCTTTGCGTCATGTGGTAAGCGTGTTCGTTCTCTATAACCCTCGTAAATAGACCGGAAATCATCCCGAATTACTATAATTTATCGGATACACCATCTTAATTACGGAAAATATCTATCGGAAGTTTTTGTTTGTAATAAAGAACAGAAATTAATTAAGAAGTAATTAACACTTAAAACAATGAAAAGAAGAAACTAATTCACCGTACTTTATTTATCTTACGAAATATAAACTAATAAATAAAGCAACTTATGAAAACCCCGCTCCTATCTACGCCCATGAAGAAAGGAATTTCACTGTAATATTGAAGTGATTGCGTCACAATTCAACGACTATCTCAAATTTAGTAGAGGGGAGATTGTAAAATTTTTCCACCATCTTTTTTCCCCAATAATTTTTACATAAATATTCAAACTTGTATTGTACATATTCAGTTTTTCATTCACCTGATGAAGCCATTGTATGGCGAAACAATATTGTAGTGGTATTTACAATAAAAGAATTTTTGAAACTAGAAGTTTAATTACTTATTTCTTAGGGTTACAATGAAGTTTCAACAAGTATCTCCTTCGTCAATTAACTAAATAAAATAATGCACTGAATTATATGCGAATATTTTTCTGTGTTTATCTTGGTGGTTGGGTGGGCACGTGCCCTTATGCCCTTTAGTATCAGCCGCCACTGACAAATTCTAATACTAGTGCCCAATCTAAACGCGCCTAACTCTCTCTTTAACCGCTTTATTAGTAAACACAGGTCTAGCGTTCATTTACTAAATAACTTTTATAGGGACTTATTTGGAGGTGGTAAGACTGGCCCTAAAAACAATAAATATTGCTTTATAATAATAGCCCATTGTAAAAACATTAGGCTCTCCTGTAAACGGCCATCGACTTCTACGAACCGGATATCGAATACCCAGAAAGTTTGTATCGAAAACAAGCGTAACGAACTTCGGTAGCGAATGATATCACAGAATAAGGTGTAGATAATTGGAAAGATTTTCACAATTAATGTTTTCGTTCGGTCAGTTAATTAAATTTAAATTAAATTAAAAATGTCTACTTTTATAATTATAAGCCTTTAAAACATTGGGAATTGTTTAAGCAACAAATTAGATCGTAAGAGTTATTGGCTACACAAACTAATTAACTAATAATGAATAATTTTTGTTGATGTTGAAGTTGAACAAACATTAATTAACGCAAAGAAAACTTTTTCCTGTTGTTTAGTAACTCTTATTGTTGATAAAATAAAACTTGTGTGAAACTTTGCTATAACCGTTCGTCTAGAAATATTATTTTCTCTTGCCAGACAATAATGTTTCCGAATGTTTGTAATTTGTGCCAGACAGGGGTCGTTTTTGTATTTTCAGGCTGAACAGTTTAAAATTTTGATACGATTTCCCATAATTTTTTAGAATTGTTATTGTTATTTTATATTAAATAACTTTAATATTTCAAGATGAGAACGAATCTCTTCAAGATGAATGTGCGATGTATGGTGTAATTTTATCGAGTGGGGGAGTATGATCGAGTGGAAAAATAACGAAAATTAGTTTATCTTTCATATAAAATCGATATTTAATTACGGTTATTTACTTAAAATATATCCTAATATGCGTTTGACTCCAATTAACCCATTAGTGCTGATCATCCGATATATAGGATGCATATATTTGACACTTGTATACAATATAATACATAACCTCAACATTTAAGATTTTGTTGTTAGTTTTGTACAACCTACTTTCTTATAATAAAATTGCAAAAGCCCTGCCAACAACTTAGTCTATGTTTTAGTTTTGTGTATTTGTGTAACATGGATCCTTCACTCTACAGTGCTCGTGGTAACGGGTAAGTAAAATAATCGTAATTTCTATGAAAACGAAATAAAATTCAATTATCACTCTTTCTATTTGTTCACTAGACATTATTGATATTGTGTGCTAGATAATCTCTAAAACATGTAGTATTCAGTCAAATCTACACAATTTTATTTTTGCTCATCCGATATAACCGATTATATGCATTCAAATGACAAATATGTTTCAATATAAAATTGCAGATTATCACTGGCTGAGCTATTAGATGAGGTAGAAAAGGGCGATTTCTACGATTCAATAGACATGTACGTATTACCTCCCCAGGATGGAGAAGATACTGATTGTGATAGTGACGGTAGTGATGATGACCACGATGGTAACGTCAATCACCTGGGCCCCAGGTGATTGACGTTACTTTTGACGTTAATTTTGTTTTACTAATTATTTTGTTAATTTATAATAAAACCATTTATTATTTTAACTTTCTATTAAACATTGTATAACTTCTGAACTAAACGGTTTTGGACATATGTTCTTATGAATTTTTATGATCAAAATAACCCCAGGAATCAGCTCCTAAAGTTTGTCGTATATATTAAGAATCACCCTGTATATTGTAGTAGGTCATACCCATGTACATAAGAGGCCCTAAAATAAAAATACAGAATAATTTTCAAACTTATAATGTTAATTTAGAATATAAGATACTGTTGGAACTGCATTTTTCACATGACATATCAATAAAGTTAATTCCGCGTTTTTAATTGCTCAAATTTGAATCACATACTTATTTATTTTCTTGTAGTCATTTGCTTAAATCATTTTCATCTACATTATTATTTTACCGAAGATATTTAACTTAATTGATTGAGTATATTTTTGACACATATTATGGATATAGCTGTACCTTGTTTGAATTGTATACGGCGGGAAATATCCCAATTGTAAACAGGTATCTAGCGAAATATTGAAAATTTCAAAAACAGTTTTGTCTATTATAAAATTAAAACTATAATTTTTGTAAAATATCCAAGCGATTAGTCATAGTAAATTATTTCATTTATATAAATTTTATTAACGAGATTAAATAAAAACCAGAGCCTTTATCCAGAGCATAGGAATCCAAACATCCTTCTAACATCCTGTATCCACCGTCAAACCAACTTGAGTACTTATTTATCTTTTTACATTTCCTAAAATATTGAAATTTTTATTTAAATTTGAACATAATCGTTGATATTTTTATATGTATACCAACTATGTTAATATTTAATTAGTATACCTTTTAAACGGAAAAATACAGTTCCCTTGCGTTATAATTATAGTTACTTAGATCAAATTTAAAACATTATCTCATTAAAATCAGTTAACCTAACAATCATGAACATATCTGATCACGTGACTATATATGTATATGGTAATGCATTTCACTATCATGTTAAAAACTTACCTTTTTGAATAGAACTTTCTTATTAAACCAGTTATTTTTGCCTTTCACTCTCCTGTTTTATTTATTAAATTATACATCCAGAAGCATCACCCATTTAATAACTTGTTTTAAAACATATATCTATATTCTATTGGGTACCGAACTCGCACATTTAAGATTATCATCAAAGTGTAAAATCACTAATATTAACACAGCTAGCCGGCACTTAGATTAAGATACACAGAAAGTATTTAACAATAAGTTTTGCACTTGGAAGAGGCCTATTAAAGTTAAGTATAAATTGTTTATATACATTTATTTATGTTCTGAATATTATACAAGTGACAACTGTAATATTTAAACTTAACTCCATCTTTAGGTCATATTTATAACTACACTTGTGAATTCTCAAATTATTTTTAAATTACTTAGCAAATTAATTCATTACTTTTCCATTTAAATTTCAACGTACCAACCTGGGGGCCTCCAGCATTTTAACAATATATATATATATATATATATATATATATATATATATATTCATTATAGTGTTATGCTTTTTTTTATGCACACCTTGTATTTTGCAAAAAAAAAATTGTATGTAATGGAGGGATAGGGAGATTTCAGAGTAAAAAACATAATAATAAAATATTTTTTTTTGCAGATCTGTGTTATTTATAGTCTCCTGTTATTATTAAATAAGCAAGCATTTAATGGAAAAAAAAGACATACTTTAATTTTTAAAGGGAACTACGAGCAAAAAGTTTGTTTTGACATGGCAACTCAACTAATAATTCCCTCCTTTAGGAAACATCTATGAAGAACGGAGACAGGGAAAACTATGTTTAACCACAAAACACATAGTTACATGGAGTTTCATTTCTCTGTATCTTCAATGTGGCAAGATATTAGCTTGCATATGTTACAAACACATTTGATACATTCGGCAGGGCTACTTCCGTTCAATATTCAGCCAATTTAAAATATATGTTATTTTTTTCTATCAAGGCTACAGAACAACGATTTCATCGTTTAAAATAATGTCGGGGCAAATATTATTTGAATGGAATTAAAGTTTAAAAAAATTTCCGGAACCGCGGTAATAGAAACATATACAAATAAATTAGAGTAAATATTGAATACACCCGGTGGAATAAAATCGTAATCAAATGAAATGAAACGGAATAAAATAATTAAAAATATTTTATGATGGAATTGAAATGATGTGTTATTAATTGTGTCTATTTTTGTAGACGCCTGTTTGAAATATTCTATAAGCTTTAATATTTTCAATGATGATATTTGAGTACAATAGATTTTTTTTTTATTAAAATATTGAATCACATCGGAATAGAAATAATTTAAATTTATCTTATTGTTCAAGCTAATTACTCTATTAAATACTTAAAAATAGCATATTGATGTGTAAATATATCTAGTATTTGTGACTACTAATTAATACAAATATGTTAAAAATATATCTGTATTTGTATACTTGGACATGTCACATAATGAGTCACAATTTTAACGCACGCGGAACAGTAGACTTTTCCCATATCTAGACGTAGTTCTTTGTATGGCTTAACCCACATTGATGCTCAACTGACTTTTGGCATTTTACTAATAATAATAAATAAAATACCACAACACTACAAAACACAAATCGATTTATTGTTTACCTACTTATGTAAATATAACTACAATAAAACACCTGTTAACGGTTTAAAACAACCTACTTTGAATTCTCGGAATTTAGGACTGGGCATACCCATACTCTTGTACCTCACAAATTTTTTTTTTCTTGAGAACTGCACACATAATAAAATAAATTACTTTATAATGGAAGATTTATAAAATTGTTTATCTTGAACTCTTGAAACGCCTGCCAAAAATCTATACCATTCAAAATTTTTTCAATTATGCACAATATGCTATTTATTAAGGGTATATGCAAATATTTAAAAAATGCATATAATATGGAATATATGCAAAATATGCGCTTTGCATATTTGGATTATAATTTAAAAAACAAACAAAACTAACAATTCACCTCCTTGAAACTAAAATAACATTATATTCACATAATCTGAAATATCCATTCATTCAATAAGTCTGTCGCCTTTGTTCGCACATTCCTTAATATTGGTCCGAAATACATTGAATGCTGCTCTTATCTCGAATTTATAGAATTCAGTGTTATGGTATAGATCAGGGATCAACAGACTTATAGGGAACAGGGGCCACTCGGGAAAATTATTAGCCAAGGACGGGCCACTACAAAGAATACTTATAAACACAAATATTTTTATTTTTAAATAGTATGAATTACTACAAATGATAAAAATAAAAGAACATTCAAAAATGTTTGTTGTAATTATATAATCGTAATGTAATCTAATCATTACAATGTAATATTTCATGTTTTATTATTTTGATGCATGACATTGCATTGACCTAACAATTTTGTTTATGTTTGGCTCCACATTACTTGTCGCCACACGTAAAATTGCTTCCAGATTTTCATTTGCCAGACGGTTTCGATTTTTTGTTTTGTTAAGTTACATCACTGAAAACGTTTGCTCACAAATATACGTCGATCCAAAT
The DNA here is from genome assembly GCA_935421215.2 of Melolontha melolontha. Lineage (NCBI taxonomy): Eukaryota > Metazoa > Arthropoda > Insecta > Coleoptera > Scarabaeidae > Melolontha > Melolontha melolontha. Next base: position 116,332,979 of record OW285243.1, on the reverse strand, counting down.
AAGCTTGAGCATTTCAATGCATTTATTCGCAACTCTTTATAAGCGGTTTTGTCAACGCAACGGTAAAAGTTGAGTAAATTACCTTCATTAAACTTGTTTCGTAAATTATCATCATTTTGCATGTCTATAAATTCCAGCTGTATTGATTCCGGTGCATTTTCGGGTGAAATGTTGAAAGGATTGCTGAAAATGTCTAATAGAGGTTTAACTTTTTTGAAGTCTAGAAAACGATCATGAAAAGCTTGTATTAAAATATAAATTTTTTCAACATAAGCGAAATTGACATCAGTTTTATTGAATTTCTCCATTCTCTAATTTTTTTGTAGTTTGGAAAATGTCTGTAATTGGCTGAATTGATTTGTGTCCTGAAAAGACTCAATTTGCATTGAAAGGACGAAACATGAGAGTATAACTGCGAAATCAATTGATCTTTGCCTTGGAGTCGCGTATTTAAGACATTTAAGTGATTTTTGACGTCTACACGAAACGCTAAGTCACACAGCCAATCAGAGTTGTCGAGTTCGGAGACGTCCTTTTTCTTTTCCGCCAGAAATATTTTGATCTTTTCAATCAAGTTAAGAAACCCCTCTAGCGACAACCCACGACTTAGGCACCTTACTTCAGTGTAAAATAGGAGATCACCATATTCGCTTTCAATATCCTCGAGAAATTGTGTAAATTGTCGGTGATTGAGACCCCGTGATTTTATAAAGTTTATAGTAGGTACTACAACTTTCATCACATTTTCAAATCCCAATAATTTTGAACAGAGGGCCTCTTGATGTATAATGCAATGAAACTGCATTAATTTTTTGGTATCCATGTTTTTAGTTTGTAAATACTCTTTTAACATAGTTATTATCCCAGATTTACTTCCAACCATTCAAGGCGCTCCGTCAGTCGTAATTCCAGATAATTTCGTTAAATAAAAATCCATTATAGAACATTTTTCCAGAAGAGCTTTGAGCATGTCACTCCCCTTGGTTTGACCTGTCAAAGAACTCATACCAATCAGTTCTTCACTCACTTCAAAATTTTGCGTTACACCTCGTAAAAATATTAAGAGTTGAGCAGTGGAACTTATATCTGTAGATTCGTCGAGTGCTATAGAAAAATATTAAACTTTTCGATTTTGTAGCTAATTGCTCTTCTATATTGGTAAGTCTTCTTTGAACAGTCATCCGATTTAGTTTAATTTTCTCAAACCTCTGCATCTTTCGGACACATTTTCTTTGCGGCGATATCTAAACACTGCTTAACAAACTCACCATCTTTAAAAGGCCGACAAGTTTTCGCTATTATTGGAGATACTTCAAAGCTAACTTCAGTAGCTGTTTCAGTATCTTGAATTGGTTTTGTGAACATAGCTTGCTGGCCTATTAGTTCCCTTTGTGAAGTGGAAATTTTTGGCGTTCGATTTTTGACGGTTAATTTGGTAAAAGTATGATGCTGGGTTTCATAATGCCTTTTCACATTATATTCCTTCGGAACAGAAACACTACTCTTGCATATTAAACAGACACTTTTGTTATGCGATGAAATAAAAAAGTATTTTTCGGTCCAAATATCTTGAAACTGTCGATTTTCATCTTCAACCTTACGACTACGTTTTTTACTGGGGCCTGGTTTATCCATATCAAAATTGATATTATATTGTTACGTAGGTAGATGCCAAGTTCGAACGACGAAATATTTATTCTTCACAGATTACAATTCAAACAATATAACGTTCGCTTGTCCGTAGTTAAAATTTAACTGCCCCGATAGCGGGCGATGCGTTGTATTTATACGAGTTACCTAACATCGAGAACCTACCACATTGTTCGGGGAAATACCGACGTGTTTCGCGAATCTTCGAGTAATCTAGTTGGTTCGACAGATTTCTAGTCTCTTGGAACGACGGGGAGCATACCTACGTAGTAAACCTGAACAAGAAAGTAGTAGGTACTTAAAGATACATATCTTACTAACAATTACAAAAGTTAGAATAAAATAAAAAGTTAAGAAAATATTGATTTAAATGGATTTTTACCAATTTTTGTAGTTTTTCGAACAATTTTTAAAATTCGTTGGTGGGCCGCATAAATATCGATAGTAGCGGGCCGCATGCGTCCCGCGGTATGTGCATTCTTGGTATAGATGAATTATCTATTTCAGCGGTTATTAGACAATGTAGTGTGAAGTTTCCAAGCACAGTATATCTCCAATTTCCATTGTGGTAAGGGTTTTTCATTTTTTTTTATTCACTTAAAAGCCACAGTCTCCGATATTTCAGATCTCTGCTTATAACTCGATGAGGGAAGTAAACTTTTAAAAGCGTTAAATTTTTACGAGTTGTATGTACAGTAGCCCTATCTTGCTGAAAGTAACCCCCAATGAATTCGTCCTGTTGCACTTGAGTTAAAAATTGTGTTAAATAACTATTCTCGGTATCGTTGGCTATTAATGTTATTGTGAACAAATTTTGGACCTATTTTTTTTACGTCGAGATACAGCTAACTATACTCCAACTTTAACAGGATGTAAAGGAACTTCGATGTGATTGTTTGGATTGTTTATAGACTGTTCTGTAATTTTGTATATTTACAAACCCGCTTAAATGAAACCAAGCTTCATCAGTTAAAAAACTTAGATCAAGAATTTCGTCATTATTTTAATTTTCTTAAAAGAAGTTGCAATAATTAAGTCTACTAGCGTGATCTCTAGGTAAGATCTGTTGAACAATCGATACTTTGTATGAATACATATTGTAGTGGTTTTTTTTCCCCGAAGATAATTTTAAAAATTTAACAATTTAGTTATGTACATTAATTTTTATAGGTCGTCATATATATTAATATTTTGATACTATTTAATTTTATATTTTGGCGTACATTTTATTACCATGACTGTAAATTTTGTATGTGTATGTTTTTGATTAGGGCGTTCCCGGATGTCTAGGAGCCTGGATCGTATTTTGATGTATAATGATATTTTTTATGCTTATCGTGCGCTGTGGATATTTCCGCAGAGATAGTTTCATGTTCGAGCGAGCTTGTTCAGTATTGAGAGATAAAACTTTCTTTTATCTTTTATTTGAATAACTTCGTTTTTCTTGTTTCTTTTGTGGTTTGTGTTAATTTAAAGTCATTATCGATTTAATACGAGTTTTTGATCTCGTATTGTTATTTATTTTAGCTCGCTTGCTATCTCTCTAATTATTTTTTGTGTGTGAAAAGTTTTGTGCTTGCAAGTAAGTGTTTTTGCACACTATATTACTGTATATCTTTTTCTATGAATTTTGAATTGTATTTTTATATGAATTAATTTATATTTATTGTTATATTAGTTTGTAGATGGTGATGAAAATATTCAATTTTTTATAAGGGAGTTTTTTATTGTTACGTTGTTCTAGAATTTTTAAGTCAAGGTTTGGTGGGAAATTTATGCTCGTGTTATTGCGCATGAGTGGAAGTCATTTTCGTGATGGACAGTTTGATCTGTTTACGTTTTGAATTTGGGCTTAATTAATTTTTTTCACGACATCAGAGGAAATAGAAATACGAAGAGGTGTTCGTCAGGGGTGTATACTGTCGCCAATCCTCTTTAATCTGTACTCGGAGAACATAGTAAATAGAGCACTTGATGATAGGGACATGGGCATTAAGATTAACGGCATGACAATAAATAATCTGAGGTACGCTGACGATACAGTTATTTTAGCCGGAACACACGAGGACCTACAGACGCTAATTAACAGAATGGTCACAGTAAGCGAAGAGTATGGACTAACGCTGAACATAAGCAAAACAAAATATATGCTGATAACAAAAACAACTAAAGATAATCGTAAGATATATGTGAAGAACCAGCCTATTGAGAGAGTAAGACAATACAAATACCTGGGCACGATCATTAATGAGAACAATGACAACTCCCAAGAAATACGAGTCGGAATAGAACAGGCGAGAAGCACCTTTACAAGGATGAAAAGGCTTTTCTGCTGCCGAGATTTAAACCTTGACTTAAAAATACGACTGATGAGATGCTATGTGCTGTCTATACTATACTATGGGATGGAGGCCTGGACGCTGAAGGTAACCGACATGAGGAGACTGGAGGCATTTGAGATGTGGGTATACCGGAGAATATTGAAGATATCATGGGTAGAGAGAAAAACCAACGTAGAAGTGATGAGACGTATGCATAAGGAGAGAGAAGTGATTCCGACAATTAAGAGAAGAAAACTGCTGTACATGGGTCATGTCATGAGGGGAGAAAAATATCAAATACTACAAATAATTATGCAGGGAAAAATCCCGGGCAAGAGATCTATAGGAAGAAGACGGAATTCATGGCTGAAGAACCTTAGGGACTGGTTTGGATGCAATAATAATGAACTGTTTAGAGCTGCGGTTTCAAAAGTAAGAATTGCTATGATAATTGCCAACCTTCGAAGCGGAGACGGCACCTAAAGAGGAAGAAAAGAATTTTTGAAATTGAAAGTTTTCTAATCAATCTATTAGGATTAATTTTGCTCGCGTGTCATTTGAGGTTTTCATTGTATGCGTGTGAATTGTCATACAATCTTTTTTCCTCTGTGCTTCTGTATAATGATGCAGTAGTAGTCTTTACATTTAGTAAAGATTTTTTTAATTTTTTTTTAATAAAATTTTATGTGGAATTGTTTGTATTATTATTAATTTGTATTTATTTCCACGTTCCTTTACGGGAAACCTGGATGAAGAGGAGTCTCATTTAAGAAGAAAAGCTGGCTGAGTTCAAGTTTGGACATATTGTGGTGTACAGTGGACTATCTTCCTAATTAATCCCACTATACATAGCAATATGTAAACGACGGTTCAAAATTCTATGAACGGTACTAGAAGATACGTTCGTTTGAACTGATAAACGACGAACTGTGTGAGGGTTTTCTCCAACAAGGTTTGCTATATGTTTTGCTGTGTACGTGGTCTACCAGAACTTTTGCCTTTTAACACAGATCCTGTAGCCTGAAACTTCTCCACGACTAGACGAATATGGTGATGTAAAGCGATATTATCCACAACTCTATTGGGAAACTGCAAGTGAAACTGTAGCTTACATTCCGCGTAGGAATATTGCCATTCTCTGTTAAGAAATTGTGCACTTGGGAAATATGCTTCTACAATAAAAATATTTTCTTGCAATTTGTATATTTTTTAGTAGCATTGTTTATTAAGTAAAACAAATATTTGTAAAAAAAAATTATATTGCTAACTGTCAAAATGACAGATAAATAGTTAGTTATAAATACAAGTGGCTTATAATAATTTGCAAGTACTAGTTACTAGATGAAGTTCTTTTTGAAATACGTTATATTATTAAAAATGTTTTTGTTTTATACAAAATTTGCTGAGGTTTTTACCTACTCAAATATGTTTCAAATTACTTCCTTGTATAACATTATTACTATTACAATTGAATAAGTTAAAATTACCCAGGTGTCACAACACATTTGTGCAATGAGTGGAAGTGTACAAAAAATTACGCTGAACAGAGGTGGAAGGAATTTGTTAAGGGACCACGGTAGCTAGGTTCAAATTGCTATACTTCCATGTAAAAATAGAAAGGTGTTCTCACATAAATAAGTAATATTAAAATTACAATGTTTGTCAAACACGTTAATTAAATTTATTGAGACAAATTACATTTACAAATTGGAATGCAAATATTACATTTCAATAAACTAAGAATCACAGATATCAATTTTATTTATTATCGTCCACAGAATATTCTTTCAGTGGAACGTGTAATATAATACAAAGTTGTAGAAATCTTATTTCTTTAAATTTTACAATCAATAACAGTAACTGTATAATTTCTCTTCAGTTTTTACATTCAACATACAGGCTGATTCATTTTCGGCCCTCACCATGGGGATCTCTCTTATTATTGGAGATAGAGTATAGGTTTAAATTTGGCAAAGTTGTTAAATTTTGTGTTTGTTATAAATCCGTAAAGAAAATAGACCTGTGACAAATGACCTTCGTTATTTAAAAAAAAACGAGAAAACCCCATTTTCTTCTTTTACCTGTAGCACCGACATTTGGCCTTGTAGAGAAAAAATAAAAACACATCCTTGTGGCCATTTATAAACCTCTATCCAGTGGTGTACTCTAAATTTTTATACGACGTTTCGTTTCTTTCTGGCCATCATCAACTATTTAATTTCTTATAGGCGCCATATTGGATTTAGACATCCTCAGAAAGAGTTTTCTTTTCTGATTTCAACCATGTACCACATGCTGACTAAAGTTTTTGACATTAGGTTTTATTTGAAAGAATAAATTATAAGATTAAATAAGGTAGCCTTTGGAATTTCAATCTGTCAAACATTTCATTTATTGTTCATTAATAATACAAAAATGTCATACACTAACGAAGAGAAACGAGATATGATAAGTATTTTATATTCTTCGAACCGAAATTCAACAGTAGCGAGTACAAGATATCTACAATTATATCCAGAACGACAACAGCCTCATCGTACCATTTTTCTAAATCTCGACAGAAATTTGGTCGAGAATGGATCGTTTATTAAGCCGCGTAATGGTCAAGACAACAGGAATTTAAATGAAAATCGACAAGATATTTTACAAATGGTAAATTAAAAGCGTGTTTTCAAATATCATGTTAATCTTGTATTTTTATAGATAATAATAATAATAATAATCCATCAATTTCTACACGTGAAGTAGCGTCAGAATTAAATTTGTGCCAGTCCAGAGTTTGGAGAACTTTACATAAACGTAGGTTTAAACCATACAGGATCCATGTTAGTCACTCTTTACTGCCTGGACATAATTTGAGAAGGCTAGAATATTGTAATTGGTTAATGGGAAAGATAGAAAATGACGAAAATTTTTTATGCAAAATCATCTGGTCAGATGAAACAAAATTTACAAATTCTGGAATGTTCAACAGAAATACGGAGCACTATTGGGCAGTACAAAATCCCCGACAAAACAGGGCTAGAAGACCACAACATCGTTTTGGAATAAACGTTTGGATGGGTATTTTGGCAAATCGTCTCTTAGGACCAGTTATGTATGAAGAACATTTAAATGGAGAAAGCTATTTAAACATTTTACGTACATACGTATCTGACTATCCTGACGACAATATCCCATTAAATCATTTGCAATATTTTTGGTGGCAACAAGATGGCGCACCAGCACACAATGCAGCTGTTGTTAGAAATTTCTTAAATCAAGAGTTTGCAAACCGTTGGATTGGAAATAGGGGAGTTGTTGAATGGCCTGCGAGATCACCTGATTTAAGTCCGCTAGATTTTTTTTTATGGGGATATGTTAAAAATAATATTTATAAAGTAGATGCGCCACAAAACATTGAAGAATTACGAGACAGACTTCAGAATGCCTTCGATGCAGTTCCTAGAAGAACTATACAAAGGGCAGTACAAAATGCCAGAAGGCGTGCCCAATTGTGCATTACCGAAGATGGCCAGATAATTTAACATTTACTGTAATTGTTTATTGTTTACTTTTCTATGTATTTTTATTAATGTTTTTGTTATCTTGTACTCGCTACTGTTGAATTGCGTTTCGAAGAATAAAAAATACTTATCATATCTCGTTTCTCTTCGTTAGTGTATGACATTTTTGTATTATTAATGAACAATAAATGAAATTTTTGAAAGATTGAAATTCCAAAGGCTACCTTATTTAATCTTATAATTTATTCTTTCAAATAAAACCTAATGTCAAAAACTTTAGTCAGCATGTGGTACATGGTTGAAATCGGAAAAGAAAACTATTTCTGAGGATGTCTAAATCCAATATGGCGCATATAAGAAATTAAATAGTTGATGATGGCCAGAAAGAAATGAAATGTCGTATAAAAATTTAGAGTACACCACTGGATAGAGGTTTAGAAATGGCCACAAGGATGTGTTTTTATTTTTTCTCTACAAGGCTAAATGTCGGTGCTACAGGTAAAAGAAGAAAATGGGGTTTTCGCGTTTTTTTTTTTTTAATAACGAAGGTCATTTGTCACAGGTCTATTTTCTTTACGGATTTATAACAAACACAAAATTTAACAACTTTGCGAAATTTAAACCTATAACTCTATCTCCAATAATAAGAGAGATCCCCATGGTGAGGGCCGAAAATAAATCAGCCTGTATATACACATATTACCCTGTAGTCTCTAGAAATTATCAAAATATTACAAAGTAAAGATTATAAATTGGGATTAAAGGATTTGTAAATACCTGAAATTGTTTCAGGCATTTTATTAATTTTAAATATTTAGTTTGATATATTACTGTTGTGGCATTTTCGTCTTTACAATGATACATATATATATATATACTGAATTTGCGAATTAATAAGTGAAGTACATAATACGATCTCTAATTTCTTATTAACCGCTTTTCTTTAGACTTGCTTAGTTAGTAAACATCTTTGGATTAATTAATTAGTGTGGCTTATTATACCGTAATTTCAATATTAAATAAAGAGGGACTGAAAGAATTTAAATTTTTGTAGAGGGCTAAGAGTAAATTGTATATTTCCTAAATTATTCCGAAAAGACAACAAGCCAGAAGATACGTAAAGATGTAGGTCATAAAATATGCGAAAATCAATGCCGATTCACTTTAAATTTTCATCGTACGGATAATGTGTTTGTGCTGCCACGATTCGAGATAAACTGCATTTGACGTTTATTGACTAGAAGAAAATTTAACGGTGGAACTACAGCAATTCCTTGCTATAAATCGTCGGAAATATTGAAATGGAAGGTCTTTGTTGAAAATAGTTAATATCAGGAAATAGAAAGTCGTTTTTGAAAAGAGCTATATCAGAGAAATTCATGTTTGTCGCATTTTTGGTTTCTCAGATTTAAGTGCATTGAAAAAAAAATGTGGTATATGTCAAAATTTTAATATAGTATATTATACTATAAGGGAGAGAAATGCTTTATTTTGGCAGAGGTGCAATTTGAATGCACCGAGGACAAAATAGCATCTCTCCCGAATGGTATATACTATTTTTTCCACTTAAAAACAAATATTTTGTCATTATGAAGTAAGTAGTACCAGAATTATTGTATTCGGATTTGAGCATTTATTTAGTAGTCGTTGAGTTATTGTCATAACTACAAAATAAACAAACAAAAAGAATTGTCAAATTAAGGTGCTAGTTTGGTTTAGTTTAAAGTTTGTTTAGTGCACAATGAATAATTGTGAGTCAGAAGAGATTGTGGAGGCTGCATATATTGCAATAAGCAATTTGCTGCCTACGAAGTCAAGATCTTTATAAGATATAGCCTAGAATCGGTTCAAAAAGTGGTGCGCCGAGAAAAATGTTCAAGTATACAGCGAGAATGTTTTGTTGGCATACTTCAGTGAAAATACAAAGAATTACAAGTCTTCCACATTATGGACGCAATATTCTATGGTTAAGTCATGCTTGATAATTTACGACAACATAGATATAAGCAAATTCCCCAAGCTGATCGCATTTTTGAAAAGAACCGGTGACGGATATCAAGCGAAAAAATCGAAAATATTGAGAAAGGGTGAAATCGACCGATTTCTATCAAGTGCAGATGACAAAGAATTCTTAATGATTAAGGTAAGATTACTTTTGTTGTTAGGTATTTCAGTTATTAAGTATTTTGATTTTTTATAGGTTGGATTAATTCTGGGGATTGCCGGAGCTTGTCGAACTGATGAACTAGTCAATTTAACTGTAGATGATATTGAGGATGTAGGCTCTTCCTTGATTGTAAAAATTCCAAACACTAAGACAAAGATTCCACGAACCTGGAAATCAACGACAGTCGCTGAGGGTTATGTCGAGAACTCCATTGAAAATAAGACCAAAATTGCTAATCAGGTTTTCGTAGGTACCACTACTAGGGCAATCACAAAAACTGTAAATGTAAGGGAAAGTAATATTCCTTCTAATATTAATTTTGAAAATTGTCCAAATGTAACATTTAATTTAAATGTCAATAAATAATTTCAATGTTATCTTTTTTTTGCATGAATCACAAACGTTCTCCATAATGTAAACTCCCTTGGGAGCATTATACTCCCTTGGGAATAATCGACTACTTCTGTTTTAATTTTGATGTCATAGAAACTGATTTCTACTCCCGACCGTGGAAAAAAATATTTATTTTAGTGTAAAAAATATACTCCCGCAGTCCATAAAATAAATGTCCGATTTGAGATTGAATGAAAAATTAAGGAAGGTATGCCTTGACTGCTGATAAGTAAATGTCAGATTTGACGCTAAAAGCGAAGTTAAGAGTAAATATTAATACGTAATAACTAGGGACCGGACACAAGAGACATATGACTAAAGACGGCAGACTATGTGCCCCAGCAGTGGCGTTGCGTGGAGAGTTTAGCAGAATAACAGTGCGCTTACTTAAAAATAAATATATCGAATCCCTATACAAAACGTTAAGAAAAAACATAAATAACTTACCCAACATGTTTACATTGTTGCAAAAAAATGCGGATGTGCGCGATGAAAAAACTGCACCATAATATATGTTTCTGTATTAGTCTCGGAAAGGTTCGTACGTAGCGACGTATATATATATGTTTATATACAGAGAAGGATTGTTCGACGTTGAGAGATGTTATATTTGCATAGTTAAAGCGCTCTTTGTATCTGTACAACGGATCTTCAGTATTGGTAAGAAGTTGCCATAATTTTGTAAAATATACATTTTTATCTAATACACTGTTAAATTTTTCACGGACACAATCACTTTTTTCATCTTCAAGGATATGCAGCACTAGTTTTACGTGGTCAATAATTGCTAATGAGTCCGATAAGGACAGCGCAGTGTTCTGCAAATTTTTTATTGCGTCTAGTATTGGAACGTAGCTGTCGTAAATAATTTTTAAATTTGCTGCAACTTGAGGATTGTTAAATTGAACCTGGCTGAGCCGTATTGCAGCTGCTTCTTTGGCATCTAGTTGTAAAATCACTGATTTAATTTTTTCAAAATGTTTATAATAATAAAATGCTGCTTCTAACCAAGTACCCCATCGTATAAGAATTGGTTGCGGCGGCTCGGGTATATCAGGACACAGCGAATGAAATAGCCGAATCCGTTTCGGAGATTTAAGAAAAACCGCTTTCGTTTGTCCTATCACTTGATCCACATCAGGATAAGTTGTACGTATAGTGTTTGTTACAAGGTGTAAAGCGTGAAGCAAACATGTGACATGCAGCAGGTTTGGTTGAATCGTTTTGAGTAAGTTTGCCGTGGAACACATAACCTTGGCAGCATCGGTAACTAACATTAACACTTGCTTCGGTAAAATCTCAAATTTGTGTAGTGTTTCAATTAATACATCATATATCGCTCTGGCAGTACACCCTTGCATTCGTTTACAGGTTAGTAAATAAGGAGGAGAAAGTCCTTGCGGAGTCAGCGTCCGTACTAAAATGGCTAGGATGGACTGTTTTTTAATATCTGTAGTTTCGTCTATTGTTAACCACAGGAATTTTTTTTTACCGTATTTTTCTTACAATTTCCAATTCTCTCACGCACTGACGGTACGTAATTCCGTAGCGTACCTCTTGCTGGTAATTTCCACGTAGGATTGTATTTCTTCCAAAACTGACGAAACATTGGGTGTTCCACTTTCTGCATTGGTATATTGGTCGCAATTAACATCATTGATAAATCACACACAAATTTATTATATGATCTGCGTCCACTATTATTCGATTTGTGTTTGTCACTATTTATATGTCTGTGGCACTGACTTGCTTTCCAAGTTAATAAAGTTGTTTCACAAACTAAACATTTCACTACGGTACCGTCATATATTAAATCGGGAAACCGATGTAAAAAATTTCTTTACTACGTTAGCATGCAACCGAGTCGATGCATTGTTTCTACGCACTCCCGACATTTTCAACACGATTGTGTTAACAATGTATCGCTTACAACGTCTCAACGGAAACTGAATTGATCGTCGTACGCCTCTACTCGATCCCTCCACATCACGCTACTGTTCGGGCACATAGTCTACCGTCTTTACACATGACTCATCGTCCACGGGCGTATTATTGAAAATTTGTATTTTATCACAAAACTGATAAGGGCCCATGGTCCTCAATGGCGCGCAATTTTGGTAGAATTCTCCCCATCATTCTCTGGACGACGTTTATATTCACTTCTCGGATCTTCTGGAATATTCTGGCCTGTAACTGTGTTTCGTTTTGGGCTTCCCAACCCTTGTCATAAACTTTCCTGCTCAGCAGTGCCCAAAATTTCTCAATGTGGCACGCCTGGGGTACATTAGGGGGGTTGTCTTCCTTATGTACATAATTCACGTTATGTTCAGCTAACCAGTGATTCTAGCATAATGGCATGAAGCCAGATCGGGCCAGAATATTACATCGTAATGTGGATGACAAGCATTAATAAAATTTATCAATTTAGATTGAGATTTGCGAATATAGACGTTTGCATCTACAACTTCACCTCTAACTCTCCCAACGTAACGTCTTGAAATTCCTGTTTTAGAAATAGTGCACCAGACCACAATCCTGGCAAATTACGCTTTCGATTTGAATTTTACGTTGTCAGGACAATTTGCAATATTGGACGTGTAAAAACAATCGTTTGATGTGAAATATTTCTCATCGTCTAAAACAATAACGCTGTTGCCAATAAAATGTCGACGTCGTTATGTTCGGCAGCATCTGGGGATTCTCTCTAGCTGGGTTTCGGTGTATTTGGGACAGATCCTTATTGTTCGATATTCTAATCCATTTTTAGTCAAAATTCTGCCAACAGTCCTATGCGCAATTCTAAATCTACGGCCTAAAGTGCGCGCAGACGTCCCAACTCTGTCTTGAGCAGTTTAGAAGAGTCTGTTTGCTTCATATTGGGCCAAAACTGGAGGTCGTCCACTTTTCGGTAAATTCATGCATGGCATACCTTCTTCACATTCGTTAATTGTGCGGTAAATCGTTGACAGTCCAATATTTTGGTCTCGAAAAAAGTTAACAATCTCGCGCTTTGGTACTCGTCCAACTAAATTATATATTGACTTTCGTATTTCAATCTTGTATGACATCTTCCAAAACTATTTCTGACAAATCTAACATGCCATCATAGTAACTAACAAACGATTATCTTTTCTATCCCAGTGGTAACTAGTTTGAACCACTTTTGGTAATAACATTCCTCGTCAAAACTTTTTCTCAGAACTTGTGTTCCATACGTTATTTGCGTAAGTTGGATTTATCAGGAATATTTCGACTAGTATATTTTTGGAGAAATGTTTTGAAGGTGGGATTGTTAAGCTTATTTAATGGAATATTTGCCGCCATTAAAGTTTTAGAGTTCTTCGTTGAAATTGTCAGATTCCAACGGGTCTAATTTCTGTGTATGTGTTCGCGATGCTAAGTGACGTTTTACGCGCTATTTCTTGGAATTTTTTACTGATATTTTACAGATTTTGAAATAAATTTCGGAATCACTGGCAATGGACATGCAATCAGTTTGACCCTTAATCCAACTCGCCATTGTTTCACGATGCCATTCTCGACGTTGCTCCATATCGCATTTGAAAAAGTAACTTAAACAGTGTCCTAGATCTAATTAAATCAAAATTAAAATTGTATGCGTAAGTTATTGAAACTTAACGAAATTCACCGGACACTTATAGTTTATTTCAAATTATAAGAATATAACTTTGAACGGCTCTAATGCTTTTATTTCACCACCTGTGGCAATAACTACCTGGCCGCTCAACAACGATTATCTTTTACGCAAACAAACTTCTGAGGTCCGTAATGACAAAATTTAAGTAAATTGTAATTACTGCAATTTAGATGAAATAAAATTTAATAATAATATAAGTATGTACCAACAGTTGTTAATTTGATTATATAGTTATTATATATAACGTGGGTATAAATTGTCGCAAAAGCTACACGCAGCGATGTTCTTCGTTTGGTTCTGAATAAAAAATCTTAATGTTAAAATGTCGTATCATGCTTCGTTTGTTTTCACGGGGTTCTTGAAGTTCAGACTTTTAGTGCGTAACTAACCTTTGCTCTTCGATATCTGTTAATAGAGATAGATGCAATTTAGTTTAAAGAAAAAATTTTTACTAGTATTATTTCGTAAACGTTTTCTTTTTGATTTAAAAGCTTGTTTTAAACATTTATTCATTAACGTACTTCCACGAAAAACACATTTGGCAACGTTGTAGAACAATAAGTTTGTATTTCAAAGTGAGTTCAATCAAAATCATTACTGTCAAATTTTGACATTTACGAATTTACGAAGCATGATACGACATTTTAACATTAAGATTTTTTATTCAAAACCGAACGAAGAATGTCGCTACGTGTAGCTTTTGCGACAATTTATACACACCTTGTATAGTTAAATAGTCATGAAATGACAATTTAGATGAAATAAGTGCTTATATTTATTAAACAAAATTTAAGTAAATATAGTTAGGAGAGTTGGTATATATTACATCTAATATTGAGTCTATTTATCATTTATTGTTAATCTTTACCGCTGTATACATATTTGATTTTTCTCTCTTTACTTAACGAACATGTGGCGAGCTTTTGCTTAATGTGTTAGTGATTATGATGTGGATAGTGATAATACTGTTGGATCACGACAGAGAAAGCATATATCAGAAGATGCAAAAACAGATAATTTTCAATGTCTATCATACCCTGATGGAAGAAAATAACGAACTACAAACCCAGAACATTCAACGAAAGTCGTAATTAACCTAGGTGCCTTTTGGAACAATATATAAAATAATTAAGAATAACGTAGGGTCTCGAAAGCAAAGAAGTGACAAAGGAACACCGAGAAAAATTGAAGAGTATGAAATTGATACTATTAGGCAGCAAGTATACTCCTTCTACAGAGGAAATGTTGTATCTACACTTGACTGCTTACATAAAAAAATCAGTGATGAGCCTATGAATATTCAGTGTTCTAAAGCAACGTTGTGGCGGACGCTAAAGAAAGCTGGTTTAAAGTTTGGCACTATAGACAAACGTCGCACAATTATGGAAAACCCGAGGTTACAGAAACTTCGATATGAATACTTAACGGCAATTAGAAGGTATAGACAGGAAGAACGATTCATATGTTATTTAGACGAGACGTGGTATGACACCCATGACACAATTTGCAAAGGTTGGGTGGATAGTTCAAGTATGTGTCAGTTGGACGCGCCGGTTTCGAGAGGGAAGAGAATAATCATTCTTCATGCTGGGCCAGAAAAAGGATGGATCGGACAGCCGCTATTAACTGCTAAAAATGTTAAATCCTCAAGTTTAGATTACCATGAAGATATGATCTCATCTTTATTTGAAGAATGGTTTTGTGACACTTTGCTGCCAAATTTACCAAAAGATAGTGTGATAGTGATGGACAACGCTCCGTATCATTCTCGACAGCAAACCAAAGTTCCTACAAAATGTAATAATAAGAAAGATATTAAAACATTTTTAGAAGCAAATTATTTATATTTTGAGGATCATTATACAAAAAACCAATTAATAGAGGTGATGAAGACAAGAATATTTAAAGGATTATTATATGGATAACAGAGCCAAAGAAGCAGGACATACAATTTTGCGTTTACCACCATACCATTGCATTTTCAATCCCATTATTGATATGGGCCCAACTGAAAAATACCATAAGACGAACAAATCAAACACCGAAATTTAGTGAAAGCAGTGTAACACACATAAAAAATGCTATGGAACATATAACTGCTGTAAATTGGAAAAATGCTGTTAAACACGCAATAGCAAAAGAGGACGAATATATGCGCATGTACAAAATAGTAGCACCTTTGATTATAAATTTGCAATACGATTCAGACACAGACACCGATTTGCAAGACGACTCAATCGCAGATGATTTATGAAATGCGGTGACACATAAAAATTTTTTTGTACTCGCTTATCAAAACCTGTCATTTCACGATTCGATTTGGGTGCGTAAAAAGTCACTTTACGCACGAGTGCGTAAAAGTAAATTGGTACTTCCTGGAACTTGATTAATTTAGTGACATTTTAAAATCATAAATCCCTAACCTTAATAATATGCTACCCCGTTCGTTGTTTTTCTATGAAAATAAAAGGAAATGAAATAGAAATTGTTATATTTGGAAGGTATGTAATTCAATGTCAGAACAGCAACAAATATTATTTTTTAAATTTATAGAAAACTAAAAAAAAAATTGTCACAAGTGGGATTCGCACCCACGCCCTCAGAGATGACCAGAACGCTCGAGAAGCCGTATAACGGGCAAGCTAAACCTTGAGTCTGGCGCCTTAGACCGCTCGGCCATACTGACACATACTAGTAATAATGTTAAAAATACATATAAATATAAAAATTTTGAAATTATATTTATATTTTAGATAAATATTATTATTGTTTATAGTTCTCGTACAAAAAATATTGTACAAACTTCGTGCGTGAAATATTTCGCGAATTCGTGTCCATAAAGCGCTCGCCTGCGGCTCGCGCTTTAAACTGGTCACTCATTCGCGAAATATGATTTCACGCACTTAATTCGTAAATAACTATATTGTGTATTACAAATAAATTAGCTTTATATATCTATATGTATCCACTACACATGTTGCAACACGATTTGTAATTTTTTCTTTGTATATAAACCCAATGTACAGATATTTTTATTATATACTTGAAATTAACAGCCTTTTGTTATTATATTATAGGGCCCTAATTTATAGTCAATACGGACCCTAGATTCATACTTTGCAAGTAGGTGAACCGTACCCGTTCAATAAGGAGACAAGGTATAATAATCATCATCACAGAAGGTGGTGCAATTAAAGCATTAGAGCCGTTCAAAGTTATATTCTTATAATTTAAAATAAACTATACGTATATATGTAATTAACAGTTAAAAGAATGAAAAAAAGCTCAACGTACCTTATTTATCTTGCGAAATATAATCTAATATATAAAATTTAAATTAAAAATTAAATTTAAATTATAAAAACTCCTCACGCTTATATCTACGCCGCCCATGAAGAAAGGAATTTTACTGTAAAATTGGAGTAATTCACAATTCAACGACAAAAACAGATGTGTGGTTAACCGAATGAATAATGCTATTCAATAACTACGTGTTGTACTTAGCGATGTTATAGATTATTTAAATGGTCCATCGTAATTTCGGCCCGATACGTCCGGTCTGTAGTTATTATTGTTATTATTAAATTGCAGGGGTTAATTTAAATAATATAGGGAATATTATGAATTACGTAACGCTCGGTGTGTAGGTTATAGCAACCCATAATACAGCAATGCTGTTTTACCGATCATGCTAAAAATCTTTCTTCTGACATATTTTCTGAAACATGATGTACGTTACTAAAGGTACATTTTTTTTCATTGTTAATATTTTTTTATAATTCTAGATGTTAAAAGTGAAAAAAAGGTTTAAAATAGATTTTTTTGTTTGTTTTCAAAATATGTAATTTTTGTTGCGTATTACACACGGTTCGCTGAATTTATGTATATTTGTAAAACGAAAGTAAATGTGCCTGGGGGAATTGAAATAAAAATTCACAATATTTTTTTCGTGCAGCAAAAAATACGATATGTTAATATTCAGCATACATAGGAGTTCTTCACTGTCAATGCCAATACCAATACATAATTTTGTATCTGTTTTTCAAAGAAATGTGATGTTCATTACGTTTATAAACCAACGAATTAACAATATTTACGTAAAAACTTGTACGATATTTTTTTTAAAGTCACATTAGTCTTGAAGCCCACAAAAAATAAATAAATTCCACAGAATTGGAAAGAAAAGTATATAAAGTTCTTTAACAATAGTTCTGGTTCGTTTTGTACAAAAAAATCTGTGACTACACCGACACAGATTATGTAAAACAGTTTATTTTGAGTTCATTTCATTAACACTCACTTTAGAAACTTTAGTTGTTACCGTTCCGGTCCTATTCCTATATATTTCTGGTTCTACTGGCATCAGGGTGGAAGAACACAACAGTCGTATTTTGTATGTCACACTTTGGTGACGGTAGTTGATTCTAGATGGCTTTCGGACTTGAAGGATCCGTCCTGCAGTGATGGGAGTCGTATCTCCTATTATTTGTAAGAGGAGATGGATCACTGTGGAATGTGGAGGAGCGGAAACTGCGATTTGTCGCCCTCTCGGATAGAAAGGATATGTGCCCGATGCTCGAACGTCGATTTGGTTCCTTTTCTTTCTCCTGAAACCGAAGATATTTTATTTAATATAACTATGTTCGATGTATTGTATTATACGATAAACAAAACTGGTTATGTACGAGCGGGTATTGGTATATTCTTAGACTACTTTTGAAACAATTTAAAGTTGCGACTTGGAGAAAAGTCTTTCTTTTGAGACTGTAGTTAAGTAAAAACTCAAAATTTCAACCATTTCACCGACAAATTATGATACATATTTAATGCATGGTTTGCCACGCTCGATTTTTCTGCTCTCTTAAATTTAATATGTGATATATGTTCTTTAAAAGGGGTTATTACTGACCGTTTAGTTTGACTTATAAATATTTCAAATTACAATCGTTGCAATTAATTTCGTATGTATCTGATTTCAAATTGAAATTAATTTTATCTTTGGTATTATAATAATAATAATAATAATATAACTTTATTTAGCAACTGGTATGTACATGCACAATAAATTTTGAAAATATAAACTATGAAAGTTAGAACAATAACAGAAGACTTAAACTAAAAGTTTTCCCTAAAAAATTCAATTACAAGGATCTTAAATCTATTCAAACTACCACTGGATTTCATGTGCGTAGGTAAACTATTAAACAGTTTCAGTCCGTTCGCAAACACATTCTTGGTTGTTTGCACCCTATTATAGTTTTCAATATAATAATCGTTGGTATTTCTGGGTCCGTAGTTGTGAATTTGATCGACCGTTGTCAATTTTCCACTTAAGTAAGGAGGCATTATTCCAATTTTAATTTTATAGATGAAAACGATTGTCTTATATACTATGTATTGTTTTACACTTAATAAACTTAAAGTTTCTAGCATTAGATTAATTGTGGTATATCTGTTACATTTTAATACTATTCGCAAAGCCTTATTCTGTAGTTTTTGGAGTTGCTGCATCTCATTCCCATTTATACTAAATAAAATGGCAGAGCAAAAATCAAAATGTGGTGCTATTAAGGATTTAAACATCAACAGTCGGGCATACAGTGACAAATTATGACTAAATCTATTTAAGAAAAATATCTTCTTGGAAATTTTATTAGATAGGTATTGAACGTGAGTTTTGAAATCTAAATTAGTATTCAATATAACCCCCAAATATTTCATATTCTCAACTCTTTCTATTTTCTTGGAGTCCATATAAATCCAAATCTATATCATTAAAATTCAATTTAGAAATCTTATATTTAGTACCAATTATCATGAACTTAGTTTTACTGAAATTCAGTGTCATATTATTCTCACATACCCATTTATACAATTTATTTAATTGGACAGTCATGCTATCCACCATCTCCCTAATATCATCACCAACTATATAGATCATGGCGTCGTCAGCAAACATACATATTTCGCAATTATCAACCGCTTTGACTATATCATTAATGTACAGAATAAACAATAGTGGACCTAACACTGTTCCCTGGGGCACTCCGTATTTTGTAATAATCTTATCAGACATCTCATTTTTATATTTGACTACTTGATATCTATTACTTAGGTACGATTCAAACCATCCTAATGCTAACCCAGATATTCCCATTTTATTTAATTTACACAACAACAAGGCTCTGTCAACAGTCTCAAAAGCCCTCTTGAAGTCTAAGAATACAGTCAAAACAAACTTGCCTTTATCAATTACTTTCGCCCACGCATCGCAAACACTCAGCACAACCGTTTCACACGAATGATATTTTCTGAACCCCGACTGATTCGACTCAATTAGAGAATTTTTTTCACAATATTCCATTAATTGGACTTTTACACACGTTTCCAAAACTTTTTCATATGGAGCTACTCAGTTAATAGGTCTAAATTCCTCATGCCAACACGTTCCGTTAACCTTAGGTACTGGCGTCACATATGTCGTTTTCCAATCTTCAGGAAATTTACCAATTCGAAGAGACGTATTTATAACATCGAGAAACCTGTCAGCAACTACTTCACAGAAATCTCTTAAAACGTTTGTTGATATTCCGTCACCTATCTCTCCAGTACACTTCATAGATTTTAATATAGATTTTAAAGACGCCATCGATACAGCAGTAAAGCAATCCATTTGTACGGAGGCATTAATATTATCGAGTATCTTTGGATAATCCATCGACCTAGGTATATCTCTCACAATATTTTCAATACTGTTAACGAAAAAGTTATTAAATTTATGAGCAATCTCCTTCGCGATAGCCGTAGCTCCGTCACTTAATTTTATTTCACTGTTAACATTTTTACTTTTATTCGGTAGTAATGCTTTTAAGTTTTTCCACAATTTACGGCTATTATATCTATTTTCATCTATAATCTTAATGTAATATTCATCGTTTTTCTTTTTTATAAGCTGTGTCACTTTGTTACGCGCTATTTTGTAATTTTCCCAGTCGCAGTCTTGGTCAGTAAACACAGCCCGCCTATAGTTCAAGTCTCTTAACTTCATCATTTCTATTATACCGCTATTCATCCATTTCTTCTTCAAATAAATTTTCCTCAGTATGAGTTCCTCTATAGGACACATTTTATCCATTATGTCACCTATGCTGCTAATAAAAGCATCCGCTATAACATCAACATTTACCACCGAATAGCTCCAGTAGATACCAAGTAAGCTACGTCTCCGAACTCGACAACGCTGATTGGCTGTGTTACTTTGGATTTCGTGTAGACGTCAAAAATCACTTGAATGTCTTAAATACGCGACTCCAAGGCAAAGATCAATTGATTTCGCAGTTATACTCTCATGTTTCGTCCTTTCAATGCAAATTGAGTCTTTTCAGGACACAAATCAATTCAGCCAATTACAGACATTTTCCGAACTACAAAAAAATTATGGAGAAATTCAATATAACTGATGTCAATTTCGCTTATGTTGAAAAATTTGATATTTTAATACAAGCTTTTCATGATCGTTTTCTAGACTTCAAAAAAGTTAAACCTCTATTAGACATTTTCAGCAATCCTTTCAACATTTCACCCGAAAATGCACCGGAATCAATACAGCTGGAATTGATAGACATTCAAAATGATGATGATAATTTACGAAACAAGTTTAATGAAGGTAATTTACTCAACTTTTACCGTTGCGTTGACCAAACCGCTTATAAAGAGTTGCGAATAAATACATTGAAATGCGCAAGCTTATTTGGATCGACGTATATTTGTGAGCAAACGTTTTCAGTCATGAAACTTAACAAAACAAAAAATCGAAACCGTCTGGCAAATGTAAATTTGGAAGCAATTTTACGTGTGGCGACAAGTAATGTCGAGCCAAACATAAATAAAATTGTTAGGTCAATGCAATGTCATGCATCAAAATAATAAAACATGAAATATTACATTGTAATGATTAGATTACATTACGATTACATAATTACAACAAACATTTTTGAATGTTCTTTTATTTTTATCATTTGTAGTAATTCATACTATTTCAAAATAAAAATATTTGTGTTAATAAGTATTCTTTGTAGTGGCCCGTCCTTGGCTTATAATTTTCCCGAGTGGCCCCTGTTCCCTATAAGTCTGTGCATTCCTGATGTAAAGGGTTATTCATTATAAATTACTCAGCCTTTGTCGTCGTTGTTATTGCAAATAAAAGTTGTGCGTCTGTTCTTGAATTTTCTTCAGATGCATTGCCATCAAAAACACAGTGTCGTGCAGATTCAATGGGATACAAAATTAAAAAAATTAGCCTATAATTTTTTTTCTGATTTCAAAACTGATTTTCTGATTACTGCAATTATGGAGGTTTACATTAATGAAAATGACAACTATTATGTTTGATAAGTGACATTTCCTTAATAAAATAGTCAAAATGGTTTACAGCGAGGATGAAAGAGCACTTATTTACCTGTTTTATACAAAATAACAAAGATTTATTCACGAAACTTATTTATAAATGACTCTAAAATAAAGGTAGTATATATGTTGAGCACTTGTGAAATTATTACACTATTAAACTTAAATAAAACACCTTATATTTCACAAACAATAGTATATTTACTATATGTACATTTCATGTGCACTGCACACATCGTCAGTAGTTACTAATTTAAAAGTATTATTTTTTAGTACATGTCTAGTAAAAAATATCTATTTTTTTGGTTAGGGGTGTAAAAATTACAATTATAAATGGTCAACAAATGGTCAAAAACATGCAAAAAACATACAGAAAAGAAACACACACTGACAATTACATACATAAACAATCAGACACTTTTAACAAATATAAAGAAAGTAGTTTTTATTTTTTAATTAATAGATTATTATCAATCCCTCTATCACCAGTGAATTTTAAGAAAGAACTAGACCACATAACAAAAGTAGCAGAATCTAACGGATACGATAAACAATTGGTGGATAAAATCAAAAACAAACTAGAAAAGAAGAAGCTAAAAACTTTTAAAACCAGATTAACTCCAAATACAAAGAGTAATACCAAAAAATATTGCAAAATTACTTTTCACAAAAGTTGGCAGAATAACGTAACTAAATTGTTAAAAAAATATAATCTAACTCCTGCTTTTTCCAACACTCATAAGTTACAACAATATCTTCAAACAAAGTTAGTTAACACAGACCCACTGAAAGAATCAGGTATTTACAGAATTAACTGTAATTCTTGCCCAAAATTATATATCGGCCAAACAAGAAGAAATATTCAAACCCGTTTCAAAGAACATTTAGCTCATGTAAAACTTCACAATGTAGATAAATCAGCATTAGCTCTACGTCATTTAGATACCGGACATAATTTCAGCGTAGATAATGTTAAATTAATTAAAAAATGTAATAGCAAAAATTTAGACATGTGGGAAGCCATACATATGAAAAAATACAAAAATTACCTCCTAAATAATGACATGTCACCTATTAATAATAAACTTTTAAATTGTATACCTACAGTATCTAATAACTAGTAGATCCTCTTCACGCTACTATATTGTTATTTAATAGAACCCGACATGCCAAACACAGTCAGATGTCTTGTTTTTCATAGGTAACGGTCTTTCCCATAATTTGTCCTTCTTGGAATTTCAATAGATTTTAGCAGACACTGTTACAATACATCCATAAAAAAAAAAAAAAAAAAAAAAAAAAATTATTTTAATTTTTATTGTTATATTTTTATTTGCATGTTTTTGACCATTTGTTGACCATTTATAATTGTAATTTTTACACCCCTAACCAAAAAAATAGATATTTTTTACTAGACATGTACTAAAAAATAATACTTTTAAATTAGTAACTACTGACGATGTGTGCAGTGCACATGAAATGTACATATAGTAAATATACTATTGTTTGTGAAATATAAGGTGTTTTATTTAAGTTTAATAGTCTAAAATAAAGGTTTCGTATCTATGGGCGTTAAATATTTCTTGAAAGAATATAGAGCAATCATTTGTTGTCTTGACATCGCTACTCAAACACTAATTTTAATTGGATGTGTGGATTTTCTGCTGGCCAAGTTCTATAGTTCTGTGAATTAGCACCAGACAGGTGAAATCATCGTTCATCGGAATAGAAAGTAATATTTTGCTTGCCAAAATGTTGTTATATATCGGGTGTCTCAGTTATCTGGTTCCAATGACGTACCTCTGTTATCTAATAAAATAAACATTTGAAATTTGGAGCATCTGATATACACCTAATGTTCTTTAAATTGAGCTTAACGTTCATATGTTTTCATTTTCGGTTTAACCAGAAACGATCGTAACTTTTTTATTTTAAATACCACCTTGTATATTTTCCTCAAAATTTGAATTCTACGAAATATTCTCTTTCCCATTATTACACTTTATGTTTAGACTTCAAAACAGA
Organism: Melolontha melolontha; assembly: GCA_935421215.2. NCBI lineage: Eukaryota > Metazoa > Arthropoda > Insecta > Coleoptera > Scarabaeidae > Melolontha > Melolontha melolontha. The sequence continues at coordinate 116,308,853 of OW285243.1, read as the reverse complement.
GGTGAAATTCCATTTTAAATATTCAAAAATTAGGATTGTAGAAAATTATGAGAAGCACGTTTTGAATATTTCGTATTTGAATTTAAAGTAGCAAAAATTCACTTCCCAAAAATGCATTTTTAAGATCTCTGTTACGAAAGATATTCATTTAGACACGAGTGATTTACAAACATTTTATTCGATGTCAAATAACAGAAAAATAATGTTAAATGAATAACAAATAAATATATAATTATTAATTTTATTCTGGAATAGATGAAACTAAGATTAAAAAAAACAGATTAATTGTTAAGTGGAGCTTACTTATTAATTGGAATAGACGATGTACAGAAATTGACTTTCGAATGACATTGACTTTGGCCGACCTTCACCGCCAGATGACCTTGATATTTATGCGACCTCGGTGTCACTTTGACCTATAATTAGAGTGGACCAATCCGGAGCGATATTGATAAATATTTCATATAAAAGCCGAAAAACTCCAATAATTTATCAATTAATATATATATATATATATATATATATATATATATATATATCAATTTATATATATACAGGCTGATACATTTTCGGCCCTCACCATGGGGATCTCTCTTATTATTGGAGATAGAGTATAGGTTTAAATTTGGCAAAGTTGTTAAATTTTGTGTTTGTTATAAATCCGTAAAGAAAATAGACCCGTGACAAATGACCTTCGTTATTAAAAAAAAAAAACGCGAAAACCCCATTTTCTTCTTTTACCTGTAGCACCGACATTTGACCTTGTAGAGAAAAAATAAAAACACATCCTTGTGGCCATTTCTAAACCTCTATCCAGTGGTGTACTCGAAATTTTTATACGACGTTTCGTTTCTCTCTGGCCATCATCAACTATCTAATTTCTTATAGGCGCTATATTGGATTTAGACATCTTCAGAAAGAGTTTTTTCTTCTGATTTCAACAATGTACCGTATGCTGACTATAGTTTTTGACAATAGGTTTTATTTGAAAGAATAAATTATAATATTTAATAAGGTAGCCTTTGGAATTTCAATCTGTCAAACATTTCATTTATTGTTCATTAATAATACAAAAATGTTATACACTAACGAAGACAAATGAGATATGATAAGTATTTTTTATTCTTCGAAACGAAATTCAACAGTAGCGAGTACAAGATAACAAAAACATAGAAAAGTAAACAATTACAGAAAATGTTCAATTATCTGGCCATCTTTGGTAATGCACAATTGGGCACGCCTTCTGGCATTTTGTACTGCCCTTTGTATAGTTCTTCTAGGAATTGCATCGAAGGCATTCTGAAGTCTGTCTCGTAATTCTTCAATGTTTTGTGGCGCATCTACTTAATAAATATTATTTTTAACATATCCCAATAAAAAAACTCTAGCGGACTTAAATCAGGTGATCTCGCAGGCCATTCAACAACTCCCCTATTTCCAATCCAACGGTTTGCAAACTCTTGATTTAAGAAATTTCTAACAACAGCTGCATTGTGTGCTGGTGCGCCATCTTGTTGCCACCATAAATATTGTAATTGATTTAATGGGATATTGTCGTCAAGATAGTCAGATACGTATGTACGTAAAATGTTTAAATATCTTTCTCCATTTAAATGTTCTTCATACATAACTGGTCCTAAGAGACGATTTGCCAAAATACCCATCCAAACGTTTATTCCAAAACGATGTTGTGGTCTTTTAGCCCTGTTTTGTCGGGGATTTTGTACTGCCCAATAGTGCTCCGTATTTCTGTTGAACATTCCAGAATTTGTAAATTTTGTTTCATCTGACCAGATGATTTTGCTTAAAAAATTTTCGTCATTTTCTATCCTTCCCATTAACCAATTACAATATTCTAGCCTTCTCAAATTATCTCCAGGCAGTAAAGAGTGACTAACATGGATCCTGTATGGTTTAAACCTACTTTTGTGTAAAGTTCTCCAAACTCTGGACTGGCACAAATTTAATTCTGACGCTACTTCGCATGTAGAAATTGATGGATTATTATTTATCTATAAAAATACAAGATTAACATGAAATTTGAAAACACGCTTTTAATTTACCATTTGTAAAATATCTTGTCGATTTTCATTTAAATTGCTGTTGTCTTGACCATTACGCGGCTTAGTAAACGATCCATTCTCGACCAAATTTCTGTCATGATCTAGAAAAATGGTACGATGAGGCTGTTGTCGTTCTGGATATAATTGTAGATATCTTGTACTCGCTACTGTTGAATTTCGGTTCGAAGAATAAAAAATACTTATCATATCTCGTTTCTCTTCGTTAGTGTATGACATTTTTGTATTATTAATGAACAATAAATGAAATGTTTGACAGATTGAAATTCCATGGCTACCTTATTTAATCTTATAATTTATTCTTTCAAATAAAAGCTAATGTCAAAAACTTTAGTCAGCATGTGGTACATGGTTGAAATCATAAAAAGAAACTCTTTCTGAAGATGTCTAAATCCAATATGGCGTCTATAAGAAATTAGATAGTTGATGATGGCCAGAAGGAAACGAAACGTCGTATAAAATTTAAAGTACACCACTGGATAGAGGTTTAGAAATGGCCACAAGGATGTGTTTTTATATTTTCACTACAAGGCCAAATGTCGGTGCTACAGGTAAAAGAAGAAAATGGGGTTTTCGCGTTTTTTTTTAAATAACGAAGGTCATTTGTCACAGGTCTATTTTCTTTACGGATTTACAACAAACACAAAATTTAACAACTTTGCCAAATTTAAACCTATACTCTATCTCCAATAATAAGCGAGATCCCCATGGTGAGGGCCGAAAATGAATCAGCCTGTATATACATACATACCATATAAATTGATAAATTATTGGAGTTTTTCGGCTTTTATATGAAATATTTACCAATATCGCTCCGGATTGGTCCACTCTACCTATAATCGTGCTAGACCTCATATCGGACTTGATCTTTAAACTCCCCCGACCTGATCTTGACCTTCAAATAACCTATATTGACCCTCAAATGACCTTGGTAACTCTCAGCCAATTCTAACATCTTATTGACCTTGATTACTAATATGCATGTGATAAAGGTCAATGAGGAGGTGTTAGAAACGGCTGAGATACTCTGCTAATCAACATCTTCATTTTGTAAGCCGTTTCTAAAATAGGCCATTGCAATAAATGTATTTTACTCGACAGTGAAGATAATTTTTAAAGTAGAAACAACAAATTGTTTTATTTATTTGCTTGTTTGCTAAATTTTGAACAAATTTAAATCAAAAATCAGATATGTCAGCATAAAATTGCAGAATTGTTGCCGGTTTTAGAAGAAAAATTTCAATTGTTTATAGCAACCTGTTATAAACCCCCTTTAAGATACTGAATGTTATTTCTGACATAGAAATATGGATAAATATATGTATATGGACATACATATTCCATAGTAGTCACTTCAACCGTAGACGCATGAGTTTCTGTCTGAGCGACCTCATCAGCGCTGGTTTGTGGAGTGATGTTCAATTATCAGGTAATAAGAGATTCTTTCCTTTTTTGTAATGGCATAGCCATTTGAGAGGAAACCACTTTAAACGGCCAGTCTCTTTTGTATCTATATTCTTTTGGTATATTGAATGTCAATATAGATTTGATATAGTATGAAAATATCGAAACGTCTATTAGCAACAATAAAAACTAGTAACATATATTTCAAGTGTTTTAATTTAATTATCCATAACTATGGACTCCTATGACAAAGAACTTTAAATGTTTATTATTTTCAGACATAACATATACATTTGTATATTTATGTGTTCTCTGAGAAATGTGTAAACACAAAATTTATTTGTATTTCGCCTTTTATCAGAGTAATGCAATGAACTGCTTTATTTTATATTCATTTCAATTTTTTGTATTTTAATATTACACAATTTAATAATTACTTTTCAGGTGTTTCTTGCATCGTTAACTTTCGTTTGAAATTTACTATGAGCCCTCTTTTATTGATGCTGCTTTTATGAAAATTTATTATTAAGTGAAAATTGAAAATTTCAACTGCAAAATTTAGATAAAAAACGTATATTAAATGAGATCCGATAAAACACCTGTCGGTAATCGAAATATGTTCTATCCAGGAAAAAGTGGGTTTAATAAAAGGCAAGGAGCGGTTCAAATTACTTTTATATTAAAGCAAGCGGTCTTTTCTCTGTTTTACAGATGAAATGGCTTCATAATCTTATCTTTCGCCAACGTTTCATTTTGTAAGAAATCTTTAGCGATTTTCTGGTTTCTACCTTACCTTGTATTCTTCTGTAACTATGAATCGCAAAAGAATCGGAAAAGATACTAGTAATAGCTGCGAATTCTATCGACTTCGGGATGATAACAATGCATGCAAAACTAGTAAAAATGAATAAACTAATTAAAGTTTACAAACTTGAATATATTTCATGCGCTAAATTTTATATAGCCAGACATGTGGATCTTTTTCTAGAAGTATCATAGAACAAAGGCTAGTTCGATTCAAAATAAAGTCATTCTGACAGATATTTGGGCAACTAACTTAAAACGTCAAACGTTAACATTGTCATTAATAAAGAGAATTAAATGTTTATCTGTTATTTGAGCCTAACCAAAATTTCAAAGAAATATGCTTCTTAAACGCTTGAAAAAAATAGTATATAATTAGAGAACGGATGCAATTTCCATAAAACGCAATCGGCAATTGTAATTGTGTATAACGTCGCACAGTACATCCCGGCGTAATTCAATGAAGTATTTGTTTGACTTACTCGGCCACCTGGTCTCGCACGATAACAATGGACAACTCAGCTATTGTATTCGGAGAATATAGTGTTTTTTAAAGTGTTTTCATGAGCGTAGATAGAAGCGGGGTTTTTATAATGTATGTATTTTATTTATTAGTTTATATTTCGTAAGATAAATAAAGTGCTGTGAGTAAGTTTCTTGTTGTCATAGTTTTAACTGTTAATTACATCGTAATTTTTGTGATAGATCCTGTTTAATATCGTTTTATTGAATCTATTTCTACCAATTATTTCGACGTAAGTGTGAATTGAATTTCGTTCAGTTTCAATAACTTACGCACACATTTTTAGTTTTCATTTATTTAGATCTAGAGCATTGTTTAAGTTACTTTTTCAGACATGATATGGAAGAATGTCGAGAACGGCATTGTAAAACAATGGCGAGTTGGATTGACGGTCATACTGATTGTATGTCCATTGTCAGTGATTCCGAAATTTATTACAAAATCCGTAAAATATCGTCAAAAATTCGTCACTTAGGATCGCAAACACAACTGAACTCTGTAAAACTTTTATGGCGGCTAATATTCCATTAAATAAACTTAGCAATCCCACTTTAAAAATATTTCTGAAAAAATATACTGGTCGAAATGTTCCTGATGAATCAACTTTACGCAAATATTATGTTTCTAGGTGCTATACGAGAACAGTAGAACGCATTAGAAGCCATCTTTTAAATCAATACATATGGATAAGCGCCGACAAAACGGTGGATATGTTAGGACGCTGTGTGGTAAATGTTGTAGCTGGTGTACTACATCCAACTATTCCCTATAACTCATATGTAATAGCAACAAGTGTTATAAATAGAGTTGATGAAACAGTTGCTGAAACCATTAAGGAGAATATGCAAAAAATGCTTCATTCGGACGCCACGTACAAAGAAAAAATACTTTTATTTGTCAGTGATAGTGCTGCGTATATGTTAAAAACAGGCAGACTATTGAAGAAAACATATCCTAATATGCTGCATATTACTTGTGTAGCACATGCTCTCCACAGAATCTGTGAATATATCAGAGACACTTTTCCGGAAGTTGATAGACTTGTATCAGCTTTCAAAAAGTTTTCAGAAAAGCACCATTGAGAGTAGCTCTTTTCAGGGAAAAATTTCCATCTCTGTCACTGCCTTCCACTCCGGTAATAACTAGATGGGGAACATGGCTGGAAGCTACTAGTTATTATGCTGAGAATTTCGATAGTCTAAAACATTTCGTAACACTGCTAAAGGAGGATGCTAGAAGTATTGGTGAGTGCAAGGAGCTCACACAAATCCCAAATTTAAAAAATCAGTTGTACTTTCTTCACTAACACTTTGGAAAATTGCCAAAACTAATCACTTATTTTGAAAATCGAAATCTCAAATTAAATGACGGATTAACCACATTAGATGTGGCTGTTAATAATTTGAAAAGTATTCCAAGTGACTTTGGATGTGGCCTTCGGCAAAAGTTTGAAGCAATTCTTAATAGAAATCCAGATTTAATTACATTGCAGCAATTATATATGGAGACAATTCCACAAAATCTAACGGCTAAATATGAAGAAATAAAAGAATATTTCCAGTATGCACCTATAACCAGTTGCGATATAGAAAGGACGTTTTCTATTTATAAGGATGTACTTAATTCAAAGAGAACAAAATTGACAGAAGAAAACCTTGAGAAGCTATTGCTAGTCAATATTAATACTCCTTTACTCAACTTGAACGACAAAATGAACAAATAAAAATGTTCCAATTATAGAAATAAAATTAAAAACTTTATAAATACAACTTTTCAACAAATAAATATGTATTTCGTAATTTTATAGATCACCACCCGTTCGTTTTCCAATTACATAAATAAAATTAAATATTTTAGAAATACAGCCTTTCGCCGGTACTGCACTGGGCTTTGCGTCATGTGGTAAGCGTGTCCGTTCTCTATATATAATACATGGCAGCGAAAGCATATTAATTGCCTCGCAACACATTCTCCTACCTCGGCTAGCGCCTCGGTAGTGAACTATATGCTCAGCTATAATAAGAGCTTTCTCTGCCTGGTCTATAATATACTTTTTCTTAATCCAGCGCATTCCTAGCGGCTCATGTATTTCAAAAGTACATAGATAAAATTGAAGCTACAAATATATATGCATATCGAAATTAACTTACACTTCTAGCTAAGGGATTGCTTCTTTTGTTGATCGTCGATCTATTTCCACCATTTATAGCTATACTACGTGTTAGTGTCGAACCAACTGAAACAATAAATACGTTAAAACAAAAACATTCTTAATAATATCGAAATATTATTAAAAATCAGGTGTGGAAAACACAATACAAATTCATATTGAGTGAAAATTGCTTCCAGCCATGCAGATACGTGCTTCGTCTTACTGATGCTGGGATAGACAAAATTCACTGCAATAACTCCCTTAGGACATACAGTCAAGTCACAGAAGACAGAATGGAAGAATACTTAGCGACGTTCATTGAGTAATGTCAATATCACGATCGCTAAAGCAACCATTACCGGCCACGTGACAAAGCAAGAAGTCTCCATATGACGGCCACAGCCGTAACCAACGTAAATTGTATTAACGTGTCTCCAGCATAAGTATCTTAAATACACATTTCGACAACTAAGTTATAATCGTCAGTAGGCAAAAGTAATACTGTGGAAGATGGGGCATAGTCAAGCTAACACAAAAAATTCAATACACGTCCCGTGTTAGTTTTGCCTACTGAAGATGACAATTTATTTGTCGGAACAGGTATTTAGAATATGAATATTGATGTGGTAAGGAGTTTTATACTTTTTTTAAAGTTTCTACTTAACCACAGTCTCCAAAGAGAGACTATTCAATGATTTTTTTGCAATAATTCTAGCAGAATGTACTGTTTGAAGATTTTGTTACAATATTTTATCGATTAGTCCCCGTATATTATTGAGCGTTAATATCGTCTTGCTGAGTTACCAACAATGTGTAGTAGAATTTTTCTGAAGGGGTTTGGTAGAGACGCGCGTTACCTTCTGACACTTTTGGTTCTACGACTATCGGAAATTGTTGTGTCGATTAGACGGAGTCTATTTTTGTGAATTTTGTTGTTTCGTTTGCTGTTAATTATTGAGAATTAGACCCCCTGTGGTGGATGCGACTATACTACTTCCATATCATCGAATTAATATTCACAACGCTTGCATTTAGAACGTAAGAAAACCTTTCTTTGTAAGTCATGCTTTTTCATTATTGTTAACCCCTTTGTTGCATTTTTTGTCGCTAAATGGTATTTTTTCTGAAGGGTACCAGGAACATACGCACAATAATTGAGGCGTAAAATATTGGGAAGCTTCCACGATGTCAATATATTATTTTACTTCGCGTTCCACCTGTGTGAACTATCTTGACCTGCCAGACGCCGTACGTTCGATCTAGAAGGTTTATCAACCCATCGAGGAAAGTTAAGTGTGAAATTTGATTTCTTCTGTATCCCGAAAAATATTGTAATTCATTAGATCGAATTTCATTTATCGTTTGTGTAATTAACACTATTTTTGATTTCCATCGTAATCGTTAAATTAACTTTATTAACTTTGTTTAATTTTAATTTGCCGTTGGTGTAATTAGAACTATTTTATCTTATTAATATCCCTTTTTAATAATTGAATAATTAATTAGTTATAGAGTTTCGTGCTAAAGTTCAGATAGTTTTTTTTTAAATTTTGGTCCACGTAATTAATTTATACAGGCTGCCCATTTTATATCTCCGTATATGGATAACTCTCTTAGTATTGAAGATACTGGATCGGTTATAATAGCAAAGTTGCTCAGAATTTTGATAAGTATTTGATGGCATTTCCAGATTTGTCATATGTTGTCAACTTTTTGAGATATTTAAGGAAAATTGAAATTTGAAGAAATTTTCAGTTGTACATATCATCGTAACCATCGAAGACAGAGCAAAACTAAAAATGTCATCTAATAGTATGTTTTATGTAGAATTTAGTAATCTTTATTAAATATTCATGGCACACTTGAATATCAAGATATAAAATCAATTTATGTTTTTTTTAAATGGCAATCATAGTTGGCCATGACTTCATTAAAATGCTTATTTTGTTCCCATTTCATAAATATAAGGTTTGATATGGTTATATTTTTTAAATCTTTATTGTGTTTAGCGAGCATACAGCGCTGCATATTGTCAGACTGCCGAAGTATAGCAAACGCCAATTAAGTTGGCGCGAGGAGGGGTAAGTTCGCGCAGGATTAGAAGTAGTGGGGAGATTTGTATTTGGTTTTACATCAAATGTTAGATAATTCTAACCTCTGAGCGTGTATCACTTTATGATCCCCTAGCAAAGACATTATGTTCCGTCAAACGTCAATGACAAATGTATTCTGACAATTACTTGAGTGAGGGTGGACGTGTTTAAAAACGGCTTCTGCGCACCCCCTACTCGCGCCAACTTAATTGGCGTTTGCTATACTTCGTTTTGTCCACAGTCTTACAATTTGCAGCGCTGTGAGATAGTGAAGTCCTTCTTTTTTTGTGAACATATCTGAAGATATCCTTTCTCCAGCAAGGGTGTACTGATGAATCTGTAGAAAGGTGAAATACGTATCTGCGTCTCTCGGGAAGGATATGTTTGGACACGTTCACAAAAAATATTAATATTGAACTTGTAACGAGCCATCGAAAAAATTCATAATTGGAGTAGACTGTGAAATTGGGTTGGTACTTTAACCTCTTCCACATAATGACATTTATTATTTAACATTGAAACTATAAGTTTGTGTCAAATTCTCTCTCTTACTAACTCTCTTTTCTCTTATTAAGAAAATCGTTTGTGTTTAGATGTAAATGGACAACATTTTCAACAACTTCTGTAGCTATGTGTAAATTTTGATTATGATTTCGATATTAAATAAATTATTTGTTTTCTTTTTTGTTGTAGTATCATTTAAATGCCATAACCCTTTTTTACAATGAAACCAAATGAAACTGTCAAGCATCAAGTAATGTATCATTAAGTGGAAGTGGTTAAAGAACCAACCCAATTTCACAGTCTACTCCAATTATGAATTTGTTCGATGGCTCGTTATTTGTGTAAGTTACAAACTGAATTTTAAATTATAGATCTTCATGAAGTAATAACCGAATAAATTTAAATTCAATATGATATTTTAAGTTTAATGTTAATTTGTTTGAGGCAACCAGTACCTATAGAAACGCATTTGATTTTGATTTGATTTTGATTTGATTAATTTGATCTTCTCTCCTTCAATTATAGTGCGCGTAAAAAAATCGAATAAAAACCCTAATTCCCTGTTAATTGACATATCGGTGAAAGTAATCCCTTAGAACTAATTTAAATTAAATTAAATCGGGGTTTTATTATCTAGAACACGATGCGCTGTCCTTCGCTTTTGTCAGACACATTGAAAATTGAACGAAAATTTAATTCCACTTTTAAGCAGCTTTAATTTCACCTTCCCTTTCATTTTTCGAGTAGCACTTGTCATCTAATTAATATACATACTTTGAAGGGGATGAATTTTGTGATCAAAGTTTTAAAATTACTTTGCATACTGATTTCATGTCAGAGAATGTTCATTTTGTAAAAAGTTTTACGTAAATCTAAAGTTGGTTTATTAAACAATGGACTGTTTTAGTTATGTATAAGTAAGTTTAATAGATACTTTACCGAGTTTCAGTTAGTTTTATAATTAGTAGAATTAGAAAACAAATAATTATGTTTCGTTCTTTGGAGATGCCATGCATTACATTGATTGACAGATTACCTTAATGTATTATTGATAATGGAATTTTCTTTTATTATTATTCAATAAAATCTTATACTTGTTAATGTAATTCATACATACATATTATTTCTTTATCTACCATGTTTGGTGTTGAGATAATGTAATATTAGAGGCAGCAAACCAGTGGCGGGTCGGGGTGGTTCACATAGGGAGTGCATAATTTCAAAATTAAAAAGTGTAATAAGAAAACGCTTACCCAATCCTTATAAATTTCACCGACGTACTGTTCCAGACAGGTGCTGTTCATTGTAAAGTTTGTTTTGAGGGAATAGTAAATATTACACTACACAGTTTAATTACATCTGACGATAAACGAAGTCCATTTTACGTGTCTTTGACTTGCAGAACAGTTCTATCACTTTTTCATTAAAGTTTGGGAAATCATTTATACATTCTTTTTCACAAGATGACATAGTAAGGGCATTTAATCTATCTTCTTTCATTGTATTTCTCAGGAAAGTTTTTATTCTCTTCAACCGTGAAAACTGGCGTTCCGCGTCGGACGTTGTCATTGAGATTGTAATGACAATTTTTAAAAGCGTAACAACTTCATTAAAGGTGTCGCTTAATCCATCCAGCAGAAGACCTAGCAGACCTACAGCACCGACTTCTATATTTTGCCTAAATTCTTCTCTAGAATATAGAACGCTTAATTCAGTTCGTAGTCTGCTTTCATTGAGGCATGGATAAAATTTTTCTGCTTCTTTAATGCAATCTTCCGGAAATTTTTTTTGAAAAGAGGAGAACTGTTTAAAAGAAATTAAGTTTGCTAATATTAAGTGCCCTGTATACCGAAATCTAGTTTTTATTTCTAGCAAAATAATATCTTACACTTCAATAGTTTCTCTCCTTCTTTGGCTACCATCTGTTACTCTTCGCCGTTTTGATGGTCGAAGAGTCAGTTCTGGGTCATTTTGTTTAACCAACTGATTATGTATCTGTATTGACATTTTCTAATTGATTAAACAATATGTCCACATGTGGCATAATTTTATGAAAGAAAGTTAACCAATAGATAAAATTTTCCTCCTCTAAAATTCGAAAATTGGCACTAGCTTGTGAATGGTAGTTTGTAAACTAGCTTCTCCCTCGATTTGTTCTAGAGCTTCAATTATTTCTTCTCGGTGCTCATATATTGTATTCAATGTTCTAGAATTGAAATTCCATCTTATTTTTTAAGAACGAGGTAAGCTTTTTCTCTGAAGGAATTCTTCCAATCTTGCAGCTCGTTGTGGTGAAGTGGAGAAAAATGTACATAATCCCGTCAGATTGGCAAAAAAAATTCTGCAATTACTACTGCTCGATGTAGCATGTGACATAATTAGATTTGTCTGATGTGCATAACAATGTACAAAATTAGCCCTTGGATACTGGTCTTGGACATGTCTTTGGACGCCGTTAATAGCACCACTCATGACTGCTACCCCATCATAGCTCTGTGCAATCAGTTTTTCTGGGTCAACAACAAGCAAACTAATTTCGTTAAGGATGGAGGCAGATAAAGACTTAGCATCATATCCACTAGGCAGAAGAAATTCCCAAAATCTTTCGACCGGTCTCGCATTCACAATATATCTTAAAACAATCACCAACTGAAACTGATTGGACACATCTGTGGTTTCATCAGCTATCACAGATATCAAGTCGGTTGCTTTAATTTCACTGGCAACTTGTTCATGATACACGTTCAACATTGCATCAAGCAGCTCATTCTGTATCGTTTTTGATAATCCCTTAAAAACCGGTGCTGCTTCGATGTGATCTCTGAGCGATTTATCCAATTCTGCCGTAAAATTTATCAATTCCCGAAAAATGCCCTTATTATTCGACGTTTGCTGTTCATCATGACCCCGAAGTGCCAGTTCAAACGCGCCACAAAATCTAATTCAATTTATTATTAAATTTAACACATGCCTATTTTTTGTTACCTTTTCATTGTGTTGTTGAATTGCTTTTCTATATGATGAATCTAAAACATTCTGAATGTTATTTTTTCCTAACATTCTTAGACTAAATATATTTTTCAAATGCCCTTCGGAATTTTCATGTTTACTAATTTTAGCACTAGGATGAATTAATTCTCTTATTCCGTTCTTTGACCAAGACGGTTCACCATCAAACAAAAGACACGGAAAACGAAACAAAGTATTTTTAATTTCACACCCACAAATCCAGTCATTTTTCTGATAAATATTCATTTTGGATTTTCTTATAACGTCTGTACCTTTAACAGATTGTTTATTTTCTAAACATAATTGAGGCATCGGCCGTTTAAGACTTTTTCATTATACGTTAAACGCGAAAACGCGTTGTTTTCTAAAAAATACACGGAGTTCATCGCAATAGCGCCCGAGAGCAGTCTGGTTTAGTTGCTCCAACGCTATGTATTATACGACATTGAAGTACCGCAAAATACAGTTCGCCCCACCATCAATGTAATGTTAATGCCTTAACAGAGCAACGGTAGGGCTTTGCTCAGTATATCTGTGACGACGCTCGGTGTATGTACGTTGTTAGCGTGCCACGTTCCTCGTCAATAACTATGAATACATAATAAATAAATACTTTCACAGTTAGTCGCCGCTTGGTTTGTTTTGTTTCATAATTCCAGGGGTGCAATTGCTCACTTGCTCTCATTAAAGAGCCGCCACTGCAGCAAACGAATCTCCAGGAATATGCTAACCAGAAAATTGATTGATGGGATAATTAAATAGAAATACAAGATTAACATTTGGAATTTACTGCAAGTGAGAATTAATGAATATTAAATCACATTCTTACATGTAAATGTCGACTTATTTAATGCGTATAAATCTACAATCCGTCAAACTAAGTTTGTACTAGTATGCAGAACACACTCTTTCGCGACAACGAACTTCCTGGTAGTTAGGTTAATTAAGAATTAAGAAATACTGAAAAAACAAGCCTATCAACGCGAGGAAACGTACAGACGACCGCTTCGTTCTAATTGGAACTTCTCAATGTACGGCATTCCCTTTCGATGACGACCTTGCTTTTTCATTTCTATACTTTCTGTATATATAGTTAACATTTGGAATTTACTGCAAGTGAGAATATTAAATCCAGTTCCAATTAGAACGAAACGGTCGTCTGTACGTTTCCTCGCGTTGATAGGCTTGTTTTTTCAGTATTTCTTAATTCTTAATTAACCTAACTACCAGGAAGTTCGTTGTCGCGAAAGAGTGTGTTCTGCATACTAGTACAAACTTAGTTTGACGGATTGTAGATTTATACGCATTAAATAAGTCGACATTTACATGTAAGAATGTGATTTAATATTCATTAATTCTCACTTGCAGTAAATTCCAAATGTTAACTATATATACAGAAAGTATAGAAATGAAAAAGCAAGGTCGTCATCGAAAGGGAATGCCGTACATTGAGAAGTTCCAATTAGAACGAAACGGTCGTCTGTACGTTTCCTCGCGTTGATAGGCTTGTTTTTTCAGTATTTCTTAATTCTTAATTAACCTAACTACCAGGAAGTTCGTTGTCGCGAAAGAGTGTGTTCTGCATACTAGTACAAACTTAGTTTGACGGATTGTAGATTTATACGCATTAAATAAGTCGACATTTACATGTAAGAATGTGATTTAATATTCATTAATTCTCACTTGCAGTAAATTCCAAATGTTAACTATATATACAGAAAGTATAGAAATGAAAAAGCAAGGTCGTCATCGAAAGGGAATGCCGTACATTGAGAAGTTCCAATTAGAACGAAACGGTCGTCTGTACGTTTCCTCGCGTTGATAGGCTTGTTTTTTCAGTATTTCTTAATTCTTAATTAACCTAACTACCAGGAAGTTCGTTGTCGCGAAAGAGTGTGTTCTGCATACTAGTACAAACTTAGTTTGACGGATTGTAGATTTATACGCATTAAATAAGTCGACATTTACATGTAAGAATGTGATTTAATATTCATTAATTCTCACTTGCAGTAAATTCCAAATGTTAACTATATATACAGAAAGTATAGAAATGAAAAAGCAAGGTCGTCATCGAAAGGGAATGCCGTACATTGAGAAGTTCCAATTAGAACGAAACGGTCGTCTGTACGTTTCCTCGCGTTGATAGGCTTGTTTTTTCAGTATTTCTTAATTCTTAATTAACCTAACTACCAGGAAGTTCGTTGTCGCGAAAGAGTGTGTTCTGCATACTAGTACAAACTTAGTTTGACGGATTGTAGATTTATACGCATTAAATAAGTCGACATTTACATGTAAGAATGTGATTTAATATTCATTAATTCTCACTTGCAGTAAATTCCAAATGTTAACTATATATACAGAAAGTATAGAAATGAAAAAGCAAGGTCGTCATCGAAAGGGAATGCCGTACATTGAGAAGTTCCAATTAGAACGAAACGGTCGTCTGTACGTTTCCTCGCGTTGATAGGCTTGTTTTTTCAGTATTTCTTAATTCAGAAATACAAGAGCTAATTGACAGGTTAGAAAGAGTAAGTGTTGGGAAAAGAGAACGAGTATTGTAGTTGCAAATAGAAAGAAATCTAGAAGTCTTGAGTGCTATAAACTGTGAAAACTTTCATAGGAAACAACAATTGAAGACTAGACATTTTAAAGATTCATTGAGAGAGAAATGATCTGAATCTTTGATAGAACTAGGTGTGTAACTTAACTTATAATATACTAGGAAGGAATATAAAATATAACATGGAAGGAATTCATCGTAAAATATGCATTGAAACTGTTAAAAAAAATTATACAACCGTAGGAAAAATATATTTAAGGAAAACAACCATAAATAAAGGTGTTCAGAAAAATTTGAAGTCATATCTGAGAGAGAGTACGGTACATTGACAGGTACATGACAGGTTAGAAAGAGTAAGTGTTGGGAAAAGAGAACGAGTATTGTAGTTGCAAATAGAAAGAAATCTAGAAGTCTTGAGTGCTATAAACTGTGAAAACTTTCATAGGAAACAACAATTGAAGACTAGACATTTTAAAGATTCATTGAGAGAGAAATGATCTGAATCTTTGATAGAACTAGGTGTGTAACTTAACTTATAATATACTAGGAAGGAATATAAAATATAACATGGAAGGAATTCATCGTAAAATATGCATTGAAACTGTTAAAAAAAATTATACAACCGTAGGAAAAATATATTTAAGGAAAACAACCATAAATAAAGGTGTTCAGAAAAATTTGAAGTCATATCGGAGAGAGAGTACGGTACATTCATTTACTTAAAGTAATTTTATAGGTTATCATACGAGGGTGGATCCGAAAGTTTTTTCGACGAAAAACATTTTATTTTTCAATATAGTTTCCTGGTCGCGAAACAGACTTATTACAACGATATTTCAAATTAGTAATGCCTTCATTGTATGTGGATGAATTCAAGTCCTCGAAATAGCTATTTACACCAGCGATTACCTCGGAATTAGACGAAAATCTGGCCGAGACATATTTTCAGATTTGGAAAGAGATGGTAATCGCTGGGAGACAAATCTGGGGAATAGGGGAATGAGGCACTAATTCAAATCCCAATTCATGAATTTTTGCCATTGCAATCGCTGACTTGTAAGCAGGTGTCTTATCCTGATGGAAAAACACTTCCTTCTTTGCCAGGTGTAGCCATTTCTCTTTGATTTTGTCGCCTAATCGTTGCAACAAATTGGCATAATACTCCCCATTTATTGTCCTCCTTTTCTAAGTAGTCGACCATGATAATTCTATGAATATCCCAAAACACAGTTGCCATAACCTTTCCTGCCGACAAAATCGTTTGGTTGTGGTGGAGAACCTTTTTTGTTCATTGTTTGGATTGTTCTTTGATTTCCGGACTGTAATGGTGGGCCCAGTTTTCATCGACGGTAATGAGATGGCGTACAAATTCCTTCCAATTGCGGCGAAAACGTGCCAAAAGATAGTGAGAAACACTCAGGCAATTCAGTTTTTGCTCCGGCGGTACTCAACGCGCCGAATTTTTTTTTTTTTTCAATTCTTTAGTTAAAATTATGTGCACATTGTCGTTTGAGATACCTACAATATCTGCTATCTCGCGCACTTTTACTCAACGGTCATTCAAGACGATTCGATGGACTTTTTCAATTATATTCGGAACCGTAACAGTTTTTCGACGTCCATTAGTCAAGTGTACTTCAAAAAGGTTTTAGACCGTTTTGGGAGTCTCATGGAGGTAGAACGTCTTGGGATAAGGAATGTTAGTATTTATAACCTTAAAGGTCTAGCTCGCCCTATTTTACAGTTTATCGATGAACTTTAACTTTTGATATAATTTAGGTAAGTTTTATTACTTTTTCCGGTGTAATTTATAATTCTTTACCGGAGTTCTTCAAAAGGGACGCTTATTTTTAGAATTTTTAGAATAGACGCTAACTTTCTATTTAACTTTATCTAACTTTATTTTATCATCATTGAAATTTATTTTCATAAATAAATCAAATTTAATTGTTTTGATCGTTTAGATAGATTTTATAAACTTAGTATAATGTATAGAATTCACGGTTGGCTCTTGGTGAAACATGATTTATAATTTACTAAATAAAACACTTGGTATATTTGTTTCACAAAATGTATTTAAAATATATCTGACATATTGCTATAGATTTTTCCTTGGACAAGAAAGGAAAAATGATTGAACAATTTTGAACTCTATATGAAGGACATTTTAAAAATTAGCTATTTCAGTTGTATGTTTATTTATTTCAGACGGGGATCGTTATATATATATATATTTTATTTTATAAGTAAAAAATTTTTATTATGTATGAAATTATGATTAGCCCTCGTATATTTAGGTTGACCAGAGGATTGAACTTGCCGCTTTTCCGGATATTGTATTTGTTAAAATGTGTTGTCTGTATATATTTTGATTTTATAGATGGTAGGGATGGACAAGCGGATGTTGAAATTTCATTTTTGAATTAGAGATATCTTGACGGTTAAAGTGATCGGTTTATTAAAGAATAAAATTCTCAATTTTATTCTTTGTTTTATAAAATCGGGTTGAATATTGTTTATGCATTTATTGTAAGGTGCATGTAAATCTTAATTCGATTTATGCGAGTGTTTTAATGTTTATTGAATTTTTTTTGTGAAAAAGATATCTCTCGTGCATTTTATAAATTGTACATGGATCTATGTAAGTTGATAAAATATTTTGTTTATATATTTGATATCACGATTATTTACATTATTATAATTTCATGTATTTCTTGTAATAATTTGTATTTGAAAGTAGTATATGGATATTAGAGAAAGTTGTCATGTTTTTTGTAAGGGAAGTTTTTTTCTTAAAATAATTTTCGAGAACATTTTTGAATTCAAGGTTGGAGTTTTCTTTAGTGGGGATTGACCTTGTTGTGTTATTTTGGCGCATGACAAAATTTCAATTTTCGTGAGTTTTGAAAACTTATTTGTTTTTGACATTTGTTTGAAGGGGTCAAAGTAGAGGTTAAACTTGACAGATTTCACTAGTATTTATTAGTTTTATGTTTGATCGAGATTCACAAGAGGTTTTTCTCTGTGTGCGAGTCATTATTCACAAAGAGTGTTTCCTCATTGCTACTGTTTGATGATGCTTTAGCACCCTATACACTTTGTAGAGGGATTTTTTTTTATTTATTTTTTTAAAATATACTAACAAAGGAACTGATTAGATTTTTATTTGTGTTTATTGTTTTATTCTGGAAAACAAAACTTGACCCTGATCCGCGAGGAACGATTCATGAGATGGCAGTTCGTGGATTCTACTAGACTGAATAGCCGGCAATATAAGCTGTAGTGTGAATAAAAAAATTAATAAGCAATTTCAAAGCAAATTCCACTGCAATATGTTTCGACTTATACAGTCATTCTCAAAGAGTCATGTAAACTAAGTGAAAAGAATACTCCTACCCATATTTATGGCTTATTTTTTGAAAGTTTTATTACAGCATCGATTGCGGGGGTATTTGAAAAATCCAATTGCGTGTTTGTGACCTGTCTGTTGAGATTTATGGCTTTTTTTATTTCTAAAATTTCTAAGAAGTCGAGCCACTCTTGTAATAAGGGTAAAAGGCTCGACTTCTTAGAAATTTTAGAAATAAAAAAAGCCATAAATCTCAACTGACAGGTCACAAACACGCAATTGGATTTTTCAAATACCCCCGCAATCGATGCTGTAATAAAACTTTCAAAAAATAAGCCATAAATATGGGTAGGAGTATTCTTTTCACTTAGTTTACATGACTCTTTGAGAATGACTGTATAAGTCGAAACATATGTCAGATATATTTTAAATACATTTTGTGAAACAAATATACCAAGTGTTTTATTTAGTAAATTATTATAAACTTAGATTTTAATTTAAACATTATTATGCTGAACCCTCAAATGCACATTATTTTCCCATGCGAATGTATAAAAATATGCGGTTTCACGCCTCAACTAATTCAAATTGTACATCGGTATAATAATTAATGCTATCAAACAAGTTAAATATCTTCGAAATTACTAGAGTATTGGTGGATATTATAAATGAAATCGAAAAATAGAATTTTTAATGATATTATCAAATGATTTATAGAAAGTGGGACGCGAAAATAATTTATTTGATATTTGACACTTATTAATATACGGTTCCACTTAACAACTTACATATTAATGTCTATAACATGTTTTAAAATAAGCTTTTTCCTGTTCCTAGGACTTTCATACCTGAATCATACACCCATATATATATATATATATACATACATATATATATATATATATATATATATATATATATATATATATAACAACTGATAAATTATTGGAGTTTTACGGCTTTTATATGAAATATTTACAAATATCAAATTAGAATGTATGTAATTGCAGAGTAAGTGGGGATGTAAACATTGCTGTCTATATATATATATATATATATATATATATATATATATATATATATATATATATATGTACTATTAAGTATTATTAGTATTATATCTGTTTTTAAAAGGTTGACGATAAACCGACATCGTTTTAATTTAATGTTTTCAATTTTATTGATTTTAACATGTTTAGTGGCGTCTTCGCTAGATTTTAACTCTCAATTGCAGTCCTGAAGAATTAACAAATTCGCTATGAAATATATAGAGTGAAATAAATGAGTTCTTTTATTGGATAGACCGCTCACCCATTAATGAATTTTTACTTATTTATATATATACATATAGTACTCCAATAATTTATCAATTGTTATATTTAATAAACGGCTAAGAAATTATCTAAACACTTATATTTATATATATATATATTGTAAAGTGCCAATCGATGCGCTGAGTAGGATTTAACTAAGAATATAGTATATGAATTAATTATAAAAATTGACAATCTAAAAGAATGAAAGGTTAATGATTTTAAATTTAAAATGTGGGCGCCAATATACAAATATCCTTAGTCGAATCAACGCTATCTGACCCTTTTTAATATAACTAGCTAATTGCGGTAGAGCTTGAGTGTAAAAGTTAATTTTTAATAATCTCAGGGTTCACAGTCGGTCAGGTGTATTATTTGCAGCTACAAACCAATCAGTGTATTCTCCACTCAAACACAACAATCACACTTCACAAATAAAAGATTGAATTAGATAAATAAATAAAAATTTAATATCACAAAAATAAGAAAACTGTAACAACAAAATTGAGAGATAAAAATAGGAAACTGTATTTAATATTATATAAATTATGCAAGATGTGACAAAAATTGAAATTAATAAGTGCACATGTGGGAAATGGTGATGAGGTTATGTGTACGAGATAAAATAAACAAATATTTAATAGTTTTTATATCTTATATTATTTTGGTGAGTATAAGCTTATTTGTAGCTAAATATCTGTAAAATTCAACGCTTTAAATTGATGCTTACTTTAAAATTGAATTTGATACATGAAATAATAATTTGTAGCGATTAATTTGAGCAATTATAACTTTTAAAATTAAATAATTTGGAATAAACGTTGTGGGTGAACCTGATGTTGATCTCCTAGATCTGATATACTTCTCAATATGTGGATATGCGGCAGACCAGGAAGCACGGCCTCGTTCACCGTCTTTGGCGGAGTTCGTCGAGTTGAGTGGTGTAAATCGTTGGCTTGCCCTGCTCTCTGCTTCAAATGATGCTTAGGACGATATCTCACGTTTGCGTTGAGGTATTCTTGAGATTTTTTCTTCAAAAGGTGGGCCTTTAATTTGGTTATCGAATGATTCAACACTAGGTAGGAGATTTTCACTTTAAAGATGTTTTGAAAATTTATTTTAAGGAAGTACACTCAAAAACGGCCATTTATGTTGAAAGTTTTATATCAGATGACGCCGATCGCGTTTTATTTTTTATTCCAAAGCCTTATTTCTATATCGAAATAATCTCGTAATTTTAGTTTAATTACATCAATTTAAAATGTGAGTTTATACAATGTTTTGATTTTAACATAAAGGGAAAATTAATTTAATATTTTACATTAACCTAAAATATGATTTGAATATAAATTTAGTAATGTTTTCTACCGTAAAGTTTGCTTTAGCGGGGTTCATATAATTTTGAATTGGTGGGCGTGGTTATCTAGCGTCGATATAAACCTGATGTTGATAAATTAAATACCTGTTGTTTCGCGCGTATAATTTGAATAATGAAAAAAATGAAATTAAAATATAAAAAGTTAGTTAAAATCAAAATAAGATAATGATGAATTTTAAAGTTCTCGTCGTATTAATTTATTTACATTTCGATGTTAGTTTCACAAATTCCGTCCACCAATTTATTGTTTATACAGGTGTTTATATTGATTGTGTACCTGTACTTTCCATTGTAGGTGCTGGAATACCTGAGCTGGTTGTACCACTACATTATCCCCGTCAAAAGAAAAACGAATGTACTGAAGTTATTTCTTTTCCCAGATATGGAAAATGAATTAAGAACATCAACTTGTTTATCTCCCTCATCATGTGTCAACATATTTAAAAAAAAACAAATAAGCAAATTCAACTTGGAACAAAATAATAATTATTATGTAATTCTCTTTTCTAATATATAAATTATTTATTATTCACTTCAAACTTTTTTTTTTTAATTGTAAATCATGATTATTTATTTTAAAAATCTCGTTTCTTTTTATAATATTTGTCTTTATATTCATTATACTTTCTGTATTCGTTTTGTTTATTAACTTCTTTTATGTTTTATTATATCTTTATAAATGTTACATATTCCATACATTTTAATAGCATTATTATATATCTTTTAATAAGGTTTCTTATATTTAGTTTGTATATATGTATTAGTAATATTTTTGTGTTAGTTAAATCTTTCTTTATTAGTGTTATACTTTATAATGTATTGTTGTTCGATCTGTAACATAGTTGTAATACTGGGCTTTTCTCTGTGTTTAAAAATAGGTGTTATATACTTCATGTACTAATTACATTAAATATTCAGGTATTTGACTGTAGTGTTATAATTGTTAGGGTATTTTGTTTATTTCTTTCATTGATGGTACATGCTTAATAATTCTTTTTATAACTGGTTATTCTTAATCTTTAATTATAATTGATATACTGATCTAAGCTTTAGCTTCCATAATAAATAATACTTTCATTATACATACAAGACGTTACATTCACCTTCACTTCTCTTATCGTAAAATGCCATTCAGTAATATATATTTTCTACCTTATAAGAAGACACTTTTGTCTATATTTTAATATTTTCATAATAATAATAATTCATTTATTTTCATATAATTCTATACACCCCTATCATATATTAAGTCCTTCTAACTTTAAAATCTTTACCTAGTCCCTCTTATGTCATATCTACACTCCTTTATTATTTATTCAATCATACTCTCTCTTTTTCAATACTAATACGTTTAAACTTTCATTATTTACCTTTCGCATGTTTATAAGTGAATTGGTTCCCCTTTTAAACTCTATTGATAATACCAATATTATTTTAAATAATTGTTCTATTGTAATTTATTTTCATCATCTGAATATGTGATGTTACCTTCTTTTTCTCAGAGTTTATAACTCTTAATTATAGATATTTAGTAGATATATTTGAGCTCCAGTTATGTTTGTTTTCTCTTTAATTTATACATTATTATTTGACTTGTTATATGTTCATTTATTGTATCATATTGTGTTCTTTCTTTCGTATTAAATTGTGTTTATCATCTCTTTGTTTATGTTTAATCTAAGTGTAATTGTTTTAATTTATCTGTAATTATAACTCGTATCCCCGTATTCTGCTTTGTTCATCATCGTGTGTATTAGAACATCGAGATTCTGTCATCGTATTTTTTAAATATTTATTTTTCGACGAACTATTTTAAAGATATCAATGTTGTTATCCCTGTGTAGAAATATCATGTTGCCTCTACCTTGAGATTTATGGAGGTTTTTGTTAATTAGTGTGTATGTATTTATAATTTTTGTGTGAATGTGTATATTAGTATTGATTTTTATATTGGATAAATTATTAAGGAAATTGTTATTATTTAAGTATTCATATATTACAGAGTTGTTTATCATGCCTTCTTTATTTAATATTTTATTTGTGTTATCATGTATAATTAAGTTTGTTGAAATTAAAGCTATGTTTTGTATGTACGTGATTTTTGATTGTGTGTTGTTGGTTGCATAATTATGATTAATATTCTTGATGTTAATATGGGATAAGTTAAAATTAACGTTATTAATCCCCGTCTTCCCTATGTTAAAGTTATTATTCTCCCTTGCATTGTTTATTAAAAAGTTCTGATATTCTTTGTCGTTTATTAAAAATTGATTAGGAAAATCGGGTTTAGTTTTTCTTCTAAGCGGTATGTTAGTATTATGATTTTGTATTATCTTAGTTGTCTCCTTATTATTAATATTGTGCATATTATTGATTGTATTCTTATCCAGTACCTCTTTATGTGTATTAATTGTTTTATTATTGGTTGGTTTTTGATCGGCATTTTTGAAATCTATCTTGTTATTTTGTTTATTGCGTTTAGCTTCTATTATGTTTTTTGTGATATCTAAGTTCTTGCTTATGTTGTTGTAACTAGATCCTATTATGTTATTTAAGTCTAATCGTTTTTCAATGTTAATGGATTCTATTTTCTTGGTTTTGCCTAATCGTTTTGCCCACTGTGAGTTTAGAAGATTGACTGTTTCGTCCAGTTTAATTAAATATTTTAACTCATTTTCCTCCATAACTTTTTGTGCGATGGAGATTTCTGCTATTTTTCCCTCCAGATCGATTTTAAAAGCACTTAATTTGTTGTCTATATTGGCGTTGTTAAGTTCGAATTTTTCATTAATGTGTTGCATGTTGGTTTCTAATTTAGTTATTAAATTACTACTCAAGTTATTTAATTCTTGTTTTAAATCAATGTTATCTTGTTTTAGGTTTTTGGTCGTTATATCCAATTTATTATTTGTAAAATCTAGTTTGTTATTCATGTCAATGTTATTATTTTTCAATTCATTATTAGTGGTTTCTATTTTATTAGTTAAGTCAAGGTTATTAGCATCTAGCTTGTTATTGGTAGTGTCTATTTTATTAGTCATTTGATTCATTTGTAACATTAGAGCGTTTAACATTTTCATTACCTGGCTATCCTCTGGAGAACTTACCACTTCAGATCCGGATGTTTGAGCTACTGGAATATCTCCTTGCTCGGACCTGTCCTCATCAACATTATCTTTTGTTGCCTTTGATCGATGTCTGGTGTCCATGTTAATGTTAATTTATTTGTTATAGTATAAGAAAGAATTTATTTTTTTTTATTTTTTTTTTTTTTTGAAAAATTGATAAGAATTATTATAATTGATATTAAAGAAGTATGAATTTAGATATTAATCAGAATAGTTATATGCCACACAAAATTAATATAAATTGGCAAGAATTGAAAACAATAAATACCCACAAGTTGATTTTCCCTTTCACTAACATTTTATTCCTGAATATCCCGGTTAAAGTTGAGGTTCCCTCGTAAAATGTGATATTGATTTAGCTATACAATGGACAAATCAGATACACAACACAATACACATAAATACCTAATACAGTTCACAAATTTTTTAAACAAATATCTGTCTGTGTAAAAGTTGGTTGAGTACTATTTTTATAACTGCAGGATAATACTTGGCCTTCACGTTCGGGCGTCAAATGTAAAGTGCCAATCGATGCGCTGAGTAGGATTTAACTAAGAATATAGTATATGAATTAATTATAAAAATTGACAATCTAAAAGAATGAAAGGTTAATGATTTTAAATTTAAAATGTGGGCGCCAATATACAAATATCCTTAGTCGAATCAACGCTATCTGACCCTTTTTAATATAACTAGCTAATTGCGGTAGAGCTTGAGTGTAAAAGTTAATTTTTAATAATCTCAGGGTTCACAGTCGGTCAGGTGTATTATTTGCAGCTACAAACCAATCAGTGTATTCTCCACTCAAACACAACAATCACACTTCACAAATAAAAGATTGAATTAGATAAATAAATAAAAATTTAATATCACAAAAATAAAAAAACTGTAACAACAAAATTGAGAGATAAAAATAGGAAACTGTATTTAATATTATATAAATTATGCAAGATGTGACAAAAATTGAAATTAATAAGTGCACATGTGGGAAATGGTGATGAGGTTATGTGTACGAGATAAAATAAACAAATATTTAATAGTTTTTATATCTTATATTATTTTGGTGAGTATAAGCTTATTTGTAGCTAAATATCTGTAAAATTCAACGCTTTAAATTGATGCTTACTTTAAAATTGAATTTGATACATGAAATAATAATTTGTAGCGATTAATTTGAGCAATTATAACTTTTAAAATTAAATAATTTGGAATAAACGTTGTGGGTGAACCTGATGTTGATCTCCTAGATCTGATATACTTCTCAATATGTGGATATGCGGCAGACCAGGAAGCACGGCCTCGTTCACCGTCTTTGGCGGAGTTCGTCGAGTTGAGTGGTGTAAATCGTTGGCTTGCCCTGCTCTCTGCTTCAAATGATGCTTAGGACGATATCTCACGTTTGCGTTGAGGTATTCTTGAGATTTTTTCTTCAAAAGGTGGGCCTTTAATTTGGTTATCGAATGATTCAACACTAGGTAGGAGATTTTCACTTTAAAGATGTTTTGAAAATTTATTTTAAGGAAGTACACTCAAAAACGGCCATTTATGTTGAAAGTTTTATATCAGATGACGCCGATCGCGTTTTATTTTTTATTCCAAAGCCTTATTTCTATATCGAAATAATCTCGTAATTTTAGTTTAATTACATCAATTTAAAATGTGAGTTTATACAATGTTTTGATTTTAACATAAAGGGAAAATTAATTTAATATTTTACATTAACCTAAAATATGATTTGAATATAAATTTAGTAATGTTTTCTACCGTAAAGTTTGCTTTAGCGGGGTTCATATAATTTTGAATTGGTGGGCGTGGTTATCTAGCGTCGATATAAACCTGATGTTGATAAATTAAATACCTGTTGTTTCGCGCGTATAATTTTAATAATGAAAAAAATGAAATTAAAATATAAAAAGTTAGTTAAAATCAAAATAAGATAATGATGAATTTTAAAGTTCTCGTCGTATTAATTTATTTACATTTCGATGTTAGTTTCACAAATTCCGTCCACCAATTTATTGTTTATACAGGTGTTTATATTGATTGTGTACCTGTACTTTCCATTGTAGGTGCTGGAATACCTGAGCTGGTTGTACCACTACAATATATATATATATATATATATATATTGATAAAGACCAAAAAAGAAAGTTGTATAATAAATACGGAACCTATAATATAAAGCAAAATAATATTAGATTTAACAGTTGTCAAAGTTGACAGTTGACTCAAATGTTATTCTATAACACATACAAAAAAAAGATAAAATATCCAATATATATATTTTACTTTGATAGGTCTCTATTCAGTGCTTAACTTATTATTTAGTTCTACAGGTTGTTCGTGTTATGCTTCCGACTAGCTCTGTTTATGGTGAACAAGATAATCATAAAAGTAGGTTCGGTATTTGGATAGAAAACAAATATCGGTTTAAACTAAGTTATATCAAGTGAAATTTACTACCAATGTTATTACAAGAATAAAACACGAGAATGAATTGTAAATAACACTATTTAATTAGAATCTCTATGCAACAAGGTAAGTTTAACTGTACTATACTATAATATTCGCATGAAAAGTCACATGAAGTTACATAATACAAAGGTAAGGTTAAATATTGTAATAAAATATTAATAATATAAATTTTTAAAATTAGGTAACTCAAATTCAAAGTAGAAAGAACTGTATTTTCTGGTATTTAACTATATAGTGATCTATTGTTAACAATTTAGGAATTTAAGTGAAGTATGAGCGTTCTTTTTTGAAATGTAACAAATAAAAATTTTATATTTTAGGAGATTATAAAATAAAAACACAAACTTGATACTGGTCGTTCTTCTATGTGAATGATGAATACTTGAGTCTTGATGTACAGGTCCAAAGGAATCAAGTGCCGGGATAAGGCTGATTTTGTACCAAATTCTGGACGACGTCCTTATGAAATTGAAGTTTTTAGTTTATCGTCCTTAGTAGGTTCAAGATAAGGTAATTTGATGCTGCCGGGGAAAGTCTGGTTTTGTTCCAAATTCTACATAGCGTCTTTTAGAATTTGGAGTTTTGGTTTATCGTCCTTAGCAGGTTCAAGATAAGGTAATCTTCGTAAAATTTTTTAAAAAAAAACTAGTGGTTCAGGAATTTATAGGCTTCCTTTATGGTAAGTTTTGACTATCTTATTATAAATTTTAATCACTTTATCGACTTTATTCCTTCACACACTTTTAATGAAAATTCGACGTGTCATGCCAATTTTTTTCAATAATCATCATTTTTATATTCAATCTCCAGGCACCTTAATTTCAATGTTGTTTATATACATTTTTTCATAACAACAATTTTCTCAAATAACATACATCACTATACCCAAACGTTTAACATTACAAATAGATTATGATCATAAAAGGTGACCTATAATCCCTATCAATTAAGTTAAATATCTTCGGTGAGATAAAAATGTAAAAGAAAATGACTGAAGTTAATGATAACAAGGAATTAAATAAAAGAGTGATACTAATTTGATAAATTAAGAACGCGGTATTAACTTAATTAATATGACATGTGGAAAATACAGTTCTATTTATGATTTTTTTTTTAAAAAGAAAAATTAACATTTTTTAAAAAACTCAGCCCTATATTAATGTTCCAGGCCCTTTATGAGTAGGCTTGACCTACTTCAATATATATATATATATATATATATTTAATATCTTTGATAAAGACACTATGTGTCGAAACATATAAGATTGCTTTAAATATATACATATCAAAGTAAACCAGACAAATCGCCGACTAATTTAATCTACTATAACATACAAAGGTCCAGAAATAATTATCTATATGTATATATATATATATATATATATATATATATATATATATTGAAATAAGTACGTTGATCTGTTATTAAAGAATGTAAGAAAAATATGATAATGGTAATTTATAAAAGATAATTATAGTTGAAGTTAAAGGAATTGAATGTATAAATTGGGCGCCTTTAATATGAATATATATACTTAGAGCAACGCTATCTATGTTCTTAATAATCCAACTAGCAGTCGTGAGCAAGAAATAAGTAAAATTTGAGTCCTCAGGATCTTCGTCGACAATGAAAGTGTATGTTTATTCCTGTGTATGGTGTATTAATAGATAAATCTAATATAAAATAACTCTACAACTAAACACTAGCAAATAAAAGAGTGAATTAGGAAATAAAAATACATAATTTATTGAAGTAAATAAGGAATCTGTAGCTTTAAACAAATTAATGTGCCTAGCGGCAAGTAAAATAGTATACAAATAGTGCACGTGTGTATAATTCAAAAAAGGTTATGTTAGGTAATGAAATATGGTCTAATATTAAATACAAACAGTTTACACAACAATTCAGGCAAGTACCACAATGTTTAAATAATTTATAAGTGATTACTGTAATGTAAATGTCTTAGATGTGTATAAAAGTAAAATTCTGGATTTTATTGTATTAAATAATCTGTTTTAAATAAATAATATTAACTTTAAGACTTTATTGTAGGATAATTATTGAAGTGAACCTGTTTTCCATTGAATTCTGCAGTTATCCAGAATGAAAGCGATGTGATCGGGAAAATACAAAGTACGGGTCCTCCAATCTCTGATGACGGCGTTTGCGGCGTATATCGGCTTCGATTCAGCCTCCTAGACGGAACTCCAATATAAAAGATGCTCGGCTCGAATCTTATCAGTTTCCAAGCGATAGACTTCAGGTTTGTTTTTAAAAGATGGGCCAAATATTAATGTTTCAATTCAGCATAAATTTGGAATTATATCACAGGTATTTTAATTATTATTTAAATTTTCTTAGCAGTTGAACTATCATACGGCCATTCGTTGTTAGATTTTCAGAAAAGACGCCGATAGCTGTTATTTATTTCTCAAAGCCTAGTTAATATCGTCAAATAGCCTCGAAGTTTTACTTTTACTACATCCGCAAACAAGAAGAATATAAATAATATAATAATTTTGACATAATAATTAAATTTATAAAATATTTTTCAAACTGTCAGACCATGCTTTCCAATACAAGGTTATGTTGTATTCGTGTGTAGAAAATAATGTTTTCGTGGGTTAGTTGCATTTTAAAAAGTGGACGTGTCCAACCAGTATCAATACAAAATATTGATGTAGATAAATTAGATATCTGATATTTCGCGCTAAAGATTTAAATTATGAAATAGAAAATTAAAATATGAAAAGTAAGTTTAGAAATAAAAATAGGCTAATTTAAAGTATGTATACAAAGTTATGGTCATATTAATTTATATACATTTCGATACTAATTTTACAAATTAAGTCCGCCAATTTAACCCTTCTTCTGTGTGTTTTTTTAATTGTTAATACTGTTTTTCCCATTACAGTTGCTGGAATAAGGGTGCAATTTGCCCCATTACAATATATATATTTATATATACATATATTGTAATAAAGTTGAATAAACAGCTATTATGTATCCAATTCCTCCGTTCGTAGACCAATTAATAATAGCTTTACGTAGACCAGGAAAATATTTCACAAAATGCACCAAATGTATCTAAATGTGGTTAGATATTTAAATGAACGATGAATCAGCCTTCTGGGTCCTTCTTCAAGTATTTTGGAATAACAAATTTACCATAGTATAAATTATTCAAGAAAATTGCATATTCATTAGGTACTTATTAATTATTCTTCGATAATATTTTAATCTATGATATATCTACATCGATTCATTAGTTTCTTATTCACAAGTTAAATTTCGGAAGAGTTTAAAATTAAAAAATTATTTGTTTGCGGTTTCTTTTTTGACAATACGATACAATATAGTTTATAACTAAATTACACTTGAGGATTATTAGCGATCTGTGTCGAGTACAGTTACACTAGTAACTCTGCTCTACTAATGCATTGCCCACCTTATATATTAAATATTATCTTATCTTACTCTACGCGTATTCGGCTGAATAAATAAAACTACAGAGTCAACGTCTGGTAATACTGAATGTATAGTATTGTGTCAGCACCTATAACTCACATTTAAAATTTTCTGTCCATTTTATTTTTTACAGAAAAAATAATCTCTTTTTTTCAATTGCTATGGTTATTCAATATACTTTCATTTTATCCAAGTGAGTTAGGTTTTAAATGCCAGTTTTATATACAGTAAATCGATATACCTGTTTTTAACTTTAAATTTGAAAATGTAATATTCATATGGTTAATTTACAATTTTAAACCATTCACCATATGTTAAATTTTATAATAATTTATATAAATTTACTAAATATTAACACTAAACATCATTTTCACTATTAGACAACTTTCCAAATATAATTAACTAAAAATATCTACAAAGGTTTAACTCTAATATATATTTACAAAGTTAAGTTACTAAGAATAAGATTATTACTTAATTTTTTTATAAAATATTTCAAATATCTCTTGCATATGTTCACATTTTAAAATCGCATAAACATAATTTAGAAATAGCTCATCAAGCAATGTAATGGAAGTTTATTCCATTACAATATATGTATCTCGTGAGGGCACTTTATTTTATCCCTGTCAATTTCAATCATATCTACAGTATATTCCAGTTAATATTTAATATTAGAGATTTTCGCATACTGATGCAAATTACGGTATTTTATTATATACCTCAGAGTACGAGAGTACGAGAGTACGAGAGTACCTCGTATGTTTAATTACGATTTAGTGAAGCGAAATCAAAGCATTGTCAATTAACATCTCATCAATAACGTTTACAAACATGAGGAATTAACTACACTATTTGATTTTGTGAACATCGCAATAATTGAATGTAGTGAAAATAGACGAAAAATTTCATTTAATTGAATCGGTCGATACTTGCTGGAAATCCATTATATGTAAATGGGATTTAAGTAAAACACTTATACTAGTTTCCAGTATATATTACACTTTATTATATTAATAAATAGATGACATGTTTCGCTACGATGTAGCTTCTTCGGATCTTATATTACTACTGAACACGCTCTTCACAAATGTATGGCTTTTTTCTAAAATATTTCAATGGGTTGCACTTGTCTACATTAGAATCGTCTCTTACCAATATATCGTCTAAAATTATTGTTATTTTAATATTTAATGAAACCAGTTTAAAAGTGGGGAATTATTAAGGTCTAATTGGTCATTTAACAATATATCTGCATATTTAAGTTTATTTATTTCTAAGGATTCCAGTAAATTTAACTTTAATCCTTTTTGTTGTGACTGTAAAATTTCGAAATCTTTATTGAAACTATGATTATTTTCCAACAAATGAAGTGCATAATTGGAATCTGTCTTTTTGTTAATAAAACTTTTAAAAATGTTCCTGTATTCTTTTCTCAAAGCTCCTACCAGTTTGGCCTATGTATGTTTTAGGGCACTCTTTACATGTTAGTTTGTATACTCCGGATTTATTACTTTTGCTTGTCTTGGATTTATTATTTTTTATGAATTTCCCTAAAGAATTATTAGTTTTATAAGCTACATTTATATCTGTTTTTCGTAAAATTTTTCCTATTTTTTCACTTATCGGTCCTATGTATGTTAATAATTTATAATTGCTTGGTTTATCTTTTATTATTGGGTACACATTTTCTATTGCTTTCCTATATTTCTTTTTTCTTAAAATTGTATCTACTATATTTGGGTTATATCCATTATTTTGCGCTATTTGTTTAATAATATTTAAATCTTTAAAGAAGTTTTCATTATTTAAAGGTACTGATATTAATCTGTGTATCATACAATGGAATGATGTTAGTTTATATAATAACTCACCCTCACTTTCAATTAGATCTATTTCGAACAGTTACATAACAATTTTTTTGAAATTGACAATGACATTAAAGTAAACAAACAATTCAACAAACATCATCAACGGTAAACATAGTAATGAAGATCTTGTTACTTTTGCTAAAATAATTTAATTATTTGGATATTGAATTAATAAATATAAAAAAGACGATTTTGCGTGAAACCGCAATAAATTCCAAGAAAAAATTATATGATTCACACGACAGGAAACCAGATTTAATGCCTTGACTGCTTTCTTGAAACACTAGCCGGGGCATTAAATCTTGAGCTTTTCTGCCTAGTAAAACAAATAACTATTTTTTGTTTTCTAACTCGTTTTTCATAGCTAGGCAGATTACATAAAAAAACTTCCCTCGCAAATTAGAACATAAAAAAATCATAAATTTATACTAACGCCCTCTCCAAAAGGCATTGGAAACAGTTTTCTTTATTCAACAATAAACGCGATGCGAGTATCAGTAACTATGCAAAAAGTTTCCGTAAAACCTGCCCCATAAAATGGGATTACACAAAAGTGATTTATAAAGGTGGAGTAAATGCTCCCTTCCTGGCTTAAAAGTTAAAAGCTTACCGTAAATTTGCGAATACATATTTTATAATTGCGTAAAGCTGTACCTTGTATTTGTTGAGGTCAACTGTTTTGTCTAATATTGAAATAGTCGGTTTATTTGTTATGTATTTTGTTGGTAGTTAAACTATAAACGTGTTCAGAATACTGTATAAGTAATTTAAATATTAATTTACGCTAGGCTGTGTATAAACACAGTTTGTGTTATTCCACAATAATATTTGAATGATTTACGTAAAACTAACAGTATTAATTAATTTATTATTAATTTATTCGAGGTCGGGATCAGTTTTGATAATTAAAAATTTATAATACACTAGCTGAACTCGGCAATGTTTTGAGTGTATATAACAAGTGTTTATTTGAAAAGTCAATCTAGGTTACTTTGAAATTTTGATAGAATAAGACGCAAATATATTAGTATGTGTTTGTTGTTCCGTAAACGTCAATCACAAATATCAGTTAGTGCATAAAATAATCGTGCGTCGATTCTGGTTTAAATAAATTGCTTCTCAGTTTTAAAATGGCTTTCACTTACGAACATAATTTTTTTTTAGTCCAGGCTTATTTTCGAAGTGGTAATAAAATTGATGGTTTATGGGTTTATTCAGTTCAAGATTGCATGGTAGAATTTCAAGTTGAGTTTCCACATTTTGTAATAGATTATATACAATTTAAGAATACTTTGGATAGAACTTTAAAGCTTTTTTCTGAAACTGGTAGTCTCTTAAGGAAATCAGGCAGCGGAGCAGCTAAGAAACGTACACCTCGAGTTGTCAATCGTGTTGAAGAAATAATGGAAAATGAACCACAAACATCTGTTCGACATTTGAGTGAACAAATAAACCTTTCTGTTGGTACAACTCACACGTTTTTAAAAAAAGATATGCAACTTTATCCATACCGTCACAGCAGTACAAGAATTGTTAGAAATTGATTACCCACGTAGACTACAGTTTCGTAAATGGTTTGTAAATATGAACAATAATGGAGAACTTTCGCAAAGAGTCATCTTTACTGATGAAGCATGGTTTTATAAAACGGGATACCTAAATTCACAAAATACAAGAATTTGAAGTAGTGAAAATCCACATGTAATTAATGAAGAATCGCTACATTCAGAGAAAATTGGTGTTTGGGCAGCGATAAGCCAAAAGCGAATCATTGGACCAATATTTTTTCAGGGAACGTTAACTGCTCAAAGGTACCGTACGGAAATTTTACAATCATTTGTCAATCAGTTGCATGATGATGAACTTCAAAATGCATATTTCCAACAAGACGGAGCACCTTGTTACTGTACTGCAGAATATTTGGATTATTTAAGAGAATTTTTTGATGAGCGTATAATTAGTCGAAATACTGAAATTGCCTGGCCTACACGTTCATGCGATTTAACACCTTGCGACTTTTTTTTGTGGCCTTATCTAAAAGATAACATATTTCGAGCACCTATATTGAATTTGAATGATATGCTACAGAGAATCGAACAGAAATGCATGGAAATTAATAACAATCCAGTAATGTTGCAGAATATCGTCAGAAATTTTGAACGGAGGATTTTAAAGTGTATTGATCTTGAAGGACAACATTTTCAACATTTGTTATAGTTTTCAATAAATACCTATTATTTGTTATTTATTTGTATGTATGAAACTGTCAAAATATACGACATCGTAGGTTAAGTAGTAAATTTTAATTTACGACATACTTCAAAATATTCTCAGTAAATCACATGCTACTAGATTGACTTTTCAAATGAACACTTACTTAATATATGTAGAATATTGCAAAATAAATATAAAACGATTCCTTTCTTGGTTCTATTATTTATATTTCATTTAGAATAATATCATTTCTAATTAAAATATTTTATCAATCAAGGGACAAGCAGAAAAAAATCTAAATACATATGAGACTGTTTAAATTAAAATACCAGGAATTGTTTGCCATTCAAATTTGGGATGTAGTTATGTCAGTCTGTTCTTTTTCTCGTTAAAAGCTTTTTTATAATTTCGTTAAAAACACTTATTGAATTTTATGTAAAGAAATCCTCACAAATAATTTGTTTAAAATACATTTTAAGAGAGAAAATATCTTTTTAAAGTTTCAAATCACTGACAAAAACAATTCCAATCAAAAAAAGCTAAAAGTAATAGTCTTAAAAAATATGTATTTAACTATTTCTTTTACACAAAAGCTTCTTATGGTGCGAATAAAAAGAGGAAAGCAATATTCTATGTGCAAAAATAATTTCAAATGGGAATGAAAAATAATTTCTTTAAAATACATTTTAAGAGAGAAAAATATTTAATTTTAAAATTCCAAGAACAGTTTTTGTTAATGTTTGTAACTTTAAATAATACACTTTTATATATTTATTTATTGTTTATTATATAAACTATTTTACATTTTAATATTTATAAACTACACACAAACACAACTTAACAACAACTCTTCTTTATGTCTTGTCATCATTTTTATTCTTGTTGGTTCAGTACTACCAACTTTGTATTCTTAATAATACCTACTTAATAATACATAACTAAAAGTAAACAAAAGTAACTAATATTTAACACGCCTCCTTACTTTTGGGTGACTTTTAATAAAAATCTAAATTTATAATGTTTTTGCTTACTCAAAGACTTTGTAAATATGTCAGCAATGTTATCCTGACTATCAATTTTAACAATATCAATAGTCTTATTTAAGTAATTTTCATTTACATAATGGTAATGAGTTTCTATATGTTTTGAATTCTTTGATAAATTTCCATATTTAGATATAACTACTGCACCAGAATTGTCTTCATACAAATTTATAGGCTTGTTGAATTTAATATTAAATGATTCTAAGATACCCTTCATAAAAATTACTTCTGTAACAGCTTCTGATAATGCTACATATTCCGCATGTGTACTTGACTTTGTTACAGAGTTCTGTTTGCGTGATCTCCAATAAACTGAGTTCCCAAATAATCTAATTACAAATCCTGATGTTGATCTTCTATCATTTATGTCGCCTGCCCAATCAGCATCAACGTAACAATCCATTATATTAATATTTTCATTTTTCAAATAAGTTAATTTATAATCTTTTGTTTTATATAAATATTTTAAAATTCTCAATGCATATTTGAAATGCTCCTGATTATAACTTGATTGGAATCTACTTAAATAATTTACACAAAATGATATATCAGGTCTGGTGCCTGTTGCAATATATAACAATTCTCCTATTAAATTTCTAAATTTAATATTATCTTCTACTATTTTACTTGTCATTAAATTTAAATTTATTTCCATAGGCGTATCATATAGTTTTGAATTTTTTATTTGATATTTTTGTGCTAAAGATTCAATGTAACTTTTCTGATCTAAAGTCATTTCTACATCATTATATTCAATGTTAATTCCTATATAACTTTTTACTTTGCCCAAATCTTTAATGTTAAATTTACTCGCTAACTTAATTTTAACTTGTTCTATTTGTCTTTTATTTTTACTACATATTAATAAATCATCAACAAATAATAAAATATATATTGAATCATTACCTGAATTTTTAACATATAAACAGTAGTCGTAATTATTTCTTTTAAATCCTAATTGAGTAATATAATTATTAAAATGTTCATACCATGCACGTGGGCTTTCTTTTAGACCATACAAAGCTTTTTTTAATTTATACACTTGGTTAATTCCCTTTTCGTATCCTTCAGGTTGTTTAACGTATACTTCGGATTCTATCTTGCTGTTCAAAAACGCTGTTTCTACGTCCATTTGATCAATGTTTAAATTGTACCTACAACAATATGCTAATAATAGTTTTAACGTTTGCATTTTTGCCACTGGTGAATATGTATGTTCAATTAATTCTTGCTGTTGAAAACCTCTTACAACTAATCGAGCCTTGTAACTGTCATTGCTTTTCCGTTTGTATAACCATTTCACATCTAATATATTTTTATCTTCTGGTTGTTGTACCAAATCCCATGTGTAATTTTGTTGAATACTTCTTATTTCGTTATCCATTGCATTTTTCCAATTTATGGAATCTATACTTTTCATCGCCTCCTTAAATGTTTGCGGTACTGTCGCATTGCAATAATTTACATATATAATATAATCATCAAGTTTTGAAGGAAGTTTTCTTTGTCGTTGAGGCCTTTTTAAATCCACTTCCTCGTTAGTATCATCTAAACTTTCATCATCTTCATCTGGACCCTTTTCATTTTGCTCATTGTTAACCAACTCAATGCATTTAACTTCTTCTTCAATAATTTCTACATGTCGTGCAATCTTTATTTTGTCATTTACAAGTATACGATATCCCACATCTGTATACCCTAATAATATGCCTGCTTCAGCTTTTTTATCCCATTTTGATGCTCGTTTCTCCTCAGGTATACGAACGAAAACTTTGCTCCCGTACAGTCGTAAATTTTTTACACTAGGTTTTTCATTAAAAAATATCTCATAAGGAGTTTTCTGTTCAGTAGTGTTTGCTAATGTTCTGTTATGTAAATATGCAGCCGTTCTAACACATTCCGGCCAATATTTAATATCCACCTTTGCCTCAGCTCGTAAGCACCGAGCTATATTCATAATTGTTTGATTAAAACGTTCAGCTGTTCCATTTAGCTGATGCACGTATGGTGGGCACGGGTTTAGATATATTCCTTTTTCACGGATAAAGTTATAAATTTTTGAGTTCATATATTCTGTTCCATTATCACATCTTAATTCTTGTATATTTTTACCAGTTAAATTTTGAACAAGATTTACGTATTCTACCAGACAATCGTAAACTTGTGTTTTTGATTTCATGGTGTACACTTTTGCTAGTTTGCTATAATCATCTATAAATGATAGAAAGTACATTTCTCCCTGATTTCCTTTTGTTGTGTGTGGGCCATTTACATCAGTGTGAATTATTTGTAAAATGTCCTCTGCTCTCTTACGGTTATTTCCAAAAGGTAAATTTTTCATTTTATTTTCAATACACACCGCACATTTTAAATAATCACCCTCTAACTTTTCCGGAATTCCTTCTATTAGTTGTTTTGTACATAGAACATTTAAGTAATTAAAATTTACATGTCCTAACATTCGATGCCATTTTTCTTTTAATGTTAATTTATTTTCACTACATGTTGTATTTGCAAATGCTGATCTGTTATTATTGTCAATAAAACTTTTCATTTCATACAGATTTTCCTTTTTGATTGCTATGGCTATTAATTCACTGTTCATATTATAAATTTTTGAAATATTTCCATAAGAAATAATTTTATTATTGTTTGTAATTTTTGAATAACTTAATAAATTTGTTTTCATATCTTTTACATAAAATACATTATTCAAATTTATGACCACTTGTTTATTGTACACAGGAAATGAAGCTTTTATTTGACCAATTTTTGTCGCTAGCAATATGCGACCGTCTCCCACTTTTACATTCACTGGTGTTTTTAATGTCACAAAACTTTCAAAATAAATGTCATTGTTTATAATATGATCGGTACAACCACTGTCTAATAACCAGTTTATTTCATTTGGATTGACGATGCAAGTTTCACTTATTGTTGAAGTATTTGCTGTCACATAAAAGTTATTACATTCACTATTATTTCTACTTTCTGAATTTTGATGCCCACTGTAATTTCCATGTCCCCTATTTTGATAACCACGATAATTTCCACGTCCTGCATTTTGATAACCACTAAAATTTCCACGTCCTGCATTTTGATAACCACTAAAATTTCCACGTACATTTTGATATCCACGATAGTTTCCATAATTTCCACGTCCTAAATTTTGATAATGACCACGGCCACCACGATTGAAATTATTATGTTGCCCTTGAAAACTTGTTTGATATTTTTGTTGACAGTTCCTTTGAATGTGACCTACTTTACCACATCCATAACAACCTTGATTCCGTTGTGATGTCGAACCCGCTGCAAATGCATTTGATTTTGTATTTTTTTCTTTATCTTCACCATTGTCACTTTTGTCATTCATAAATTTTAACTTGATTTTCGTTTTTAAATATTCTACATTTCTTTCTTCTTTGGGTAAAACATCAATTAAATCACCCAGGTGGCTAAATGATTTTGGGAGTGCTCTTAACATATAATTTAACTTTTCATCCTCGTTGATTTTTGATCCAGCCGCTTTCAATTCATTTGTTGCTTTTTCAAATTTGTT
Source organism: Melolontha melolontha (assembly GCA_935421215.2). Lineage (NCBI taxonomy): Eukaryota > Metazoa > Arthropoda > Insecta > Coleoptera > Scarabaeidae > Melolontha > Melolontha melolontha. The sequence goes on along the minus strand of OW285243.1, from coordinate 116,269,921 downwards.
AAAAAAATTTTCGGGGTCATCTTCTTCCTTTAATTTGATATTTTCTAAATTGCTTCTACATATCATTTGTAATGCTGTCGATTCTTTGTTGTAAATTTCATCCAATTTTTTAATAATTTCAAAGGCGGTTTCCTGTTCACTAATTAATTCTAATTGTTTATTTGAGATAGCGCTATATATGTAGTTCGTTGCTTTGATGTCCATTTGTTCCCATTCATTTGCATTCTCAGTTGCAGTCCTTTCTCTTTCAGTTACTATTTTACATTTTTTAAATTGCAAAAATTTTAATATTCGTAGCTTCCATTTTGTATAATCGGAACCATCAAAGATCGGTACTGTTACATCATCTATTTTTATATACGTCGCCATTTTTGTTATATTAAATTTTTTGTTTTAACTTTTAACACTTTTATATATTTTTAATAACTACGCTCTGCTACCATGTTAATGTTTGTAACTTTAAATAATACACTTTTATATATTTATTTATTGTTTATTATATAAACTATTTTACATTTTAATATTTATAAACTACACACAAACACAACTTAACAACAACTCTTCTTTATGTCTTGTCATCATTTTTATTCTTGTTGGTTCAGTACTACCAACTTTGTATTCTTAATAATACCTACTTAATAATACATAACTAAAAGTAAACAAAAGTAACTAATATTTAACAGTTTTAGCGAACACACTTCTAGGATTTTTTTTTTAATGCGTTGTAATGCTAGAGCGTTGATTGGCTATTATGCGCGTACGCGGTTCTTCATTGGCGGTTACGGTCCACGTTGACCAAGCCACACCCTCTCAAATCTGACATATGATAACTAGTCCACGTTGTCCGATTAAATGGAACCAATGACAGCCCTAATTTGCATTCAATAACCAATGAAATAGTAGTAATCTTAATATTAAATCATTTTTCCAGCTTTTTCTTATTTAAAGTTTTATAATTCTAGGATTTTGGACTACCCATTTTAATATTTGTAATACATATACATATATGTATTTTGAATGCATTATAAATTACATTTATAACTTGCCCATTTTCGCATTAAATATTTTTTGACAATAAGTTACATCTTGTTGTCTTAAAAGAATATCTATAGTTTGTTTGATATATGTGGGAAAATAATTTAAAATATAGAATGATAAATAATTACTGATATATGCATTTTAAGAGGGAAAAATATTTTTATTTAGTTGTAAAATCGGGAGGCAATTTCCACACAAAAAAAATAAATTTAAAGAAGTTGTCTCTTGACCTATTTTATAAAATCAATTAGCGGAAACGCTTTTTGGAATTTTGTTTTCAATAAATACCTATTATTTGTTATTTATTTGTATGTATGAAACTGTCAAAATATACGACTTCGTAGGTTAAGTAGTAAATTTTAATTTACGACATACATACTTCAAAATGTTCTCAGTAAATCACATGCTACTAGATTGACTTTTCAAATGAACACTTGTTACGAGGACAATTAGAAAAGTAAGTTCCGTTGGCTTATTAAAAAAACGGTTTCATAATTATTCCCTTAACGGGGAATTATCTAATTGAGAAGTAAAGTTAATGCTGTCATTAATAGTCCATTAAAATATCTGAGTTTCATAATAGCTGAGGACCGGTTTGTTGGCTAATGCAGCAATTAAAGAAATTAAAGTTATGTTGATAATCCTGAATATATTTACCCTAACTTTTTGATATGATTTAAGTTACCAGCTTTTTATTTTCTTGTTTACATTTCCTTCAGCTGTTTTGAAAATTAATCTAACTGATACATATTTGAAAGGTAAAATATTAAACCTGCAAATAAAGGATAAATAAACCATAACGAATCCTGTTCGTTCGTGCAATTTTAACAAGGAAGATGAAATGATAATACATGAAGAGATTTCTATTATACAAGGTGAGGCATCTTTGATGTGGCTACTTAGATTTTAATAAAAAAATATTCCGCATTTAAGTTAATGCAAATAAGGAATTCGAAGAGCATATTTATATCTAAATCAGACTTCCGGTTTAGCAGGAAACGATGTTAACTTTTTTATTTTAAATTAAATATCCTGTATATTTTTACGAATTTCAATAGAGCTCTGCTCTGGAATAGTTCAACAATAGTATGGTGTGGCACCCCTTTGTTCAACAACTACAAAGATATTTTTCTATTTTGCCTCGAATTCCCGATTTGCATTTAATTCATTGTGGAAGCTCTTATTAAAATCTATGTAGCCATATCAAAGATATTCGAATGGATCCATGCATTTACCTAACCCTGTATATCTTTTTGCAAATTTTCCTCATAGTTCCCATTAATATTGAGAAATTTGTCATAGCAATTAACCAGCTTTTAATACACTCTTTCTAAAACTTCACCGTCTGTGAATTAAGCTATTCTGTAAGACTGTTCTGCTCCCAGTGGCGGCTCTTGATGACGTACGATGTGCGCTGCTGCACGGATGAGACTACTTCGAACTATTTCGGAAGATTTCGGTACGGTTACTTGCTTCTCTATATATATGAAAGCTTAAACGAAGCAGTCTCATCCGTGCAGCAGCGCACATCGTACGTCATCAAGAGCCGCCACTGTACTGCTCCATTGTTCCATAAAGTCTACAAGAAGGACGCCTTTCCTCTATCAAAAGACAGTGACCATGACTTTTCTTGCAGAAAAGGTTTGATGGCACTTTAAAGGTTTCCATGTACGCGGGGTTGAGGAAATCTTCACCTTCAACATCGTATCGTGTCAGAAAAGTTAGTACCAATCTCATCTCTTTGTGTTATGGTCTTCGGTAAGAAGTTTGAGAAAGTTTGTGGTAATTTAAATGTTCAGTAACAACCTCGTACAAAACTGTACGTGAAATTTATAAGGCGAAAAGTCACTTAGTTCTATGATTGTGAATCCCCAAATTTCTCGAATTTTTTCTTCGACATTACTCACAAGTTCGTTTGTCACAACAGTTGGTCTTCCACTCTTTTTTTTTATCATGAATATTAGTTCGTCCTTTTCGAAAGATACGGCACCATCTTCTAACCACACTGTCACTCATGAGATTTTCGGCATAAACAGAATAAAGTTCACGATTTTAATTTCAGAAGCTTTCTTGTTTTGTGGACATAGAAATCGGATAGCAGTACGTAATTCACAGTCGGCGAGATTTTCAATTGCAGCAGCTATTTTAAAGAACCAAAATAGCACGAAAGAATGTCCGAATTATTCTGTCACTAGTAATGCCAAACTCACACTGAACCACTACTCCGCACTACTCCGAGACTACTCCGCAGCGCTGGAATCGCGCCGATATCCTCACTTCTCTGGTCACTAGGCGGAAACAGAGCTTACTTAACGAATCGCCCTAGTAAGTAATTAAATATGTATAAATTTAAAATAAAAATTTTCAAAGCATCAGTTGTTATTTTATAGTCACATCTCGTAGTTTTCAATAAAGCCAATTTACTATTTACAGATACTAGGTGTGAAGTATCATTTTCAAGTGTGTACTTTGCGAAAATGTTATTTTCAAAGCATTGAAATCCTGGCTCAATGGCCCATTAAATTAGAGTACTTGCTACGTGCGGAATAAACCTCGAACATAACAAAATTAATCGAAGATTTAGTTGGTGAGATAAACTTTACCGCTTCATCGCGATGATATTTTTAAGATCCTTCTACTGCAAGTGGCGGAGAACACAGAAATTCGAGTAAATTTGATAAAATGTCGATCGTTACCGACATCTGCTTCACACTTGTTAAAATTTCGCCAGCTTTTCTTTATTTGAACAAATATAATGGGTGATATTCAATTATGAATGGAACATTATGTAAATATAGAAAATAAATTCGTTGTTTAAAATACTGTATTGCGTAAGGATCGTTGTGATTTGAAAGTCGATGAAAAAAGTAAATGACTATTTATTATATTTATAACCATAAGGAGTTAACGTATTATCGATTATTTTTGGGGTGCTATCACTAGAGAACGGATGCAATTTCCATAAAACACAACCGGCAATTGACTTACTCAGCCACCTGGTCTCGCCGCGATAACAATGGACAACTCAGCTATTGTATTCGGAGAATATAGTGTTTTTTAAAGTGTTTTCATGAGCGTAGATAGAAGCGGGGTTTTTATAATATGTATTTTATTTATTAGTTTATATTTTGTAAGATAAATAAAGTGCTGTGAGTAACTTTCTTGTTTTCATAGTTTTAACTGTTAATTACATCGTAATTTTTGTGATAGATCCTGTTTAATATCGTTTGCTTGGATCTATTTCTACCAATTATTTCGACGTAAGTGTGCATTGAATTTCGTTCAGTTTCAATAACTTACGCACACATTTTTAGTTTTCATTTATTTAGATCTAGAGCATTGTTTAAGTTACTTTTTCAGACATGATATGGAAGAATGTCGAGAACGGCATTGTAAAACAATGGCGAGTTGGATTGACGGTCATACTGATTGTATGTCCATTGTCAGTGATTCCGAAATTTATTACAAAATCCGTAAAATATCGTCAAAAATTCGTCACTTAGGATCGCAAACACATCTGAACTCTGTAAAACTTTTATGGCGGCTAATATTCCATTAAATAAACTTAGCAATCCCACTTTAAAAATATTTCTGAAAAAATATACTGGTCGAAATGTTCCTGATGAATCAACTTTACGCAAATATTATGTTTCTAGGTGCTATACGAAAACAGTATAGAACGCATTAGAAGCCATCTCTTAAATCAATACATATGGATAAGCGCCGAAAAAACAGTGGATATGTTAGGGCGCTGTGTGGTAAATGTTGTAGCTGGTGTACTACATCCAACTATTCCCTATAACTCATATGTAATAGCAACAAGTGTTATAAATAGAGTTGATGCGGAAACAGTTGCTGAAACCATTAAGGAGAATATGCAAAAAATGCTTCATTCGGACGCCACGTACAAAGAAAAAATACTTTTATTTGTCAGTGATAGTGCTGCGTATATGTTAAAAAGAGGCAGACTATTGAAGAAAACATCCTATTATGCTGCATATTACTTGTGTAGCACATGCTCTCTCTTTTCCGGAAGTTGATAGACTTGTATCGGCTTTTAAAACAGCTTTCAGAAAAGCACCATTGAGAGTAGCTCTTTTCAGGGAAAAATTTCCATCTCTGTCACTGCCTCCCACTCCAGTAATAACTAGATGGGGAACATGGCTGGAAGCTACTAGTTATTATGCTGAGAATTTCGATAGTCTAAAACATTTCGTAACACTGCTAAAGGAGGATGCTTGAAGTATTGGTGAGTGCAAGGAGCTCACACAAATCCAAATTTGAAAAATCAGTTGTACTTTCTTCACGAACACTTTGGAAAATTGCCAAAACTAATCACTTATTTTGAAAATCGAAATCTCAAATTAAATGACGGATTAACCACATTAGATGTGGCTGTTAATAATTTGAAAAGTATTCCAAGTGACTTCGGATGTGGCCTTCGGCAAAAGTTTGAAGCAATTCTTAATAGAAATCCAGATTTAATTACATTGCAGCAATTATGTATGGAGACAATTCCACAAAATCTAACGGCTAAATATGAAGAAATAAAAGAATATTTCCAGTATGCACCTATAACCAGTTGCGATGTAGAAAGGACGTTTTCTATTTATAAGGATGTACTTAATTCAAAGAGAACAAAATTGACAGAAGAAAACCTTGAGAAACTATTGCTAGTCAATATTAATACTCCTTTACTCAACTTGAACGACAAAATGAACAAATAAAAATGTTCCAATTATAGAAATAAAATTAGAAACTTTAAAAATACAACTTTTCAACAAATACATATGTATTTCGTAATTTTATAGATCACCACCCGTATGTTTTCCAATTATATAAATAAAATTAAATATTTTAGAAATACAGCCTTTCGCCAGTACTGCACTGGGCTTTGCGTCATGTGGCAAGCGTGTCCGTTCTCTAGCTATCACGAATGTTTATTGTGTGTGCGTTGGGTATTCGCAAACATAGTAAACATGATAACAACCCAAAAATAGTCTATAATAATAGTCTATTAATAATAGTCCAGCTACTCATAGAAAAAGACAAAGATATGTACAAAAAATATTTGTTACGCCACTGTGCGACTGACTATATTATAAAAAGTTCAGAGATAATATCTTAAAGTTGCCTGACAATAACAAAAATTATAGTTTTGTTATTGTCCGTCAGTTCTAAGTTTCGTCTACGATTCAGTACGTTCGATATGATTAAGGATAGATTGTTACCAAATAGGACGTTAAATGCACGTTTTACAAGTTCTTTTAACACATCGTCTTTAAAAAATTCCATGTACAAATTTTAAATAGCTGATTTTCGGCAGTTTATCGAACCAGTACTATACAAAGCTGATTATTTTCAATATTATCTTCTATTTTCAATAAATATAAGCATTGCAGTGTGTTTATTAAATAGCGGCATTCGAAATACATATTAATACTTAATATCTGGTACTTCTCGCAACAAAAAAAAAATACAAAATACATAAAAAAGGAAGGTGATTTAGGTCAGTTCTAAAAGTTTTCGCCCCCAAAAAAGCAGCTCATATCATTTATTTCGATATCTTTCAGCAATTATGGTTTGATTAAAAAATAAAGGCCCAATTTGTCTTCTTGAAAATGCTAGCCGGACGCCTATTTCTTGTGGATATAGCGTAGTTTTCGCAAATTCATGAGTGTTTTCTGCAGATCAAATTCGTATATTTTGCTTGTTTAAATATCCTGCAAAATGGGACCAAGCCTCATCCGAAAAGAAGCATTTGTCGAGAATGTCATTATTATTTATATTATTCAGAAATCATACGCAATACTGTGTTCTCGTAACAAAATCTATCTGCTTGAGTTCCGAAACTGCTTGAGTCCTTTTTTAAAATAGCATGTTTCCACTGACACAAGAGGAATTCAAGTCTAATTCTTCCCCGTTGTTAAATTTGATTGTTCTGTGAAATGGGGTTTTGCCAAATCGTTTTGTTACTTTATTAAATTTCGTACTTTCTTTCCTCCGTTGTAAAATTTCCTGTTGTTAAATTTGTTAGTTCTGTGAAATGGGGTTTTGCCAAATTGTTCTGTCACATTATTAATTTTGTGCTTTCCACGAATTTAGATACAGTTTAGGTTGACATATAGCAATTAAGATAATAGTTTGAAGTAACCCAATATGGTTGTGTTGGATATATATAGTATGTTACATTAGTTTATTATTATATTTGAAGATGCTACTGTCTAGCGAAGCAGCTGTCATATATATTTTTTAAATATAGTGTAAATTTACTACAAACATCATTTATGTGTTCTATTTTTATTTTAATTATTATTATTAAAAAATCGTTTGTTAATTTATGGTTTTTGTAGATGTCTAGTTTGTTATCATTATGTCGGCTTAACTGTGTGTTTATTATCTGTGTGTTCTGATTACGTGGTATTTTAAAATGTTATTTTTTAGCGGCTAATGAGTGCTTCTTACAAAAAAAATGTGTCTGGACAGTGTAATTATCCTCAAATGGATTCATAACGAACAAAATAAAACAGCATTTTATTTGTACACCGGCTTAAACTAAAGCGCGGTAAATCATCTACATTTATCATGAAAATGCTCTTTAGTATTTCGTCTTCCACCAGTATTTTTCATTAAAATGATGTGTAATAGCAGCTTCTTCTTCAAAACAAAGAGACCGAAATGAATAATTCATAAATTCGTGTTTTTTAAGGCCACCGGAATGTTAAATAATTACTATAAGGTCTTACCTTTGTACAAAGAGCAAACAGATATTAAAATACGCCGCGACAGCCTTGTCTCCTGTTCTGCTATGAAAGTTGCTTCATCTGAAATCGACCAATTAAATTAATATTATTGCGATCGTTGTTTGTTACTATATGATTTAAATAAGTTTTTTTTTAAATTTCGACTTTATCTTTTTATGAGAATCGCTTTATTAATGCTAATTTTTTATCTTTTCCTTCGGTAGGAAATTAAACGTTCCTTAATTCGATTCCGTATTTAACATGTAGTAAAATTTCCGAATTTTAAATAAAATATTCTTTGTACTTGCGTAGATATGCCAGGTGTATTTTTCAACTTGAAACTTTCAAGTATCTCGAAAAATAAACAGTTCACGAAAAAATGTCCAGATTTAAAATTTAATAATTAAATCGAGGAAATACAGTCATATTAACAAAAAGGTTGACAATCTAACACACTAACATCAATAAAATAATTTTAGGTCTGGCCTTATTCTTTTATGAATGAAATTTTACTATAGACGATAGCGTTAAAGTTACATATAGAAGAGTGGTGGGTGAAATTCGAGATTGAAAATTTTTCAAAATCGCAAAGATTTCGACGCTTCTCTGTGTCTTGGAAACCAGCTAGCTCTAGATGACCTGCCCTATACCGTCTGACGCGTTTTGACACGCTGAATCGACTGGTCTAAACCGGAAGGCTCTCGGATAATTTCGTAATCGAAAATGTCGATTTTGCAAAAATTCGCGGTTGGTTCTAGAGTGCTACTTTGTATACTCGTTTTAATCTTCATGACGAGATCTTTAATTTGGTGTAAATTGGCGTAAAATTTGCGGCGATCGGATGAAAAATGAGGGAATTATGGCGTTTTGAAATTTTCGCGATTTTTTTTAAATCTCAGGCGATAAAATTATCAAAATGGGGAGTCTCGATTTTCACTGTTTTGACACCAGCCCTTTATGTAATCGGACCCGTTGATTACGATAAACCAAACTAGAGTTCGCTACCTGCTTTGGTTCTCGAGATATTTACGAAAAAGTGTCGAGAGTTCAAAAGTACAAAAAAATCGCGAATTTTCACCAGAAAATCTTTCAGACAGTCTTCCTTAGCCCCCTCGGAAACTTTAGATAGGATTTTGAGTAGAAATACGAGATTGAAAATTTTTCGAAATCGCGAAAATTTCGCCGAAATATGATGTTAGATTTCGACGCCTCTCTGTATCTTGGAAACTAGCTAGCTCTAGATGACCTGTCCTGTACTGTCTGACGTGTTTTGACAGATTGAATCGACTGGTCCAAACCGGGAGGCTCTAGAACGCCTACTTCTTGAGTTACGCCAGGAAAACCGTAAATTTCGTCATCGTAATTTTTCCAAAATGTTGATTTTTCAAAAATTCGCATGGCTGTAGCGGCCGAACGGTTGGCCCAAGCGGTCTAAACGGTTGGCCCATAAGAAAGTCTAAATAAAAATCCTCGATGGAATTTACACGCTGATATGTTTATATTTACAAAAATTCTAGAGGATTACATTGTTTAAACGGTTGTCGATGTTTTAAAATCTCAACAATGGAGCAGGTTTGTTTACTTAGGGTTCAATAACCTCGATACCATACGTACGAATATATTAGCTGTAAACTCTTTCTTTATGTTTAATGCAATAACTGCCGGTTGGAACTGAAAAGAATCGATTTGCAAATAGGTGACACAGGTGGAAAGTTTAGATGAAATGTTGGCCTTCGGCGTGGAGGCAACCGTGAATAATTGTCACGAACCCGATGAAAGGGTGCCCGATGCTTAATATGCTGTGCATTACGTGAATGTTCTTTTTGTTACGAGAAGTAAAAAAATAAATAAAATATGAATATGGATTCATAATGCATAAAAAATATGGCTGTAGAATTTACACGTTCCAATGTTTATATTTATAAATACTCTTGAAGAGATAATATTTTATAGACTGTTTTGTATGCTAGGTGTACGTGACAACTCAGCTGTTAACAATTTAAATTGAGATCGACAATAACAAAACTCCTTTTTTTGTTATCGTCCGTTAGTTTTAAAATATTTTGTGCTATTTAGTATTTATAGAATGCGGGTACAGTGGCGTGACAATTTTTTTTTTAATTTTAATTTTTGTTCTCGCTTATGAGAAGGAATTTTGGGAGTTTAATGATTAATATTTCGAAAAATAACAAACCCGTTTATTTGTGTATTAATTTCTTCATAACTTTTCCCGAAATTTACTGGCTGTCGCTCGTAAATGAACACCACCTTACCATATTAAAGCAAAAACTAAAAGTGCAATTTAGAAAAAGAAATTGGCAATCGCTAGATATTGAAAACTATTTTACCGCTTTCTTGAGTTTGTAATACTATTTTTCTATTTTTTTTTAAATTGAAATTGTATGATAAATAAAAAAGTTACAGAATGGAGGTGTCTTTTATCAAACAGCCTGTACATACTGAAAACATATGTATGTACACATCGTGGAAGCTTTAACGTACAGACACATCTTGCGGACCTTTCCTTGCCCTCATCAGCGTACGACGGTAGAAGCGACCATGCTTATGCTTATTATACAGGGTTAGTTAAAAGTATGGAGACGGCGATTTATTGTCGTTAATATTCATTTTAGGGATTTATGTTCAATGTAAAAGTTTGTTAAGATATTTTGATCTACATTTGGGAATATTTGAATTTTTTTTTTCTTCAATTGTTTTTTAGTTACGCCTGTCCGCGCATTTTCTTTAAATGGCAACTAGTAAATTTTACTCTACCATTCGATAGGGTTTTTTTTATTTTAATAATTTTTTTATAAGAAAACTCCGTTTCATGTGTTTAACACATGTTCGGTACATCGCAGATAGACAGAAGCGTAGCGATAAACAAACTTGAGCGACATAATTTTATCAGTGGTTATTGTGTACGTCAAATCTTTGACAGAAATAATTAATTTGTGCAATTTGTTGCTGTTAATATTAACAATGGCGAGTTTAAGTGAACATGAACGAATTGAAATACTTATGATGTTGGGTTATGAAGATAGACGCAGAAGTTTACAAGAAGTTAGTAATTTATTTAATGATACGCATCCAAATAGAAATCCAATTTCTAAATCCGTTGTTGGTAAAACTTTAAGACGCTTTGAACAAACGGGTAGTGTTAAAGATTTGCCAAGGAATGGTAAACCTAGAACAGCAAAAAGCGATGATAACAAACTGGATATTTTATTGTCTGTATCTGAATATCCCCATTTATCAACCAATCAATTAGCGGCCAGTTTCAATATTTCACAGTCATCGATCGTGTCGTTTTTAAGAAGTGGAAAGGTACACTTTGTACACGAGTTAACGGAAGATGATTTTGATAGGATATTACAATTTTTTGAAGAAATGTTAAATATTTGCAATAATAATGAAAATTTTGTCAACAATATTCTTTTCTCAGACGAAGCTACTTTTTGCCTTACCGGTGAAGTAAACAGACATAACTGCAGATACTGATCATCGGAAAATCCCTCTTGGTTTTTGGAGCACCATACGCAGTACCCCCAAAAGGTTAATGTTTGGGTTGGCATTCTAGGCGGTCATATTATCGGTCCCTTTTTCATCAATGGCAATTTAACTTCGGCTCAGTATTTGCAGTTATTGCAAAATGAAATAATACCTGCTAGTGCTACGCTCTATCCTCATGAAATCAATGAACACCTGCCCAATGACAGTATCTGGTTCCAGCAAGATGGCGCCCCACCACATTATGGTGAGATCTGTAAATGTTCGTCAATATCTGGACAACGTTTTTCCCCACTGATGGCTTGGAAGACGAGGAACCATTGACTGGCCAGCCCGTTCGCCAGATTTAAGTCCTTTAGATTTTTTTCTTTGGGGATACGTAAAAAACAATGTTTACAAAGATAAGCCTGATAACGTCGAAGATTTACAAATCCGAATTACCAGAACGATACAAGAAATTCCCCGAGATTTTTTACAGAACTCTGTTCGGGGTTTTGTAAATTGATAGGGTCATTGGCAAATTACTAATGGACGACAATTTGAACACATACTTTAATTTACTTTGTTATTAATTTGTTTAATTTTTCTTGTAAAAAAGTTATTAAAATGAATTTTAAGATAACAAAAATATTATTGTAAAGAGAAAAAAATTCTCTATCGAATGGTAGAGCAAAATTTACCAGTTCCCATTTTTAAAAAAATGCAGGCGTATCTAAAAAAACAATTGAAGAAAAAAAAATTCAAATATTCTCAAATGTAGATCAAAATATCTTAACAAATTTTTTATATTGAACATAATTCCCTAAAATGAATATTAACGACAATAAATCGCCGTCTCCATACTTTTAACTAACCCTGTATAATTCTGTAACATAAAGTTACAGAATTTTTGCCATCTTAAGAAATAAATTTTCAATAATTTATAGGCAACCATTGCATATTAACTAGTAAAATGGTGCTTTATTTATATCAAATATACCGCCATAAGTAAATGAACACCCAGTAAGGTAGATATATTTTAATGAATTTTACAGGAAAGACGTATTTTATTCGTATTAAGAAACGACGAAACAATTGTAACAATTAATAATGCGTGGGCCATCCCCTACTTCTTACGCATTCAGCTACTCGATTAGGTATACTTGAAATAAGCGCATCTATAGTAGCCTGTGGTATGCTGTCTCAAACTTCTAAAATATTTCCTCGGAGAATTTCTATACTGTTTGAGGGTGGCTGTAAGTTATTCATTCATCCTTCGTCCTACCATATCCCCTACGTGTTCTATAGTGGATAAGTCTGGCGACCGCGACGACCATAGAAGCAGATTAATATTAGCATTATTCATAAACGCCATAGTAACCCTTGCGGTATGTGGCCGCGCATTATCATGTTGAAAAATGGGATTTACCAGCTCTTGCAGATATGGGATTAATACTGGTCTCGATACATAATTTATAAAACGATTCGCATCTGTGAATAATTGAATAATTACTAAAGAAGATCTACTTCCATAGCATATAACACCTTACTCCATTACACCTTGAGTTAGAGCCGTATCATGTTGTTGAAAAAACTTCAAATTTCTTCTTTGCCTAAGACGTTTTCTGACCATTCTGCGACCATCATGCGACCATAAACAAAATCGAGATTCGTCGCTAAAGACGACTCAATTCCATTCCTCATTCCAATGCAACCTATCATTAGCCCATAAACAAAGAAATGGACGGTACGATCTAAGCCCACAAGATCGAATCCTTCGATACACAGATCGTATGGAGATCTGGTGATGAACTAAACCTCTCCATCTATCACCAATTTCTCTTGTTGACGAAAAACAGTCTCTAAGAGCCACAAGCGGAAGAGCACGATCTTCACGACCGGTGGTGAGTCAGGGACGTCCAGGCCGTGGACATCTTTGCTTCTCATTATTTTCTCTCCTTCTTCGCCAACATAGAGCAATTGTAGAACATTGCGACCCACACGATTAGCGACATCACGAATTGATAATCCGGCTTATTGTAAGCCGTCTATTCTACCACGTTCCTGTTAATTGATGAAAATTTGCGCGTCGTCGAATAGGAGACACTTTTTTTCCAGTATGACACTAATTAAGCCTGCACTAGCTATTATTTGTTATTATTTCTATTGTACCTTGATTATTCTTCTGTTGTATCTTCTCATCAATTCTTAATACGAATAAAATACGTCTTTCCTGTAAATTTCATTAAAATATATCTACGCTTACTGGGTGTTTATTTACTTAAGGCGGTCAGTATATTAAAAAAACTTACTATTTTGAGATGTTTCTTGCTGGCATTTACAGCAGAAGCTTCTGAAGCAATTCTTGGGGAAATTTATGGCATAACTTCCGTAGACTAAAGGATTCATACAACTATTCGAGACGACCATCATGAAGAGAGCGTCTTGCAATGAAGTCGGGACTTTGGCTGCACTATCCCAATCGAACATGTACCTGAAAGTTAAGAGGAGGAAAGTAACCTTAAAAATTAAAATGAGTGTTAATAAATTAAGTGTTAAAATTCAGTTCCAAACAGAATTATGGTAATGTGTGTGTTATTGTATGTACAGTGTTGGTGTTACCAGAAAAGTACATTGTTACACGCATTTTTAATTCCCTTACAAAATTATTTATAACGCGATTTTTAAACGGCATTTATTTATCATTTATTAGGAATTTGTAGCAGTGTTAAATTACAAACGTGTATTTTTAAAATCGATTTTTATGAGTTAAAGAGAGAATACAAATACTATAATTAGCTAGCCTAACAATGAAGCAACGATTCTGTATACAAAAATATTTTTATTTTTCAATGCGATCCCCCAAACGTTATGTTACGCTGAAAATAACGCCTGCATTAAATAAGTAATTAAAAAAAAATTAAAAAACGAAAAGGAAAAAAAGGAAAAGAAATCCTAGGTTTCGGGCGACTTCGATTGCCCCACCTACTGCCAACGTCTAGGGGCCTACTCGCCTACCACGAAGATTCCACTCGTAGGTGGGGGTACCCAGAGGTATCAAAAAAAAGAAAGGGTGCCACCGAACTTGCCACCGCTAAACGTCGCAAATCTGGAAACCTCGATAATTTAAATTACGGCAAGCCAAGTGGCGGGTAAATGGCGCAACCAAGCCATCCAAAACTATAAAGAAAAGAAAAGAACACTTCGGGCAATAAGCTAAGATTAATAATTACGTTAGGTAGAGATAACAAAGCAAAGTCAAGATAAAATCAAAATAAAGTAACCAAAGTACAACGTACTATAAGGCTCAGTTCGTATTTCACAAAAAAAAAAGAAAAGTGTAGCGAAAATACTACGTATATATAAAAAGAGCTGAGTAACCTCTACACAAAACCCCTGTCAAAATATGTATTTATCTGGTTCACAAGTAAAGTTATAAGCCGGATCAATTGAGCAGACCCTGTATACGGCTATCTATATGTTAAATAAAACTATAGTTAAAATTTCTAGACTCTCCGGGAGCGGAAAAATTGGCGTAAATTGAACAAAACAAAGTATGACAATGGTTCTATAATAACTTGAAAATCATTTAATTATTTAAATTAAACAAATTAAAGAGCAAATGTACCTGCATTTAAAGGCGTAACATCAACGAGATTTTATCTTAACTTCTATGTGTAATAAGTTAGTCTTTTTGATCACTTGCGTAAATAAAAGAACACATTTTATATTTTACAAGCAAGGTCGTTTAATTTTAGAAACAAAAAAAAAGTTACATGAATGAAAATTTACGTTTTATTCTTACAAGTGGAATTATTTTAAACCTTGAAATATAGCAAAGGGAATTTTTTTAAATTTTATATGATTTGACCATAAATTAAATCTCGACATCCCCGAACCACAGAATAGCCCCGCAATTCAACACGAATAAAAATTTCTGATTTCCTTACCGTGTAATTTTAACACAAAGCGTTTATATTAAAATAAACCTAGAAATTGCCCACATCTCTAGCTCACCTAATAAAAACGTTTCAATATTAAAATTTACTGCCTCTTAAGGAATTTGACTATAAACTAAATCTCAACATCCCCGAACCACAGGATAGCCCCGCAATTCAACACGAGTAAAAATTTCTGATTTCCTTACCGTGTAATTTTAACACAAAGCGTTTAAATTAAAATAAAACTAGAAATTGCC
This sequence comes from Melolontha melolontha, assembly GCA_935421215.2. Classification (NCBI taxonomy): domain Eukaryota; kingdom Metazoa; phylum Arthropoda; class Insecta; order Coleoptera; family Scarabaeidae; genus Melolontha; species Melolontha melolontha. The sequence goes on along the minus strand of OW285243.1, from coordinate 116,254,453 downwards.
CACATCTCTAGCTCACCTAATAAAAACGTTTCCATATTAAAATTTATCTTGTTCCCTCCCCTTAAAATACGCAACCCTAAACCAAACACAAATAATTTAAGCTGGAAAGTAACCTACAATTCGGCACAAATAAAAACCCCAATTTTCCTTACCGCACAATTTTAACACAAAGTACTTAAATTTAAAACAAACCTGAAAATCGCCCGCACCCCCGGCCCCTATAATGAAACCGCCTTATTAATAAAATTAACTTTATTGCCTCATATTTAATACAAAATAAAAATATAAATTTTACCAAATAAGATTATTTAACATAACTTTTTTTTTCCTCTAAAATAAAACTTTCTTTATAAATTAAATAACATAAATAATCTGATTATTTTAGGTATAACCCTATTTTACTGAACTAATTTTCTATACTTTAAATACAAAATCCGTAACCCCAAATCAATCATTTGTTTAATTTGGATTAATCTCATATTCATATACCCTTAAGATTTAGTTATAAGAAAAATTTTTAGTACATATATATATAAATAGAGTTTTTACAATAGTTACTCAAGTATTAAAATTTTATATAAACTATGGAATTCTAATGTTAAAGAAATTTTTGAACCAATAACATAAGAGGTTTTTTTTTTTTTACTCTAACGATATTTATAGCTTTATAGAACTATTTATAAGTATTAATAAATGTTTAATATTTTAATTAATAATTAGTTTTTTCTTTTAAAGTAAAATATTTATATATCAATAGATTTGATACATAATATTATTAAATATATATATATATATATATATATATATATATATATATATAATATATTTCTTATATAATAATATATAATACATTTCTTTTCTATTTTTTTTTCTTTAAATAAACTCTTATATATTCAGTTAATAATATATTTATAGAAATCAATAAGCAATTCAGAATTTCTATTATATTTAAATTTAATAGGTATATCATATAGGTATTATTTATTAGATATATAATATATATCTAGAATTTGGATATATAAATGATATATATATATAATTGAATTGATTCGGCATTTACTTCATGAAGATCCATAATTAAGAATAGAAATAAAACTACGGTTTTAATCTTCACTTTTAATCATTACTCGTAAAACGACAATTGTTTCGCCAACACAGTGGCTTCCTCAGGTGTTTACATCTAAACAGTTTGTAACGCACTGTTTAGATGTAAACACATGAGGAAGCCACTGTGTTGGCGAAACAATTGTCGTTTTACGAGTAATGATTAAAAGTGAAGATTAAAACCGTAGTTTTATTTCGATATATATATATATATATATATATATATATATACAAAATATATACAAAAATATATACAAAATATATAAAAAAATATATATATATATATATATATTTATATTATATATTCATTAAATATATTAACTTAAATTAATAAATATTTATATAGGCCAATTTCAGAAAAAGAACCTCTCAGATGTGGCTACTTTTCGATTCCCAAATATCCGGTTTAGCCAAAAAATGGCACTTCCAAAGGCCCTGTTAAGAAAGTTCCAATCGGCACCCCCAAATCTCAAAAGTTTCCCTAAAAATGGCCTCCTATTTTAGGCAATTTTTCGATTTTTTAAGGGTTTTTCAGTTCACAAAATTGTAAAAAATGTAAAAGTAATGTTGCGTTTTAAATTAATTTAAAAATAGGATTAAGAATTAAACTACGTAGTATAAAAGAAAAACAAAGAAATATTGGGTTAAGGTGTTAACTCAGAATATTTATATTTTATGAATAGAATAAACGATAATTTCTAACTCAAAGTATTTTAATGGATCTTACACAAGAAATTACCTGATCTTTTAAAACTAATTAGGAACTTAAATTGGCTAATACGAGTACTTAATATTTCATATTATATATAAAATCGCATAGATTTTTCGGCAGGCTGTAAAAAAGACTGTGCGAGCTTCAGTAGTCCATGGAGAAAAATACCTATTTAAGGGTGCAAACAAATCAATAAAAATTAAAAAAATAAATTAACTTCGGAATTACATACCAGAATGTATTAGTGGTTTTTGATTACACACAACTTATATTTTGGTAATGGGGAACGAATACCGCTCGCCACCATAAAATCCCCTTTATGGATAAATTGGCACTTCCTATAACGTACGTTGAACTTGATTAAATCCCTTAAGAGTAGGAGGGCACGGTACAAAGAAAGATACCTCTTAATAAGTGATCATAAAGCCCTAACGTCAAGAATCCACGTGGTGAGCGAGAGAGGGAATGTATGCCAAATATAAGCCGGTGTAGGTCTTCGAACTGAGTTACAAGTACGCTAGATGAATGCGAACGGTTACGAACAAATATGAAGACAGCGCTAGTACAAAGAGATAACTACAGGCGATTTCAAAATTAATAAAACAAAATGGTAAAGAAAGAATTCTAATTTGCGACAAATAATTGCGCGGAAGTCTACCAAAATATCCGTCAAGGGCGGCTTTGGCTTCCTCGTCCATGGAAAACCTTTCTTCGCCTAAAAGAAATTTAGGCTTTGGTAATAGGAGACAGTCCGAGGCAGCCAAATCAGGAGAATATGGTGGGTGCGGAAACAAATCAAATTTCAGTTCATGACTTTTAGCTATTGAAACAACACTGGTATGGGGATGGTGAAAGGTAATCTATTTGCGCGCTAACCCAGACCTTTTTTTCTAAAATTTCTGGGTGCAATTTACCTTAAAAATCAGCGTAATATTCTTCGTTTATCATTTGTTCCTTTGCAAAGTAATCAGTCATCAGGATTTCTTTTGCGACCCAAAAAATTGATGCCATTATCTTATTACCAACTGACTTCATGACCACGATTTATTTGGTGCCGAACAGCTAGGTTCTGTCCACTGGTTAGACTGAAGTTTTGTTAGAGAAGACCCTAATACATCGTTGCGCAAAACAAAATTGACAAATAGAATATTTTAATTGGTTTTATGAACATTTTCTAATATTAATTGCATCTTTAATTACTTCAGGATGCTTTTGTCTGAAATTACATGTGCTAGGAAAAATCAAAAGCAGATTTGGATTAATGTTATTAATAATATTTAAATCTTTTAGTAGATGGCGTAGGATCTTGTCAGCATTCGAGAATGTATTCTACTTATGTCAAAGTACTACAGTATAACAGTAGATACAACAGTGGCGGCTCTTTAATGAGAGCAAGTGAGCAGTTGCACCCCATGGAATTATGAAACAAAACAAACCAAGCGGCGACTAACTGTGAAAGAAATTATTTATTATGTATATTATGTATTCATAGTTATTGACGAGGAACGTGGCACGCTAACAACGTACATGCAGCGATCGTCGTCACAGATATAATGAGCAAAGCCTAACTGTTGCTCCGTTAAGCCATTAACATTACATTGAAGGTGGGGAGAACTATATTTTGCCCTACTTCAATGTCGTATAATACATAGCGTTGGAGCAAGTGGTCCAGTCTGCTCACGGCCGTTGTAAAATGAATTCCGTCTCTGCTTCCGTCTGCTTTAGAGAACAACGCGTTTTCGCGGTTAACGTATGATGAAAAAATCGCAGTAAAAAATCTTAAACGGCCGATGCCTCAATTATATTTAGAAAATAAACAATCTGTTAAAGGCAAAGACGTTATAAGAAAATCCAAAATGGATATTTATCAGAAAAATTACTGTATTTGTGGTTGTGAAATTAAAAATACTTTGTTTTGTTTTCCGTGTCTTTTGTTTGGTGGTGAACCGTCTTGGTCAAAGAACGGAATAAGAGACTTAATTCATCTTAGTGCTAAAATTATTAAACATGAAAATTCCGTAGGGCATTTGAAAAATATATTTAGTCTAAGAATGTTAGGAAAAAATTACATTTAGAATGTTTTAGATTCATCATATAGAAAAGCAATTCAACAACACAATGAAAAGGTAACAAAAAATAGGCATGTGTTAAATTTAATAATAAATTGCATTAGATTTTGTGGCGCGTTTGAACTGGCACTTCGGGGTCATGATGAACAGCAAACGTCGAATAACAAGGGCATTTTTCGGGAATTGATAAATTTTACGGCAGAATTGGATAAATCGTTCAGAGATCACATCGAAGCAGCACCGGTTTTTAAGGGATTATCAAAAACGATACAGAATGAGCTGCTTGATACAATGTTGAACGTGTATCATGAACAAGTTGCCAGTGAAACTAAAGCAACCGACTTCATATCTGTGATAGCTGATGACACCACAGATGTGTCCAATCAGTTTCAGTTGGTGGTTGTTTTAAGATATATTGTGAACGCGAGACCTGTCGAAAGATTTGGGAAATTTCTTCTGCCTAGTGGACATGATGCTAATTCTTTATCTGCCTCCATCCTTAACGAAATTAGTTTGCTTGTTGATGACCCAGAAAAACTGATTGCACAGAGCTATGATGGGGCAGCAGTTAAGTGGTGCTATTAACGGCGTGCAAAGACATACCCAAGACCAGTATCCAAGGGCTAATTTTGTACATTGTTATGCACATCAGACAAATCTAATTATGCCACATGCTACATCGAGCAGTAGTAATTGCAAAATTTTTTTTGCCAATCTGACGGGATTATGTACATTTTTCTCCACTTCACCACAACGAGCTGCAAGATAGGATGAATTCCTTCAGAGAAAAAGCTTACCTCGTTCTTCAAAAATAAGATGGAACTTTAATTCTAGGACAGTGAATACAATATATGAGCACCGAGAAGAAATAATTGAAGCTCTAGAACAAATCGAGTGAGAAGCTAGTTTACAAACTACCATTCATCAAGCTGGTGCCAATTTGCGAATTTTAGAGGAGGAAAATTTTATCTATTGGTTAACTTTCTTTCATAAAATTATGCCACATGTGGACATATTTTTTAATCAATTACAAAATGTCAATACAGATGCATTAAAAATCAAGAATAATTTAGATAATTTTGAACGCGCTATTGGAAAAATTCGAACCGAAATCGCTGACACAGATAATCAGTTGGTTAAACAAAGTGACCCAGAACTGACTCCTCGACCATCAAAGCGGCGAAGAGTATGCGATATTATTTTGCTAGAAATAAAAACTAGATTTCGGTATACAGAGCACTTAATATTAGTAAACTTAATTTCTTTTAAACAGTTCTACTCTTTTCAAAAAAATTTCCGTAAGATTGCCTTAAAGAAGCAGTAAAATTTTATCCATGCTTCAATGAAAAGGAGACTACGAACTGGAATTAAGCGTTCTATATTCTAGAAAAGAATTTAAGCAAAATATAGAAGTCGGTGCTGTAGGTCTGCTAGGTCTTCTGCTGGATGGATCAAGCGACACCTATAATGAAGTTGTTAAGCTTTTAAAAATTGTCATTACAATCCCAATGACAAAGTCCGAAGCGGAACGCCAGTTTTCACGACTGAAGAGAATAAAAACTTTCCTGAGAAATACAATGGAAGAAGAGAGATTAAATGCCCTTACTATGTTATCTTGTGAAAAAGAATGTATAAATGATTTCCCAAACTTTAATGAAGAAGTGATAGAACTGTTCTGCAAGTCAAAGACACGTAAAATGGACTTCGTTTATCGTCAGACTCAGATGTAATTAAACTGTGTAGTGTAATATTTACTATTCCCTCAAAACAAACTCTACAATGAACAGTACCTGTCTGGAACAGTACGTCGGTGAAATTTATAAGGATTGGGTAAGCGTTTTTGTATTACACTTTTTAATTTTGAAATTATGCACTCCCTATGTGAACCACCCCGAGCCGCCATTGGGATACAAGTCTATTTATAAAGGTTGGAGCAGAGGAAACTAATGTTTTTTAAACCGCTAGTATTTAGCGAAGCGTATGAATATTGACTTTGGGCGACCTCTGGCGGACAGCTCAGACAACGCAGTTTCAGGTGCTATGGAACGAGTTTGCGCCTGACAAGAAGGACGTCACCTTAAAAACATACTTTTCCGAACTTAATTAATGTATCTACATTTCAAAAATACAATAAAAATGTTATTTAATGTATAATTTCTTTTCCTATAAATAAAACAGTTATTCAGTAGGTAGTGAAAAACATTAGTTTTCTCTGCTCCACTCTCTATTTAAGAAAAGTAGTCCAAGATAACACCAGAACCTGTATAACACCAGAAGTAGTAACGAATAACGACGATCAAAAACTATTATAGAAGACAGCAAATACGCCTATATAGATGCGGTAATAGGAAGGTTACAGAGGGGTCGCAGAAGCTCAAAGGATTGAGTTTTTGTATTAAGAACTTATGGTCTAGTGAATCGAATGCTTTGGAAAAATACGTATATGTAACGTCGATCTGATTATTACCAACAGGCTAATGTACTGTGTAAAAGAATATTAAATAATTTCCATTCTTTACATTCGTTCTTTTTATTGAGATAATCTATGTTTGTATATGGCGAAATACAGATGATTAATAAAATAATATCAGATGTATATACTAAATTAAATAAGCGTTAACTGGAACCAGTATCAATTCCAGCAGGATTTACTCGAAGTGATTTTGTCGGCAAGGGAAATTAAATTCTTTCTTCCTCATGTATCGTTCTTTATTATTTTTTGTGCGAAATATACAGTCACTAGACATCTTTCCGGAACATTGGTTTATTTGTGTCATTTTATACAGTTTCATCTTCACCACCCACTTAATTTTTATCTAAATGCATAACATTTTATTATTACATTATCTTACGTGTTCCAATTACTACACACCAAATTTAAGTAGAGTGTTTAAGCTAAAATTTTCGAACAAAATTTATAACGGTGAATAGACAATCATGGAATGTTCGTTACAATTTTTTTGTATTTGTACAAAATTGGTTTTTTCTACCCGCAGCATGTTATTGAGTTGTCAACAATACTGACGTTAATGAACCTCTAGAAAATATCTTTGAAGATATTGTAAACCAACCGAAGTTAGAAGACGATTTATTTGAAGGGTCTTGTCTGGAATTACATCGCCAATTTAGTACATAAGATTACTTATCGACCTTTTGCAATGGAAATCAATTATTATCTAAATAGCAATCTATTTTTGGATATTATAATTATTAGATAATTTATAACGAAACTAATAACAAAAATAATTTCGGTTTAGAAAGCCGGCTCAACTTCAATTATTTTCAATTTTAGGTTTATATTTTGTAAAAATTCTCTAAGCACATACCTATCTTGGTAACTATGTAATTTACAGACGATAAAAAAAAATAAAACAAAAAACTCCATGCAGCAATAGAACACATTGGGAATTGTTTAGAAAAAAACTTAAAAAAAAACTGCCTTACACGGATTAATCTATATTAATATATATATTTGTATTGTTAAGACATTTAATATCTTTGTCTATTTCGCATAGATTTGAATTGGATTTGAATACACTAATTCCTTTTCATTTATATAACACAATTCACAGAACTCGCAGAAACTATCAAATTGATTATTAACTTAACTTGAAATGTCGCTACAATCTGTTCCAGTTTCACAAACATCTGTCACGTAACTAGAGCAGTCCTGCCGTCCACAATTTCAAGAGCATGTCCTAATTCAATAAAAATAACAGAATGGTTCGTGAATGAGTGAACAGTATCCTATCTGTTATAATATAAATGCAACCAAAAGAACGGACGTGTATATCTATAACTTCTAGAAAGTTTAACGTTCATAAAGACAAAGACAAAAATAAAGTTATATTTTGGTTGGTTAAAGCGACGGTTCGGCAAACCGTAGACTTGGGTTCAAGTCCCAACGTGGACGAAAATTTGTCAAATAAAATTACGTATAATTTGCGTTGTAATTTGTAGACAGCAATGTTTACATTCACATTTACTTCGCAAAATAACAAACTAATTTGAAAATATTTAATATAAAAGCCAAAAATTTCAAGAATTTTTGAATTGATATATATATATATATATATATATATATATATATATATATATATATATATATATATATAGATAATTATTTCTTGACCTTTGTATGTTATAGTAGATTCAATTAGTCGGCGATTTAAGGTCTGTTCCACTTCAATATGTATATATTTAAAATAATTTTACAAGTTTTGGATTACATGCTTTTTTCAATGGATTTTAAAATTATAAATTATCTGCCGAAACATGTAAAATTATTAAATTATTTTAAATATATACATATTATAAAGTAAAATAAGCCTTAAATCGCCGACTATCTAAATATATATATATATATATATATATATATATTGATAACGGCCCCCTTTACTAATGGGCTGTGGTGAGATTATGAAATGTTAATGAGATAAAAGTGTAAGATAAAATTATGTATTTGAAAAGATTAGTCGGGCGCCTTAATTTATAAAATCTCACCCCAGATTGCGCTATCTTTATCTCAAATAGCCAACTAGTCGGAAAGCAAGAAACTATATTTAATAAAACTTTACTAAATGTGGGTGATCTCGGGCTCGTTGTGAGTTTTAGGTTGTTGCTTCCAAAAAAGAGAATAATATTAATGTTGACGCTTAATATAATAACTCCTACAAATAAATATGAACAAATAAAAGATTCATGTAAAATTAAAAATATTATGTTTATTAAATTAAAGGAAACTGTAAAAATATAACGTATTACAAATGTGATATTAACGAAACTGCATATACGCATAAACAACAAGGTGTTACTAATGTGAAAAGAGGTTATGTGTGTTAAACTAATAAATAATATGTATATAAATGTGAATACTCTTATTACAATTATGGTGAGTACCCTTTTATTGTTATCTCTAAGATATAAATAGGTTGTTTAATTAAATATAAAGATCATGACAGGATGTGGTAGATTAGGTAAATAATTCGAGAAGATTATAAAATAAAAGTTTAAAGAATTTAATTTTTGAAAAAAAAATAAATATTATCTGAAAACCTGTTATAATAATGATGCTGATGTATGTTTGTAGATCGTCTGTGTGAATTGGGAAGATCCTCGGTGATCCAAAAATGTTCGGGTGCAGCACAAAATGATGGCGGTGTAGGTGGCTGTTTACGCGGACGCTATCGAAGATTTTCCTCGGACTTCGTCTTCGGTGCCTAATTACTCACGGCGCTCGTTTCTGGCTGTAGAATTTCAGGTATCGTTGTTGATGTACGTTAGACTATTTTGTTGAAGTTTGGCGATGGATTCTTATATATATTTCTTCTGATTTTCTATCGTTTTCGGTGGAACTACGTCTGTGACGCTATGTTGTTTGAAAGTTCGTTATTACCGAAAATTCTTGTAGTAATTCACTTGACGATCGAGTTAATTAATATTCTGGATACTTTTTATCACTTTTAGCTGAATTTATAATTTAAATTTGTGTTTTATACAAGATTTCTAAGGCTTGGTCTAAAAAGATGCGTCTATTTATTTTTCAAATTCAAGGATCCAATTATTCGACAGCACTTGTCTGAATTTTACCAAACACGCTATCTATTGATATCAATAATCTCGATGATTTACCCTTTTAACAATTTTATATAAAAAGTATTTGATTAATTTAGAATATCTAAATGATTTTAAAAATTATATTATAAATTACCAAGTTAGGTTAAGATAAATTTGAATGATACAAATCGCATACTGCGCATGATAAATGTAAACCTAGCGAGATGTCAATTTGTAGGCGTGTCTTACTAGTGTCGATATAATACAAAGTTGCATATGGATTTGAATATGTTTTTCGCGCTAATATTTGAAAATTTGAATATGATATAATAAAATTAAATAATGAAAGGAAAATGTATATGGAAATTTAAAGAATGAAATGATCGTTATAAAAATACATATGCACTTCGATACTACTAAGACTTAATAATATTATTTATATAACCATTATATTATAACCCTTTTTCACTTTGTATGTCTTATTCTTCCTATTTTAGATGCAGCTCTATATGGATAACATGCATCACAACAATGTCCCCGTCGAAAAAATGTCGGAATGTACAAATGAGGACATTCTTTTCGCTGAAGATGATGTAGGAAATGAAAGATAACAACCTTGTTTTTCTAAACTTATTACGTGTCGTTCGAATTAAACAATTAGAAAGAAAAATAAGTTAACACCATAATATAAAAACTTTATGAATTGTAAAAACGAAATGTTTGTTTGTGTGATGAACTTCCTTAACATTATATTAGTATACCAAAGTCTTTTCTTCCTTTTTTTTTTTTTTAATTATCAACTATTATTCTATTGTTTCTTTGTAACTTCTCTTTATTTATTCAAGCTGTCCAAATTCAAATTATCCAGTCTAACTTAATGTTTCTTGTTTAAGTATATTTATTTGTAATTATATAAAAATAGTTTAGTTGTAGTATTCATTTAATTGATGTATTTTGCGAGCTATAACATACCTTTCAATGTAATTAATAATTTTAATGACTGTATTTGTTTAATTGTATATTACTGTTCCGTTAAATAATCCTGCAACATCGAAATATGGTATCTACCCTTTATGTACCCGGTTTCTTCTTCCATTAATTCATAAGTATTGTTGCCTAAAATTCTATTAATAATATAAGGTCCTTGATATGGTTTTAGCAGTTTTCCCATTATTTTATTTTTAAGATCAGTTACTCTCAATCTTTTCACTATTACCCTATCATTAAGATTATATGTCTTATATTTCTTATCAACGGTATTCCTCTTTCTTTCCCATTTAATTTTCTTTGTCAATAATTTCTCTCTTACTTCTATAAGTCGTTCGTTGAAGTTGATGGCTTCTGGATCTGTCCAAGGTCTCTGCGGTGGCTGACCAGTAAAAATTGTGATTCTGGTTCTATGTTGATAAGCCAAAATGCGTTCTTAAGATCTAACTTGCTGTATATGGGCTTATTACCACATTTTGTTAATAATACATCGATATTTTGCGGCATTTCGAATTCGGGTTTAATTCTTCGGTTCAATGCTCTTGCATCTAAACATATGCGTAGAGATAAGTCTTTCTTTTGAACTATAACTATCGGATTTATAAAGTAGGTATTTGACTTCTCTATAATGCCAGTCTGTTCTAATCGTTCCAGTTCCTGACTTACTTTCTGCTGATAATGATACGGAATGGGGTAATTTTTACTAATTAGTGGGTCTTCGTTATCTATTTTAATCGGATGCTGATATCCTTTTGCAAACACTACATCATTGTTAATAAGAGTAATATTATTGTATAAAATTGCTATTAAGTCGGGTATGACAGTTGTATCTGGTATCTTAGAGTTCTCTATAAAATTCTTTATATCATCATAATTATTAATTGTTTTCACTACTTGATTATCCATTCTAACTTCCATAACATCTCCTCGCTCGTGACAATCCTTCGTTCCTTGCCTAACTACCATTCTCTCTATTCCAATATTTGTATTATTAAATTCTATTATTTCTCCATCTGTTTCATTATTCCCCTCGTAATCTCTTCTATTGTACGGTTCATTATTTAATATAATATTATTTATTTCACTCGTAAGCACTTCCTTCTTATATAGGTTATAACCTTTTAACTCTTCTTCTGATAATTGTTTTTCAAATATAACTTTATTCACATCTATATTTAGTATACCATTTTCGAAATCTAAGATCATTTTGAGTTTTTTAATACTGTCAATACCTATAATACAGTCGTATTGTAGTTTGTCTATAATATAGCAATGTATGATGTATTTTGATTTGTCGACTAATATTTCTGTTGATAATTGTTTTGTTACCGTCCCCATGCGTTTTCCGTTCGCTGCAATGATATCTGTCCCTTTCGTTTTTACAATGTTCTTCTCGTATCCCCGTATATTCGTAGCTTTCTCTGCCTTTAATAAAGTTATTTCCGCTCCTGTATCGATTAAGCAATATAAAAAGATATTTTCGAATTTTAATTTTACAATAGGTAAAGTATATATTTGGGTAGTTTGGTTGCCTGCATCTTCTACAGTAATGAATTCTTCCGGATGTTGATAGAAAGTAATATTTTCAAATTTAAAAGGTATGTTACAGTCGTCATGGGTTTTTAATTTTGTGCTGATGATGGGCCTTGTGTTGGGTTGGTGTAGAGGTCCTCTGTTAAAATTGGCGTTTTTTTTTTAATACCTCTTCCATATTTGTTCGTATCGGCGATACAGATCGATGACGTCTGTTAATATTATTTACGTGACCACGTCCACGATTACGGATATGATTAAATCCTCTTCCTTGTTGATTAGTATTATGGTTTGTATTGTTATTGTTTGTTTGTCGATCCGTAGTGCGATTGTAATTATTGAAATAATTATTACTGTTGTATCTGGATGGCTGGTAGTTGTAATTAGGTCTATTTGATGGATTGTTTGAATTATTATTATCCCGATCATTGTACATATTATTGTTAGAATTGTTATTATTATTATATGCTCTTGTAAAATTTTGATTTCTATTATTGTTGTTGAAATTATTATAACGTTGCGGTGGTGAGTTATTTGAGTTATTGTTCGGATTATTTGAATTTTGTGACGGATGATTGCGAGAGTTGGGATTGCGATATATGTGTTGTGGCTGAAGGTTATTCTCCGAATAATCATCTAGACGTCTCATTATGTCTATGAGAGAGTCCATATCCGTAACTCTTTGACATATGATAGCCTGTGTATCGGTGTAGATGAAATGATTTAGGAGCTGCCTGGCAATCATTGATTCTTCCATGTCATTCAGGTGTTTACACTGGTTATAGATACGGGAAGCGTATGTCTCGCGTGATACTTGTCCCAATCGATATTTGCCTGTCAACAACCGTATTCTAGCTCTGTTTTGTTGCGTTTCGTCCCAATAATTCTTCTTAAAGAGTGTAACAAATTGGTCAAGGGAATTACAATGGTCCTCAATTCTTTGAAACCACTCTTGTGCACTGTAACGTAAAGTTACTCGTATGACCTCCATCCTCTGCTTCTCCTCAGGTATATCCTCTAAGTAGCGTAAAAGACAACTAAGATACGTCATAGGATGTACACGTGTGATATCCCCGTCGAAATGATGTAAATTTTCTATCTTTATAGAGCTATTATTAGTATTAATATAATTAGTTGATGTAAAATAGCCTTTTATTTTATTTTCCAATCGTTTAATGTTAGTCTGTGTAGTCGTATAATTTTCATTATTAGTTATAGTTATAGTATCTAAATTTTGTCTGACAATATTGATTTCTTGTTTATTATGATCGTTGTATTGGTTTAACGATGATTTTAATTGTTCTGTGTTATCATTATTTAATTTGTTAAAATTGGTCAATTTTGTATTAAACAAATTATTATTTTCAGAAATCATTTTGTCTATGTTTTGTTGTATGTCTTGTGTTGTAGTTTTAAGTCTCTGTTCAGTATTATTTTGAATTTCAGTAGTTGCGGTCTCTAACTGCTTAGCCCAATGTAAATTCTGTAGATTAACGGTTTCATCAAGTTTAATTAAGTACTTGAGTTCGTTTTCTTCCATGTTTTTCTGAGCTGTAGAAATTTCTGCTATCTTACCCTCTAAATCTACTTTGAAAGCACTTAATTTGTTGTCGATGTTTGCATTATTTATTTCAAATTTTTGATTAATACTGTTCATGTTTGTCTCTAATTTAGTTGTTAGATCACTATTCATGTTGCTTATGTCTGTTTTCATATTAGTTAGTTCTTGTTTTAAGTTTTCATTGTTAGTGTCTAATTTGTTTGTTAAGTCTTGTTTTAGGTTATCGTTATTTGTATCTATTTTATTATTAGTATGATCTAATTTATTATTACTATTAGTTAGTTCTTGTTTTAAGTCTTTGTTATCTTGTTTTAAATCGGTCATTTGTGTCATTAATATCTGTAACATATTCATCACCTGGCCAATGTCTGGTGAACTTACCCCTTCAGTTGTAGACGCTTGTGTCACGGGAATGTCTCCCTGTTCAACCCTATCTTCTTCAGTACTGTCCTTAACTGCTTTGGTTCTATGACGAGTATCCATTTTGATATTTATTAAATTTATGAAGTTTACTGAATTTATATAAATATGTATCCTTTATTTTAAAAGTATGATAATAATAAATAGTTAAAAAATACAGAGTTATATTTAAAATATGAATAATAATACTCGAGACACCGTAATTTTATTAGTGAATCAAAAGTTAAATAAAATAACGTAAGCACAAGGTGATATTTTCCCTTTCACTAACCTCTAATATGTCCAAGAATCCTCCAAAGTCTGCGATGTAGTGAACTAAAGGTAACAATCTGCTGTTGTAATAGGAAAAACATGTACACACAACGACAATAATAATCTACACCTTTTTGTCTATATAATATATGAAACAATTTGAAAAGTATCAATTATTTGCAATATTTAACTTTGTAGATGAGTTATCAACAAGAAGCAACAGCCCCACGTTGGGCGCCAATTGATAACGGCCCCCTTTACTAATGGGCTGTGGTGAGATTATGAAATGTTAATGAGATAAAAGTGTAAGATAAAATTATGTATTTGAAAAGATTAGTCGGGCGCCTTAATTTATAAAATCTCACCCCAGATTGCGCTATCTTTATCTCAAATAGCCAACTAGTCGGAAAGCAAGAAACTATATTTAATAAAACTTTACTAAATGTGGGTGATCTCGGGCTCGTTGTGAGTTTTAGGTTGTTGCTTCCAAAAAAGAGAATAATATTAATGTTGACGCTTAATATAATAACTCCTACAAATAAATATGAACAAATAAAAGATTCATGTAAAATTAAAAATATTATGTTTATTAAATTAAAGGAAACTGTAAAAATATAACGTATTACAAATGTGATATTAACGAAACTGCATATACGCATAAACAACAAGGTGTTACTAATGTGAAAAGAGGTTATGTGTGTTAAACTAATAAATAATATGTATATAAATGTGAATACTCTTATTACAATTATGGTGAGTACCCTTTTATTGTTATCTCTAAGATATAAATAGGTTGTTTAATTAAATATAAAGATCATGACAGGATGTGGTAGATTAGGTAAATAATTCGAGAAGATTATAAAATAAAAGTTTAAAGAATTTAATTTTTGAAAAAAAAATAAATATTATCTGAAAACCTGTTATAATAATGATGCTGATGTATGTTTGTAGATCGTCTGTGTGAATTGGGAAGATCCTCGGTGATCCAAAAATGTTCGGGTGCAGCACAAAATGATGGCGGTGTAGGTGGCTGTTTACGCGGACGCTATCGAAGATTTTCCTCGGACTTCGTCTTCGGTGCCTAATTACTCACGGCGCTCGTTTCTGGCTGTAGAATTTCAGGTATCGTTGTTGATGTACGTTAGACTATTTTGTTGAAGTTTGGCGATGGATTCTTATATATATTTCTTCTGATTTTCTATCGTTTTCGGTGGAACTACGTCTGTGACGCTATGTTGTTTGAAAGTTCGTTATTACCGAAAATTCTTGTAGTAATTCACTTGACGATCGAGTTAATTAATATTCTGGATACTTTTTATCACTTTTAGCTGAATTTATAATTTAAATTTGTGTTTTATACAAGATTTCTAAGGCTTGGTCTAAAAAGATGCGTCTATTTATTTTTCAAATTCAAGGATCCAATTATTCGACAGCACTTGTCTGAATTTTACCAAACACGCTATCTATTGATATCAATAATCTCGATGATTTACCCTTTTAACAATTTTATATAAAAAGTATTTGATTAATTTAGAATATCTAAATGATTTTAAAAATTATATTATAAATTACCAAGTTAGGTTAAGATAAATTTGAATGATACAAATCGCATACTGCGCATGATAAATGTAAACCTAGCGAGATGTCAATTTGTAGGCGTGTCTTACTAGTGTCGATATAATACAAAGTTGCATATGGATTTGAATATGTTTTTCGCGCTAATATTTGAAAATTTGAATATGATATAATAAAATTAAATAATGAAAGGAAAATGTATATGGAAATTTAAAGAATGAAATGATCGTTATAAAAATACATATGCACTTCGATACTACTAAGACTTAATAATATTATTTATATAACCATTATATTATAACCCTTTTTCACTTTGTATGTCTTATTCTTCCTATTTTAGATGCAGCTCTATATGGATAACATGCATCACAACAATATATATATATATAAGTGTTTTAGATAATTTCTTAGCCGTTTATTAAATATAACAATTGATAAATTATTGGAGTTTTTCGGCTTTTATATGAAATATTTACAAATATCAAATTAGTATGTATGTAATTGCAAAGTAAGTGGGGGTGTAAACATTGCTGTCTACAAATTACAAAGCAAATCATACGAAATTTTTAATTGAAAAATATTGTCTACGTTGAGCCTCGAACCCAAGTCTACAGTTTGCCGGACTGTCGCTTTTATCAATTGTTATATTTAATAAACGGCTAAGAAATTATCTAAAAAACTCATGTAGCTATGGAGTAATAATTAGCAATTTTAAACATTTAAAACTGACATCTGCTCTCAAAATACTGACATTTGCTTTCAATAACTGACATCTGCTTTCAAAACAGGCATCTGCTTTCAAATCTTACGTTTGCTTTCATAACAGACATCTGCTTTCAAAATAGACATCTACTTTCAATAACTGACATTTGCTTTCAATAACTGACATCTGCTATCAAAACTGACATCAGCTTTCAAAACTGACTTCTGCTTTCAACTTGACATCTACATAATAACTGACATCTAATTCATTAACACTGTTACTTTATAATGCATTTCTAAATAGCTTGAACCAAGGTCTATCGTGACTTAATTGGTAAAAGCGACAGTCCGGCAAACTGTAGACTTGGGTTCAAGTCCCAACGTAGACAATATTTTTTAATTAAAAATTTCGTATGATTTGCTTTGTAATTTATAGACAGCAATGTTTACATCCCCACTTACTTTGCAATTACATACATACTAATTTGATATTTGTAAATACATATTTCATATAAAAGCTGAAAAATTCCAATAATTTTTCAATCGTTATATTTAATAAACGGCTAAGAAATTATATATAACAACAATAAACAGAAACTAAAAAGGGAAATGTACAGTTTGTGAAGAAAGTAATACCCACTCGTCGACACATAACTGATCGTTTATTGTAATCCTTCAAATATTTTAACTACGTTGTCACACTAATCTAATATACAGTGTGTATAAGCCAAATGGAATAAATTCATTATTTCGGTTACTGTACATATTTATAAAAAATCCCGAAACATGTCATATTTAATTTATAAATTAACATTCTTCAACGTGAAAATGCGATCCCTACCTTCAACCCCCTTCGAATGACAGGTACAACCCCCATTTTTTTAAATGGGAAGTAGAGGCTTGTGATATATTGTTGTAAAGGTCTCTTTATTCTCTATTCAAAAATGATATAATTTTTATGTTTGTTGCAACAATTAAGATAGAATAAAATAAAATCATGTTGTTATCGAAATTCTCTACAATATACTCAAAAAATAAAATTTAATGCAAAATGTAAAGAAAAATTTAAAACGCCAAAAAAAAATATGAATGTCAATGAAGTAGATGTTCAAAATGTTCACCATGAACGTCTGGGCAACATCCTAATCTTAAATAAAACTGTCTTCTAACATTATTTAACATATCAGGCGGGATCGATCTAATCGCAAGCGTTATTCGTTCTCTTAAGTCATTTAAATCCAAAGGTTTAGTTTTGTACACAATGCTCTTCAAATATCCCCATAAAAAAAAATCAAGTAGGGTCAGATCAGGTGATCGCGCTGGCCATTCTATCGATCCTCGCCTTCCTATCCACCGATTGGGAAATATTGCATCGAGGTACTGCCGGACATTGCGTTGGTAATGTGGTGGTGTTCCATCCTGCTGAAACCATATCGTATTCATTGGAACTTGAGGGTTTCCTGGATCAGGATATAAATTTGCCAAAGTTGGAATGACATCATTTTTAAGTAGTGCCAAATAACGATCGCCATTAAAATTGCCCTCAATGAAAAAGGGACCAATGATATGGTTTCCAACAATACCTGCCCAAACATTAACTTTTACTGGGTATTGTGTGTGTTCTTCCCTCATCCAGTGAGGATTTTCCGTAGACCAGTAGCGGCAATTTTGCCGATTAGCATGACCGCTAAGAGAAAAAGTGCACTCATCAGAAAACATAACGTCTTCTAAATTGATAATATTGTATCCAGCATGTCCATCATTCGCTCACAAAAATAAGTTCTTCTATCAAAATCGTCTTCCATAAGCTCCTGAGTAGATATCATTTTATAGGTATGCATTTTATTTTCTTTTAATATGTTTACTATCGATGTATGGCTAACATTTAATGTAGTGGATGCATGTCTACTCGATGTATGTGGGTTTTCCATAAACTCAAGCATCACATCTACTTTGATTTCATCACTCAGTGCATTGGCAGCTGCTTTTTTTATCTGCCTTACATGACCAAACTCTCGAAACTGCTTCTCTATCTTACTTATTGTTCCTTGAGCTATAGGCGGTAAATCAGGAAATTTCTCATGAAATAGGCGGGTTACTTCTTGTTGTGTTCGGGTTCTATCTCCGTAACCAATCATTTGTATGACTGTTATTTTATGCATTTCCGTTAATCTAACCATTTCCCAGAATTTTATTTTACGAAAATCAAACTAAAATTATCAAACTGTCAATTTAAATGATAACTTTTAAATACAAAACAATTTACTAAGGCGTTTTAAACAAATTAATGTTGCCACGGAAACTTTTTAAAGTATTTTTAATGGATACCATCTAAAAAGCACATTGGTATGGTTTTTACTCACTTTCTTATCATGAAGACCTAAACGGGAAGTAAGTAATGCAATGATGCCTTTGATGTATGTATTAAATCTTTATAAACGCAAATGAGCATCTACTTCATTGACATTCATATTTTTTTCTGGCGTTTTAAATTTTTCTTTACATTTTGCATTAAATATTATTTTTTGAGTATATTGTAGCGAATTTCGATAACAACAGGATTTTATTTTATTCTATCTTAATTGTTGCAACAAACATGAAAATTATAACATTTTTGAATAGAGAATAAAGAGACCTTTACAACGATATATCACAAGCCTATACTTCCCATTTAAAAAAATGGGTGTTGTACCTGTCATTCGAAGGGGGTTGAAGGTAGGGATCGCATTTTCACGTTGAAGAATGTTAATTTATAAATTAAATATGACATGTTTCGGGATTTTTTATAAATATGTACAGTAACCGAAATAATGAATTTATTCCATTTGCCTTATACACACTGTATAATAATGTTATAAAATGTTATGGAATATATGTCTTACATTTATCTAGCCACTCAAAAAATATACAATAAGCAAATAAAGTGCATGTTAAAATATCATGAAATCGAATTTAAAACCGAAAAATTCTTCTAGGAACTAGGAGTAATTTTGTATCAGTAACTTGTTTAGTTTTCACATTTAGGTGTGGTACTTTCATTGGTGGAATAGACACAGGGAGATGATTAGAAATCTTTGCAATTAAATAATTAGCATTTGTTCTAGCTCGTTTCATGTTATTTTTGAGTAATATCAGATCAGTTCTATGTATGATCAGATAATTATGAACCTCGGAATAAGTAAAGAAGTTAGTTTGATAAGATTTTCTGACAAAAAGAAGAGAGTTTAGAATAAAAGTTAATGGTGTGGTAGTAATTTATCTTTGTTAATATTGTTAGTGCCTCCTTTTGCTGAACGAATATCATTTGTGTCTTTGCTGGCGAAACCCATGCAATGATTTCGTATACTGATGGTGAATGAAAATGTGCATAATACATTACCTTGACTGCTTTATAACTTGGCAATTACCAATTTAGATTACTGTTTGTTTGTCGGTTTATGAGATTGCATGTTATGATGCAAATATTATTTACATCAAATTTAACTTGCAAAACCAAATAATAACATTAGTCTATAATAAATTATTTATTTAGCATAACTGACACCACTTTCTGTACACCTTTCTAAGCGATCTCTGAATTGTCTTGTGTACGGCACTTTTTATCATTTCCTTTACTATTTAATTCCAAATATCAATGAATTTTAATGCAATTTTGTTACTTAAATGCGATTTGAATACACTCTCCCATTACCTGAATAATCTAATCACCTCTATTGCAGCAATGAATGAATTCGATTTATATAAACGCTTTGAATATATATTAAAAAAAAATTGGGAGTGTTTCGGAAAATTTAGATAATGGGAATGTCAGCGAATAATTGTGGTTTATTTACGAATGTAGAGAACGTATCGATCGATGGAGTCATGTTCAAACGCTTTGGAGCGTACGCATAGTGTGCAAATTTATCAAATATTTGTATGTACAAAACACGTAGGTATTGTCGAATATTTTCACATAAAGAATGCTTTGATCGTCTTGTATATTTACAAACTTCCAAAGAGAAAATATATCTGAAAGTAACCTAATTTTCGAGAGAGTACACGGAATTTCGGGTTCAACAGTATATTAACAAGTGTTCATTCGAAAAGTCAATCTAGGTTACTTTGAAATTTTGATAGAAAAAGACGCAAATATATTAGTATGTGTTTGTTGTTCCGTAAACGTAAATCCAAATGACATTTGATAATGTCAATCACAAATATCAGTTAGTGCATACAATAATCGTGCGTCGATTCTGGTTTAAATAAATTGCTTCTCAGTTTTAAAATGGCTTTCACTTTAGAACATAATTTTTTTTTAGTCCAGGCTTATTTTCGAAGTGGTAATAAAATTGATGGTTTATGGGTTTATTCAGTTCAAGATTGCATGGTAGAATTTCAAGTTGAGTTTCCACATTTTGTAATAGATTATATACAATTTAAGAATACTTTAGATAGAACTTTAAAACTTTTTTCTGAAACTGGTAGTCTCTTAAGAAAATCAGGCAGCGGAGCAGTTAAGAAACGTACTCGTACACCTCAAGTTGTCAATCGTGTTGAAGAAATAATGGAAAATGAAACACAAACATCTGTTCGGCATTTGAGTCAACAAATAAACCTTTCTGTTGGTACAACTCACAAGTTATTAAAAAAAGATTTGCAACTTTATTCATACCGTGTTACAGCAGTACAAGAATTGTTAGAAATTGATTACCCACGTAGACTACAGTTTTGTAATTGGTTTGTAAATATGAACAATAATGGAGAACTTTCGCAAAGAGTCATCTTTACTGATGAAATAAAGCATAGTTTTATAAAACGGGATACCTAAATTCACAAAATACAAGAATTTGGAGTAGTGAAAATCCACATATAATTTATGAAGAATCGCTACATTCAGAGAAAATTGGCGTTTAGGCAGCGATAAGCCAAAGGCGAATCATTGAACCAATATTTTTTCAGAGAACGTTAACTGCTCAAAGGTACCAGGTACCGTACGGAAATTTTACAACCATTTGTCAATCAGTTGCATGATGATGAACTTCAAAATGCATATTTCCAACAAGACGGAGCACCTTGTTACTGTACTGCAGAATCTTTGGATTATTTAAGAGAATTTTTTGATGAGCGTATAATTAGTCGAAATACTGAAATTGCCTGGCCTGCACGTTCATGCGATTTAACACCTTGCGACTTCTTTTTGTGGCCTTATCTAAAAAATAAGATATTTCGAACACCTATATTGAATTTGAATGATATGCTACAGAGAATCGAACAGAAATGCATGGAAATTAATAACAATCCAGTAATGTTGCAGAATATCATCAGAAATTTTCAACGGAGGATTTTAAAGTGCATTGATCTTGAAGGACAACATTTTCAACATTTGTTATAGTTTTCAATAAATACCTATTATTTGTTATTTATTTGTATGTATGAAACTGTCAAAATATACGACTTCGTAGGTTAAGTAGTAAATTTTAATTTACGACATACTTCAAAATGTTCTCAGTAAATCACATGCTACTAGATTGACTTTTCAAATGAACACTTGTTAGGTACTTAATATATGTAGAATATTGCTAAATAAATATATAGGGATTCCGTTCTTGGTTCTATTATTTATATTTCATTTAGAATAATATCATTTCTAATTAAAATATTTTATCAATCAAAGGACAAGCAGAAAAAAATCTAAATACATATGAGACTGTTTAAATTAAAATACCAGGAATTGTTTGCCATTCAAATTTGGGATGTAGTTATGTCAGTCTTTTCTTTTTCTCGTTAAAAGCTTTTTTATAATTTCGTTAAAAACACTTATTGAATTTTATGTAAAGAAATCCTCACAAATAATTTGTTTAAAATACATTTTAAGAGAGAAAATATCTTTTTAAAGTTTCAAATCACTGACAAAAACAATTCCAATCAAAAAAAGCTAAAAGTAATAGTCTTAAAAAATATGTATTTAACTATTTCTTTTATACAAAAGCTTCTTATGGTGCGAATAAAAAGAGGAAAGCAATATTCTATGTGCAAAGATAATTTCAAATGGAATGAAAAATAATTTCTTTAAAATACATTTTAAGAGAGAAAAATATTTAATTTTAAAATTCCAAGAACAGTTTTAGCGAACACACTTCTAGGAATTTTTTCTAATGCGTTCTAATGCTAGAGCGTTGATTGGCTATTATGCGCGTACGCGGTTCTTCATTGGCGGTTACGGTCCACGTTGACCAAGCCACACCCTCTCAAATCTGACATATGATAACTAGTCCACGTTGTCCGATTAAATGGAACCAATGACAGCCCTTAATTTGCATTTAATTACCAATGAAATAGTAGTAATCTTAATAGTAGTATATATGTTGAGCACTTGTGAAATTATTACACTATTAAACTTAAATAAAACACCTTATATTTCACAAACAATAGTATATTAACTATATGTACATTTCATGTGCCCTGCACAAATACGGGTGATCTCATTTCCAAATTAAGCAAAATTGACATTAAGCTAAATGATAGACTCATTTCTTTTGACGTAGTTTCATTATTTCCAAGTGTACCCATAGATTCCACCCTAAACATGCTCAGAGAATTTTTAGAGTTTAATGCAGTTTCTACCAATCAAATAGAGGAGTACATAAAATTAACTACTCTCTGTATGCACCAAAACATTTTTGCTTTTAATAATAATTTTTATAAACAAACATTCGGCACAGCCATGGGCAACCCTTTATCACCATTCCTAGCGAATTTATTTCTGAACAACTTTGAAAACAAAGTCAAAACCATGTGCAATTTTTTTCCCAAATTTTGGGCAAGATACGTAGATGATGTTCTGGCAGTGATACCTGATTCTTTCGATATAGTTTCGTTTTTAAATATATTAAATACCCAATATCCATCAATCAAGTTTACGTATGAGTTGGATAAAAACAAATCTTTACCCTTCTTAGATTTAAAAATTACTATTTTAGACAGGAAGTTTGAATTTGACATTTACAGAAAAGAAACACATACTGACAATTACATACATAAACAATCAGACACTTTTAACAAATATAAAGAAAGTAGTTTTTATTTTTTAATTAATAGATTATTATCAATCCCTCTATCACCAGTGAATTTTAAGAAAGAACTAGACCACATAACAAAAGTAGCAGAATCCAACGGATACGATAAACAATTGGTGGATAAAATCAAAAACAAACTAGAAAAGAAGAAGCTAAAAACTTTTAAAACCAGATTAACTCCAAATACAAAGAGTAATACCAAAAAATATTGCAAAATTACTTTTCACAAAAGTTGGCAGAATAACGTAACTAAATTGTTAAAAAAATATAATCTAACTCCTGCATTTTCCAACACTCATAAGTTACAACAACATCTTCAAACAAAGTTAGTTAACACAGACCCACTGAAAGAATCAGGTATTTACAGAATTAACTGTAATTCCTGCCCAAAATTATATATCGGCCAAACAAGAAGAAATATTCAAACCCGTTTCAAAGAACATTTAGCTAATGTAAAACTTCACAATGTAGATAAATCAGCATTAGCTCTACATCATTTAGATACCGGACATAATTTCAGCTTAGATAATGTAAAATTAATTAAAAAATGTAATAGCAAAAGTTTAGACATGTGGGAGGCCATACATATGAAAAAATACAAGAATTACCTCTTAAACAATGACATTTCACCTATTAATAATAAACTTTTAAATTGTATACCTACAGTATCTAATAACTAATTTTCCTTTTCACGTTACTATATTGTTATTTAATAGAACCCGACATGCCAAACACAGTCATTGTCTTGTTTTTCATAGGTAACGGTCTTTCCCATAATTTGTCCTTTCTTGGAATTCCAATAGATTTTAACAGACCCTATTACAATATACGACCAAAATTTTTTAGTTTTATTTTTAGTTTTATATTTTTATATGCATGTTTTTTGACCATTTGTTGACCATTTATAATTGTAATTTTTACACCCCTAACCAAAAAAATAGATAGATATTTTTGCTATACATGTATTTAAAAAATAATACTTTTAAATTTAGTTACTACTGATGATGTGTGCAGGGCACATGAAATGTACATATAGTTAATATACTATTGTTTGTGAAATATAAGGTGTTTTATTTAAGTTTAATAGAGTAATCTTAATATTAAATTATTTTTCCAGCTTTTTTTTATTTAAAGTTTTATAATTCTAGGATTTTGGACTACCCATTTTAATATTTGTAATACATATACATATTTGTATTTTGAATGCATTATAAATTACATTTATAACTTGCCCATTTTCGCATTAAATATTTTTTGACAATAAGTTACATCTTGTTGTAAATTTTAATTTACGACATACTTCAAAATGTTCTCAGTAAATCACATGCTACTAGATTGACTTTTCAAATGAACACTTGTTATATTTGTATCAAATTTTTTTTTTTATAAACTGTGACATATTTTTAGTTGATGTTTGGGTTAATTTCAGCGTTTAAAGTAGTCTAAGCAGTTGCCGAAATAGTATAAGCTTATTCTAAAGTAAGTTCCCAGTTCAAAATGGCTATATCTTCTGTGCATATTGACTGTTTATATTGATATAATTAATGTTATGTTTTAAATTTTTTTTTGTACTCAAAACCTGTGATTTCACGATTCGATTTGCGTGCGTAAAAAGTCACTTTAAACACGAGTGCGTAAAAGTAAAGTTGGTACTTCCTGGAACTTGATTAATTTAGTGACATTTTAAAATCATAAATCCCTAACCTTAATAATATGCTACCCAGTTCGTTGTTTTCTATGAAAATAAAAGGAAATGAAGTAGAAATTGTTATATTTGGAAGGTATGTAATTCAATGTCAGAACAGCAACAAATATTATTTTTTAAATTTATAGAAAACTAAACAAAATGTTGTCACAAGAGGGATTCGAATCCACGCCCTCAGAGAGGACCAGAACGCTTGAGAACCCGTACAACGGGCAAGGTAAACCTTGAGTCTGGCGTCTTAGACCGCTCGGCCATCCTGACAGATACTAGTAATATTGTTAAAAATACTTATAAATATAAAAATTTTGAAATTATATTTATATTTTATATAAATATTATTATTGTTTATAGTTCTCGTACAAAAAATATTGTACAAACTTCGTGCGTGAAACATTTCGCGAATTCGTGTCCATAAAGCGCTCGCCTACGGCTCGCGCTTTAAACTGGCCACTCATTCGCGAAATATGATTTCACGCACTTGGTTCGTAAATAACTATTTTATCGATATTTATTTTGTTTCTATGGTAACTGTGTCAATTTTATTTGTCATACGCAATGGTTTTGAGAAAATTTCGTACGTTACATGATTTGAGAAATAGACCCTCTTCCGTAAAATAATTTCGTAAGCTTGTGAGCGAACGATAAATTCCATTTGACAAACACATCTGACGTTTAAAAAATCGTCAGATGTTTTGCATGCCGATTGCAGTGTAGTTAGTTCGATTTGCTCATAATTTAAAGATTTTGTGTTCACCCAAAAATGAATTTAACTAGAGAACATTTCCGGGCTATAATTTTTGACGATTTTAAATCGTCAGTAACTTCTAGATAATATGAAGATTGCCATAGAAATATACTTGGCGAAGAAGCCCCATCTGAGGCATATAAATAATATGTAAATATGAAATGTATTATTAAATTTTACTTACATTTTAGGTATATTTCTATCATTTAAATTTATATCTATACATATTTATAAATTGTAATATAAATATACCTAAAGGGTAAGTTTCTCTAATAATACAAAAAAATAAAATAAAAACTATATAAATATTTTAGTCAACAGATGGCGCAAATTCGATCCCTACTTTCTATTATGTAGTGACGAATCTATTTAAGAACTTATCTATATCTATGTACTAAAGTAAAAAGTTTATTTGCTTATATCCAAGGATATTTGATAAATAACTGAAACGGAATTGAGACAACAATGTCAATATCGAACACTCGCGTGACTTGTACGTAAATATGTGTGCAAGACAGGAAAGCAAAGCGTATCAAAGCAATGTGACAGTATAAATCATTTAAGCCTGGGATAGTGCTTTTTGAAAGTCCAATGGCAATCATCTAGGATTTAGATTTATGAAGTGTATGTGGCTTGTAGGCATACGATACAATAACAAACATTTAGGATATGTATTCGTATTACGTGCCAGGTAATGTATTATTACAAGATTATTGGATGCTTTCAGAATGGCCCGATTAACTGGAGCGTAATACCAACTACCGTAATTCTACGGTTTCAATATACTTAACTGAAAGCAATCCTTTGATATGTAGAATTACAGTTGTAATTGCTTGTCACCTAATTTTCAGGACCAGGTTAACCTCTGGATTTGTATTAACCTATCTAAATTGCGTACTAAAATTTTAATTGCAAGTAATATTTTATTAATTTTTGTCATATATTGTATATATACAGGCTTAGTTAAAAGTATGGGGACGGCGATTTATTGTCGTTAATATTCATTTTAGGGAATTATGTTCAATATAAAAGTTTGTTAGGATATTTTGATCTACATTTGAAAATATTTGAATTTTTATTTTCTTCAATTGTTTTTTAGTTACGCCTGTCCGCGCAGTTTTTTTTAAATAGGAACTAGTAAATTTTACTCTACCATTCGATAGAGAATTTTTTTCTCTTTACAATAATATTTTGTTTTTTTAAAATTCATTTTAATAACTTTTTTTATAAGAAAAGGCCGGTTCATGTGTTTAACAGATGTTCGGTACATCGCAGATAGACAGAAGCGTAGCGATAAACAAACTTGAGCGACATAATTTTATCAGTGGTTATTGTGTACGTCAAATCTTTGACAGAAATAATTCATTTGTGCAATTTGTTGCTGTTAATATTAACAATGGCGAGTTTAAGTGAACATGAACGAATTGAAATACTTATGATGTTGGGTTATGGAGATAGACGCAGAAGTTTACAAGACGTTAGTAATTTATTTAGTGATACGCATCCAAATAGAAATCCAATTTCTAAATCCGTTGTTGGTAAAACTTTAAGACGCTTTGAACAAACGGGTAGCGTTAAAGATTTGCCAAGGAGTGGTAGACCTAGAACAGCAAAAAGCGATGATAGCAAACTGGATATTTTATTGGCTGTATCTGAATATCCCCAGTTATCAACCAATCACTTAGCGGCCAATTTCAATATTTCACAGTCATCGATCGTGTCATTATTAAAAAGTGAAAAGTATAAACCTTATAGGGTGCACCTTGTACACGAGTTAACGGAAGATGATTTTGATAGATTACAATTTTCTGAAGAAATGTTAAATATTTGCAATGATAATGAAAATTTTGTCAACAATATTATTTTCTCAGACGAAGCTACTTTTTGCCTTACTGGTGAAGTAAACAGACATAACTGCAGATACTGGTCATCGGAAAATCCCTTTTTGTTCTTGGAGCACCATACGCAGTACCCCTAAAAGGTTAATATTTGGGTTGGCATTCTAGGCGGTCATATTATCGGTCCCTTTTTCATCAATGGCAATTTAACTTCGGCTCTGTATTTGCAGTTATTGCAAAATGAAATAATAACTGCTTGTGCTACGCTCTATCCTCATGAAAACAATGAACACCTGTCCAATGACAGTATCTGGTTCCAGCAAGATGGCGCCCCACCACATTATGGTGTAAATGTTCGTCAATATCTGGACAACGTTTTTCCCCACAGATGGATTGGAAGACGAGGAACCATTGAATGGCCAGCCCGTTCGCCAGATTTAAGTCCTTTAGATTTTTTTCTTTGGGGATACGTAAAAAACAAAGTTTACGAAGGTAAGCCAGATAACGTCGAAGATTTACAAATCCGAATTACCAGAACGATACAAGAAATTATTAATGGACGACAATTTGAACACTTACTTTAATTTACTTTGTTAATAAATTCTTTAATTTTTCTTGTAAAAAAGTTATTAAAATGAATTTTAAAAATACAAAAATTTTATTTGTTATTTGGACAGGCGTATATAAAAAAATAATTGAAAAAAAAAAATTCAAATATTCTCAAATGTAGATCAAAATACCATATGATCATATATTTCTACCCTCTAGAAGGCAATGACATTTTTCTTTTTTAAACTTAAGTTGGTACCATAATTTAAGTTAACTTATTTTGCAGCGTGTGTGTGATATAGGTTATTTTATACTGATGGCAGATTAGGTTTTGTCATTTTGACAAATAATTACATACAAACGTTTCAGTTGAAAAAATAAAAAGTTTAATAATAAAAACAGCTACAATAAATGTTCAAAGTGAGCTCCTTCATTTTCTATGCATAGCGCAACTCTTCGTCTCATATTATTGAAGGCATTCCTTAAATTATGTGGTGTAATTTCCTCACAGACATTTCGGATAGCATTAGTAAGTTCTTCAATTGTATGTGGACGATTCGTAAATACTCTATTTTTTAGATGTGGATAAATGAAATAGTCCATAATTGTTAAATCCGGAGATCGTGGTGGAAAGTCTACTATTCGATTATCAAAGAATTCATGCAATAATTCCATCGTTTCTCCTGTCTTATGGGCTGTTGCATTATCTTGCTGGAAATATCCCTCGCGGAGCTCATCATCATGTAATTGATTTACAAATGGTAGCAATAAATTATTACGATATCGTTCTGCATTTATCGTATTATTAAAGAATATTGGACCAATAATCCGTCTACGAGAAACAGCAAGCCAAACGCCTATTTTTTGTGAATGCAAGGGTGTTTCAAGAATTTCATGTGGATTTTCACTAGACCAGATGCGCATTGTTTGTTTATTTATATATCCTGATAAATGAAACCATGCTTCATCGGACCAGAAGGATTTGTCAAGAACGTCATCGTTATTAATCGTACCTAAGAACCACTGACAGTAATTAACTCTGGTTACATGATCGATTGGTAAAAGCTCTTGCACGCAGTGAAATTTGTATGGAAATTTTTGTAAGTCTTTTTTAAGGATTCTCTGGCAGGTCCCATATGACAGTTATGTTTGTTGTGAAAGCTTACGAATCGATTTCTTAGGCGATTGATTTATTCGTCCCTCAACATCTGCTATATTTTCAACTGTCCGCTTTAGTGGTCTACCAGCACCTGGTTTTCGAGACACAGACCCTGTTTCACGGAATTTAACCACTGATTTTTGAATTAATTGCCGCAAACTGTCATATGTTGTTGGAAAATTTGGAAATTCTGCCCGAAATTCTTCTATACAAGGCTGCATGGAGTACGACCATTCTCCATTTTCTAATTTTACACCATTCCTAAAGTATGATTCGATCAGAAAAACTTTATGATTTATTGTAAACATTTTTAAGTGTCAATTAATAAATACATTAATGACAGATGAGTTTTATTTATCAGAACATACACATAATGACAGATGTATTTTATTTGTCACTACCAACACGATATTTTCAAGAAATAATTTCATGGCTTGCCAGAGGGTAAATATAAATGATCATATTGTATCTTAACAAACTTTTATATTGAACATAATTCCCTAAAATGAATATTAACTACAATAAATCGCCGTCTCCATACTTTTAACTAACCCTGTATATATATATATATATATATATATTAAAAATAATAGATTTTTTATTGGTTTTAGCGACCTTTTATTGAATTTCGATGTTTTTACGACGTTTCGACTTTTATTAATTCAGTCTTTTTCAAGTAAAGTTGTTGTTCGTTTTGATTTTACAAGGGTACGCATTCTGTGTGACACATGTGTTTTTTTTTTTTAATATTAACATCCGAGACCCTATTTTCTTAAGGAAACGACCGTGCTTGTGTGGATATTGTTCTATTCCACTAGCCTGCAAATAACCAAGGTATTTATAATAGTGGTTGTTTTCCATCCCAAGAACTAATCCTTGTCCTCCTTCCACTTATTATTATCCAATAAAGCCAAATCATCATATGGTCATTACACCTACGAAGTGTATACTTTTCAACATTCACATTTAAAATATCGAAGCTAAGAGTAACTTTCTTCATTACATTTTTTCAACATTCACATTTAAAATATCGAAGCTAAGAGTAACTTTCTTCATTACATTTTTCACGTAATATCTACAGTTTATTTTGTCTTTTATACAAGTAATACCATTAAACTTTCATTTTATAGACAAATTACTAATTTAAAATCATGCCTTTTTAAGAAGTATTGTTTAAATATAAATGTTAATTCGCTCATTTATTATAGCATTTGTAATAATTATAAAGAAGAATTAACATCCGAAGTAATAGTATTGGTAGATGAATATCTCTCTATTTTTACGGTGTTTCGACAGATATGTGGGTTGAGTAAAATGTTTCCCGGCTATAGGCTGAGAGCTCGACGCCATAATAATAATAATAATATCGTTTATTTAATTGAAGTAATTTGACATTTTTATTAACAGTTAAGGGAAGAAGCTATAATTTTATTTATTAAGAATATATTTACCTAAACTTGTAATTGTAATTTTCTATTGAATCACAGATTGTAACAGTGAATACATTTGACTTACCAAAGAGTCATAACAACGTATGGAGTCCAGCACCATACAAAAACAACTACAATCATTATAGTCATCTTCAGGGTCCGAGTACGAGCGCGCTCAATGTTCGTCATATCTGAACGTCTTAACCTCAACCTACCACTATTTGATTGTGGCTCTGAAACAAAATAAACAGTTATAACACTCGAATATATTCTAAAAAATGATTATGTATTATTTTCTGCTCTTCAAGGCAATTTAAATGCTCAAAGGTACATTTAACGAAATTCTGAAACTATTCGCTTTGGCATATAACAAAGGGTTAAATAATAACACATTCCAGCACCATACAGAAACAACTACAATCGTCATCTTCAGGGTTCGAGTATACAGTCGTCATGTTGCATGGAATAATTTGCTAATTACACAGGCCTGCATTTTTCAACACTTTGAAAGTTGATTTAAAAATTTTAACTGTTTTCTAGTAATTGGGTAGCGCTGATTTCAAGTCTGCTTTTATTTTTTTTGTATCACGTAAGGTTATTTTTCAAACCAGTAAAATAAAAAAATATAGGAAAAACACGATTTATTTAATTTATAAGCTAGTTTTATATTATATTTAAAAAAATACAAAAATATACACATAGAAACTATTAGAAATAGTTATTTATTCTTTATGCTTCTTAAAAAAACGTTTTCGTTTTTCAGGAAAGCTTCGTTTGGTTGTTTTTCTGTCATATTCAGCTAAAGGAAGATCTCTTCTCAATGTCCAACAGTAATCGGCCATCATTTTTGTGTACTAGCGCCCTTGGTATCTTTTTTTCCATCTCTTTAATATCTTTGTGAAATCTTTCTCCTTGCTCTTCACTCACGTCCCCCCAAGGTTTTCTGGGAAATAGTCCAAATGGGAATGTAAAAAGTGAATTTTTATGCTCATATTGCAACCAAGAATCCTGAATTTTTCCAGCAGATTTCCAACGATCTCAACATAGTTTGTATCTTTATAATTCCCTAGAAATTTATGTACAACTTCGTTAAAAGCATGCCATGCATGTTTTTCCTTATCTTCCATCACATTTTCAAATTCTTGATCTTTCACCAAGCTCCTAATCTGCGGGCCTACAAAGATTCCCTCCTTTAATTTTGCCTCTGATAGAGTCGGAAATGTTTTACACAAATATTTAAAACAATTTCCTTCTTTGTTTAATGCCTTAACAAATTGTTTCATAAGTCCAAGTTTTATGTGAAGCGATGGAAGTAACACTTTTTGAAGGTCAATAAGACTTTCGCGAATTACATTTTTGGTTCCAGGTGTTAAAGTCACCCTTTGTGGCCAGTCTCCTTTTATCCAATGCTGTTCTCGATTTCTGCTATCCCACTCGCACAGGAAACATGGAAATTTAGTATATCTAGACTGCTGACCCAAGAGAAGGCCTAAAAATTTTAAATCTCCACACACTTCCCAGTTGTGATTTTCATATTGTATTCTTAAAAGTAATTCCTGTAAATTTTCATAGTTTTCCTTTAAATGAACAGAATGGCCGACCGGAACAGAAGCAAAAACATTGCCATTATGTAAAAGAACAGCTTTAAGGCTCCTTTTTGAAGAGTCGATTAAAAGTCTCCAGTCAGAAGGTGTGTACTCAGGAGCTCCGAGGAAAGTAAGTAGATCAGCAATTGCTTGGCAGTACACGAGTGGTCCGTTTTGTGCAAAATATTTTACAAATCCAGCCTCACGATTTCTATACCAAGAGAAGGTAGTTTCTGGGGCAAGCAAATTTTTTTGTTCCAACCTAGACCCCAGTACTTCAGAAAGATCTTTTGAAATTCCCAAATCTCTTACTAAATCATTCAGTTCGGCTTGTGAAAATAGCTGAGGTTGGTTTTGACCTGAGGTTGATGGTTCAAAATTACTATCCATCTGTACGGAGCCGGAAGTTGAAGAGGTTTCAATATCAACACCTAAGACAAATAAATTTTACTTGTTTACTGATCGACACTCAGAGTTATAATGAAGTAAATGACATTAAAGTATACATTTTGTTTGGTGTGATAAACTTGAAATCCTTCTTCGCAGTACTAATAAAGTGAAAGCATAATAAATAGGATTTATCAGGTAAAAATTCCCGGAAATCTTGTCCAAAATTAATACATGTAATAAAAGATTTACATCAGATAATGAGAGCCTATTTAACAAATTTCTTTAAAACCACAACAGAAAATAATTTTTGGGTTAATAACTAGAATTTGAAGTAGTACATTCATTTTAAAATGTATTAAAACGCCTATTATAAGTCTTTTTTTATATTTTTTTCTTTTTCTTTTGTGCAAAAAAAATCTGTGGGTGGTAGAGACCAACTGTATTTTAATTAATTATTGCTACATAAAAACTTAGCTTAACAAACAAAAATCACGTCATCACAAATTTTATGCCGGCCTGTGTTATTTTCTAAAAGTAGAAGAGAACCTGTGAGTTATACTTTACCAAAGACAACGATATTTCATTTTCTAAAAGTAGAAGAGAACCTGTGAGTAGATAAGTAATGGGGGTTCTGGCCCAAAATCCCATGTATTTTCTTATGGAGGTTCATTTTGCACTTTTTCAATTTGGACACACTAATCCGGGACACCTCTATATACACTCGTAGATCTGTTTACAGATCTACGAATGTATATAGAGGGTGTCCCACTGAATGTTCGCGGGGGTGAGTTTTACATAGGGGTGAGAAGCTTGCAAGGCGGTTATTATTATAATTATGCGGGGGGTGAGTTTTACATAGGGGTGAGAAGCTTGCAAGGCGGTTATCGGCGCTAGCGCGTATGATTTCAGAGGTGATTTCATCTTTATTAGTTCGTTTGCTCCTTTTCCTCGGACCTGTTCATTCCTGTTTCATATCTATTCAGACTTAATCATTATTAGTTCAGAGATATTTAGAAGAGAGATGACGTCACATATTTAGAATTATTTGATTTTTTTTATTTTTAAAAATATCACATTTAAAATTTTTTTATATTTTTAATGTCGGGACGTCGAGGAATTGAACTCGGGTCCTTCTAGGTGTAAGACAGACACCTTAACCGTTCGGTCACACCCGAGATGTAAATTGGATATTGTAAAACGCATAAGTAGTCTATTACAAAATGTGGAAACTCAACTTTAAATAACTTAGAGATATTATTCATTAAATTCGCGTTTAATTTACATATAATTAGTATTAATTATCCCCGTTTAATACTCGATATATTTTACATTTTTCAGCAGATATCAACCGTAATTTTGTGTGTAATATTAGAATTAGAGGTAAATATATCGACACAGGTCATTGAGTAGATATGTGGATTGTTCGATAAACTGCTTTTCATGAAAGATAGTATCTTCCCTCATTTTAAGAGAGGCGATGATGAATTGATTGTAATTATTCGATTTTTTCTATTTTTAAAAATATCACATTTATATTTTTAATGTCGGGACGTCGGGGAATCGAAGTCGGATTCTTTAGAGTGAGACGCCGGGATTCTATCACGAGACCACGCTGGGTAATATGAATAGGATATTTTATAAGTTATATATATTATCTAACCTATTACTATAAATTATTTTTCCAAGTTAAATTAGAATTACTATCATAGGTAGATATATCGATCGAGTCTTAATAATCGTTAAATTTACGTTTAATTTGCATATAATTGCATATAATACTCAATATATTTGACAACCATAGTTTTGTGTGCAGGATATCGGTTGTAGTTCAACATATTTAAAATTTTTTATATTTTTAATGTCGGAGTGTCGGGAATCGAACGTGGGCCATGCTTCACATAAGTCGGCTTCTTAGGCGCTAGACCATACGGCCCTCCAGAATTTAATTTTTTATAACTTACCTATATTGTCTGACTTATCCCAAATTATTATAAATTATTTTTCCAAGTTAAATTAGAATTACTATTATAGGTAGATATATCGATCAGGTCTTAATAATCGATAAATTTACGTTTAATTTACATATAATTAGTATTAATTACTCCGTTTAATACTCGATATATATATAAATATATAAATTGCAAAATGGTAATTCAAGAAGATAAAGTGTATCAAGTTATACAAAAGTTAGAAGATAAGTTCGGTATGTTAGATGATATATCTAAAACAACAATCCAACACATACCGCTTCATATTCTCCAAACAAAGGTGAAGACAGGATCCTTAAGACGAAACTGGCACAAGATTCCTATAGAGAAAAGGGCTATGTTGTATACGGATATGATAAATAGTTTTCCCATCTCAGTCGTATTTTCGCATTCGTCTTGAATGTATGTTGATAAATATTACGCATTGATATATATAAATTGTAAAATGGCAAATCAAGAAGATGAAGTGTATCAAGTTATACAAAAATTAGAAGATAATTTCGGTATGTTAGATGATATATCTAAAACGGTAATCCAACTCATACCGCTTCATATTCTTCAAACAAAGGTGCAGACAGGATCCTTAAGATGAAACCGGCACAAGATTCCTATAGAGAAAGAGTTGATCTAGAGGATTATTTACTCTGTGATAGAGATTATAATCGACTGGAGCAGGGTGATCATATAGATGGATTTCCGTCAGCAAAAAAATTAAGTGTTGGTTCCGCTTAATATCACATTGGGATGTATATAAATATGTAAATTTAAAATAAAAAAGATATAAAGTCATTTATGTTTTATTTATAAAGTATAATATAAAGTATAATATATAGGTAATGATAATAAAATCATAATATATTTTTATTGTCTATCCAAGAATTGTGTGAGCTGTTCAACCCCAACCACTTCACGTATACTTTATTACGCTTCCGTCGCAAAATCCTTTCAACGAGGTACACGTTCCTATGAATAGTCTTCTGTAATTCCAGTTCATAGAAGCTACCTAGTATTGGTCGACCGGACATATCCTCAAGCATATATGTCGAAGGATTTGTAATATTTGCTTTAACTATTCGGAACAATTCCGTAGACCAGCTCACGGTGAATCCTTTAGCAAATGCTCCTTTATATTTACTTATACGAACGATGTCACCAACATTAAATTTCCGAAGTCCACTAATTTTTATATTATTATAAACACTTTTTAACAGACGTTTTTCTATCTTCTTGGTAACATCACACGGTCGCATTTTAATCTTTCTATGTATAGTATGATTATACTTTTCGGTAACTGTCTGTAATATATCTAGCCATTTATATTTACCTCGCATACTGAATTCTTTATACAATTTCTCCTTAATAGTTCTAATTACACGCTCGGCAATAGACGCTTTCATTATACTATATGTAGAATAATGATTTATACCGTAATTTTTTATTAGATTTTGGAATTTATTGTTATAAAACTCTTTTCCAGCATCAGTCTGTAAATTTTTAGGCTGTCGCAACCCTTTAAGGATTATTTCCATTGCGTTTCTCACATCTTGACCAGTCTTAGTTTTAACAGGCTGCGTCCAAAGATATTTCGAGAAGCAGTCTACTACCGTAAGAATATATTTATAGCCACTATTCTCTCTAGCATAGGGGATAAATTCCATGAGATCCGCATGCCACAAATCGTCAAAACCCTTAATAATAATATGTCGTCTAGTAAACAATCTACGAGCAGGTTTATGCAGTTCGTTTACAACGTCACGTTTAATTTCACTCATTTCTCTATTAGAATATTTAATATCGATACAGCTTAGATGTTTACAGCTGAACTTTATCTGTGTAAATGAAGTCGCAGCTCGACAGCTCATATAGAATTACTATCATTAAATGTTTTAATGCGCCAACGTAGATTCAAAATTTTTATAGATCTACAGCGCAAGCAAGTGGTGATGTTTTCTATTTTAGAATCTCCAAAAGTTCTTTAAACTTACTATCCACATAGCTTTTATTTACGCCTAAGGATATAATCTTTTTAAGTAGCTCATCAACCGCTGTAAACTTTTTATCTACATTAGTTTTGTTTGCACATACCGATAAGCTCCTTCTAAAATTATCTTCAACTGCGATAAACTTTTTATCTACATTGGTTTTGTTTGCGCATGCAGATATAGTCTTTCTAATATGCTCATCAACCGATGTAAACTTTTTATCTACATAAGTTTTGTTAGCACATACAGATACACTCTTTTTGATAATCTCATCAACCGCTGCGATCTGTGTATCTACAAAGGTTTTGCTCGCACATGAAGATTCAATCTTTTTAATATAATCATTAAGAACTTGTATCTTTTTATTAACATAAGCCATATTCACAGAATCATTATCTTCTACAGGCGACTGAATATTACGTATTCGTTTATTTTTAAAATCATAATGTCCCTCGATATCTTTAGATAAAATAGACTGAAGGTTATATGGTGCGAGTGATTTTTTTATTTCACTTTTGTTTAAATGCCGCCCGAATTTATCAATACTCTTCATGACTGACCGGCTTTTACGAACAGTAATAGCGTACTACTATATTAATACTCGGCTTCGATTAATTATACAATTACGCCGGATTCCTTGAGCTCTTCAACAATGGAGGCAATTTCATTTATATGTCCAGAGTGCCCGGCCGTTTTCGATGCTAGGAGTAAACGTAGTCGATCAACTAGTTCGTTTATATCATCCCAGTACACATACTGATAGGGAGCATTCCTCACTACTAATTCTTCACCAACATGGCCACTCCCCTGTATATATCCACTCGTAGACGATGTGTCCAGATTCATCGATGAAGTGCTTAGATTCAATAAAGGTTTAATGATGTATGAATATTTATAGCTT
Organism: Melolontha melolontha; assembly: GCA_935421215.2. Classification (NCBI taxonomy): domain Eukaryota; kingdom Metazoa; phylum Arthropoda; class Insecta; order Coleoptera; family Scarabaeidae; genus Melolontha; species Melolontha melolontha. The sequence goes on along the minus strand of OW285243.1, from coordinate 116,216,651 downwards.
CTGCTTCCTTTGACTTGCTTTTCGGGATCAAAGTCACGATGATGTACACTAGTTTGTTTTAAGATTCGTCTATACTGCTCTTTGTCATCTCTCGTAAACTCGCTAGGATGTACCTTAAATATCAACTCGCATAATCCTCGCGTCCCCTTATATCGCACGTTATCGATTACAAAATCACGACCATCGGAAGTAAAACTTGATTTACCCATTTTAAAGTTATCCGACACAGGATCAACGTGGACACCAAACGTTAAATCATATTCTCTGCTAGCATCGGACAATAATCCTTCCAAGTAGATTCTAGGAAAATAATACAGGTCGGAATTTTCAATGTTACGATCAGTTATATTAAGTCCCTCATAAGGGCTATCGGAACTCTCCATAGAAAGACTATGTGACTTTGTGTTTGATATCATCTTCGGAATTCTTATATTTTGTTTAGACTCTTCATCCTCTGACTTCATCTTACTCTTCAGATCTATTTCAGTCTGTGCCGATGTTTTTTCTAAAACTTTTTTAAGGGGTTCAGTGACTGGTTTGAAATGGTGTGTTAGTAATGCGTCAAATTCAGAACGACCTAATTTCAATGCTAAATATTTTTTTCTAATTGAAGCGCTAGCGCGTATGATTTCAGAGGTGATTTCATCTTTATCATTTCGTTTGATCCTTTTCTTCGGCGACATCCTCAGGACTGTCCCGCAAACAGATAGCAAGCAGCTCCGAAACAGATAGTGAACAGGTTTGAACAGCTTCTAAACAGGTCTGAACAGAGAACGAACAGCTTCCGAAACAGATATGGAACAGGTCTGAACGGATAATGATCAAGTCTGTATAGATATAAAACAGATATTATACAGCTCTAGAACAGGAATGAACAAATCTGAACGGGTATTAAACGGTTATTGAAGCAGATGAGCTGTTTTAAGATATTAGATATTGGATAGCTCTGGAACAGGAATGAACAGGTCCGAACGGATATTAAACAGCTATTGAAGCAGATAGGCTGTTTTCATACTTTAATACTATTAAGAGTGATCATAGCTAGCGGAAAAGCTTTATAAAAAATGAGGAAATACATTCGCAGAGTGTCCAATATATATCACAACATATATCTCTGATATCGGTTGACGATTGCTCTTCCCCCATTGTTATGCTTCTTAACCATACGCATATCGTTAGCTGATTGACTAATATGCTTGTGTTCACAAATATATATAACAATCGAACATTTTTCTATAGCGACCCTCATCGATATTACTATCTTTATCTATCGTTAGAAAACCATAATTATTTTTCCAACACTCAGCACAAACTTCTTTAAACTTATCAAAAGTCATATCAGTGTTAACATGATCGGCATATATATGTCGAAGATTTAAATCATCCTGCTTAAATAAAATAATAAAATTAGCATTATCACGTATTAAATGTTTTGGTATTCGAGTATACGTCTGACATAAGTAGAAACAATCAATCGACTTATGTCGACCCATGCAAAAATATGTTCTAATTTTATCTTGTGTCTCGCAAGCAACATCATCGAAAATAAAAACAGAGTTTTCTAAAGCTTTACAGGGATCTATGATGTTATCGTTTTCCGAATACTTAAAATATTTAACATCCTTCACGTTATTCATCACTGCCTCTAGAAATCGATATTTAGACTGGTAAAGTGACTTGGAATAAACATAGATATTGTTAAATTTTAAACCATTCTCTTCGGTAATCAAACTCAAAAGAGCATTTGTTTTTCCGCAGTTAGATGGCCCACATATTATACCTCTGATAGTATTTGGTAATATTTCTCCATGTCTTCGTTTAAATTTATTGTCTATCAAACCACCGTCCAAATTTCGAACCTTTAAGGTTACCTTCTGTTTAACGACACGCATTTCGCAAGAATGAATCTATATAATGTGATCATACATTAATATATGTTTCATTCAAATGTCTACATTCAAAGAGGATAGAGGTATATTAAATTCACTCATTAATAAGTTACCAGTAGAATTACATCTACCCGGATATCAATACTGTGGTCCAGGTACGAAACTGAAACAGCGTATGGCCCGAGGCGACCAAGGAATTAATCCGCTTGACGCTGCATGTAAAGAACACGATATCGCTTATTCGAGGGATAGCGATACTATAAAACGCCATCAAGCCGATCACATACTGCAAGAAAGAGCGTGGACTCGAGTCAAATCCAAGGACGCAAGTTTTGGTGAAAAAGCAGCTGCTTGGCTGGTCACAAACAGTATGAAAGTTAAAAGAAAATTAGGTATGGGGTTAAATCGAATTAAGACTAAGCGTAGATCATCTATAGCGAAAACACGGAATAGAATAGAAGGAGGCTTCGTTAGAAAAATCCCGTTTAGAAAAGGAGTTGTCTATCATGCTAAGGTAGCCCTAAAAAAGACTAAACTGAAGGATATTGTTGATGGAGCTAAAATAGCGCTCGCTTCTGCTAAAATCGCGATAAAGAAGAATGGGGGTAAAACAAATATTAATACACCCAGAGTTATTCCTCTACCGAAATCAGGGGGTATCATTCCTCTCATACCTCTATTTGCTGGCTTAAGTGCTTTAGGTGGTCTTACCGGGGGCGTAACCGGAATTGTGCAAGCGGTCAATAAAGCTAGAGCATCTCAAAAAGTGTTAGAAGAGACGCAACGTCATAATAAGGTTATGGAAGAAGTTGCTTTGGGGAAAAAAGGCGAAGGAATGTTTTTGAAGCCATATAAAAGAGGAATGGGACTATATCTTAAATCAAATAAGGAAGCAAAAAACTTTTAAATCGACTGCCACGCAGAGCTCTCTCAGACGTAGACATTTTAAAGTATGGAGATTATTTACCCTACTTCCGAGGTGTCTTTATGAGAAATAGCTTACCGAATATACCAAAAAGCAATGAGTGTGCAGTCGTTAATCTTGATTCAAAAGAAGGGCCAGGCACACACTGGGTTGCATATTCCAAGAGAAAACTGAAAGTTCAATATTTCGACTCATATGGAAATTTATCACCTCCGCTTGAACTCGTTCAATATCTAAAAAAATGTGAAATCAAATATAACCACCGCCGATATCAGAAGTTTAACGAAAAGAATTGTGGACATTTATGTTTAGAATTTCTATATAGCTATATGTAGAGTACATAGTGAGTTCAGTATCATGTCGAACACGTTCACACTCAAAAGCACTAACCACGTGCTTACTGCAGATTACTATCCCCCGATTGAATTAGATGATCGATATGAATATGGATTGGGACTTATAGGTCTACACACTTACAATACTATACCAAATGTTTATGAGGGACATAACAAATTCTATTATGATAACGAGGTGTTAGAAATACCCACTGGCTCATATGAAATAAGTGATTTAGAGACTTATATACAAAACCGATTGCCATCTACAAACAAAAACATATTAGATAAAAGCGGTTTACTAACTATAAAACCTAACAACAACACGTTGAGGTGTGAGATATATAGTATTTTTTCTATAGATTTTACTAAGGAAGACTCAATCGGTCGCATGTTAGGATTCAGCAAAAGCAAATTGCATGCTAAAAGGATCTACGAATCTGACCTTCCAGTACAGATTATAAAGGTCGTTACAATTAGAATCGAGTGCAATATAGTATCTTCTGCGTATTATGACACACGTCCCTCTCACACACTATTTGAATTTTCACCAACAGTAGAACCTGGTTACAGCATCAATATAGAACCTAGGAATATAGTCTATCTGCCGACAACAACAAAAAACATTAGCAATATTACGTTAACGTTGCTAGATCAAGAAGGAGATCCAATAAATTTTCGAGGTGAGCAGATCGTTGTGCGCCTAGAATTAAAGCGATTATAATGGGTTTGGAGTTTAACAAAACATATAAAGAACTCTCTTATCATCAGACGGCGGCCATTCAGTCTCCAACGACTAACGTGCTAACACCTATAAATTTAACATTCCTTCAATCATTGGGATTTGTTGTTAACGATGGAAAAGTTAGACATTTACGCAAAGTTAAACTTCGACGAAACGATAACTAAGGAGGAATATCATACATATTACCCTCGTGCTAATAACTTCAATGCGAACGATGAAATACGTATACCAATAAATAATCAAGATGTATACACAATTCCAGGTGACAGCTACATATATATTGAAGGTACATTTAAACCAAACATAGATGGGACTGGCTCTTGTGAGCTAATAAATAATGCATACGCGTTTCTGTTTGATCAGCTGCGATATGAGATAAATGGTATCGAAATAGATCGTTGTAATAAGCCTGGTATAACTTCTACCATCAAAGGTTTCTTGTCTTTAAGTGATAATGAGAGCAAGTCTCTACAAATGGCGGGTTGGTATCCTTTCGAAAATAAAAGTCAGCCGACATTATCAGGTGATACATTTAGTGCATGCATTCCCTTAAGGTTTATAGTCGGATGCTTCGAAGACTATAGGAAAGTGGTCGCCTATACCTCCCAAGAGCTGATACTGATACGAAGCCGATTAGATATTAATTGTTATAAAAATATTGAAGCAGATGGCACAAAAAAAGCTAAAATAGATATCAGTAAAGTCGAATGGCATGTTCCACATATTGTTATGGATGACTCAATTCGTCTAAATTTATTAAAAACTTTAAACGCTAATAAACCTATCTACATGCCATTTAGAAAATGGGATCTGCATGAACTACCATCTTTACGAAGCAATAAAAAAGATGTGTGGAGTGTTAAAACGAGCACAAATTTAGAGAAACCGCGCTTCGTAATAATAGCCTTCCAAACAAATAGGAAGGATAACTTAACTGCTGACGCTGGTCGATTTGATCACGTGTCAATCAGTAATATAAAACTATACTTAAACTCTGAGACCTATCCTTACAATAATCTGAATTTACAAATGGATATTAAGCGATACGCTTTAGCATATAGGATGTATACATCCTTTCAATGTTCATATTATGGGAGAACGATCGCTCAACCTCTAATAGATTATAACGCTTTCATTGATTACCCCTTCTTAGTCTTAGACGTTTCTAAACAAGCAGAGAGCATAAAAGCGGGTACCGTAGACATAAAACTTGAGTTTGAGTCAGATAATCCTTTCCCTAACAATACTACTGCCATCTGTTTAATCATTCACGACAGCGTTGTAGAATACGCTCCGCTTACTGGAATAGTGAAAAAAATAGTATAATTATTACTAATAAATCATGTATTTAAAACGATAGCATGAAGCTGTAGCTGCTTACAGATGCCCTTTTGAAAATAGAATTAGGAAAGTGGACAATATCATTAGACATGTTTTATCGCGCGTTCATCGAGATCGAACAGCATATGTACTTGAGGATATATCCGGTCGTCCAATACTAGACAGCTTCTATGAACAACTCACACAATTCATGGATAGACAATAAAAATATATTATGATTTTATTAATATTATCTATATATTATACCTTATAAATAAAACATAAATGAATTGATATTTTCTTTTTATTTCTAATTTACATAGTTATATACATCTTAATATGTTAATAAACAGAACCGAATTTCTATGAGCTTAACAGCCATAAATAATTGAAGATAGCATACAATGAGGCTTCAACTATTTCTTCTCCCCTTTTAGTTCATATTATATGCAATTTTATATAAGTTCTAATATTAAACTCATTCATATTTTAACGTTTAGATTTTCTACGCAACCAAATGCTGAAGGCTTGATATCTAATAAGAGTAATTAATAAAAATATTAAAACATATTTAATTTCAAGACATTTTATATTGATTAATCATTATTATGTATGGGTTGTGAGATATAATTTATATATTCTACATAAAAGCTATTGACTAGTGTATATATTATCATCTACTTAATTTCCAATCTACATAAAATAAGCACACCTTGTGTTTAAGCCTTTATGTATTCACCTTAAATTTCATGGAGTCTTTGCGATTATAAATCACTTAAGGATATACCGATTCACCGCATCTGATTATTTTATTTAATGAGGGAAAGTTTAGTTGAGAAAGCTAGTATATGTGTTGCGTAAACAATGTATATTTCCTGCTAAAAACACTTTCAAATATGATTTTCCTCCCTCTATTTATTACTTATGAAAATTTTATTCGTATAATTAGGATGTTTGAATTTCGAGATGTTTAAAAGTTGCAGCCTTTCCTACCCCCTATAACATAGATCTTCTAATACCCTCTGCATGATCCGGTTGTTGGTATGGATATTAAATAGACATATATATAATAAATATTTTATTTTATTTTTCAATATACATATATAATATTAGCTTAGAAACTTGTTTATATATAAAATAATTAATCTATAAAAATATAATTCAGTCTATACACATAATATTTTCTTTCCTCAATATACATATACAATATTAGTTTAGAAACTTGCTTATACATAGAATAATTAATCTACAAGCTAAAAATATAATTCATTCTATACACATAATATCACGATGTCCCCAAGGTAACGTACTGCAACTGTCTTTTATTAAGTATCTTTTATCATCATGAGGACTTAGAGCAATTTTCGTTTGATTACTGCTATACACTTGATGTTTTTCGGATTGAATTAATTTTTGATTCACATATTTCTCGTTAGTATTGTACAAACATTCTATATAATCATCAAAACTTATTCGATTTTTGACAATGTTCTTCTTAACTCCTTTAGCTTTCCTTACTGCATCTTTACCCCCTACTCTAATAGCATACATTTTAGATCTCAAGCCTACAAATTCTGTTACAATTTCCCCATTCATCTCATCTTTCATCATACCTAGAACTTTTTTGTTTACAAGAGGAATACTATAAACATTATCTTTAGGATAATCGCTTGTATCAAATCGTCTATGACAGTCGCGACGGATTAAATCGTAGATATCTGAACACTCAATTGAATAGATAATCGAATCAGTATCTGTGTAGGCTGCTTGACATTTATCTCCAAACATCGGTTTCATATAATCATAGTGAAATTCATAGATTGATGTTTTAGAAATATCTAATATGGCCATTCCTACATAGATAGGTTTATTAAAATAGATCTCTGTTTTGTTGAGTTCAACAGCAACAAAGTTCTCATTAAATATAGTCGCCGATTTGAATTCAGGTTTTGAAATTAAAGCTTCGGCACCATATCGTCCTTTCCATTTATTTACTAGTTTCACTATACTATGTTTGCGTATATTTTCCATCGTCTTCCCGAAAACAGCGTTGTTCATCAGTTTAAACAAATTTTTTTCAAAGTCGTTCATAGCCAATGATCTCAGTTTAGTGTTTAAATCAATGTATGATTTCAGCCATGTACGCTGTTGAAATTGCAGTATTCTATGAATGTTAGCTAACTTTAAACCATGTCTTAAGGCTTGTTTTAGATTCTTATAATGAATAACATAACGTTTTTTTCCGAATAAGGTAGCCATTAATTTCTTTTCTTTCGATCCCGGAGCAGCTAGATGTTCAGGACAAAAGGGTAAATCTGAGTGTAAATCATGTAGTTCTTGCGGATACTCTAAATCTACCTCTAAAATATATCCTATATCATTCTCATCGGGTATATCTAAAACATTGAAATTTTCGGTATTAGATAACCATTGAAATCCTCCATAAGGCAGATATTGAGACATTGCCCATCCATATTGATTATTGATATCGTTATACATTATAAATTTGTCTGGTTTGGATGAATCATAATCCGACATGTATTTATTATTTGCTTTAAGATGTCTATAAGAACATTGGCTGAGCCCTCCTCTGATTCCGCGTTCAATAAACATAATCATATCCAAATCTGTCAGTAATTCTAAGATTATATTAGTATGTTTAAACATACAATCCCATGCGAATCCGGGTAAGGTGAAGTAAAGTCCTGGATCAAGCTCATATGTTTTCAGACAGCTACTTCTAAATTGTTCGAAAATGCAAGCTAATAGTAGCACATCCGTCTTCAGATATAGGTCTGAATATTCACCCAAGTTTTCGATATTAAATTCACTCCATACCTTTTGCGCATGATCATAGTCTTCATCTGAAATATCTAGATCGTTTAATTGATTGAAGAATTTAGATTTTTCGGGGAGCTTCGTTTCCTTGAATTTCTCTTCTGAGTCGAAATAATCGTAAGGGTATACTCCTTTTCGTGTTAGCAATTTCAATTTTTCATCGCTTAGATTAGAAAATTCGGATATAAGTTCGGGATATTCTATTAAATATGATGCTAAGGTATTGAGTCCTGAAGCCATAAATCGAAAAGAATCAATGAATCTAAATTTAATTATATTCTCATCGATATGTTTAGTGAATGAAATATATTTTTCTTTGGTTGTCGGCAAAACATCTATATGTCCCTTTAAGTCCTCAGCCAAATTCTTGATGATGAAATGTGAGTCGTATCCAGTTAGGTAATGGAAAACCACCGGAACTGTATGTGTATCTTGATAATTTATATTACAATCTTGATGTGCAGCTCCTCGGTATTTTCCATTCAAATGATCGTGATCTCTAACCTTTTTCTTTTCATCCGAACTAAACGATTTTTCACAAATATGACATATTGTAGCGTTTTCATACAAATATCGTTCATCAGATGTTAGTTTGTCCATGGGTATGGGGCACAAAAATACTGTTTCTAAATCTTCTGCAAAAGCTTTGAGTTCCTTAGTAAACCATTCTATACAATCTTGACCACGATAACTTCTATAAAATGATAATGATTCATCATAGCCGCACTTTACGTAATAACCTATGCTGCATGGCAGATGTTCTTGATATTTATTTTGAATTTTACATGGTGCAAGTAGACACTCCAAATCGGCATAAATAATGAAGGGCGCTTTCACTTTATTTTTAAAATTTTTAAATTTAATAAACTTGTCATCTTCAGTAGGCAGTCGGATCTTACAGTCATTCATTTCTTGACAATCTACGTAATGTTTATCGAGAGCGGTTTTCATATAAAAGTAGTGTAAACAGCGATCACAAAAATACTTTTTTGTTTTATGCTTCGATAGCTGTGAGGATATAAGGCGTGATAAGTTCTTAATCCAGACATAATGATAACTAGGAGTTGATTCAATATCATCTTCCGCATTTTCATCATAATACATATCCTGAATAAGCAGTAAATTCACATGTTTAGTTTGTTTCATTTTTGCTAGATATGTAGGTACGGTGATGAATTTTTCATTTTTTTTTTTTCAGAATGTAAACATTTATTGATACATCGTTTTGTTTTTCAAACCGTGGAATTTGTTTCATCGTCATTGGAAATTGAATTCCTGTTAAATTTAACACAGATGAAGGGTTTGGATACTTTGTAGTTCTTTGCGCGTGCTTACTCACCGGATATAGCGCGGATACAACGGCCCATGTGAAGCATTTTTGATCATTATTTTCTACGTTAATGCAAGCTTTTTTAATTTTAATTTGCGAAGGTAATTCGATGTAGGATGATCCTAGTTGAGACGTAAATTTATTAATATTTACCTGGAGACTGATGACTGTTGATAACGCCCAACCGCTGTCTCTTTCTTGAAACTCTTCAAGATCGGCGAGAATTGGCTGCTGTATGCAGCTAACAAACCATTCTTTGAGACTGGTGTCTCGATAAATTGCAATATTTTTAGTGTTAAAATATTTTAATTCATTAATCTCTTGGTCAGCTTTCTGTATTTTGAATTCGCCACAAAACATTGTATTCACCTTGATGGCTTCTTCCTTCTTTAACACATTCGAAATTCTTCGTTGAAATAGGATAGCAGCATCTTCCATAAATAATATGGGGTCGATATGTTTTAGATTAATTATAACTCCAGTTCGAATACGGTTTTGAAACGCTGATTTGATATCCTCCCATTTAACGTGGTAAGAAGCAGTAGTACGTTTCCTCGGTGCGTAACTCCCTCCAGCTATTTGATGAGCTCGATACATTTGTTTGAAGCTCTTTACTTGAGCGATGGTAGCTATCAGTTTCTGTTTTTCTCCAACACTTTTAGCACTACTCAATGAATTATTTAATACTCGGAGAGTTGAATTACATTTTTTAATTTCTGAAGCCAGAGCATCTTTATTATTTTCAATATTAGCATTGAAGAGCGAAGATTTAATTTGTTGAACGGATTGCATCTTAACTCAACGATGAACACTGATTGCATGATTCCAATATACATATACTCCGCTATATATACTCATTTAACGGGATAATAATGATCACGTGATAGCTTTACTATTTTATATACGCAAGCGCCCTAAAGCCACTCTATACATTTAAAGTAGAAATATTATTTATATATCTTTGTCCCTTCCATACAGATCTCCTGCCTACAAAACTACGAGTCTATATCTGTTAAGACATGTATAGACCTGTTTTGATCTATGTACTTGCATTGTAACCCTTAGATGCTCTGTATATTACCGTATATTATACTAAAAAATGGATGCTGCCTAAATAAAATTTTATCCTATATGAAATTATGTTTTATTTTTAACTAGCATTATTACTCACAAAATTATGGTCGTCAAATATATCGAGTATTAAACGGAGTAATTAATACTAATTATATGTAAATTAAACGTAAATTTATCGATTATTAAGACCCGATCGATATATCTACCTATAATAGTAATTCTAATTTAACTTGGAAAAATAATTTATAATAATTTGGGATAAGTCAGACAATATAGGTAAGTTATAAAAAATTAAATTCTGGAGGGCCGTATGGTCTAGCGCCTAAGAAGCCGACTTATGTGAAGCATGGCCCACGTTCGATTCCCGACACTCCGACATTAAAAATATAAAAAATTTTAAATATGTTGAACTACAACCGATATCCTGCACACAAAACTATGGTTGTCAAATATATTGAGTATTATATGCAATTATATGCAAATTAAACGTAAATTTAACGATTATTAAGACTCGATCGATATATCTACCTATGATAGTAATTCTAATTTAACTTGGAAAAATAATTTATAGTAATAGGTTAGATAATATATATAACTTATAAAATATCCTATTCATATTACCCAGCGTGGTCTCGTGATAGAATCCCGGCGTCTCACTCTAAAGAATCCGACTTCGATTCCCCGACGTCCCGACATTAAAAATATAAATGTGATATTTTTAAAAATAGAAAAAATCGAATAATTACAATCAATTCATCATCGCCTCTCTTAAAATGAGGGAAGATACTATCTTTCATGAAAAGCAGTTTATCGAACAATCCACATATCTACTCAATGACCTGTGTCGATATATTTACCTCTAATTCTAATATTACACACAAAATTACGGTTGATATCTGCTGAAAAATGTAAAATATATCGAGTATTAAACGGGGATAATTAATACTAATTATATGTAAATTAAACGCGAATTTAATGAATAATATCTCTAAGTTATTTAAAGTTGAGTTTCCACATTTTGTAATAGACTACTTATGCGTTTTACAATATCCAATTTACATCTCGGGTGTGACCGAACGGTTAAGGTGTCTGTCTTACACCTAGAAGGACCCGAGTTCAATTCCTCGACGTCCCGACATTAAAAATATAAAAAAATTTTAAATGTGATATTTTTAAAAATAAAAAAAATCAAATAATTCTAAATATGTGACGTCATCTCTCTTCTAAATATCTCTGAACTAATAATGATTAAGTCTGAATAGATATGAAACAGGAATGAACAGGTCCGAGGAAAAGGAGCAAACGAACTAATAAAGATGAAATCACCTCTGAAATCATACGCGCTAGCGCCGATAACCGCCTTGCAAGCTTCTCACCCCTATGTAAAACTCACCCCCCCGCATAATTATAATAATAACCGCCTTGCAAGCTTCTCACCCCTATGTAAAACTCACCCCCGCGAACATTCAGTGGGACACCCTCTATATACATTCGTAGATCTGTAAACAGATCTACGAGTGTATATAGAGGTGTCCCGGATTAGTGTGTCCAAATTGAAAAAGTGCAAAATGAACCTCCATAAGAAAATACATGGGATTTTGGGCCAGAACCCCCATTACTTATCTACTCCTGTGAGTTATACTTTACCAAAGACAACGATATTTCAATTAAATTCGAATCGCTAAAAATCTTAAACAGTTTCAAAAATTCGGTTTGAAGTCCTAACAGTGAACAAATTAAAAAGTTTTGGCGTGATTTCTACCATAAAGAAATTCCCATTTGGGTTCTAAGTAGAACTCGTTCTACCCGCAAAGATTTCTTTCCAATGTGAAATAAAATAACATTTTTCTCTTCTTCACCATTTAATTACTGTTACAATTTGGTTGGTAATTTCCTTAATCTGTTTGACATCACACAAATTGTTTTCTTAGAACTTTGTGCTCCAAAAAGTTTTAATTCCTTTCGAGGGATAATGTCTCTATAGAGGATTATCAATCTTTACCATATACAATTTTATGTTTCATTTTAAATTACCGATATATATATATATATATATATATATATATATATATATATATATATACAGACTGTCCCGTAAAAAACGCCAACATTCATAATTCCGTTATTTATTGTCCGGTTTTATTTAAACAAAAAGTAAATTTAATAGCATCAAAAACACTATAAGATAGCAGTGTTTTATTTGTTTTCAATTGTTTTCATTAATGTCAAACGACAGTCAAGTTTTTTATTTTAAATGGCAACGTATATATTTTTGGCTATATTCGGATTGGTTTTTTTTTCTGAATTCAACGATGTATAACATGTTTATTTTTGATAAACGTTTATTGCAAAAAAAAAACTTTATAAATTTCATCTTTGTCTTCCATTATTTATAAATATTCGAATACGTGTCATGAAACATTGGAAATGTAAGTATTATAAATATTATTATAAGAAACAAAACACTTTACAATAAATGTTGAAATTGCCCGCCACCTTGTTCAACACATATCGCACATCTCCTAATTACTCCAAAGATCGCATTTAAAAGACAAGCGGCAGGTACTTCTTGACAAGTGTTAATAAATCTTTGTCTTAAAATGTCAACATTTTCTGGAGTTGTTAAATAAACTCGATCTTGTAGATAAGCCCACAACCAAAAATCGAGGGGCGTAAGATCCGGTGAACGCGCAGGCCACTCGATAGGACCGGATGTTCCTATCCACCTATTTCCAAATTGGGTGTTCAACAAATCAGTATTTACTCTGGCGTTGTGCGCGGGAGCCCCATCTTGTTGAAAAAATATTCTATTTAAATTGCCAAAGGTAATTCATCTAAAAAGTTTGGGAGATTTTCGTGTAATAAAGTGTAGTATTTTTCTTGATTTAAGCAACCATCTATGAAAAATGGCCCAATTAATTGATCACCTAAAATGCCACACCAAACATTTACGTTGAAACGTCTTTGAAAATTATTTTCAATTACAAATCTCGGATTGTCTGCACTCCACTGTCGATGAATGTTTCTATTAAAAATACCGTTGTTGCTAAAAGTGCATTCATCAGACCAAATTATCCTTCTGTAAAAATTCGGGTCTTGTTCTAATGCATTTAAATAAAAACGACAAAACTGGATTCTTCGGCCAGGATCATTTTGTTCTAATGCATGAACTTTTCGAGCTATGTACGGTTTAAGTTTGTGTTTTCTTAAAATACCGTGAACTGTAGTTTTTGATACCCCAATATTATGTGCAATTTCGCGAATCTAAGTTCGTGAATTTTGCTGTACTGCAAGAAGAACATCTAATTCCTTATCTTCGGAGAATTTCCGTTTTTGTGTTTTTGGTTTGGTAAATGATCCATAATTTCTTAAATTCTTTTCAATTCTCTGAAATATTTTCGAACCTGGAACTTCTCTGTCCGGAAAACGAGCACTGTACCGACGAACTGCTTGAAGGCGATTTTTATTACAGTCAAAGAACACTTGTAACATGTCCGTTAATTCATTGTTATTCATTTTTAACGAAAATACGCTTTTTGTTGCGGCAAAACGTTCAAACAGGATAATACAGAAAACTTAATAAAGTCAAACTGACACTTAAGGCACATTGACATAATGCTAGTGGACTGGGCCAAGTCTACTATAATGAAAGATGAAATTTATAAAGTTTTTTTTTTATTTTTTATTATTAGGAGATGTGCGATATGTGTTAAACAAGGTGGCGGGCAATTTCAACATTTATTGTAAAGTGTTTTGTTTCTTATAATAATATTTATAATACTTACATTTCAAATGTTTCATGACACATTCGAATATTTATAAATAATGGAAGACAAAGATGAAATTTATAAAGTTTTTTTTTTGCAATAAACGTTTATCAAAAATAAACATGTTATACATCGTTGAATTCAGAAAAAAAATACAATCCGAATATAGCCAAAAATATATATGTTGCCATTTAAAATAAAAAACTTAACTGTCGTTTGACATTAATGAAAACAATTGAAAACAAATAAAACACTGCTATCTTATAGTGTTTTTGATGCTATTAAATTTACTTTTTGTTTAAATAAAACCGGACAATAAATAAAGGAATTATGAATGTTGGCGTTTTTTACGGGACAGTCTGTATATATATATATATATATATATATATATATATATATATATATATATATATATTAGTGTTTTTAAGAATTAAAATTTATTTCTTATTTATTTTATTGGCCGTGTCATAATATTACAATAATAGACTTTTTCTTGGTTTAGCGACCTTTAAAGAATTTCAATTTTTTAATACGACGTTTCGACTTCTTTATTAAGTCTTTCTCAAGTAATTAGAACTAAAAACTTAATACAAAGAAAGGTAAGAAATATATTTACATTTGTATGAATGAATTAAAATTAAAATTAAAATAATGAAATTAAACTAAGGAAATTAAAGCATACAAAACTCACCAATTTATTTCGTGTCAAAGCACATTTAATTTACGAATTCGGCAAGAAATTTCCGATATACTTTTGATTTTGTGGGAAAACGCAATTCGAGGCTTCATTTGACGTATCCATTACTGCCAGGAAGTTAATTGTGGACACTTTGGACACCTTTTGTAAAGAGTCTCTTATTTAATAAATGGTTTTTTATTGTTGTTATGCGATTAATTAATAAAGCAATTAAACTAACGAATTTAGACCATAAATTCTATCACAAACAAAAAATTCTCTACTAAAAATAATTGTCGTTATTTTCATTCCCAAAATCATAAAAGAAAAACGCATTTAACCAATAGTCTCTTTAACATAAAACACACATGTGTTTCGATCTAACGAACTCCTCCTCAGAGCAGTTATGAAATGACGTCTTTAGATTAGCTCCTGCAAGATTCTTTTTGAATATTATTGCCGAATACTAAACCAATTAAAATAGCGTAGACAATCATAGACACAAAATGTAAATAATTTCAATTATAATCAATATGTAAATACTAACCTCTGCTATCTCTGGACTTGTGAAATATTTCGCACATTATGGCAGTATACGCTACGATTATAACTATTAACGGTAGAAAATACATTGCAAATACTCCGAAGAACGTGTAAGCTATTTCTTGTTTTTGTGATAGCAATCCAAAGCTCACACACTGATAAAAAAATGGATACTTCGGGTGGGACGATACGTGAAAGACAACACTCTGAAAATAAAAATGAAAGTATTAAGTTCAAATTTTCGTTATTTATTGCGAATTATGATTATTTCAATGGAATACAAGAATTATATAATATTTTACATTCGGTATTATAATAGCATACTAGGGGGCCACTGGAAAAAATCTAGAATGGCCATGATTCTAAAAATAATAAAATTTATTTTTATTTGACAGTTACTTTTCAATGTTTTACGAGTTGATTGCCGAGTCGTGTGTTCGATTTGCTCTAAGAGTTTGCTAATTACACTGGCCGACACGATTTTTGTAACACAGTTCAGACCATTATTTTCACAATTCTAATACATTTCTAATGATAGAAAAAATACTGATAAAACCCTAATAAGTCCAGTTTCCAATGGTCTCTTTAGATTCTTTTATATTGGCAGGTAAGCATTGCTGTTCGAGCAATGCTTCAGGCAAATCGAAAAATCGAGCCAAATCCCAAACATTTTACATCAATAGTTAGAAGTGAGAAAAGTTCGTTGTCAATGGATTCCATATCAAATGACTCCCAATCAAAAAGAATAATGCATTGAACGATGCAGAGAAACTCTGTGTAAAATTCCTTTCATGCTGCAGCTCTGATCTAGCACTTTGTGATTTCTAAGTGTTTCCAAAAATTAAAGATAAACGCGTGGAATCAATTTCACGCCATAAGGTGAAGCAGCGAACCATTATAAAAACTGAAGTGCCCAGTGCAGTACTGGCGAAAGACTGTATTTCTAAAATATTTAATTTTATTTATATAATTGGAAAACGAACGGGTGGTCTATAAAATTACGAAATACATATTTATTTATTGAAAAGTTGTACTTATAAAGTTTTTAATTTTATTTATATAATTGGAAAACATACGGGTGGTGATCTATCTATCTAAAATTACGAAATACATATTTATTAATTAATTGTATTTATATAATTGGAAAACAAACGGGTGGTGATCTATAAAATTACGAAATACATATGTATTTGTTGAAAAGTTGTATTT
Source organism: Melolontha melolontha (assembly GCA_935421215.2). Taxonomy (NCBI): domain Eukaryota; kingdom Metazoa; phylum Arthropoda; class Insecta; order Coleoptera; family Scarabaeidae; genus Melolontha; species Melolontha melolontha. The sequence goes on along the minus strand of OW285243.1, from coordinate 116,200,000 downwards.
TTAAAGTTTTTAATTTTATTTCTATAATTGGAACATTTTTATTTGTTCATTTTGTCGTTCAAGTTGAGTAAAGGAATAAAGGAGTATTAATATTGACTAGCAATAGTTTCTCAAGGTTTTCTTCTGTCAATTTGTTCTCTTTGAATTAAGTACATCCTTATAAATAGAAAACGTCCTTTCTACATCGCAACTGGTTATAGGTGCATACTGGAAATATTCTTTTATTTCTTCATATTTAGCCGTTAGATTTTGTGAAATTGTCTCCATACATAATTGCTGCAATGTAATTAAATCTGGATTTCTATTAAGAATTGCTTCAAACTTTTGCCGAAGGCCACATCCGAAGTCACTTGGAATACTTTTCAAATTATTAACAGCCACATCTAATGTGGTTAATCCGTCATTTAATTTGAGATATCGATTTTCAAAATAAGTGATTAGTTTTGGCAATTTTCCAAAGTGTTAGTGAAGAAAGTACAACTGATTTTTTAAATTTGGGATTTGTGTGAGCTCCTTGCACTCACCAATACTTTTAGCATCCTCCTTTAGCAGTGTTACGAAATGTTTTAGACTAGCGAAATTCTCAGCATAATAACTAGTAGCTTCCAGCCATGTTCCCATCTAGTTATTACTGGAGTGGGAGGCAGTGACAGAGATGGAAATTTTTCCCTGAAAAGAGCTACTCTCAATGGTGCTTTTCTGAAAACTTTTTTAAAAGCTGATACAAGTCTATCAACTTCCGGAAAAGTGTCTCTTATATATTTGCAGATTCTGTGGAGAGCATGTGCTACACAAGTAATATGCAGCATATTATGATATGTTTTCTTTAATAGTCTGCCTGTTTTTAACATATACGCAGCACTATGACTGACAAATAAAAGTATTTTTTCTTTGTACGTGGCGTCCGAATGAAGCATTTTTTGCATATTCTCCTTAATGGTTTCAGCAACTGTTTCCGCATCAACTCTATTTATAACACTTGTTGCTATTACATATGAGTTATAGGGAATAGTTGGATGTAGTACACCAGCTACAACATTTACCACACAGCGTCCTAATATATCCACCGTTTCGTCGGCGCTTATCCATATGTATTGATTTAAAAGATGGCTTCTAATGCGTTCTACTGTTCTCGTATAGCACTTAGAAACATAATATTTGCGTAAAGTTGATTCATCAGGAACATTTCGACCAGTATATTTTTTCAGAAATGTTTTCAAAATTGGATTGTTCAATTTAAATAATGGAATATTAGCTGCCATAAAAGTTTCACAGAGTTCTTCGTTAAAATTGTCGGATTCCAACGGGTTCAATTTTTTTTCGTGCTTTAACGATCCTACGTGACGTTTTACGGTTGATTTATTAATTTTTCAATAACGTTTCACACATTTCACAATAAATTTCGGAATCACTGGCAATGTACATACAATCAGTATGGCCCTCAATCCAACTCGCCATTGTTTCACGATGCCATTCTCGACGCTCTTCCATTGTCTGAAAAAGTAAGAATATTCTAGATCCAAATAAACGAAATTAAATAACGAAATTTTATGCACACTTACGTGAAAATAATTGGAAGATGTTGCTTAAATGAAAAAAAAGGAATGTACGTGCTATTTCTCTTACGAAATACGATAAACTTATTTATTTTATCTACGTACACGACACCACTGAAAACACTATGTTATAAAAATCCTGACAGCCATATTGATACCACTATGGTTTTCAAGAAAGGACCAATCTGTTGTAGAAAAGTGAAAGTGGAGTTAGTGATAATCAGCTTTGCGAAATTGTATCAGATATCGCCGTTGAAAGAAAAAATAGTTTGTTTTGAAGGCTTTGCATTAGGTATTGTTATGTCCAGAGCAGGGTGATAAATATTTTTGGCAATAAGTGGTAATAAATCATGTAAATCCTCAAGGTCATTCCCAAAGTTAGCAGGTATTCTCCATTTACTGCATTCCTGCAAGGTGATCTTGCGGAAGAGATCTATATGGAACAACCGGATGGATTCGACGACGGAAGTGGTAGAGAGTGCCGATTGAATAAGGCAATCTATGGTTTGAAACAAAGCGGTCGTCAGTGGAATTTGAAGTTAGACCAAATGCTAAAGTCATTCGGACTCATCGAATCCCAAATAGATCCCTGTATATATTTTTCGGAAAAATCGCAACTGATTGTAGCTATTTATGTTGACGATCTTTTGATGTTTTGGAAAGACATCAACAACCGTGACAATTTAAAAAAGGCTCTGAGTGAAGCTCTTCATATGAAGGACATGGATAAAGCAAAATACTGCGTTGGTCTGAATATTACATATGATGAAGAGATCAATGCGATCTCACTAGATCAATCAAAATATATTAAGGAAATATTGGATAAGTTTGGAATGGCAGAATGTAAACCAGTAGCCACACCCAGTGACCCAAGTCAAAAGTTATCCGTTAGCATGTGCAAAGATGAAACAATTGTTAATGTTCCATATCAGGAAGCCGCAGGTAGCCTATTATACTTGGCACAAGGCACAAGACCGGACATAACCTATGCCGTAAACGACGTAAGCCGTTTCAATTCTAATCATGGTACAGCCCATTGGCAAGCGGTGAAGCGAATTTTTCGATATTTAAAAGGGACAGCGAATTTAAAACTTCGCTATGGTATTATTTGTATTAAGGACATTATTGACACATACTTGACGATTCCATAAAAGATGATAAGAAGTTCAGTTTTGGATCGTAAATAGAATAGATTTGTTACACATTGAATTGGGTTATTATAAAAATAATTTAATTCAAATTCTTATATTTAATTTTAAATGTTTTTGTATCTGTATAGGTTCTTTATTGATTTGGATTTCAGAAGTGTAGATAGTGAAACAAAAACTAAAACTACAACATGATTAAATATTTCTACCCTCTAGAAGGCCATGAAATTTTTCTTCTTTAAACTTAAGTTGGCAGTATAAGTTTCAAAATGTGTTTCAAGTGTGGGTCGTGTAGGTTAGGTTATACTGTTGACAGATTAGTGTCAATAATCCACTACACATAACAAGTGTTCATTTGAAAAGTTAATTAATGAGAACATTTTGAAGTATGTCGTAAATTAAAATTTACTACTTAAAAAAAGCTATATAACCCCTTACCACAATTATTAATCGTATCCTAAATAAGATTTCGACAACTAAGTTGTCATCATCAGTAGGTAAAAACCACTAACCAAGGTGTCGCACATGGGGCACAGTAAAGCTAGTAAACTGCTTACGCAACAACTTTACACGGCGTCCACGTATACACTCTCAGGGGACGGCGTGTAAAGTTGTTGCGTAAGCAGTTTACTAGCTTCACTGTGCCCCATGTGCGACACCTTGATTAGTGGTTTTACCTACTGATGATGACAACTTAGTTGTCGAAATACGTATTTAGGATACGATTAATAATTGGGGTAAGTGGTTATATACCTTTCTTTAAGTTTTTACTTAATCACAGTCTCCAAAGAAAGACTTTTTTAAATTTACTAACTACTTAACCTGCGAAGTCGTATATTTTGACAGTTGCATACATACAAATAAATAACAAATAATAGGTATTTATTGGAAACTACAACATTACTGAATTGTTATTAATTTCCATGCATTTCTGTTCGATTCTCTGCAGCATATCATTCAAATTAAATATAGGTGTTCGAAATATGTTATTTTTTAGATAAGGCCACAAAAAGAAGTCGCAAGATGTTAATCGCATGAACGTGCAGGCCAGGCAATTTCAGTATTTCGACTAATTATACGCTCATCAAAAAATTCTCTTAAATAATCCAAAGATTCTGCAGTACAGTGACAAGGTGCTCCGTCTTGTTGGAAATATGCATTTTGAAGTTCATCATCATGCAACTGATTGACAAATGGTTGTAAAATTTCCGTACGGTACTTTTGAACAGTTAACGTTCCCTGAAAAAATATTGGTCCAATGATTCGCCTTCGGCTTATCGCTGCCCAAACACCAATTTTCTCTGGATGTAGCGATTCTTCATTAATTACATGTGGATTTTCACTACTCCAAATTCTTGTATTTTGTGAATTTAGGTATCCCGTTTTATAAAACCATGCTGCCTCAGTAGAGATGACTCTTTGCGAAAGTTCCCCATTATTGTTCATATTTACAAACCAATTACAAAACTGTAGTCTACGTGGGTAATCAATTTCTAACAATTCTTGTACTGGTGTGACACGGTATGGATGGATAAAGTTGCATATCTTTTTTTAATAACTTGTGAGTTGTACCAACAGAAAGGTTTATTTGTTGCCTCAAATGTCGAACAGATGTTTGTGGTTCATTTTCCATTATTTCTTCAACACGATTGACAACTTGAGGTGTACGTTTCTTAACTGCTCCGCTGCCTGATTTTCTTAAGAGACTACCAGTTTCAGAAAAATGTTTTAAAGTTCTATCCAAAGTATTCTTAAATTGTATATAATCTATTACAAAATGTGGAAACTCAACTTGAAATTCTACCATGCAATCTTGAACTGAATAAACCCATAAACCATCAATTTTATTACCACTTCGAAAATAAGCATGGACTTAAAAAATTTTATGTTCTTAAGTGAAAGCCATTTTAAAACTGAGAAGCAATTTATTTAAACCAGAATCGAGGCACGATTATTTTATGCACTAACTGATATTTGTGATTAACATTATCAAATGTCATTTGGATTTACGTTTACGGAACAACAAACACATACTAATATATTTGCGTCTTATTCTATCAAAATTTCAAAGTAACCTAGATTGACTTTTCAAATGAACACACATTATGACAGATGTATTTAATTTGTCTACTTCTAACAAGATATTTTGAATAAATAATTCCATGGCTAACTAGAGTGTAAATTTATTTGTTCATATGGTATTATCAATCTTGTAAAGCTAACTTAAAACAACTTTCTATATTTTTTTAACAACTTCATAGTATTTTCTCACCACGTCAATACATTTTATTTACGCCTGTTCATTTACGTAAATCACGACTGAACATGAAACAAAATTGTTTCAGTGTGCTCTTGGGAAATTCAACATGACAAACATCATCGTGATATTTAGTATTCCCAACTTCCAATTTCTTAATTACAATTTGTTTATTTGAACGCTACAAAATGGAAACAGATTTACATAGCACATGTAATAAAGTTTTAATCTTTTTATACACGTGTTTGTGTGCTAGCTTTCGCCTCGTGGTTAATATTACTAAATTTATTCACTATTTAATAAATAAATTGAATAATACAGATTGCGCTAACTCGATGAATTAAATAATAAAGGAATTACAGACACGAAAGTACTCGGGTGTTATTATTATTAAATTTATTTTGAGAACGAGTTTGCAAATTGGTTGAAATTGTAACAAAGAGTGTGATTTAAATTTAAAATCTTATAAATAAAATCAGTAACATAGTGTGACAGTTTGTTTATGATCGAATAAAATTAAGGCAGGTAGAAATGTGTATGATAAGATGTTCATAAAATCAATTTGCGTTCAGTAGCTTTTAATTTTATTTATATAATTGGAAAACAAACGTGTGGTGATTTATAAAATAAGAAATACATTTTTATTTGTTCATTTTGTAGTTCAAGTTTAGTAAAGGAGTATTAATATTAACTAGCAATATTTTCTCAAGGTTCTCTTCTGTAAAATTTATTCTCTTTGTATGAAATACATCCTCGTAGATAGAAAACGTCCTTTCTACATCGCAACTGGTTATAGGTGCATACTGGAAGTATTCTTTTATTTCAGGGTATTCAGTAGTTAGATTTTGAGGCATTGTCCCCACACACAATTGCCGCAATGTTATTAAATCTCGATTTCTATTAAAAATTACATCAAACTTTTACCGAAGGCCACATCCGAAGTCACTTGGAATATTTTTCAAATCATTAATAGCCAGCCACATCTAATGTGGTTAATCCATCATTTAATTTGAGATTTTGATTTTCAAAATAAGTGATCAGTAGATGGTTTCCGGGTTGGAACCGCGTCGACTTAGGCGTAATTGCCAACGTTTCGTCCATTGTTGCAAGGGCCATCTTCAGGACTGTACGTAGATGCTCTCCGTAGCTTGAAGAATGCTAGGACAGTCGTATGTGTCGTTGAATTTTTTTCTGGTGATCGAAGTTTCCTCCATTTTCACTCCATCTCTTTTCCCAGGGTTTTGGATGTTTTGTGTGCTTGTGTGTCTGTGTGTTAGCTAGGACAGATAACGGCACAACTTATATAGGGGGGACCGGTTCAGATAGTGGCCTGATATTGGCTAGAGACAATGAGCCAATCGCATGCGTCGCGTCGTATGGATGTGAAATTTCGTAGTAGAATTCAATAGAGTTTGCCACGTTGGATGTAACGTATAGCCATCGTCTCTATCGAGATTGCGGGTGGACGGGCTGTTCCGGGTCGAAGGACCAAATGGACGGGCTGTTTCGATTCCGTTGACGATGCTTCGTCGCTCGTTCCCGTTGATTACAGCTCGATTATGATTGAATGACTCACCGCGCACAAGGTGTAAGTTTGTATACGCTTTATTGCTTTTTCTTCGGTGAAAGGTTAGTTTTTGAATAAATGCAATTGATCTAAATATATTTATTTACACTAATTTACACTTATTTTTAAAGCTACAACAACTTAAGCTATTTATCTTCTGAGTATGACTGTTGTGATACTTTGTGTCTTGTAATTAATTATTTGAATCGGCACTGTTTGAATGACTTTTGTTTGATGATATATAAAAGAAACTGATACTTAAATGAATAAGCTTAATGTCTATGTTAAGACAACTTAACTCTCTGAGGAGAGTTTGATTACTCGAAATGAGGAGTTTACCCCGATAAAGTTATAAACGCGAAAGAACTTGTTTGTGTGTTAAACTTGTAGGTAAGACTTACTTGAGATTGAGAAATTTGTGATAAAGAAAACTCCAAATGAATAATTCAAAATCCCCACTGTACCATGATTGGTAGAAACTGTACAAAGAGGCGTTCTCAATTGAACTTAAAATTGAACTTGAAATTAAAATATGGGAAACACTGTCGTTGTTAGTTTCTTTGATGATAGAATTGATTGTATTGCCGTAATAACCCAGCGATTAGAAACGTTTCGCCATTTAACAAAATCCTGGAAAATTCAGACTGTAAAACCAAATGTTTTGGAGGTTCTTTGAACTACCAAGATCCAATTATTGTAGGTACATACCTTGAATGGCAATCCTGTAATCCGGCACACATGTTGGGACTGACGGTATTATATTTTTACAAAGAACCCACTATTACTTTGAATAAAAGATCTTTGAATTTAACTAGATAGTATATGAAGTATTGTTCTGAAAGGCAATATAACTAGACCCTGATTGTATACATAGTTTAAAGCTGGCAAAGGAATATAACTTTGACCTCGTGTACCTAAGATTCTCCGGATCGGACCAACCGCTTTATGTAAATATGAAGTGCCGCCTGATAAACATATACCGTGTGATACAGCATACTGATTTAATTTGATTTAAATTAAAAATGGTTAGTTATGATACTTAATCGAAACCTAATCGATTCTTAAAGTAATTTAAAAATACTTAATATTAAAGTGATATTTAAAAATATTAAAGTGATACGAAAGGATCCTGCATGTATCCTCAACAGCGGGGATGTTTGTGAATTTCAATAGATTCACGGATTTTCCTAGGGAAATAATGCGATTCACAGGACAGAAGCTTGACATCTTTGAATAAAATTTGATGACCGGATTTGCAGTCTAGTACAACGTTCATGTTCTGACACACACACGCCGACTGGCCACTTAGTTTCGCCAATGTACACGCTGCCACACGAACACGGAATGCGATACACTCCTTGTGCTTGGAGGGGAGATATTTTGTCTTTAGCCGAGGATAAGAGGTCCGAAACATTAGAATGGGGTCTGAAGACGGCTTTGATTTTATTTTTATGCAGAACCTTTCCTATATGATCGGTGATGGGGTTACGATGTCTAAGTATAGTATGGCGTATGTCGTGGGCGTTATAATTATACTGGAGTAGGGTGTTAGAAATATGTTTAAGTTCGGAGGGTAGTGCCCTAGGTTCTGAGATAGAAAACTCACGATGTACAAGAATATTGATGACAGCTTGTTTGTGTGCCCGGTGATGATGGGATAACCCGTATGAGTCAGTTTCCTGTAAACCGTGTAGCCTAGTTTGCCATTGATATTTCGGGACACGAACGGAAGTCTCTTCCGTTTGGTTCCACTTCCATGGCAAAGCGAATGTCACGGTGCTGGGAGTTTAGGAAAAGTAGGAACACATCTAAGGACTATCGATCATGCAGCCAGATGACGAACGTATCGTCTACATATCTAAACCAACGTTTAGGTTTTAAGTGAAAGGAACTTAAGACTTGTTCAAACGCTTCCATAAAAATAACCGAGGATAAGAGGGAACCCATAGCGGCTCCCGACACTTGGTCACAGAACTTTTTGCGGAATGGGAAATACGTGGAGAATTATGTTTTCGAATAACAAACTTGTGGTTTTAAAAACTATTTATTTACACTTTTAACATTTATATTTAAATTTAACATAAAATGTATAATATTAAGTGAGTTTGACTACAATAACACTCTGACAGTGATTCGGTAACAACTGGTCTTTTTCTTAATCTTACAAAGTATATATGTTTTAAAAATGTCTATAATAAGTAGCGACACTCCTAGGTGGTCCTTTAGGATGACGTTGTCGATGTTTGTAATACGATATGGTATTTTACCCTCTTGACCGAGAACGTAGATATTACACAGATAGGATACTAAACATATGCGTCTCTGTATAATGTCATAATGGTTATTATAACTGGAGATAAGGCACACATTTACGAGTTCGGATATATTATTCGGTTTGCCGTGGGCGGTTATAATGTCGGAGATGATTGATACTGTGTTCGGCACTTATGCCCTAAACCTACATCTATGACTATTAGCAATATGTTTACAAAAACTTAAAATATCCTTTGAAATTATAAATGCTATTCAAGAATATATAATTACTAATATTTAGTGACTATTAATAATTAATAACACAGGTCTACAAAATTAAACTTTTTGACAGATGTTTTTATTTTGAAAACTGCTTTTATATAATTTTGGTAGGCTGATTTCAAAAATTCTATGCATTTATTTGTATCACGTAAGGTTTTTTGCAAATATTAAATGAAAAAAAACGATATTTCTAAAAATACTTATTTGTTTATTGAGTAAAAAGGTGGAATACAAGTTAAAAAAGTGGAAAAAAATACTTTACTCAGTCTTTTTTAAGTGAAATCTTTGTCTTTTTGCCAGAAAGCTGCGTTGTCCGGACATTCGGTTGTATGTTTTTAAGGGCATATCCCGTTTTAACATCCAGCAGTAGTCCGCCATCATCGTTATGCTCCATCTTAGTGAAACCTCTCTCCCTGTTCTTCGCTAACTGCTGCAAGATTTTCAGGAAAATAGTTCAAGTGTGAAAACAGGAAATGCACTTTCAAACTCATATTACAACCTAGACGATGAACGTGTTGTAACATATTTTGAACAATATTTTCGTAGTTTTCGTCCTTAGAGTTCCCAAGAAACTTATCAATTACTTCTTTAAATGAAACCCAGGCGTTTTCCTCGACATTGGTAATTGTGTTTTGAAAATCCTTGTCTTTGCATAATGTTCTTATCTGCGGCCCAACAAAAATACCTTCTTTTAACTTGGCATCGGATAAAGCTGGAAATGTCTCGCGCAAATATTTAAAACACTGTCCATTTTTGACTAGGCCTTTAACAAACTGCTTCATCAAGCCAAGTTTGATATGGAGAGGAGGCAGTAAAACTTTTTTGGGGTCAACCAAGCTATCTCTTAATACATTTTTGCTACCAGGTGTAAGGCTTGTTCTAGAGGGCCATTCTATTTGAGTCCAATGTCTATCCCTTGCTCGACTATCCCACTCACAAATAAAGCATGGAAATTTTGTATAACCTCCTTGTTGTCCTAGTAGCATGCACAGCACTTTAAGGTCACCACAAAGCATCCACTGATGTTCTTGGTAGTTTATTTTCTTTAAAAGAAGTTCAAAATTTTCATACGTTTCCATTAAATGTACCGAATGGGCAAAGGGAACCGAGGCCAGCTCGTTACCATTGTGCAATAAAACCCCTTTTAAACTACGCTTACTTGAGTCAATAAACAGGCGCCATTCTTCTTTTACGTACAGCGCATTTCCTAATTTTGAAATTAAGTCAGGAATATTGTTGCAATACACTAGCTGTCCGTCTTGAGTAAAATATTGACATAACTCTTTTTCGCGATCCCGGTAAAAGCTTGATGTGACGCCAGGTGCCAGTAAATGTTTCTCACGAAGTCGGGAGGCTAACAATTCGGATGCATCCTTTGGAAGGTGCAAATCTCTAATTAAATCATTCAGTTCGCTCTGGTTAAACACTTCGGGCTCTCTGAAATCTGGTGTGAAATCTGAGTCATCTGGGTCGCAATTAGATTCCTCTGATTCTGACGATATGACGTTTTCTAGTGCTTTTGGGGCGGTAGGAATCGGTACATCTGGTCCATGAGGAACTGGTCGAATAGCAGAGTCAAGATTGGGATACACAATTTCTTTCTTATTGTTTCTGTTGAATCCTTGAACATTACACGAACAAAAATAACAATCATCACTGTGATTTCTAGGCTCTCGCCATACCATAGGAACACCAAAGCTTAAACATTTCTTCCTACCTTTTTGCCAGTTTCTTAATGCTTCAACGCAAACGGAACAAACAGTACGAGGAGCCCAGGACTTGTCTTGATCGCCAATTTTTACACCAAAATAAGCGTGGTATACATTTTTCACAAACGAAGTTATAGTTTGCCTCTGCTTTACTACGACATAACTACCACAGATATAACAAAAGTGATTCGGATTGTTCACACAATGTCTTCTTTCCATATTTATACGTTCTAGAACACTTAAAATACGCAACAACGAAGACAACAAGCGCGCGGACACAGTAGCACGACGACTAACACAACCAAACTGCACATAAGCAGGTTTCAACGTTGTATTGACGCTTCTGCGCCGACTCTGTTGCTGAGAAATCTAATATTAACCAGTGTTGCCAAATCACATTTAATTTCATAAAAATCAATTCATTTATAAATCATGCCTAACATGGAAATCATATTCTTCTCATAGGTATGTATATTAATAAATTAACATTTTTAAGATATAGAGCGCTATAAAAAATTTACGTGATAGAGCAAAAAATATGGCGTTTTTTGAAATAAGGCCCCCCAAACATATACAAATTAGCAAACAGCTTTCAAACATCAAAATCACTGTAGACCTGTGTAATATCTAACAATAAGTGCATCTATTTACTTATGACTTATGATGTATGATCTATCCAGATATTACAATTAGGTACTTTTAAAAAATTGATAATTAGACGCTTCTCTAAATATTCTATTGCAAATGAATGTAATCTGTCGTTTGGTAAGTATTTGAATGTGGAAAAAACTCGTTCAACATCGACGCAAGTGATTAGAGCATGTTTTTTAATCTTACAAACTTTTGAAAGAATTTAAAATACTTGATTTTTTTTCTAATACTGAGTTTAGCTTTTTAAAAATTGTTTCTCCAGCTTCTGTAATAGTCGAACTATGCATTATGGTATTTGGTTATTGAATTTACAAAGTCAGTCAGAAACATAAATCGTCATTAACGCCTAACTAACGCGAAGATCGGGTTAGAAATGCATTTGGCGAAGAAACCCCATCTGCAGATTTTATTTAGTAAGCAAGTAAATTTAATTTATTCTATAGATTGGGTATTATAAATAGCGAATAAGGAAACTAAGTAAATCTATCAATTAATATACACCCTAGGAAATCGTGGTATTAAATGTTATTCACCTGTTAAATGCGATCAGCTGTTTGATCCACTGTGCTTCAAATAAACATAACCTTATATTTTTGGAGTTGTGCAGAATTATCATAATTATCATCACATGAATTTATTCTGGCGACATTGGGCATTGATACAAGTCAAATCCAAAATATTTTAATCCAATAGTTAGACGTGAGAAATTTGTTTGGTATTTGGTTGTTTATACTATGGTGAAAGGAAAACTTCCCCTAACCATACAGCTCTGACGTAGCACCTAGTGATATTTTTTTGTTCCCAAAAATTAAAGATAAAATTCGCGGAATCGTTTTCGTCATCAGATGAAGCAATGGAACAGTATAAAAACCTAGTTTCTGAAGTGTCTCAGAAAGAGTGGCATCATCATTTTAAGGACTAGTTTCATCGAATGTAAAAATGTATTGATGTTAAAGGGGCATATTTGGGAAACTATAAAATCATTTAATTTATTTTAAAATTAATCCATGTTTGATTTTTAAATGTTTTCAGTGGTTAGTTAAGTTAAACACGAAATGTTAATAAATATTTACACAAAGTTAAATTTATAAGATACAGCGTTTAAATGATTTATAAAACATATTTTACTGGACTATTTCAAGAAAAAGGAAAACAAATTTCCAGAAAAGAACTTATAATGAACAGCAAGGGAATAAAAGCGGTCTAGAAAGGAATTCGGAATATCTGAGTTTCAAATAATACACGCAACCATAAATGAAATTCTAAGTCCTTTAGGAAACTTACCCTCTGCCGCAGAATTATTTATGACTCGTTTATTGGGGCAATTATTTTATTTATACATTGTCTTAGGAATGCTTTTACAATTTGATCATAACCAAATTAGTATGTGTCTCTGCGCTTTACATCAATTTACTTTTTAATTTCTGTTCATAGACAACAAATATTAATTTTTTAATATACGCCATCAGTTAAATTATGTTACAATTTGGAGATGTGTCAAAAGCAAACATTTTCTTCCTTTTTTTAAAACAATTATTGTAGGCTTTCGCAATTGTTACATGTGAAAACTTCTTGGCTTTCGACACGGCGTTTCTGATAAAATGTAGTAAATTGAAAATGTAGGTCATGCAGTAGAAACCTCAATGAGTATCTTGAACGAGTATTCTCAAAACAATGCTTTGTACTTAAATAATACTCACACAAAAATAGTCGAATTTAATCCAAAAAAAAACGTAAAAGGAATTGTTCACATTTAATTCGAGTAAATAGTGGTATTGTTGCTCGGACGCATCAAGATTAAAAAAATTGCAGTTATTAATTAAAACTTAATTTGATATCTACTAGTTTGATACAACAAGTGTTCATTTGAAAAGTCAAGAAATTACTTATTGTAAGAGATATTTACGAAAAGTTTTTTTTTTTTTTACGAGACGCACCCAGATACAAAAGAAAGATTGCGAATTTGAAGATAAGCAAGTTCATGGTATGCATTGTGTGTTTATAACAGGTGTTCATTTGAAAAGTCAATCTAGGTTACTTTGAAATTTTGATAGAATGAGACGCAAATATATTAATGTGTTTGTTGTTCCGTAAACGTAAATCCAAATGACATTTGATAATGTCAATCACAAATATCAGTTAGTGCATAAAATAATCGTGCGTCGATTCTGGTTTAAATAAATTGCTTCTCAGCTTTAAAATGGCTTTCACTTTAGAACATAATTTTTTTTTAGTCCAGGCTTATTTTCGAAGTGGTAATAAAATTGATAGTTTATGGGTTTATTCAGTTCAAGATTGCATGGTAGAATTTCAAGTTGAGTTTCCACATTTCGTAATAAATTATATACAATTTAAGAATACTTTGTATAGAACTTTAAAACTTTTTTCTGAAACTGGTAGTCTCTTAAGAAAATCAGGCAGCGGAGCAGTTAAGAAACGTACACCTCAAGTTGTCAATCGTGTTGAAGAAATAATGGAAAATGAACCACAAACATCTGTTCGACATTTGAGTCAACAAATAAACCTTTCTGTTGGTACAACTCACAAGTTATTAAAAAAAAGATATACAACTTTATCCATACTGTGTCACAGCAGTACAAAAATTGTTAGAAATTGATTACCCATCTAGACTACAGTTTTGTAATTGGTTTGTAAATATGAACAATAATGGAGAACTTTCGCAAAGAGTCATCTTTACTGATGAAGCATGGTTTTATAAAACGGGATACCTAAATTCACAAAATACAAGAATTTGGAGTAGTGAAAATCCACATGTAATTAATGAAGAATCACTACATCCAGAGAAAATTTGTATTTGGGCAGCGATAAGCCAAAAGCGAATCATTGGACCAATATTTTTTCAGGGAACGTTAACTGCTCAAAGGTACCGTACGGAAATTTTACAACCATTTGTCAATCAGTTGCATGATGGTGAACTACAAAATGCATATTTCCAACAAGACGGAGCACCTTGTCACTGTACTGCAGAATCTTTGGATTATTTATGAGAATTTTTTGATGAGCGTATAATTAGTCGAAATACTGAAATTGCCTGGCCTGCACGTTCATGCGACTTCTTTTTGTGGCCTTATCTAGAAAATAACGTATTTCGAACACCTATATTGAATTTGAATGATATGCTACAGAGAATCGAACAGAAATGCATAGAAATTAATAACAATCCAGTAATGTTGCACAATATAATCAGAAATTTTTAACGGAGGATTTTAAAGTGCATTGATCTTGAAGGACAACATTTTCAACATTTGTTATAGTTTTCAATAAATACCTATTATTTGTTATTTATTTGTATGTATGTAACTGTCAAAATATACGACTTCGTAGGTTAAGTAGTAAATTTTAATTTACGGCATACTTCAAAATGTTCTCAGTAAATCACATGCTACTAGATTAACTGTTCAAATGAACAATTGTTATATTGCTATAACACGAAACATTGTTTAACGCCAGTGAATTCAACATCACTGATTATTTTAAATATGGAAAGTACAAATAGCCACCATTATTAAAAATTTATAATTGTCTCTAGACGAAAACACGACATTCATAATTTAACAATAGCCTGCCAGCATTATAACATGTACTAATTTAGGTGTGTAATAATTAGAGAAGGGACACGCTTACCACATGACGCAAAGCGTAAAAAAAGTACTGGCGAAAGGCTGTATTTCTAAAATATTTAATTTTATTTATATAATTGGAAAACAAACGGGTGGTGATCTATAAAATTACGAAATACATATTTATTTGTTGAAAAGTTGTATTTATAAAGTTTTTAATTTTATTTATATAATTGGAAAACATACGGGTGGTGATCTAGCTATCTAAAATTACGAAATACATATTTATTAATTAATTTTATTTATATAATTGGAAAACAAACGGGTGGTGCTCTATAAAATTACGAAATACATATGTATTTGTTGAAAAGTTGTATTTTTAAAGTTTTTAATTTTATTTCTATAATTGGAACATTTTCATTTGTTTATTTTGTCGTTCAAGTTGAGTAAAGGAGTTGACTAGCAATAGTTTCTCAAGGTTTTCTTCTGTCAATTTTGTTCTCTTTGAATTAAGTACATGCTTATAAATAGAAAACGTCCTTTCTACATCCCAACTGGTTATAGGTGCATACTGGAAATATTCTTTTATTTCTTCATATTAAGCCGTTACATTTTGTGGAATTGTCTCCATACATAATTGCTACAATGTAATTAAATCTGGATTTCTATTAAGAATTGCTTCAAACTTTTGCCGAAGGCCACATCCGAAGTCACTTGGAATACTTTTCAAATTATTAACAGCCACATCTAATGTGGTTAATCCGTCATTTAATTTGAGATTTCGATCTTCAAAATAAGTGATTAGTTTTGGCAATTTTCCAAAGTGTTCGTGAAGAAAGTACAACTGATGTTTTAAATTTGGGATTTGTGTGAGCTCCTTGCATTCACCAATACTTCTAGCATCCTCCTTTAGCAGTGTTACGAAATGTTTTAGACTATCGAAATTCTCAGCATAATAACTAGTAGCTTCCAGCCATGTTCCCCATCTAGTTATTTCTGGAGTGGGAGGCAGTGACAGAGATGGAAATTTTTCCCTGAAAAGAGCTACTCTCAATGGTGCTTTTCTGAAAACTTTTTTAAACGCTGATACAAGTCTATCAACTTCCGGAAAAGTGTCTCTGATATATTCACAGATTTTGTGGCGAGCATGTGCTACACAAGTAATATGCAGCATATTAGGATATGTTTTCTTCAATAGTCTGCCTGTAATATATTAATATATATTATATATTATATATATTATATATATATTAATAAATAAAAGTATTTTTTCTTTGTACGTGGCGTCCGAATGAAGCATTTTTTGCATATTCTCCTTAATGGTTTCAGCAACTGTTTCCGCATCAACTCTATTTATAACACTTGTTGCTATTACATATGAGTTATAGGGAATAGTTGGATGTAGTACACCAGCTACAACATTTACCACACAGCGTCCTAACATATCCACCGTTTCGTCGGCGCTTATCCATATGTATTGGTTTAAAAAATGGCTTCTAATGCGTTCTACTGTTCTCGTATAGCACCTAGAAACATAATATTTGCGTAAAGTTGATTCATCAGGAACATTTCGACCAGTATATTTTTTCAGAAATATTTTTAAAGTGGGATTGCTAAGTTTATTTAATGGAATATTAGCCGCCATAAAAGTTTTACAAAGTTCAGATGTGTTTGCGATCCTAAGTGACGAATTTTTGACGATATTTTACGGATTTTGTAAGAAATTTCGGAATCACTGACAATGGACATACAATAAGTATGACCGTCAATTCAACTCGCCATTGTTTTACAATGCCGTTCTCGACATTCTTCCATATCATGTCTGAAAAAGTAACTTAAACAATGCTCTAGATCTAAATAAATGAAAACTGAAAATGTGTGCGTAAGTTATTGAAACTGAACCAAATTCAATGCACACTCTTTTGTCGAAATAATTGGTAGAAATAGATTCAATCAAACGATATTAAACAGGATCTATCACAAAAATTACGATGTAATTAACAGTTAAAACTATGAAAACAAGAAACTTACTAACAGCACTTTATTTATCTTACGAAATATAAACTAATAAATAAAATACATTAAAAAACCCCGCTTCTATTTACGCTCATGAAAACACTTTAAAAAACACTATATTCTCCGAGTATAATAGCTGAGTTGCCCATTGTTATCGCGGCGAGACCAGGTGTCCGAGTAAGTCAAACAAATACTTCATTGAATTACGCCGGGATGTACTGAACGACGTTATACACAATTCCAATTGCCGATTGCGTTTTATGGAAATTGCATCCGTTCTCTAGTAATAATACAAATGAAATATGTATACTATATCCGGAACGTTTAAAGTTAATGGTTGCGATTTACATATAGGCTCAGAAAATATGTTTTGCATACTTTATCTTGGGTTGTTGGAGAGAAAAAACTTTTGTGTTTTCTGGTATAAAATTATTATATCTCAGATGTACATCCGTTTGTATCCCCGTATTTTGCTCAAAACTGACGGATATTTCATGAATTTAAGAGTCAGCGATTTACTTGCTTTACCAACTGTACAACGTACCAAAGCGTTTTTTTAGCTATAATGTTGTACAATTTTTTAACTCCATTCTAATTTACTTTAAGCTTCTTCTTGTATCTATTTATGTATCTATAATGATATACAAAGGAGAATAAGTTGAATACAAAACTTTTTTAGTTCCATAAATTAACTTCGTTTACTCATTAAAAATACTGTATAACATTTTTTTTTAATTGACATATACGAATTTATACTAAACTGTGTTTAGTTAATTGTAACTTAATCTATTCAAAGGTGTTCTTTTTCCTTGAATGTAATCATTAATAATATAGAAAATCGGCTTGATTAAATTCGAGTGTATAGTTTCAGAACATATCACTTTACGTTAATTACATAATCGAATATACTGTACTATACATTACTAAAGGGAACATCATTAATATGAAATTATACGTAAGTTATCTAGTTTGATATCACATCGCCGACAAACTAAGTTTACACGAAATTACTTTATTTTGGCAAGTTTTTAATTAACAATTACGCTTTCACCCCGAGTTTACTTTGCGCATCTTTTACGAATACAGATGACTATGTCCCTTTCAATCTCAAATTCATCCAAGTTGCTTGCTCCAAAATTTCACGAAAAGGGTAGCAAGTAATGCCTCGTGGTTAGTTTACATGCATAATCTAGTTTAATGGTATCACTTATACACATTGAATGACTGTTTCAATTATGGTATTTAATATCTTAAAAAATTAAAAGGAGCTTTTGCGATTATAGACTTTTAAATATGAAAGATGTTAGTGCAGTATCAGTTAAGGAAAAAAGGAATTGTGAAAAATATAATTTATTCATACAATATAAAACTTTCGTTTTTAGAATCGAAAAGCTATATATATATATATATATATATATATATATATATATATATACATAAGGTAAACTTAATAAGTCGGCGATTAAAGGTCTGGTTTATTACTTCAAAGTATATATAGAGAATACAAAATATTTTGTATTCTCTTGACAAAGGCATCATTGCCGAAACATGTAGAGTTATTTTAAATATATATACTTTGAAGTAATAAACCAGACCTTTAATCGCCGACTTATTAAGTTTACCTTATCATACCAAGGTCACGAAGATATTATATATATATATATATATATATATATATATATATATATATATATATATATATATATATAGACTACCGTGTCAACACTTAAGTTGTTAAAATGTAATTTACATCAAGACAAGTAGTTTCTTTGCTACGTGTTTCCTTTTTTTAATGTGTTTGCTGAAAAAAGAATTTTTTTAAATGGTTTTTAATATGTAATAACAATAAGCTTTTAAAGACACAATTTTTAATTAATATGACATTTTGTTTGTATTGCGTGGATTTCTTGTTCTCTACCGGTTTGTGTTTTTTTGAAAATGTATATATCTCTCACAACAACTAGTTCGCTTTTTGACCTCTGATGAAGCTCTAAATCTACAGAGCGAAATATAAGGTATAAAATAAAGGACTCTAATTGACTAATTAAAGGTTTTTATTGCCGGATTCCCCAACAATTTTTATTTTACATATATATATATATATATATATATATATATATATAGTATTTTTGTGACCTTGGTATGATATGGTAAATTCAATCAGTCGGCGATTAAAGGTCTGGTTTACTTCAAAGTATATATATTTAAAACAACCCTACATGTTTCGGCAAAGATGCCTTTAATATAAAATATATTTTATATCCTTGATAAAGGCATCATGTATGGTTGTTTTAAATATATATACTTTGAAGTAAACCAGACCTTTAATCGCCGACTGATTGAATTTACTATATATATATATATATATATATATATATATATATATATATATATATATCAATTGATAAATTCTTGGAGTTTTTCGGCTTTTATATGAAATATTTATAAATATTATCAAATTTGTATGTAATTGTGAATAAAATGTAAATATAAACATTGCTGTCTACAAATTACAACGCGTCATACGAAATTTAATTGAAACATTTTGCTACGTTGGGGCTTGAACCCGAGTCTACTGGACTGTCGCCTTAATCAATTAAGCGACGATAGACCTTGGTTCAAGCTAATTAGAAACGCCTTATTAGGTGACAATGTTAATGATTCAGATGTCAGTTATTGAAAGTAGATGTCAGTTTTGAAAGTAGAAGTCAGTTTTAAAGCTGATTTCAGTTTTGAAAGCAGATGTCAATTATTGAAAGCAAATGTCAGTTATTGAAAGCAGATGTCAGTTTTGAGAGCAGATGTCAGTTATTGAAAGTAGATGTCAGTTTTGAAAGTAGAAGTCAGTTTTAAAGCAGATGTCAGTTTTGTAAGCAGATGTCAATTATTGAAAGCAAATGTCAGTTATTGAAAGCAGATGTCAGTTTTGAGAGCAGATGTCAGTTTTGAAAGCAGATGTCAGTTTTTTGAAAGCAGATGTCAGTTTTCGAAAGCAGATGTCAGTTTTGAAGATTTGAAATTGCTAATTATTACTCCATGGCTATATGTATACTAATTTCTAGACAGCAATGTTTACATTCACATTTACTTCACAATTATATACTAATTTGATAATATTTATAAATATTTCATATAAAAGCCGAAAAACTCCAAGAATTTATCAATTTATATATTAAATGAACGGCTAAGAAATATCTAAATATATATATATATGGTAAACTTAATAAGTCGGCGATTAAAGGTCTGGTTCATTACTTCAAAGTATATATATATTTAAAACAACCCTACATGTTTCGGCAATGATGCCTTTGTCAAGGGAATACAAAATATAAATGATAATAATAATGATATAATTTTCAAAATATATTTATATTTTATATTCCCTTGACAAAGGCATCATTGCCGAAACATGTAGGGTTGTTTTAAATATATATACTTTGAAGTAATGAACCAGACCTTTAATCGCCGACTTATTAAGTTTACCTTATCATACCAAGGTCACGAAGATATTATATATATATATATATATATATATATATATATATATGTATATATATATATAACGAGCCATCCAAAAAATTCATAATTGGAGTAGACTGTGAAATTGGGTTGGTACTTTAGCCACTTCCACATAATGACATTTATTATTTGACATTGAAACTATAAGTTTGTGTCAAATTTTTCAAAACTCTTATTAAGAAAATTAAATTTATTTAAAAAATGGAACACAGAACAAAAAGCAAAAATTATCGAATGTTACTTCCATACAGGTGTGAAAGTAAATGGCGAGTGGCAGTATTCAATTACGGAATGCATGACTGATTTTAATGAAGAACATCCTGAATTAGTGTTTGACTACAATAATTTTTACAATGTTTTGACACATTGTGTAAAGTTATACAGAGAGTGGTAGCGTCGGTCGAAAAACTGGAAGTGGACTGCCATCTAAACGTACAGCTGATAATATTGAAGCCCTTCAGCATATTATTGATGAAAATCCAAAAACATCCATTTCAGTAGTGACCCAACAAACAAACTTATCTTATGGTAGGTGCCAATTCATTCTTAAAAAAGTCTTACATTGTCATCCATACGAGCTGCAATGTTTTCATGAACTTTATCCAGTGGATTATTTAAGACGAGTGGAATTTTGTCAATGGTTTCAAAATAATCTACACAATCAGGATATCCTTAACACAGTTTTTTTCACGGATGAGGCCTGGTTTTATCTTTCTGGATATGTTAATTCACAGAATATGAGGTGTTGGTCCTCCGAAAATCCTCATTTTTTTGTTGAAAAAACATTGCATCCCCAAAAAGTTGGTGTTTGGGTTGGAATATGTCGAAGAAGATTGGTGGGTCCCATTTTTTTTGAAGGTACACTTACTGCTGCACGATATCGCAATGAGATACTAGGCTCATTCATAAATCAACTGGATGATGAGGAATTACAAAATGGGTATTTCCAACAAGATGGTGCAACGCACATACGACCAGAGAAACACTTTAATATCTCAGAGAATTTTTTGATAACAGAATAATAAGCAGGAACACTGAAATCCCATATCCAACTATGTCTTGCGATTTAAACATATGTGATTTTTTCGTATGGCCAAACATCAAAAATTCGATTTATTCAACGCCAATTCATAATCTGGAACAACTGAGAATTCGCATAACAGAAAAGTGCGAAGAGATCAACAACTCACCGCAAATGCTGCATAAAGTTTTGCTGGATTGCGGAGAAGAGTTGGTTTGTGTTTAGATGTAAATGGACAACATTTTCAACAACTTCTGTAGCTATATGTAAATTTTGATTATGATTTCGATATTAAATAAATTATTTGTTTTCTTTTTTGTTGTAGTATCATTTCAATGCCATAACCATTTTTTACAATGAAACCAAATGAAACTGTCAAGCATCAAGTAATGTGTCATTATGTGGAAGTGGCTAAAGTACCAACCCAATTTCACAGTCTACTCCAATTATGAATTTTTTCGATGAATCGTTATATACATATATATATATATATATATATATATATATATATATATATATATATATATACATATATTAATTCACTAATATTTGGGTTATCGGTGGATATACATTAAGACTCAAATGTTAATTCTCAATATTTCATCATTTATTAATGACTTCATCAGGAGGTGAGCTAGATTTAAGCGTTGGCAGTCTTATTAATTAATTTGCACATAATAATAACTAGCAGCTCTCTACTAAAAACTTGAAAATTATATATATAAAATTTACTGGACTTTAAATTAACGATAATTTATTAATTTTAATTACGAAGACCAATTTCTAATGATGCTTCTAAAAATTTCATACCGACGCTATTCGCTGTTGTTATTTTATTTTTACAGCCTTGGTTTAGTATTTTAATTTTGTGAGATTTTATTAATTATTTTTTTAATTAATATTATATCATCATTTCAATACATTCAGTAATTCATTCCAAAAATCTTAAAATTAAATCATAAAATGTGATGGATATCTTATATGCAGGGTTATTCTGAATAAGTGTCATTAGATTCTACTCTGAAAATATATGCCAATTGTTTTATTTTTAATTTAAAAAAAATGTAGAAAAAATTAATTTAAACACATAAGGTTTGAGCACCGCTGTCAGTCGTGACCCGATATGTGTCGTCCATATATTGAGTGTCGCTAGACGTAGTTGTTTACATACAGTTTGTTTACAATGAAAAGGTTTATACATAAGTAAGTTATGCATATGCGATATCTACGATTTAGTAAAGTTCATCGAATTCTCGATACAACAGCTGAGTGTTTCGTGCGGCTTCAATACAGTTTTATTAAATTATTTAAAATGACACAGCTAATTTTTTTGGATAATTTTTCTTTATTAAATTTTAATTAACATGTTTAATCTAAAATTAAATTCTCTGGCACTTATTCAGAATAACGCTGTATATGAAATTCTTAATATACGTATGTATAGGACTTTTACCCCGAAATTTTTGAATGGTACGACTATTTGTTTCTGTTGAAATGCCCCACATTTCATTTTCTTTTCTTTTCTTGGGATGTGTTTATCAATGAGAATTCTTTATTAAGAAACTCTTTACTGCACATTTTACTTCTAACGCTAAGAAAAAGATAATAATCGTTCCGAGAAATGTTGGAAAAGTCTGGGGGAGGATGAGACAGAGTCTTCCATGCTAATGAAGAAATTTGTTCACAGGTGTGTCTTACAGTAAGCTGTAGTAATTATCCGTACTTGAGATTAATTAATCTCAGATGTTTTCGGAGCAACGCATCATTAATATACGTAATTATAATATGCAGAATTAGTACTTCCATGCCAATAACAAGCGACAAAAGGCAGAAATTGCTCATTTAATCCAAAATTACTGACTTTCTTAATTAATATTAATGATCAACGGTATTGAGTGTACCGGTAACATCGGTGTAAATATATATCTCGTCACGGTCTTTCAATGTAAACTGGTCACTATAAATAAATGAACACTCCCGAACTTTGATACATTTTACTTAAATATTCAGGAAAGATGTATTTCGTCCGTACTTATAGGATGAAAATTTCAGCTACATTAGATACACTCGATTATTTAAGGTAGGGTTGGCTAACTATTTTATGTTACGTTCACGATGGGGTGCTAATCGCAGATACGAGGACCACCTACAGAGACAACCTACAAAAACAGCTGCGAGATACGACATGCAAACATCCACAGAAAGGACAGAATCGTTAGTGGTCGCAAAAGAGTCTAATCGATAATAATAAATAATTGATGACGAATGCAGCTAAAACCCATGCCGACACAAACAGAATTAAGCAAATGATGCGAACAACCGAAATGAACACTTTAAGAACGATCATGGAAAAACAAGGAGAGATAGAGTTGGGAACGAAGCTATAAGAGAAGAATGTGGAATGTGGAGGTATCGTTAAATTCGTCAGAGGAAGGACTTTATTTCTGTCTGTTTTGAAAAAGAAAACCATGGAACAAGCGCGTCTAGAGGGATAAAGGTTGATAAAAATATCAAAAAATCAAAGACCAGCAGGAAAAAGACATCCGAGGAGATCATTAAGAAGATGGAAGGAAAGCTGGATCTCCACTTCCACTGAAACGTTATGATGAATGCGTGAAGAAAAATAGGCTTTGACCTAAGAAAAAGAAGGAGAAAAGGAGAAAAAGAAGAAGAAAAAGAAGAAGAAAAAGAACAAGAAGAGGAAGAAGAAAAAGAAGTAGAAGAAGAAGAAGAAGAAGAAGAAGAAGAAGAAGAAGAAGAAGAAGAAGAAGAAGAAGAAGAAGAAGAAGAAGAAAAAGAAGAAGAAGAAGAAGAAGAAGAAGAAGAAGAAGAAGAAGGAGAAGAAGAAGAAGAAGAAGAAGAAGAAGAAGAAGAAGAAGAAGAAGAAGAAGAAGAAGAAGGAGAAGCAGAAGAAGAAAAAGAAGAAGAAGAAGAAAAAGAAGAAGAAGAAGAAAAAGAAGAAGAAGAAGAAGAGGAAGCTGAAGAAGAAGAGAAAGAAGAAGAAGAGGAAGGAGAAGGAGAAGGAGAAGAAGAAAACAATGAAATAAAAATGTCTTTATTTTTCTGTTCACTTGGCATTGGAATGGAACCGAGACGTTTTCGGTGATGAATTTCGAGTTTGTTTATGGGCTCGTGATGGTCGTAAAGTGGTCAGAAGGTGTCCCAGAGAAAGAAGAAACTTACAATTTCCTGTACAGCGATAAAAGACTTTTACTCAAGATGTGATGGTGTGGAGGGTCAACTGCCATAGAAATAGATCTCTTCTAGTAGTAATTCAAAGAACATTAAATCCTATTCTTCTTCCGAATGTTCTTAAACCAGTGTTAATACTATAGTTTCAACAACTGGTAAATTCAATTTTTTTAAATAGAATAAAGCATAGTTACATGCCATGAGAGTTACTATCGAATTTTTCTATAATGCCAATGTTGATCACTTGTGAACACGTCTAGGATATGGCAGAGAGGGTATAAATAATTTGCAACCACTTCCAAACAAGACGTGTTCTTGTTCACGTTTTCCAATTCGTCGAAAAAACCTTCCGCAAACTATTTACGAACTGAATAACCGTGAAACATCAATAGAGAGAATTTTCAAACTTATTCGTGATTATCCATACCACACTCAAGCTGGACTGCGATTAAAGGCTATGCAAAAACGTGCAAGAGAAGTTTGTTGTGGACATGTGATAAATCTAGTGCCCAAAAATATCGATTTCTTGAGAAATATGGTTTTTAGGTGTACAGGTAGCGGTTCCAACAGGATGGCGCAACAAGCTATACAGCCAGATGCATGCTAGCCTTACTTCATGAAAATTTTGGAAACAGAATAATTTCTCGTGTAACAGATTTCGTGTACTCATCTCATTCACCTGATCTGACACCTCATATGCATGGTATTTGAAGTATGATGAACGAATCCACCAACGAATATTGGAGAACGATGCCAAATAATAATAAACTATTTACAGTCTTTTTCTTTTGGTTTTCCCCTTTTGTCAATTGTGTTTCACAATTTGTCAAATGACTTTCCCAATACCTGTCATATTGACATATATGTCAAATTAAATTCTTTTTTTGTCAAATCTCTTTCACTTTATATCAATTATTTTTCCCATGTATGTAAATTATATGTTTTGCTTAATAACTACTTACCAAGCTGTGCATCAATTTCATTTAGTTATTGACGTGCCCTTGAAAATAAAGTATACATTTGAAATTTTAATTTATCTAATTTATTCTTGTGTAATGTACATAGAAATTGATACATACATGTATGCAAAACATTTTCAAATATCACAAATATGCACAGTACAAACTATCGAAATATATAAATGAAGAAACAATTAATTTAATATTTCATTTTGTTCTAAACAATCACCCAGATATGTTTCCATATGCTGAACATAATGAAGACAATTATCTGCAGTTATTTGTTCAGAAGCATTGTGTATTGCTGCATATAATTCATCCTCATTTGTCGGCTGAGTTCTCTTTATTATGTGTTTCCATTGATTAAATAATTCCTCTATCGGATTTAAAAATGGACTGTAAGCAGGTAAAAAAACTTCAAAATGCGCATGACTTCTAATGAGATTGACAACTTCTTCATTTGTATGAAATCTAACATTATCCATAACAAAAAAGGCGCCTTGTATGTTATCATTATGTAAATGATTAATTAGAGTTATAAATTCACAGAAATGAACTGTATTGAATGGTCTATCTTGGATTTGGAACAAATATAGTAATATAGTAAATTTACATTCATTGCTGCAGCCACAGAATAATTACGCCCTCTTAGTTGAGCTTTTATTTTCGTTGCTCGAGTATTTTTAACTGATCTTCCATATGAAGTTCGAGAATTAACTTGAATTCCATATTCATCAATGAAAAAAATCTTTTCCCTTTCGAACATGATTCTATTGTACCGGATAGCATATTCAAAGCGAGTCTGTATGATTTGTGGTGTATTTCTTCTTTCGGGAACGAAAGAGATTCTCTTCAACGAATAATGGAAAGTTTTTAGTGCTCTGTTTATCGTCGATAGCGATATTTGATGAAGTGGCCACTGCGTCAAACATCTTTCTTTTAACTGACGAAGTGATAAACTGCAATCTTCATCAATCCAATTGCAAATTTCATTTATCTGTAACACAGATAATTTTTTTGGTCGGTGACCAGCACTTCTTTTATGAATATTAGCGGTTCTCCGGTATGTAGAATAAATCTTTCTTACAGTATTGGGTAAAATTCCAAATTGCTCTCCAATATTATTTGCCGTGAGCCCATTGTTCATAGAACGAATTATTAAAGCTCTTAAATCATTACTTATTTTACTATTAATTCGACGATTCTCCATAATACATGAATATAAAATGATTAACACACTTCGTGAAAGTCAATTGACATATAGTGAAACACATTTGACAAATAAGGAAATTATTTGACACATCGCCGCCATATTATAATAAATGGGAAAGTCATTTGACAAATTGTGAAACACAATTGACAAAAGGGGAAAACCAAAAGAAAAAGACTGTATATACAACTAGCAAAAATCTGACATGCGTTACCACGTTACAGTAGTTGGTGCGGTATAGCGTCTGCCATGCTCTCCCGCTGATGTTTTGTCAGTTAATGTAACCTACACGAATGTTGAGATTTAGACCTATTTTCATAACTATTTGGTTCATATCGAGAAGTTCACCCTACTGAACTGACATGTCCGGCGAGTTCCTGAAAATTTGCAGCTCATGCTCCTAGTCAGCTTAGCCTTCTCGAGACCTAAGTATAAAATTATTCTATTTCTTTGCAATACCGTCAAAACGCATTTGTTCAATTGATGACATCGTTCCGTCACTTCGTGACACCATAAAAACATATTTACCGTACACTTCAAGATTAATCTTGACTCAAGGAATAAAAAAAATTGTTTCGATATTCTTTTATTTTACAGAATCGCCGACACGTAAACAACAATTTGCCAAAGTTTCATCGCAATCGGATGAACGGTATAAGAGCCTGTACGGACCGAATAGATATATATTTATCTGTATATTACTTCAAATTATGTATATAAGATATATTCAATGACCTGCTGAACCATCATAAAGTTTTCGTCATAATTGTGCACACTTCGAACATGTAAATTAAAAATTGCATTTTCGGTCGTGTGTATTTTGGTGAGTACTGTATTTTTGTTAAAGGCCCCTAAGAGTAACTAATTATTATTATCGTTAGCACTATTGTTAATTTTATTATTATATAACGGTAAATTATTGTGTTGTCAACAACTTAGTTTATCAAGTCTAATTTATTACCGGTAACATTATACTCCAACAAAACTTGTTACTTAGGGTCGCTAACACATCTAAAATAAATTTTCACGAAAGTTTGATGACCGTTTACGGTCCAGTACTATTAGGTGTCCGTTATCTCTTTCAAACAAGGACAATAAAGCACATTAACTTAAATTCTACCCAATTCATACTCATTCCGTCTACAATTTCGCATTTTGTATGTAGACATACCATAGAAATGCTAATCTTTGTATTATTTTGTTATTCGTATCTAACAGTGCATTTCAAAACATAAAGCCAATTGTGTAACTTGTTAAAGACTATCTCGTAAGGTGATATTATGCAGTGCATAGAATGAAATTTAACTGACCCGCGGTCACTAAATTCATTAAATTTGCTATATATCAATAGATTTTCGTTTTCAAATGAATTCGTAACTACATCTGGCGTACCACAGAGGTCGAATTTAGGTCCACTGGCTGTTAAGCCCAAGAACAATCATTTTTGTGTTTTTGGTTATTTTTCCTAAATACATGTCTAGTAGGGTGGAGTGAAAATGAACAAAAAAATTTTTTTTTTAATTTTGAAAACTCCTGTATTGTTAATTGATGACCCTATTAGAAAGCACTATTTATGCAAAATAACAAAACTCTGCGACTTTATTTCGAGGTGGCGCATGAAGGGTGAAGTTTGAAAAATAACCTACTTTACATAAAGGCAGAAAAGTACAATTTAAAAATCTTTTTTATCTACCATTAAATAAAACTGTTGGCAACACTTAAGTTTATTGCTCAAAAACAAAGTTAGGGGATTCCCATGCATAAAATAAAATATCATTTTAAACAGTTTCTTTCAGTTTATTCATAGTCTTTAGAAGTGCAACGTGTTAAAAAAGTTTATAAAACTTAATCAAACGTAAAATTTTCGTTACCAAAAGTTAAAACGTGATTGCTGAGGAAAGATTTAAAATGCCTAAATCTAGGAAAGATTTGTGTTGCTCTGTATTTGGAAAACCAATTACATTAAGTGCTAATATGTTGCCTACGCATTGTGATATTATTAAATATTACCTGTGGCTAAAAAATCATATGATTGAATTGAACAACCGAAAAGATCCTTCGGAAATTAAGTGCATATGTGAAATAATTGCTACTGATATTGAACAAATATGGAAAAAGGCATCGATTCCTATAATAAGTCATCAACAAATCTTAGCAAGATTGATTTCCTATTACAACAAATACAAAAATATGAAGAAACTGCGCAGTGAAATAAAAAAACAAAATTTCTTAAAGGAATCTCAAAAACAATTATTTGACATCGCAACCTGTAAGTGCGCGTCCAGAAACATATGTAAATGTGTGACAAAAATACCTCCAGCAGAGGAAAAGTTTTTAAAGAACCAACGAAATGAGCGTAGAATGTATATTGGCTGTGTGGATAGGTTGACAACAAAATCTATACGACGCAATGAAGTTCGAAAGAGAAAATATGATCAATTCGTTCAAAAAAACATGACTTCAAGTACTTCTTCGTCTATGTCAGAATTACATCGGTCATGCAGTAGCACTTCAAGTGAAACATCAGAATCAGAGCAAGATGATTTTTGCTTTAATGAAGGAAAAAGAAAAGTTCACAAAAGAGAAAATCAAAAGGGAAATAAGCAGATGAGACAAAAGTTGCAAACCCTTGCTACAGCTTGTGACAGGACTGGAGTTTCAGATCGATCTGCAGCATTTGTTGTAAACGCAGTAGTGGTTGATTTAAACATTATAAATGCGGAAAACTCGTCAAGCGTAATAGATCGTAGTAAAATACGTCGAGAAAGGAAAAAAGTTCGAAAGCAGTTGAGCTCTATTAGCAATGAAAAACCTCTGACTTCTATTTATTTTGATGGTCGTAAAGACAAAACTTTAATTATAACTTCAAAAGAAAATAAGTCACAGCGTAAGACTATTACCGAAGAACAATGGTATCTGAGCCAAATTCTGAATATATTGGACATTTCACAATAGATTCAGGAAAAGCAGCTAATATTATGAGGAATATTGTCGCCTTATTAGATAAAAAGTGTAAATGTAATTCATCTTTGGTGGCAATCGGATGTGATGGAACGGCTGTCAACACAGGGTATAAAAATGGAGTCATTGCCTTATTGAAAATACATTAAAAAAAAACCATTGCAATGGTTTGTGTGCTCATTACACGCAAATGAATTGCCACTGCGCCATTTGTTTTTAAGTCTTGATGGAAACACAGCAGGTCCTAATAGCTTTTCTGGAGCTATAGGTAAAAACCTCCTCAAGTGCCTTGATTTTAAGTTACAAACTTTTGAAGCGATTCCTGCAGAATTGCCGGATATTGATATAAAGTTGCTAAGCACTGATCAAAAATATCTTTACGAGATTTGTTCTTCCATTTCGTCTGGTTTAGTTTCACCAAGTTTAGCTGAAAGAGACCTTGGGAAATTAGCACACTCTCGCTGGCTAACTTGCGCCAATATGATTCTTCGCTTATACATTGGAATGGCTACACCACCAGAAAACCTTAAGCAACTAGCACTTTTCATTATGAAAGTATACGCGCCAACATGGTTTGACATAAAGTCAAAGCCATCTTGTAACCATGGTCCAGTTCATGTTTTCAACATGGTCAAGAGAAGTTTATATTTAAGAGATGACCTTAAGAGTATTGTTTTAAAAACTATAAACAGAAATTCATTCTTCGCACACCCAGAAAATATGCTGTTGGCCATGCTTCAAGATGATACTTAAAAAATTAGAGAATTGGCTCTCCGAAGAGTATTAGAAGCAAGAAAAGAAAATGTGTGTATTAAAAGCAAGAAAGTTCGCGAGTTCCGCCTTCCGCAACTTCAAGTAAATGCGACGAATTACTATGAGTTAATAAATTGGTCGAATGTGAGAATAACTGAACCACCAATGACTATGAAATATTCTAATACAGAAATTTCAAACCTGATTCGTTCGGGAAATAATTTCAGTCAATTTGGGATGTTTCCTTGTCATACCCAAGCAGTAGAGAGGTGTGTCAAGCTCGTCACTGAAGCTTCAATATCTGTTTGTGGATCAGAAGCAAGAGACGGTTTCATTCGCTCTAGAATTAAAGCAAGGCAAGACATACCACTGTTTGAGTCGAAATCTCAATTTTTTCAACAACGAGATCCTTTACAATTTGCTAACGAATGATTTTTGTTTTTGTATTAAATATGCTTTATGTGAGTAAATAAAAGACTGTAACTGTTTGAATTTATTGAATAAAAACAAATTTAAACCACACTGTTTACTTTTTTATAAATGATAAAGTTCCACAAATTAAAGTCTTGTGCGCCACCTCAAGACGTTGACCTAGGAAGATAAAATTTTTTCTCTGCACTTTTAAGTACTTAGAGCATCGATGTTTAATACAGGAAAAACTAAATTAAAAAAAAAAAAATTCGCTCCACCCTAATGTATAGTTTAATTATTTAGCATCAAAAATGTTGACTTCAAATTAACACCTTGTATATCGAAAGTTTAATTATTTAATTTAATTTGTAAAACCTCTATCCTAAGAATGGATATATGTTGTATTTATAAGTTTATTACCCTTTTTATGCGACTATTTCCACCTTTATTTATGATTCAATTACAGAACACATTCAATACCCTGTTTTTAATCTCACAATCTATTCATAATTTCACGTTCCTTAAATGAAATGCGATAAACTTTATTAAAATGAATACGATTTAATAAACTTTGTACTTAGGTTTAAGATTAGGATAGATTAGATGTATTGCAAAACAATTGCAAGTTGTTTTGCAATATACCTCCATCCGAGGAACACACTGTGTGTCGAAACAATTGTAATAGGATTTTACCTCAATAAAATGGAAATTAAGTAATATTGATTTTTCATTTTCATTTAATTATACTTATTTTAAAGAATTAAATTTTTCCCCGAAACTTCTGTGACATACGTTATTTATAATATAATAGCTTTTGTAATTTGAAATAATTGATTTTTTTGTGGCTTATGTTCTGTATAAAAAATGTCACGGTTGATTACACTTCTTGCCTTTTTTTTTTATTCAAACTGACACAATGTGATTTCTCGAAAAGTGGTTTTATCCAGATGA
Organism: Melolontha melolontha; assembly: GCA_935421215.2. Lineage (NCBI taxonomy): Eukaryota > Metazoa > Arthropoda > Insecta > Coleoptera > Scarabaeidae > Melolontha > Melolontha melolontha. The sequence continues at coordinate 116,168,003 of OW285243.1, read as the reverse complement.
AAAGGGTCATTGCTTCACTGTCAGATCTAATAAAGAAAATTTAACTGAATTTTTTTTTTCTTCGAAAATATTTATTACATTGTTCTCTTGCTGGTGCTCCAGAATTTATTCGAAAATATTCCACCTAATGCGTCTTCGATACTGACAGGGGTATTTTAGTTCGGTTCCAATTACGTCGTAATGGATGTAAGCCTTTTATTTACGAACTTTCTTGTTTACTTCAGATAAATTCATATTACATGTTCGCCCATGAATAAGATATATATATATATAACACATATATAACACATCGTGCAAAATATCTCTTGGATATGCTTTGAATGAGGTCAAAATAATCATTCGTAAGATGTTTGTCACGTTCTTACGTTCATTAATTTTCGTTTACATATTCACCACCCACTTCTTTTTCCTTAAATTTATTCGATACCGAAAAATCTACCGTAAAATATCATTTTGATTTATATTTATGTCATAATGTTATAACTCAATTTGTCAAACGAAATTCGTTAATAATAATACAGGTGTCGACATGATTTTTGGAACATTAATGAAGAAGCTCTTTTTGTGTCTCATTCATCAGGTCGATATTAAAGCACCTTTTCTCAAAATGGTCTACCACATTGCTGCGGGTAATAGCAAAAATAGATATCACGAAACTTTTCGATAAACGGTAGAGTTCCAAGGACCCTACTTTTGTGTGTTAATAATAAAAATAAGATCCAACTAGCCAGTACCCAGGCTAGGCCAGAGGAGACGGTGTGGGGTTCCTTTCGAAACATTGTTACGTGACTGATTAAAATAACGGAAAATAACTCGTTTTCTAAACATGAACGCGTGCGATAAAATGATGCTTTATGAAACTTGTGTTTTAATATACTATTATACGAAGGTGGTTTGGAAATTAAAGAAAACGCAAATTTTTTTTGACAAAAAATATCTTATTTTTCAATATAGTCTCCTGCTCGCTCAACACACTTATTCCAACGATATCCAAATTAGTAATGCCTTTAAAAACCGACTAATTGACAAATCGTTTGTTCTATCTTATTTAACCTATTAGCGGATGATTCTACAGAACGACAAAGAAGATTCCTGCGAATTCACGCTATCTCTGTGTTTAGGTCACGTAGTTTCCGAACAACCCTCGTAAACATTAATTTCCACCAATGTTACTTAAAAAAAGTTTAAATTTGTTAACTATTGTAATCTTAACATTAACTTTGTTCTTCAATAAAATAAACAACATTTATCAGATGAAAATAAACTCGACAAATTGAAATAAACTATTCGGTCTCTCTTATAAGCGGTAACTTCAACATATCCGAGTTTCATAGTTCTCCATGTGGAAGCATTAAATTTCGATTTATTTACAATATATCATATACTCGGAAGCTTAGTTAATTTAACTTTGTTATGAATACTGATGGCATGTTATTATTAGACCTTTTACTTTCGAATTTAAATTGTAATATTTCTCAGTCGGGATGAGTTTGACTCAGAAGATAGATATCGCATAGCTTTAGTTATTAGTAGAGCTGAGGATGTTTGCGGTACGGCAGGACCGTATGTAGTGCATCCCCACATTTAACTATTTATCTAAATATTCTCTGAAATGATTTGCCGGATCTCATAAATTAATAGAGTGATATTTTAGTATGCACTGGATATTGTAATTATACAAAATCATAATAGCCATTTGTATTTATGGATCATAAATAATAATACGCATGTATTTGTATTTGGTTGTGAATTCAATTTAAACTTAAAACGAATCGTAATATTTTAACGACAAGCCGTCCTTACAATACATGCATTCGAGACAAAGTGTGCAACTCTACGAATAACTTCCATAATTGATCGAAAATGGACATTTTGGAGCTGAAGTAAAGCCCCTATTCTTAGAAAATTTTATTACTGTCGTTAAGAACTATTATTATAAACAACAAAGGACTTTTATTAGTGTTGAAGTTTTAGTTTCATTGAATTTCCATGTTGTAAGTAGTCAATTGTAAAGTGTTCATTCACAATATTCTAAAACAAGGTGTAAATTTAACTAAAATCCAGAAAAACACATTCTGATAATATATTACTAGATTAGAAGCTGTGTTTATTACTATTTATTATATTATTTTTATAACCAAATGCAATAAAAGCTACGAAAACAAAAGAAACCTCGATTTATTAAAATCTTGTCACACAGCCTTTCAAAGCCTGGCAGCACATATTTTGCATATATTTTATATATACTACCTACTTGAACTAGGTGAATGAAGTTATAAGTTATAACTTCTAACTTCATTCACCTAGTTCAAGTAGGTAGTATATATAAAATATATGCAAAATATGTGCTGCCAGGCTTTGAAAGGCTGTGTGACAAGATTTTAATAAATCGAGGTTTCTTTTGTGTTCGTAGCTTTTATTGCATTTGGTTATAAAAATAATATAATAAATAGTAATAAACACAGCTTCTAATCTAGTAATAAATTATCAGAATGTGTTTTTCTGGATTTTAGTTAAATTTACACCTTGTTTTAGAATATTGTGAATGAACACTTTACAATTGACTACTTACAACATGGAAATTCAATGAAACTAAAACTTCAACACTAATAAAAGGCCTTTGTTGTTTATAATAATAGTTCTTAACGACAGTAACAAAATTTTCTAAGAATAGGGGCTTTACTTTAGCTCCAAAATGTCCATTTTCGATCAATTATGGAAGTTATTCGTAGAGTTGCACACTTTGTCTCGAATGCATGTATTGTATGGACGGCTTGTCGTTAAAATATTACGATTCGTTTTAAGTTTAAATTGAATTCACAACCAAATACAAATACATGCGTATTATTATTTATGATCCATAAATACAAATGGCTATTATGATTTTGTATAATAACAATATCCAGTGCATACTAAAATATCACTCTATTAATTTATGAGATCCGGCAAATCATTTCAGAGAATATTTAGATAAATAGTTAAATGTGGGGATGCACTACATACGGTCCTGCCGTACCGCAAACATCCTCAGCTCTAGTTATTAGTTATTACTTTTGAATTACTTTCAATAATAGCATTACCCAATTTCCAATTGCGCCCACAATATAATATTATTGCGAGATAAATTATATGACATTGTATGGTAATTTTGTTCACATGGGATTCGCTGTTTCTTAATGAGTTTCATGACGTTGATGCTGCTCTGGATGTCTGTTACTTAGCACTGTTCAAGATTTTTTAGAATTAAGTAGATATCAAAAATGCAAATGTACCAGAATAAATTGAAACATAAATGAGTGGGTAAATACCTCAAAGGATTTGTATAACACAAAAATATTTTACATTATTAAAAATACTTTTGTATTATTCAAAACTGGTTAGGTTTTTACTCACTCATGTATGTTTCAATTTATTCTGTTACATTACACATGCGGTTATCCCCTAAGGAGGTGTGAAGACACAAACAAATTACAGTTTCTAGAGATATGGCAGTGCTATCTTTGGAAACACTTCGTTAGTTCTTCATTGGTTATTTAGACAGAGCGAGTACTTAGGTCGTCGGGTAATATGCAGAGCTGAATGTACTTCTACGCTCTTAATAATTTCTGTGAGATGGCGAAGTCGTTCTTTTTGTGAAAGTGTCTGAATATATCCTTCTTCAGCGGGGGACTGATGAATATGTAGAAAGATGAAATACGTAGCTGCGTCTCTGGGGGAGGATATGAAACTCTATATAGTGAAAAACTCTTTATAGCGAAATTTTTTCGAGCCCTAGAATATTTTAATGAAATTTCATGTAAAAAGCCCTGCATATAGTGAATCTGTAAAATAGTAACTCTCTATATAATAAAATATTTACCGGAATTTCATGTATAAATTTTTATGCATTTATTGAGATTTGGGCCACTTCGGGTTTCCAACATTAGCACGAACTCCATTTTTATGACGCACTGTTTTGAAAGGTTCTTAACGCGTTCATAACCCTAAATCAGGTACAATAGATTTCTGTGAGAATCCCGTGGAAAGCCCAATTTATATGTATGTAGTCGAGGCCTAGATTACATATTGCAGTGAACTTTTCCCCGAAGAAGAATTATATTGAACTTATATTGTATTTATGACATTTACTTAAAATGTATTTTGATTTTATTGTGTATATTTAAATGTTCATATTTTTGAATTTATTGTTTTGACCGGATTTGTATTATTATTTTACATCCGAAGTTGTTCCGACTGGCGGTATTGTTTTATACTGGAGATGTCCGATGTCGGCATATTTTGCCGGTTTAGAACAGAGATACCAGAGTTGTTGAAGCATATGGTCGGGATATAAAAAACTTCATATTTTACGTCCTGTTGAATTTGATTTAAAGTCGGTTTATTTTATTTTTAAAGTGCTTTTTTTGTGCAGTAAATTTCATTTACGATCTTTACGAGTGTTGGTGATCTCGTTTGTATTAAATTTAAATTATATTTGGTATCTCTCGCTACTATAGTTTTTTTTTCCTGCGAGTAAAAGAGTTGCTTATGTAAGTATACTTATTGCAGTTTCTTTATAAATTTCTGTTTCGATAATTTGCTGATATTTGTGCTTATTTGTAATTTTGATTTATTTCTATATTAACTTATAATATAGATAGATAAGAAAATTACCATATTTTTTTGAATGAGGGCGTTTTTGTGTCACGATTTTCTAGAACATTTTAGTCAGGATTGGAGGGGAGATTTGGCCTTGTGTTTAGTTCGCACAAGTAAAGTAAAATTACGGTTTGACGTTTTGTCTGTTTACGTTTGAAATTAGGGGTTATAATTTAGAATTTGAATTTGAGAATTTTCTTAATTATCTATTAGTTTTAGTATTGCTCGCGAGTCACAGGAGGTTTTTCTCTGTGTGTGTGTTATTTATCACACAGACTGTTTCCTCCAAGCTTTAGTTAATCATGCTTTAGCTCTCTTTACATTTTGTAAGGAGTTTTTTTTAATTTTTTTTCAAATAAACATGTAAAATCAAATTGTGAATTTTTGTTAATGCCTTTTTTTGAACTTTATTTTCCACGTTCTTGCTCGTGCGAGAGCAAGACCTGAGGTACGAAGTTTCAAGCTAGAAGAATCTACGATTGAGTTAATCCGGATATTTGTGGTGAGCTGAACTTATAGCAAAGGCACAGTTCATTGCAATATGTAATTCGCAAACACGTTCAGTTTATTTTTGTTTAAGAATCAGTTAAGACGTCCAAGCGAGTGTGTTTAAGTTTAGCTGAGAAAATTAAAGTTTTGGAGGAAGTTGATAAAGACAGCCAAAAAATTGATGTTGCTGCAAAATTCGGTATTTCTCCAAGTTGCGTAAAAATAAAAAGTCGCGAAAGTATCATCAAGAAAACGAATGTTCCAAGCAGTCGAAAACGAGTACGGGTATGTTCTTACGAGAATGTAAATGAAGCAGTTTTACCATGGTTTCAAGTGGCCCGTACGCATCAAAACGTACCAATATCGGGAAATTTAATAAAGCATAAGGCTCTACAATTTGCTAAAGAATTTAACTGCGTTAATTTTCAAGCTAGTGAAGGGTGTTTGAGTGCCCGAAAGACTCGCAATGTAATTGTTTTCAAGACGGTGTCCGGCGAGAGTGCAAGCGTTAGTCAGGAGGACTGTGACATTTGGACTGAAACTGTTTTAAAAAGTGTAAAGTACGAGCCAAAAAATGTTTTCAATTGTGATGAAACCGGTTTGTTTTTTAAATGTTTGCCAAACAAAACTTTTGCTTTTAAAAGTGATAAATGTTTTGGTGTTAAAACAAGTAAGAAAAGGGTGAAACTGATGGTTGGAGCAAACATCAATGGCTCAGAAAAACTGAAATTACTGCTGATAGGTAAAAGCAAAAATCCCCGTTGTTTAAAAGGAGTTTAATCTCTGGAGTTAGATTACGCCAGTAATAACAAGGCATTGATAATTTCTGAGATTTTCGAATGATGGATTAAAGAACTGGACACGAAAATGAAAAGCCAAAAGCGAAAGATTGCGATGTTTATAGACAAATTGTCCTGCATATCCCGTTATTGTAAGTAAAAAATTATCGAATATTGAACTAATCTTTTTTCCACCAAACACGACCTCCAAATTGAAACCTATGGACCAGGGTACTATAAAAAACATAAAACATCATTACCGAAACAGAATTGTTCACAAAATTGTTAACGCGCTTTATATCAACCTTCCAGTCCAAAAATTGATTACCCTTAAAGAGTGTATAACCGAAATCGCTAAAGTATGAAGTGAAAATGTTTCTCAGAAAACAATCAAAAACTGCTTTTCTAAAGCAGGTTTTACTGAAAAAATTGACGAATGGGAAGAAGAAGACGAAATGGATCTCGCTACCTTGAGAAAACAATGGGGTATTCTACAAAAAATTGCTACCGTTGACGCAGATTTTTTACTTGAAGATTTCTTAGAAATCGACAATGATGTTGGCACGACAGATCTCCCAACTGACCAAAACATAATTGACGATATAAAAAGCATAGAAGATCATGAAGAAGAAACTGAAACGGGGGAATGTCCTGCTAAATTTAGTGAAAATGAAATTAGAAATGCATTTGACATTGTGCGAACTACTCTCAGAGGCCAGGAAAGTGTACCTGATCAAATCTTTATGCATTTGAATAAATGCCAGAATTTTGTTGAGTAATAATTATTTTTCAGAAGTAATGTTCAAAAGAAAATAACCTAGTACATAATATGTATGTACAATGTACATACATGTGTTATTTAACAATTTCTCAAGACTACACAAATTTTAAATGTACATGCATACATATTGCTGTGGACTTTTCCCCATAAATATTTTAAAAATATTTGACTTGCGCAGTTGGAGCAAGCCGTTTGTTCTGCTGTGAACGATTTTTAATACTGTATTTCTTTATGCGAAGCCTGCGTGCTTGCTGTATCCTCAGAGACAAGTGTAATGTGAGATAAGAAAGTCGTGTTTATAAAAGATTATTCTTTACCTTTTTATTAAGTAACTTCGGGTTTATTTTCGATTTAATTGTGGTTGGTGCTGTGTTAATTCATTACCGCTATTTTATACGAGTTTGGTGATCTCGTAATTGTTATATTGTACATTTTCTTACTCACGTGTCTTGAATATATTTTTTACGTAAGTAATATATTCTTAAAAGATATCTTATTATTATTTTGAATGAATTGAATATTGTATTATTATTATCGGATTGAGATTTAGTCTTAGATATTTGATATAAATAGCAAAGAAGGTTTTTAAAATTTCTAGTAAAAGGCATTTTTTGTCACATGGTTGCACATGCGTTAGAGTTTGTTTCGGTCTGTCAAATAGTTTGTTTATTTTGTTCTCTAGGGAGAAATTAAAAGGTTTCTTTGTAATTTATTATTTTTTAATTTTGATCGGCTGTCACAAAGATTTTTGATCGCATGCAGCTGTCATTTCCATGCGTTATTTTTACCTTTATAATATTGTTAAATGAGGCAATATTAATCTTTATACTTTATAAAGATTTTTTTTCTTTTTTTTTTTGATTTTTGTATTAAAGTTTCATTAATTTTATTGTGTTTATTATTATTTAACCTTATTTCAAGAAGTTTACAAGGAAATTATAACATTTGTCAATATTCTTTTACTGGCGCATTATAAATTTTGTAGAAGAGACAACCACTTTTCCGATTGGAACCCTGAGAGGAAAGCAGTCCCATTTTTTGAAATTAAACCGACTGAGTATCCTAGCTAGATAGATTTGTCGTGAATTGTGAATAAGCAAATTTCAAGATCACAATTCATAGCAATATGTATGTATTAACAGATTTTGTATTATGTATTCTTTTTATTTCGTATGTAGTAATTAGCCCTGTACATACACAGTATCTCTTCTTCTTCTTCTTCTCTGTTTTGGGGTGGACGCCACCACGTCCATACACTTGAGCACATTGCTCTTTGTACTATTCCCAATAGATCTCTCAATTCCACTCTGTTAGTCTTGGGTCCTCGATAAATGACACTATCCTCCTCAGGGGAAGTTTGAGTACACTCGAAGGATCCAATAGATCTCTCCCGAAATATTTCTGTCTGAGTTCCTTCAGTTTTTTGGGAAAGGGGGAGCCTTATTTTACTCGTATCCACCCCCTGTTTCCTCATCTTCTTTAATTTCTTTCTTTGTGCCCCGGAAAGTTGTTTTCTTTCCTTGGGTGCACCATCTGTTTTCGCAACGTTCTCAGTTTGAGTCCGTTGCGTTTTAGTTTTGTTTTTTGGAGTCTCATAAGTCTCCATTGCCAAGGGAGTCTCTGTAGACTCCTTAGGTTTTGGATTCTCCTCAGACTCCATCTTTTTAATGTTTTGTTTTGTTTCTCGGTTTATATAATTCCCACGAGTATGGAAGAAGTATGAGGTCAATGTCAGCAGAGCTTCCATTACAGGCACAAGGCGTAAATACAAGGGGATGCCGCCTAGTGCCCCCAGGGGAACGTTTGAGACCACGTATACCCCAGTGGCCATTAAGCTCTAAGCACGTTGCCTTACACCGTAGCTTGGGTGAGCTGGTCCGCGGTGATAGCTTTCGCTAAGGATTGAAAGGTTTTTAGACCTACCCATCCCGCTTATGACAACCACTAATCAGGTCCCCCAAGAGAGACCTGACCGTCCCCTTATCCGCCACCTAGGGACGCGCCTGGTGGGTAGCTCAACCCCCGCGGAAGAGGTCCGCGAACAGGACATACACAGTATGTACATTATGTACATGCTCTATATTTAAACTTTCAAAGGTTTTCAAAACTTTTTATAGTGAAATTTCGGTCAACATTTTGGTTTTTCACTATATAGAGTGTCGACTGTATATTATATTATTAAAATACTTTTGTATTATACAAACATGCGAATTATAAACTCTTGAGATACGGCATAATTAGAAGTTAAAAGATTATTCTAGACGTAAGAAAAAGAATATTTAATACTAAAATGTCTCACCAAGAAATGTCTGCAACATAAATTAATGATAGAATTGTTACTTTTAAAATTTTCCTTTTCTTTAAATTTACATTTTAGAGGTATTATGCACTCAAATGTCTACCAATTAAATTTACTACATTTTATTTAATTTGTCTTGCTAAAATATCGTAGATATTTACAGAACGTGTGTGGGCGAGTTCCAAGCGAATTTCGTCATTGACCTTTAAATTGTAATAAAATTATATGATACTATTCGAAACATTGTTGGAGAATTCAATTCTTGAATTATTTGGACTAAATTATAATTAACCATGTTACCAAGACTTTAATTAATTAGAACTATTCAAAGCATGATATCCAACATACCATAGACCCAGGTCAATCAGAATATTAGGGAATATCAAACATATAGGTATACATATTTAGAATCGGTACTAAAAATACCAGACGTAACTTGAAAAGCCTACAAGCGATGATCTTAAATAACGGCCAAAATATATTCATTATAACATAACAAAGACAAATTCAAACCTTGAAATAAAGGACCAGACAACGAAAGATGTACACGTCTATATCAAGTTTCGTATTGTATTAGATTTAGTTTGTAACAATGTTCTTGAATGTATACAAGTAAGAATTGCTATTATACTAAAACTAATTAAACAAGACGACAAGGGTTCTAGAAATCTAGTTAACTTAAAAATAATATTATACATGTACATATATTCTACGTGGTGATTTGATAGAAGGATTACTTCTAAATGAAATACTCATTTTAGGATAAAAAATATAAGTTAGGGTTTAATGGATGTCAAGTCTGCATCCGATTTTCCCAAGATTAATTATTATGGCATTTGGAGGACTTTTAGAGAATCAATTCATCTTAATAAAGTTTTTGGCGCAAATACAGAAATACTAAATTAAACTTAATAGTTATAAAAAATTATCGGATAAATATACAGTCCAGCAATATAAACCGGATTTTTTAAAATACTAAACGTTGTAACCAAATAACATTGAAAGAAATGAAACCAGAAACTTTCCCTAATAGAAAAGAATAGGAAATATTCTATCTCAAGAACAATAAATACATACACATATTGCAGTGGAATGTGCTTTTGATCGCTTATTAATCTTTTTGTTCACACTACAACTTATGCTTCCGGCTGTTCAGTCTCGTAGATTTCCTAGAGCTCACTTCTCTCGGGTCGATCCTTGCGGATATGGGCCAGGTTATATTTAAAGTAAAACGACAAGCATTAATAAAAATCAGATCTAGTTTGTTTACAAGTTTAATAAAAATAAAAAAAAAAGAAAAAATCCCTTTACTGAATGTACAGGGAGCTAAAGCAGATTAAACAGTAGCTTAGGAGGAAAGACTCTTTATGAATATGACTCGCACAAAGAGAAAAACCCCCTGTGACTCTCGAGCAAACATATAATTAATAAATACTTTAGAAATTTGTCAAGTTTGACCTCTACTATAACCCCCAAAAATCAAATGTCAACAACTACAAAGTTATCAAATACGCGTGACAGCCTTACAGTCATGCGCAATAAAACATGACAAAATCAAACCCATAAACAAAAAAACCAACCTGAATTTAAAACGATCTAGAATATTTTATCTTGAAGAAAAAACTCCATTACAAAAAACATGACAATTTTCTCTAATATTCATATACTGATTTAAATGTCAAAATAATCACAAATTATACACTAAAATTACAAACATAAGCAAATCATCATATAAGCAATAATATAATTAAGTGTTTTTACTTACATCGATCTAAGCACAATCAACACAAAAAACTACATGAGAGATACCATAATTTAATTAAAATATCAAAAGCGAGATCTCAAACTCTCGTAAAAATCGCAATAACTTTAAATGCACAACAATAAATGCACCAAACCAATAAAAAACCCGACTTTACTCAAAGACAGAGAATAAAAATGAATTTCTTATACTCTATGACCACTTGGTTTGCTAGATCTGGTATCTCTAAATAAATTACCGCGAAAATCTCCTACATCGAATTCAATAGTACACCATTTAGCCGCACCCACCAATCTGATATAATACATACAGGGCCGGTCAAAAATATAATTACAAACATAATAAATATAAATAAAAATTCAAGAATACATTCTTAAATCCCAAATTATTCAAATGTAGTTCAAAACTTAATTCTAACAATTTTTCTCTCTCTCTCTGGTTAGAAAAATTCACAACAATATGTATATGTATGTATAACAGCATGTAAACACGAGAATACACTTTGGAAACTAGGGGATATAATTTTTTAAGCGATTATTTCAACGAAGTCAACGAAATAATATATAAATGTACATTTTGTCACCACTGTTAAATTGAATTTATGAAGGAATACACACAATCAACTAGTTTTATCGGGGCAATTGGTCATTCAATCGCTTCAGTCCGCTCTCTGGGTTATGTCCCACAGTATCAGTGATATAATTCGTCCCCACAGTACCAACCTTACCTTGCCTTACCTTAAAGAAGGAATTTTTTTTTCTAATTTGCTACTTTTATGATTTCTTTTGCATAAATAATGATTATTGATATTCGAACTCAATTTAAAAATTTTAAAATTCATTTTTCTATTGAACATTTTGTACTTGTTAAATTTAATGTAAAGGGAATGAGAATCTTTCATGTACACTCACACCTGAAATTAGTGAAATTGCCGAAAATATTGTAAATAATTTACTTTCCATTAAATCTCGTGTCAATTATGAAAAGTCCTAGTTTATGAACAAAATAAACTTCGGAACAGTAGGGGTATAATATATTCCAGAACGAGTGATATAAGACGCAAGTCCAAGTTCAGTTTTATGTACTTAATATAGAATTATAATTGCAAAATGGATATAAAGCAACCCTTTCTTGGCTCTATTATTTATATTTCATTTAGAATAATATCATTTCTAATTATAATATTTTATCAATCAAGGGACAAGCAGAAAAAATCTAAATATTTCTGAGACTGTTTAAATTAAAATACGAGGAATTGTTTGCCATTAAAATGCTAGGCAGATGTACTTATGTCAGTAATTTCTTTTTCTCGTTAAAAGCTTTTTTATAATTTCGTTAAAACACTTATTGAATTTTATGTAAAGAAATCTTCACAAATAATTTCTTTAAAATATATTTTAAGAAAGAAAAATATATTTTTAAAGTTTCAAATCACTGACAAAAACAATTCCAACCAAAAAACGCTGAAAGAAATAGTCTTAAGTATTTATGTATTTAAGTATTTATTATCAGGATAATTATATATTTAAGTATTTCTTTTATACGAAAGCTTCTTATGGTATGAATAAAAAGAAGAAAACAATATTCTATGTGCAAAAACAATTTCAAATGTGGAATCAAAAAAAAATTTCGTCAAAATATATTTTAAGAGAGAAAAATATTATTTAACTTTAAAATTCCAAGAACAGTTTTAGCTAAAACACTTCTAGGAATTTTTTCTAATGCATTCTAATGCTAGAGCGTTGATTGGCTATTATGCGCGTACGCGGCTTTTCATTGGCGGTTACGGTCCACGTTGACTAAGCCCCACCCACTACAATCTGACATATGATAACTTGTCCACGTTGACCGATTATATGGAACCAATGATAGCCGTTAATTCGCATTCAATTACCAATCAAATATTAGTAATCTAAAAATTAAATTATTTTTGCAGCTATGTATTTCTTATTTGAAGTTTTATAATTCCTCTATTTTGAACTACTCATTTTAATATTTACAATCCATGTACATGTATTATACATATATGTATTTTGGGCGTGTGTAAAAATGCTTTACAAATTACATTATAACTTGCTAATACAAAGGTATTTTTAATAATATAAAATATTATTAAAAATTTCATATGTTAATCAAATATTATTTTTTACGTGGAAAAACCATTAAATAAGCTGAAGAAAGTTAAGTAAATATTATGATGAATCTGCTCCTTTCCATGGAATAACCTGTGAGTGTTCAACTGCTTTCGAAAGTGGTCATATAAGCCCGACTATTATCAGGTATTAATATAGCTAGATTGTCTGCGCAAGCAACAGTCGAGCTCGTTAAAATTTGAACCCACGATCTCATCGAATCACGATTTTATTGGTCATATAAATACAGCCCAATTAATTGATATCAAGGATATGTATATAGAAGACTATTACACTACAATGTCTGATGTGATAGACCAAAGAACGTGCATTAAATTCTGCTTCGAATTTGGTAAAATAACAGCGATGCTTAGTGAGAATGCTCTAGGTTAAACGCAAACTTACGAGTGGTACCGTTTTAAAAATGGACGTGTGTTGATTCATGATGTTGAGCGTTCCGATCGTCCACTGGCGGAAAACACGCCACAAAATGTGGCTAAAGAATATGACGCTATTCTGTAAAACCGGAGGAGAACAATCTAGCTAGCATTGTCGGCTTGTCGTACGACGCAAGCGGTCTATCAAGCATCGCAACAATTCCTAGATCCTACACCACGCAAAGCACCAACCCACACGTCACTTGTGCGTCTGCTTCTAGTCTTGCGCAGATAGCAGTATTATGTATACGACTGTAATGTAATGTATACGATTGTAATAAATCGAGAAGATATTTATAAAATTCTCACCGAACCTACAAGGAAATAACATTGTTTTCCTTATCATTACTATACTCTGTTCCATTTAAGAAAGGATCAGATGGCGCGGCAATCTGAGTATAATTTACACAGGAATTTCAAAAAAATAGATAATTTGTATGTGAGGTTATGTACCTACTAACTTATACAAAAGATTATTTTTGACGTTTGTTTATTAACATATGTATTTATTATTAAGAAAGCTTAAGCTTAGACTTTAAAAGTTTTATTCAAGCAAGAAGCGGCAAATATATACCATTGCAAGGTATTAGACTTATATAAAATATTTCAATCAATATCTTATAATCTGTTATTTATTGTTTGAAGGTGTTGCATCTACAATAAATTCATGTGTTAAAAGTACTACAGGAGAAATATTTCCATTTTTCTTTGATTTTATTAGAGAACAAAACTTTTGTGCAAATGTGAAACTAATAAATTTAAAGAATTGATGGTGACAGTGTATTATAATTATCATAATATTTGTGTATCGTTTAGCTTAAAAAATATAGCATTTTACAAAATACAGTTATTTTAATAGTATCTATAATGAGAGAGCAATAAGGAAATTCATTTACCTGCACATCATTTCACATAATTTGGATAAACATTTTTATACATCTAAAAAAGGTATTTAAAAATATTTTCATTTTACAAAAGTAAGTACATATTAAAAATGATAAAACAGCAATTTTGCACCAAAAGATAGGTAAAACGTAAGCATTTTTCCAGTTTCAGTATTTGGTTAAACATGTGTTCATTTCTTTATTTCAAGTTATTTCTAATTAATACTTACATTTTTGCTTATGTATGGGATAAATTGTTACTATCGTACAATGATTTTTTTTGCTATTAGCAGAAATATGGTTTGATTAGTTTCAGATTTTAATGTAATTGAAAAAAAAATAAGAATAAATCAAAAGAGAAATTGCTTTCATGGGAAACTCCGTGTGTTCAGTAAAAACAATTTTTTTCATCAATGTCAACACAATGAGTGTAAAACCCTCTTTTATTAGCATAATATAGGTACATTAAATCTTTTACCTTCTCTTACATAATTACATTAAAAAAAATTATATAATAATTTCCTACTTAGAAATTTCATTAATATTCCGCGATTATCACAATATCTCGTAGTTACTTGAGACCCAGGACGTCGAACAATTTCTGAGGACCTGAAACAACTTACAATCTCATAAATGTATATGGTAATCATTATTATTTAATTATATTTGGTTTATATTTTATTCACTATATTTTCCAAACTATACAATTTATAAGTATGAAAAAAATATATCTAACACATCACATACACACACGAATCTAAATCAAGAACATCACACACACATAACTAAATTTAACACACCACAGTTCATTATGTTGCCTATAGTTCATTAATATATATATATATATATATATATATATATATATATATATATATATATATATATTGAAAACTACTCATCTTCAAGATCAGAACCTGAATCTAATGAAAATTCTGAGGATGACCCAGTATTTACAGCAAAAGTCAAATTTTCTAATACATTTTCAACAATATTATCTAAATCATACATTTTGTTTTCTTCTGTTATAACGTGATGAATGCTATTTTTCCATGCGTCAGCATCAACCATGTCTAATCCTTCTAATAATAAATTTCTTACTTCATCCAATTTAAATGTCTTATTATTGGCCGCAACATGATGCTTGACTTGAGCCCATATAAGTTCAATGGGGTTAAGATTACAGTGATATGGAGGTAAACGTAAAACTGTACGGCCACTTTCTCCAGCTATTTCATCGACCACGTATGAAACTGGATGACAGGATGTGTAATTTTTGCATTCATCCATGTTTCATCTAAATAATAGATTTTTCTCCCTTCTGCACGAAACTTTCTTATACTTGTCTCCATAAGATAATATCATTTCGTTCAATTAATATGTTACTTCGTGTGCGTTTTTCCCACTTGAATCCTAGTTTCTTTAGGATTCTCCAAAGTGATGTTCGTTTTAAAGGAGGTAAACTGGCATCCCCTTTAATAGCTTCACATGTTTTTGTGCAAGTTGGTAACTCATTTTTAAAGAAAAATGAATGCACGTGCCTTCTAATTGTACTTTTTGATACTTCATCTAATTTATTGTAACCATCTCGGCAACTTCGTTTTCTTAATGGAGACTGTAACTCCAGACATTTCAATTTCCTTAATAATGTCAAACATAGTATTCCTACCAATCCCTACTTCCCTTGAAGTTTGACGAACAGCAGCTGTTTTGGACATATTAGCTTTGTTCTTAAAATACACATTGTAAGCCATCTGCCTCTGTCCACTTTTTATATATTTTCCTTTACGATTTTTTGATGGACCTGGTAAAGCGGCGTCATCCATGATCTAAAACGATTGCGATTAATAAATGAAATAAATTAATTAGTGATAAAATATGTTTAGAAAATGTTTTCACTTTATAGTCTCTATAAAGAACTATCTTTAACGAATATTAATAATAAATAGCACAATAAACAACTATAATAGTAAAACATATAATTGATTAGCACAGACAAAAATACCGGTCAGTACTGACAGCAAAACGATAATTTCACAGAACTAAATAAACTAAATTTCGCCTGCATAAAAGCGGCCTCTATTTTAGCCAATCACAAGCTCTTATTTTGAGCGCTATCTTTCCCAACGGTTTATTCTTATTTGGAACAGATAATAGTGAAATGCCCATGCTTGGATCAAACAGATATACCTTACAAATGGATCGACCTGGCGAAGTATCAACTTAAATGAAACTTTCTGAGTTTATGAAATCTAAAAAATTAATATTAGAAGGGTTAGAAACCACACTCAAAATTGCGATAATTTTCAGATTCAAAAATTAGAGGACCTCCAATCGAGCAACATTGCATTATAAACTTATAGCAGGACACGTACTGTTAAGCAATAAAAAAATATACGTTCAAAATGACTACTAAGTGACGTTTACGCCAAATACACATAAACCATCTATTTTTTTTGCATTGTATAGTATTTTTAATTTATGCATAAGTCATTTTCGATAACGTTTTCGATATACTCACGTAAATAAGCGGATATTTTGCAAAATAACACTATGGAAAATTCTGACAGACAACAGTTGACATTTAATAATTATTACAAATCAGATACTTAAGTAAAGATATACGATTTTTTGTTCAGAGCCTACTTGACTTCGAATGTTTCTGAACACCCGTTATATCAATACGTTAAGCACGTATTACGCATTTGTTACAAATAGTCTCTTTCGTCCGTCAGATGTCACTATATTATATGATGCTACCTGATAGGACGAAATTTGCTATACCTTATAGGCAATTTAAGCTTTTAAATTACTTCACTAGCTTAACTGACGACGCTTATAGTAATAGCAGAAACAAATGTCTTAAGCAGAAGTAAAAAGCTGGAAAATACGAGGTGTGTTGTCCATGTTTACAATTACAGATGTGTATTTTACATGTCTGTAGTTTGTAGTTTGTAGTCTGTACTCTGTGTTTACATGTTTGTAGACGTATATTGATAATATGAAAATTACATAAATTAATTTAATATATTTTTTGGCAAGAGTTAATAAACTTCAGAAAATGTCCTATTTCATTTTCGAAATTCAGTGTATCTACGAGTAAGTATCTGTAGATATGCCGGGTCTTTTTGAAATAAAAAGATCAAGGATGGAAAGATTAAATTATACACAGGGTTACCGTTGAGTAGCGCCTCAGCTATGCGAATGTGATGAATACGTATGAATATCTAACTGAAAATCAGAAAAGGAATTTATTTGTAATTCATCAAAAATTTCCAAATTTTTTGGGCCAAAATGTGGTTAAAGTCGATCCATATCTTTGTTTGTTTTTATTTTCCGAAATACGGCTGTAAAATACAAGTTCAATCCAAAATATTTTCCTAAAAATTACAAAGATATTTAAAAAAATTTTCTCACGCCCCACTGTGCGATAGACTGCATTATACTACTACAGTTGTCGGTCATTACTTACGTTCGATACAATTTTTCTTTTAATATATCTATCTTAAAAAAATTCACTGGCAAGGATATTTTTTTAACGCTGACTTTTTGTATCAGATTGTCGAAGTCTTACCATACTCCTACGCAATGGTATCTTATAACTAGAGAACGGATGCAATTTCCATAAAACGCAATCGGCAATTGGAATTGTGTATAACGTCGCTCAGTACATCCCGGCGTAATTCAATGAAGTATTTGTTTGACTTACTCGGCCACCTGGTCTCGCAGCGATAACAATGGACAACCCGCTATTGTATTCGGAGAATATAGTGTTTTCAGTGGTGTCGTGTACGTAGATAAAATAAATAAGTTTATAGTATTTCGTAAGAGAAATAGCACGTACATTCTTTTTCTTTTCATTTAAGCAACATCTTCCAATTATTTTCACGTAAGTGTGCATAAAATTTCGTTATTTAATTTCGTTTATTTGGATCTAGAATATTCTTACTTTTTCAGACAATGAAAGAGCGTCGAGAATGGCATCGTGAAACAATAGCGAGTTAGATTGAGGGCCATACTGATTGTATGTACATTGCCAGTGATTCCAAAATTTATTGTGAAGTGTGTGAAACGTTATTGAAAAATTGCAATAAATCAACCGTAAAACGTCACGTAGGATCGTTAAAGCATGAAAAAAAATTGAACGCGTTGGAAACTGCTAATTTTAACGAAGAACTCTGTGAAACTTTTATGGCAGCTAATATTCCATTATTTAAATTGAACAATCCTATTTTGAAGACATTTCTGAAAAAATATACTGGTCGAAATGTTCCTGATGAATCAACTTTACGCAAATATTATGTTTCTAGGTGCTATACGAGAACAGTAGAACGCATTAGAAGCCATCTTTTAAATCAATCCATATGGATAAGCGCCAACGAAACGGTGGATATGTTAGGACGCTGTGTGGTAAATGTTGTAGCTGGTGTACTACATCCAACTATTCCCTATAACTCATATGTAATAGCAACAAGTGTTATAAATAGAGTTGATGCGGAAACAGTTGCTGAAACCATTAAGGAGAATATGCAAAAAATGCTTCATTCGGACGCCACGTACAAAGAAAAAATACTTTTATTTGTCAGTGATAGTGCTGCGTATATGTTAAAAACAGGCAGACTATTGAAGAAAACATATCCTAATATGCTGCATATTACTTGTGTAGCACATGCTCTCCACAGAATCTGTGAATATATCAGAGACACTTTTCCGGAAGTTGATAGACTTGTATCAGCTTTTAAAAAAGTTTTCAGAAAAGCACCATTGAGAGTAGCTCTTTTGAGGGAAAAATTTCCATCTCTGTCACTGCCTCCCACTCCAGTAATAACTAGATGGGGAACATGGCTGGAAGCTACTAGTTATTATGCTGAGAATTTCGATAGTCTAAAACATTTCGTAACACTGCTAAAGGAGGATGCTAGAAGTATTGGTGAGTGCAAAGAGCTCACACAAATCCCAAATTTAAAAAATCAGTTGTACTTTCTTCACGAACACTTTGGAAAATTGCCAAAACTAATCACTTATTTTGAAAATCGAAATCTCAAATTAAATGACGCATTAGCCACATTAGATGTGGCTGTTAATAATTTGAAAAGTATTCCAAGTGACTTCGGATGTGGCCTTCGGCAAAAGTTTGAAGCAATTCTTAATAGAAATCCAGATTTAATTACATTGCAGCAATTATGTATGGAGACAATTCCACAAAATCTAACGGCTAAATATGAAGAAATAAAAGAATATTTCCAGTATGCACCTATAACCAGTTGCGATGTAGAAAGGACGTTTTCTATTTATAAGGATGTACTTAATTCAAAGAGAACAAAATTGACAGAAGAAAACCTTGAGAAACTATTGCTAGTCAATATTAATACTCCTTTACTCAACTTGAACGACAAAATAAACAAATAAAAATGTTCCAATTATATAAATAAAATTAAAAACTTTATAAATACAACTTTTCAACAAACACATATGTATTTCGTAATTTTATAGATCACCACCCGTTCGTTTTCCAATTATATAAATAAAATTAAATATTTTTGAAATACAGCCTTTCGCCAGTACTGCACTGGGTGGTAAGCGTGTCCGGTCCCTAGTCATAACGCCCGTGGGCGTAATAATTTATTTGCAGTTTTTAATGTTGTGTGAGTGTAAATAAGGCCCAAGAAGAAACGATATACATTTTACCGAACTAATAATTTTAGTTTTTAACAAAGTCTGAAGAAAGAAGAAAAACTTTGGCATTCTTTAATAAAATTAAGAGTATCTAAACACTGACAATTCGAAAACATCGAAGTGTTAACAACTATCATTTAAAATATTAAATTAAAAATACAGTTTTCGAAATTTCCTGAAAAATTATGTGATCAGAAGCTTTCCAAGTTTGTTAAAGTTCTTGCAGCGAAAACATCTCCACTAGTACTTTGACAAGCCAACGAGGATTTATCTGATGCTGTAACAGAAGTTAATATCATGCTTTATACACTATTATTAGAAGAAATGCTTTCCTCTACGTATACTTCTGCTACAGGCGTACTTTTCCATAAGTTCTTCTCGAATTAATCCACGTGAAAGTGTCAAACTGTCATTAAAATGATATAACTTTCATTCATCTGTGACATACTTCAAGGAGAAGTATATTTATACGTAGGTTAAATCGTTGATTCAAGGAGTCATATTAAATGCGTAACAAATGTTAGCGACATGACAGTTGACAGAAATCTCGGAACTTTTCGAATGTAATTTGAATTTTCCGCTTAAGAAATTTATTTTTTGTGAAAAATAATATGGAAATTATATTGCTTTGTGGTCGACGTTAATGAGGTCGACCGATTCTGACTATCGAGACTTCTCAGTCTCTTGTAGTTTTGATAGTCAGAATCAGTCTGTCAGTCTGGTGTAACATATTGTAATGTAGTAGTTATTGTTGTTATTAATTAAATGTTATTATTTATTCGTTCTCGTGCATATCATATCTCCTACTGTTAAATCCGGTCTCTAAATGGAACCGTCTCGGCAACGATGTCACCACCAGAACTAGGTGATATTACACCATCAAACGGCATCGAGATATCAACCGACATCAGCCACTGTTTTGCCAAATCACCATCGCATCTATGGTATAGGACATGTATCTCATATATTTAAAACCATACAAGGACTAAGGCAGGGAGGGAGTATTGGAACTATTTGTATGGCAAAATTGAATGCTTCCAAAGACGTAAGTTTTTGGAGGCACATATGGACATTACTTACATATATAATGCGCTACACCGAACTATTGGGACACCCAGTATATTAAAGTCATCTGCATAAGCCAGCACATTGCAGTCAAGTGATGCTAATAGGTTGTTGATAAATATATTAACCATAAGTGGGCCCAAGATGAAGCCTTGAGGAATTTCAGAAGTCGGGTAATAAGAAATAACATTTCGAATTGCTGAAAAAAACAAGTCAATCAACGGGAAACGTACAGACGCGCGTTTCGTTCTGGTTGGAACTTTTCAATGCACGGCATTCCTCGAAGACGGACTGTTAACTATATATACAGAAAGTATAGAAATGAAAAGCAATGTCCGTCTTCGAGGAATGCCGTGCATTGAAAAGTTCCAACCAGAACGAAACGCGCGTCTGTACGTTTCCCGTTGATTGACTTGTTTTTTTCAGCAATTCTTAATTAACCTAATTACCAGGAAGTTCGTTGTCGCGAAAGGGTGTGTTCTGCATACTGGTACAAACTTAGTTTGTTGGATTGTAGTTATTAACGCATCACATAAGTCGACATTTACATGTAAGAATGAGATTTAATATTCATTAATTCTCACCTGCAGTAAGTTCCAAATGTTAAATAACATTTCGATGAAAATTGAACAACTTATTGTATCTTTATTATTCTCTTGCAAGTTATGGGTATCGCATTTGACAGCAACATGGTGTAATAAATGTTCAAAGAGAAATTTGCATCTATTATCAACTAAAATATTTTTGAACTTTGAAAAGATCTTTTCCACATCACAGGACACTATAGACGGGATTTCTAAATATACTATATGTTACACAAAGATCTATATTAGAGGAATCAATAGAGCCTTCAATATTGCGAAATCTTATAAACATTTATTAATTGTTGATAGCCTATATTTTTTGATAAAACTAAAAGTAATTTTTTTGAAAAAAATGGACTTTGTAATTCTTTTAGCTTGTTAACAACGTTTTCGACAAATTCAATACTATTTTTGAATCAAAGTCCTTTAATTTCCAATTTAAATATAGTTCTGGAAATACAAGTAAAATTAAGTTTAATAAAAATCAAATCTCTACAAATGCCTACGTTACTAAAAGCATGTTTTGGCTTCTTCTATACATTGTGCAACTTCAGAGTAAAATTCATTAACAATGAAACCGGTTTAGTATATCGAATATTATCTAGTAATTAAGCACTTTGTAAACCACATGTTTCCTAATCAAATACATTCGCTGTATATAAATTACTCATAAATTTATTGAGGATACAATTGGATGAGTATAATGTCACTCTCCTGGGACGAACCCAAAACATATCGAAACATTGACAAACTAAATACAGACAAAACTAATTTAATCTCCCAAGTTCATAACAGTTACGGCGTATCGGACTGATGTACATATGCATACAATAGTGTAATCAAAATTTATGGAAAAAAAATAATAAAACAAAGGTGGAAACAATGAAAAATGATATTAATAATTTTAAAACTACCAGTCAGTTGTAATTTTCTTGAACTGTCAATAAGTGATGAACTTGTGTGAGCAGGTGTGGATGAGAAAGTCGAATAGACTTTGAATATTTTTTACGCTTCCTCTAAAGCATGTGAAAAGTAATCATTTTAAGCTGTCAGAATCTGATTGATGAATCTGTCGATAGTAAAATAACATTTTTTACCATTTTCTGTAATAAAAAAACAACAGGTTCGATAGTAGAGTCAAGCATACACGGTTTAAATATTTATTTCATTTAAATTCAGTGTTTTTAACGTTATAGTAGACGCTAACCTAGTTCTTAAAATTTTCGTATTTCCTAAGAGTTTTTTTAAATATTTGATTGGCGAAGGGGATACGTCTTGAAACTCCATTTAAATATATACGTACAAATTAAATATACACATGCAATTTATAAAATAATAAATACTTATTTCTCAAAACAGTATTTTAGATTGTGTGCTATAATTTTCATTAAAACATTGTATTTGGTCCAATTAACTTATCTAGGCCACCTGTCATAGTGCGTTATTATCACTAGGGAAGAACTACGAAAAAAAATACCAAAAAAATAATAAATTTACATTTTCAGCAAAAAGTAATTTCTAAAACATAATGTGTGATACACCGTTGAATTCGTAATGAAAAATTCCATCAGATAGAGGATGTATTTTTTCTCCGACTATATAAAAAAATTAAGTTGATGATGGTTTCTCAAAACCGAAACGTCGGACTAAATATGTAACAACACCATCTAGTAGAACTTTGAAAGTTCCAATGAAGAAATTTGATTTATTTTTCGATAACCTGTGAAATAAAGTCAGAAAAAATAAAAACAGGAATTAAAAAAAAAACATTTTCCTAAGTATTTCAAAAAAAAAAACTAAATTACGTAAATGCCAAATAAAAGGTCACTAAAGTGCGCAATTTTTCATATTTAAACAACTTTTTAACTCTTACCATTCCCGAAATCCCTATGCAGTTTTTTCTTACCGTGGACACAGTGTATATATATATATATATATATATATATACAGATATGTATATATATATATATATATACAAGGGTCCCGTATCGTTATGTTCAAATTTTAGGAGTGTAAACTAGACTTCATTTCAAGTAACAAAAACGCAAAACTTTTATATCCTTTTTTATTTGTTTCAAAGTTACAGATCTATGAATGTGATTGTCAGATCATGAAAATAAATGTAATCCTAATGTCAATCAAAACTGATTTTATTTAAAAAAGTTCAATTAATAATATTTTCGAAATGCCCACCTCCTTGTTGAATGCAGGCTTGTGCCCGTAGGCCAATAGAAGAAGTACTTATCCGAATTTCATACTTGTTTTGTCGGATTTGCTCGGCAGCCAGGTGAATACGATCCAACAACTCTTCTCTTGTGTTCGAAACTTGCGCGTAGACTAAATTTTTCATGTACCCCCCTAAATAAAAGTCAAGGAGATTAAGATCGGGTGATCTGGGTGGACATGCAACAGGGCCACCTCGACCAATCCATTTTGGATAATTGACGTTAACCCAATTTCGGACAGCAACTCAGAAATGTGGTGGTGCTCTATCCATGTGAAACCACATGTCTCGTCGAACATTCAATGGGGCATCCTCTAAATGACCTGTCAGTTCGTCAATAAGAAATTGAGGGTAATTATCCGCATTTAACCTGCCAGGAAAACGACAGGACCAATCAACAAGTCATCGATTAGGGCCGCCCAAACGCTAATAGAAAATTCATGTTGAAATTTAGATGGGCGTATAGCTTTGGGATTTTCTGATGACCACCTGTGCAGGTTTTCTCAGATTTATAACATCACTTTCCGTGAACGTAGATTCATCTGGCCAGAGGACTGTTCTGCAGAAATTACAATGAAGCCGTGACTGTCTTAATATCCAGGTAGAATAAACTAGACGAGCATAGTGGTCTGCTTCAAGCAAACCCTGTCCCCTGCGATAGTGATATGGATATAAGACCTCACGTTTTAAAATTCGCCAAACTGTCGTTCGTGGCACTCCTAGTTGTCTAGCGATTCGACGTACACTGAGAGTTGGATCCCTTGTAACAATAGCTACTGCTTTTTCCTCTAAGTCTGCTGGCAAATTTACTCCTCGGTCGAAAAGATAATCACGCAGTCCGCATTCCCGAAATTGTCTGTGTACTTCCAGAAACGTTATGTAATGAGGAATGCGCCTATCGGGAAACCGATGTCTGCTTGACGTGCACTGCCGTTACAGTAGCCATACACAAAATGCATGTCCGTATACTCTTGAGAAGAAAATCGGTAATGCATTTTGAATAAAGAAAACGTGTCCACTCACTAATAAGCTGTTGTATGAACTGAAACGTAATGTAATCCTTTATTAAAAAATGCAACGTTAACAGTCATCTGAACATTTGTTTATTGTATGATATGCATGGTTCAGCACTTACGAAATAAGTAAGAATCTTATTTATCATAAACCAATTTCCAGTATTCTTTTTTGCAGATCTCCAGAAGAAATTATTGTGTGCACTACGACACGAGTTTATTTATTTTAGGATAACATTTTATTATGCGACGTTAACAATCACAGGCCTGTTATTGAATCGTATAACTTTTTTTAAATAAAATCTGTTTGTTTTGACTTTAGGATTACATTTTTTTCATGATCTGACAATCACATTCACAGATCTGTAACTTTGAAACAAATAAAAATGGATATACAAGTTTTGCGATTTTGTTACTTGAAATGAAGTCTGTCTACTTTACACTCCTAAAATTTGAACATAAAGATACGGGACCTTATATATATATATATATATATATATATATATATATATATATATATATATATATATATATATATATATATATAAGGTCCCGTATATATTGTTATATATTGTATATATTGTTATGAAATATAAATTATAGAAGGAAAATAAGTATGATTTAATCTTGATTGAATTGCCTTACATGAAAGGCATAAGTAATGTGTATATGTTAAGTGTAAATGTCAAGAAGATGTGTAAAAATTTATGACAGAAGATTATTAAAAGTGAAAGGTGAAAATTATTAATAAGATTTATACAGGATGGCCCAAAATGACCGAAGGGGTTTGAGTTCATTATAACTTCTTATTTAAGACATAATTATTAAATTTTTTTTATTTTAAATACAGTATATTAATGGAGAATATTTTTAAAAAAATTATATCTCGCAATGGATAGTTGATTTGAGAAATAAAGGTCAACGATTTTGGCACGTTGTTCAATTGTGTACTGTTCCATTTTAAATTCCCAAAGTCTTCTTTACAAAAAACTGAAAACAAAAAAAAAAATTATAATAAAAAAGTTATAAGGAATTAAAACCCCTTCGGTCATTTTGGGCCATCCTTTATTTAAAAAAACAAGGAGCTTGGATTTGGATAGAAAAGAAAAGGATGTGTAAAAAGGATAAGAAAGTTATTACATTTATAATTAAATAAAAGTTAAATTTAAATTAAATAAAAAATTAAATAAAAGTATTAAATAAGTAAAAAAATTAAATCTCATTATTAAAATTACTTATATTAATGTTAAATATATATACATATTAGTTAATGTATTATCAATGAAAAACTTACAATTGGAAAAAAAGATGTATTGGTAAAAAGGATATAAAAAAAATAGGTGAATAAATAGTAAATGGAAAATAGTACGAATCAAAAATAGAAGTTAAAAAAAAAATTTATAAAATTTGAAACGAGGATCACGTATAAGAAAATAAGTCATTACAGAAAATACGGTTTATATATGAATTCATGAAACTAATATAGAAGAATTAGAAACTAGAAAGAAAGTGATATAATTTAAAAAGTTAAGAAATACTGAATTATTATTATTAGGTGACGTACAGAAGCAATTACAGGAAAGTGACAGGAACATTATTTAAGGCCTATAATGCCTCTAATTATTATTCTTGAAATAATAATTAGAATAAGATATTGCACTGATTGTCTAAAATATGTAATTAAAATTATAGGGGCGATTTTTTGCCAAGTTAATAGAAACGAACAGTTTATTTAATTTATAAGAAGTTAAGTTTTAATATTGTCAACAGATAAATATAAGCCAATTCATATTTATTAATTTCTCTTAAAAAAAATTAATATATTTAAATTAAATTTAGATTTTTTATTGCTTAAGTTAAGGAATTAAATTTTCAAAAAGAACTATAGACCCCTGAGTATAATGTTATTTTTGACATCCAACGTTAGTATAAATAACTCAATCTCAGCTCATAATAATAAATATATATAAATGGTTTATTTTTCTTGAATTTCGGCATCAAATAAAAATACTCATTTTAGCGTTTCGACATTTATTATCTTCGTCAGAAAAAAGTATGTATTATTTACTAGGTGGTTAGATAATTTGATTTGAATACTATGTTTACACTTTCAACTATTGTTGAGGATACATGCAGGATCCTTTCAGATCACTTTAATATTAAGTATTTTTAAATTAATTTAAGAAACGATTAGGTTTCGATTAAGTATAATAACTAACCATTTTTAATTCAAATCAAATTAATTCAGTATGCAGGCTCATGCATCACACGGTATATGTCTTATGTTTATCATCCGCGGCACATCATATTTACATAAAGCGGTTGGTCCGATCCGGATAATTTTAGGTACAATTATACACGAGGTCAAAGTTATATTATTTCGCCAGCTTTAAACTATGTATACAATCAGGGTCTAGTTATATTGCCTTTAGGAACAATACTCAATACTTTCTAGTTAAATTTAGAACAATACCAGTATGCTAAGTTCGGAATGATGTCAAAGATCTTTTATTACAGTATTTCGATTCCAGGTACCTACATCAATTGTATCTTGGTAATTCAAAGAACCTTCAAAACATTTGGTTTTACTGTCTGAATTTCCCAGGATTTTGTTAAATGGTGAAAACGTTTCTAATCGCTGGTTTATTACGGCAATACAATATATTCTATCATCAAAGAAACTAACAACGACAGTGTTTCCCATATTTGAAGTTCAATTGAGAACGCCTGTTTGTACAGTTTCTACCAATCATGGTGTAGTGGGGACTTTGAATTTTTCATTTGGAGTTTTCTTTATCACAAAAATCTCAATCTCAAGTCAGTCTTACCTACAAGTTTAACACACAAACAAGTCTTATCTACAAGTTTAACACACAAACAAGTTCTTTCGCGTTTATAACTTTATCGGGGTAAACTCCTCATTTCGAGTAATCAAACACTCATCAGAGTGTTAATTTGTCTCAACATAGACATTCAGATTATTCATTTAAGTATCAGTTTCTTTTATATATCATCAAACTAAAAGTCATTCAAACAGCGCCGATTCAAATAATTAATTACAAAACACAAAGTATCACAACAGTCATACTCAGAAGATAAATATAGCTTAAGTTGTTGTATATTTATAAAATAGGTGTAATTAGTGTAAATAAATATATTTAGATCAATTGCATTTATTCAAAAACTAAACCTTTCACCAAAGAATCAACAAGAAAGCGTATACAAACTTACACCTTGTGCGCGGTGAGTTCAATCATAATCGAGCTGTAATCAACGGGAACGAGCGGCGAAGCATCGTCAACGGAACCGAATGAGCCCGTCCAACTATAATGAATTATAAATGAGATCTGTTTGCACTCATCTGTCTTATTACTAGAGTTTGAGCTGAACTCAGTTTAGTTCAAACTGAAAAATTGTTACATATTATGAGAAAAAGTAACGAATTTTCATTCTAAATAAAGAAAATTTCCGTAAATAGTTTCTATAAAAACATCGTTTTAATTACAGGCGTTTTCTTTCGATCTATATATCCTCTTGAGTAAAAATTTTACGGAAATTATTTCATTATTTCATCTAACAGATGTAACACGAGTATAATGCGTGTATACATAATGCCAAAGAAAATATCCAAGACTTAATTTTCAGAATTAATTAAAGAAAATTTATGTGTTGGAAAACTTTTAACTAAAATTAAATAGGAGCCTTTTCCGTACATTAAAAGTACATTAGCAAACTTCGTAAAATATGATATACTTGTACAATGAATTTACGATGCTAAACCAGTCTTGTTATTTTAATATTGTTCTAGTTAGTTTAACATTCTAGCTAGAAGCACAAGCTAATGTACGTGGGCGGTATGCCAGGAGATTGCCTATTTAATGAAATATATATTGTTACTCAACTTGAACTACAAAATAGATCACCACCCGTTTGTTTTAAATAAAATTAAAAAATACAAATTTTAAATAGTACGCCCGTGGGCGATGAGTCATTGGCCTCTAGTGTCCGGTCCCTAGTTACTATTTAAAAAAATGTCGCTCACCACTCTTGCATGTTCTCTAAATATCCGCGTTTTATTAATAAGGCAAGTTTTATTTAAATTAGCCAATAGAAATACGCAAACGCCGCGATAATTAGAATGACAAAAATTAATTCAGACTGAATTAGATGCTGAATCTTAATATGAAAAGGGATGAATTATTAGATTTATTTTCAAAATGCGCTGATTAGTTGTGCATTCATTTAATAATTCAATTTAATAGGAAAGTTAGCAGCGTAAATATCAGACAATAAAGCAATTCGCGATTCGCTTTTAGAACTATTCTAATTATAACTGCAACATGGAATTTAAATCAATAACTCTAGAATTAAGTCCTCTAAAAGTAAAAGATCAAATATTTTGAAGAAAATTTACGGAAAAGTTAAATTTAACGGTTTAACTTGTTAATGAGTTTCATTAGTAAGGTAGCTGTTCACAGTTCGCATGCGAATCGTTATAAACCGTACGGTGACAGTTAGTAATTTTTTTTATTTCCTCTGAACATTTCGCGATCATTTTTTTGGAGTGACTTGAAATTAACTTGGTTGGTTTGTATTTTGTATCTCGTATTTGGAAGCTATAAATTTTTAAGTTTCACGAAGTCCTGACAGATATTTTAGGAAAGATTTCGTGCCGAATATACAACGGACAACTTTTTTAATTTTTTTTTAATTACGTTTGTTTTTGGAGGTGACATATAATAATAATATTAGCAGAAAAGTTTATGATAAAAATTTTACTATCAATTCCTGAATTTTATTCAAAAATTTAGTTGTTAATAGTTCAGTTGTAATTAATAACTTAAATAAAAGACAAATTAATTATTTTATATTCTAATTGTTAGTATAACTTGCAACAAATATATATACAATGTACCGTATCGATATGTTCAAATTTTAGGAGTGTAAAGTAGAAAAAATGATTTCATTTCAAGTAACAAAAACGCAACACTTGTATATCCATTTTAATTTAATACAGATCTATGAATGTGATTGTCAGATCATGAAAAAAAATGTAATATTAAAGTCAATACAAACTGATTTTATTTAAAAAAAAGTTATACGATTCAATAACAGGCCTGTGATTGTTAACGTCGCATAATAAAATGTTATCCTAAAATAAATAAACACGTGCCATAGTGCATACAGTAATTTCTACAAGAGATCTACAAAAAAGAGTACTGAAAATTGATTTATGATAAAGAAGGTTCCTACTTATTTCGTAAGTGCTGAACCATGAATACCATACAATAAACAAATGTTCAGATGACTGTTAACGTTGCATTTTTTAATAATGGATTACAATATGTTTCAGTTCATACAACAGCTTATTAGTGAGTGGACACGTTTTCTTAATTCAAAATGTCTTACCGATGTTCTTCTCAAGAGTATGCGGACATGCATTTTGTGTATGGCTACGGTAACGGCAGTGTACGTCAAGCAGTTATTGAATACCGACATCGGTTTCCCGATAGGCGCATTCCTCATTACAGAATGTGTCTGGAAGTACACGGACAATTTCGGGAATGCGGACTGCATACTTTTCGACCGAGGAGTAAATTTGCCAGCAGACTTAGAGGAAGAAGCAGTAACTATTGTTACAAGGGATCCAACTCTCAGTGTACGTCGAATCGCTAGACAACTAGGAGTGCCACGAACGACAGCTTGGCGAATTTTAAAACATCAGGGCTTATATCCATATCACTATCGGAGGGGTCACGGTTTGCTTGAGGCAGGCCACTATGCTCGTCTAGTTTATTCTACCTGGATATTAAGACAGTCACAGCTTCATTTTAATTTCTGCTTCCTGCAGTCCTCTGGACAGATGAATCTATGTTCACGAGAAATGGTGTTACAAATCTGAGAAACCTGCATAGATGGTCATCAGAAAATCCCAAAGCTATACGCAGATCTATATTTCAACATGAATTTTCTATTAACGCTTGGGCGGCCCTAATCGATGACTTGTTGATTGGTCCTATCGTTCTTCCTGGGAGGTTAAATGCGTACAATTACCTTCAATTTCTTATTGACGAACTGCCAGGTCTTTTAGAGGTGTCCCACTGAATGTTCGACGAGACATGTGGTTTCACATAGATGGGGCACCACCACATTTCGGAATTGCTGTCCGAAATTGGGTTAACGTCAATTATCCAAGATGGATTGGTCGAGGTGGTCCTGCTGCATGGCCACCCAGATCACCTGATCTTAATCCCCTTGATTTTTATTTATAGGTTTACATGAAAAATTTGGTCTACGCGCAAGTTTCGAAAACAAGAGAAGAGTTGTTGGATCGTATTCACCTGGCTGCCGAGCAAATCCGGCAAAACAAGTATGAAATTCAGATAAGTACTTCTTCTGTTGGCTTACGGGCACAAGTCTGGATTCAACAAGGAGGTGGACATTTCGAAAAAATTATTAATTGAGCTTTTTTAAATAAAATCAGTTTTTATTGACTTTGGGATTACATTTTATTTCATGACCTGACAATCACATTCATAGATCTGTAACTTTGAAACAAATAAAAATGGATATACAAGTTTTGCACTTTTGTTACTTGAAATGAAGTCTACTTTACACTCCTAAAATTTGAACATAACGATACACCTTGTATATATATGTATATATACAACGTGTTCACACTTAAACCCGCACCATTGGTAACTCCGTTATTATTGGAGCTAGGAAGTCGTCCAAATTAGCAAACTAGTAGGATTTTTCCTGGCGGTTACGACGATGAAAACAAAAAAACTATTGAGGGTCACGTTTATCAGATATTTGACAAAATGTAATTTTTAAAATGGAACACCCTATTTATTTTTATGCGGTTGAATAAAGAATTTAGTTCTGAATAAAAATGTTTCAATACATTATCTCAAAAAAATTGAAAATAAAAAAGTTATCTCGTGATTTCTTAATCATTGCATTTTGTTTAAAAAAATTGATGAAAGACGTAGCATGTTTCACATGTTTATCCAATATCTTCAGATATTACATAAAATAATATCATAAACATTCTTAAAATTTGCTTACTTTATCACTAAAACGTAAGTTTTCAAATGAGATACCGTGCATTTTTAGGGATTTAGGACTTGTTTTTAGGGATGCCTAACGAAATTTGTAATTAAATAATATGTACCGATTATTGTAGACTTTTCTCTTGTTGAGCGGATGAAAAAAATTTTTGTATAGGTCCGAAAAGGTTTGTTCATAATATTCCTAAATGAATTCAAACGAAACGTTGTGTTTTTAACGAAATTTATTTTGATTTCGTCCACGAAACTTAAGAATAACAAATAAAAGAATAATGAACACTATCAATCAACATACATAACTAAAATAATTGTTCGAAGGTACCACCTTTGAGAAGGGTCCTTCCATCAATATTCCGAATAATGGCCGTAATGCTATTTTGAAGTTCTTCCACATTTTGGTAACGATGTTTGTAAACTTCATTTTTCACTCGGCCCCATAAAAAAAATCTTGCGGAGTTAGATCTGGTGAGCGTGGGGGCCACAGAACTGGTCCATGAGTTCCAATCCAACGGGGTCCAAACAGTCTCTCCAGTAATGCGTTAACGATATGGTGATTATGAGCCGGTGCACCGTCTTGTTGGAAGTATATCCGCGGCCTATCTATCAAGTTCACGTTGTTCACGAAATCTTCCAATACATGAGACATAAAGTCCTCATATCTCTCTCCCGTCAATGAGCCGCGGTAAAAAAAAGGACCCACAATTTTAGATCCAATCATACCACACCAAACATTAAGGCTGAACCGATGTTGTGGATTAGTGGGATGAGCCAAAAAAGGATTTTCCCGACTCCAAAAATCATAGTTTTTTCGATTAAACATTCCCTTATTAGAGAAGTTACTCTCATCCGACCATAAAACATATCGAGGAAAATTTGGATCTTCTTCACATTTATGTAGGAACCATTCACAAAATTCCATTCTTCTTATATCATCATTAAGATGCAAAGTTTGTACTGGCCGATATTTGTATGGCTCAAAATTATATTTTTTCAAAATTTTATGAATCGTTCCCAATGAAAGGTCTATTTCTCTTGCCAATTCTCTAATTGAATTGTTAGGATGCGCCTCAAAATATCCCAGTACATTTATCTCTACCTCCTCACTAACCACAAATTGCTTCTTCGTTCTATTCTTCTTGAAAACCTCTTCGTTTCGCCGAAATTGTCTGTATAATTCCAAGAAATATCTTCTTTGAGGAATCGCGCGCTCGGGAAACATTGCACTATAATGTTCGCGAGCTCTAATAGTGTTTTTTCTCTGAAATATGTAAGCTTCCATAATATCACATTTTTCCTCATGTGTGAAAACCATTTTTATTAGAAGAAAACACGAAGAAAAAAGCAAAATAACAATGCGAATTTTAAAACACTGACAGATTAATTTGACGGATTGTTATTGAATATTTTTTTAATTTTTTTGATTGGTGCCTACTTGATCTAAATTGTAACAACTATTGTAATGTAGGCTAATTTCATTTTCTCTTTTCCTTTTTTTCTGAGTGGAGTTTTAAATTATACTGTGTCCCATTTTAAAATGGGTACTTTTCTGATTATCTCGGGAATATGCCCCTTTAAAGAAATCACGTGATAACTTTTTATTTTCAATTTTTTTGAGATAATGTATTGAAACATTTTTGTTCAGAACTAAATTCTTTATTCAAGCGCATAAAAATATACAGGATGTTCCATTTTAAAAATTACATTTTGTCAAATATTTGAAAAACGCGACGTTCAATTGTTTTTTTTGTTTTTATCGTCGTAACCGCCAGGAAAAATCCTACTAGTTTGCTAATTTGGACGACTTCGTAGTTCCAATAATAACGGAGTTACCAATGGTGCGGGTTTAAGTGTGAACACCCTGTATAGTAGAATAAATTAGTCTTTAATTTAGGGTCTGCTTTACTTTGATATGTATATATTTAAAACAATCTTACATGTTTCGACACACAGCTTCCGTGTGCATATAATACCCAGTTTTAGCTATTAGAAATACAATATTCCTTTCTTTTTCTAATTACGATTTAATACAAATAATAACTTATTTATTACCAACGGGTAAAAACAAATAAAGGAGAATTACGTAAATATTGCTTTCTGCATTTTACGAAGCTAATTATTCGAATTTTTTAATAGAAAATAATCGCCCCTAAGTAGGATTCAAACCCAGGTCTATGGTTTGCCGGACCATTGATCCAACCACTAAGCTATTAAGGACTGTGGTTACGAATACATTGGGAAGCCTTAAGTCACATTAAGGAAACAGATGTAAATATTTTTGCCTGTGGTTGGCACTTGTTGCAAATTAATTGCATTTTCTCGAAGTAATCTGAATGTAAATATTGGTTTTTACATTTTACGACGCTAATTTTTCGGAAAATAATGTAAGACGTATAACATAATAGACTAGATGCTTCTTAAATTTAAAAAAAAAACATATTTCTGCATACATAAGTTTAAAAAAAAAAAGTTTCAAAGTTTGAATATTAAAAATTTATTAATAATTAAAAGACTGACTTTAGATATACAACATATTGTGGACATTTTCATCATTTGTGACATAAATTGAACTAGCAATACTTACTTGCGGTACAGCACACAGAAGTGACAATCCCCAGGCAAATGCCAGCATAATTTTTCCACGTCTCCGTGCGTCGTTAACTCTGAGGGGATGTAGGACGGCAAAGTACCGATCCAATGACACACACACCAAAACGTTACTGCTTAAATACAAGCCGAAAGCTCTGAGGAAGAGAAAAGCTTTACAAGCAAAGTTTCCCGCAATCCACTGTACGGTTATTCTCCAACCGACCTGAAAGCAGAAAAAAAGTATGTGCAGTGATAGTAAATTAATATATTTGCATGTATTATGCTAATTTTAATTACACTTTTAATTACAAATTAATTCAAGAATTTTTTTCTAAAAATTGGAAACCCAATCGCCACATTTTTTACCTGCAAATAGTGGGTGCAATCCCTTCGATTTGCTTTAGGTGTTACTCTGCAGTGGCTTAGTGATTATCTGTTTTAAACACAGTGTGGTCATAAAGTTTGGAACCAAGCTTATAACCGCATTATTTTACATTTTTAGGGAAAACGCTCGGACAGGTAAATTTTCTTTTTTAAAACGCCATCTTTTGATATACAATTTTTTTCTATGACGTCATTGGTTTTCGAGTGATGACGTCACTCTTTCTTTAAATGGCAACCATATTATTTTTTTCTCGTTTTTGGTAGATCATTATATCCACCAAATAGTGATATAAAACATTTGGTATGTTGCATCACAATTTTTTGGAAAAAATGATATAAATTTAGAAAAAAATACGAAAATTTTATTTTTGTACAAAATTAAAATTAAATTAAAAAAAATACATCTGAACTTAAATTTATTGTAACAGTTAACGTAAATTTTCAAAATGGACCCCACCAACCAACTGACACTGTCCCAGCCGAGTGTAAATGCTTTGCGATCAATAGTAATCTGCGTTATTCGCTCCAGGTCAAAAGAAATTCTTCTTACCAATCGGCCAATTACTTATTAAAAAATCTTATTTAACATTAAATAGTTTCACAAAAAAGGGCCAAAGAAGTTTAATTTATTTAAAAAATTGACATGATGTGACAGACCATTTCTTAATTAAAATTATCGCCCAAAAATTGAAGATTTCAAAAACTAATTAAGCTTACAAAATTTACTGAAATATGTAAGTAAGTTTCTTTCACACTTCTGTCTTGAGTGAGGACTTAAATATTCTTCTTGAACAAACCGGATCGTCAAAAGCACATGTACTCATGTTACTATGCAAAAAATTTACAAAAACAAAAACAAGCACTTTTTTGCAAGATATTTCTTTATGACATTCTTGCTTCTTTTTATACAATTTATGTACAAAAATTTTAGTTTGAAATTGTTTCTATGGCGACAGCATTGTTGAATTATTCACTACTATTTTTGACGTTAAATTTTTGAGATATTGCGTAAAAATTGTTCATTTTCGCTAATATAAAAAATGGCACATTTATCTGAGCGAGAAAGAATCTAAATTTGAATTATGGTTGGGTATGGGGACAGACAAAGAACGCATGCAGAAGCATGCGATTTGTTTAACCATGAACACCCTGATAGACCTCCAATTACCAGGTCTACGGTGACAAAACTAGTTGGAAAGTTTACCGAAACTGGATCCGTAAAAGATCGACCACGGCAAGGTAGACCTCAAGTAGGAGAAGATGTGAAATTAAATGTGCTTCTAGAAGCAGAAGAAAGGCATCATGTTTCCACCAGACAACTTGCGTTAGCCAATCAGGTGGCTCACTCATTTGTCGTCAACTTATTTAAAAAAGAACACTATCGTCCTTACAAAGTTCAACTTGTACAGGAATTACATGAGGATGACGAATATCGTCGACTGCAGTTCTGTGAAGACGTAATGATACGTTGTGACCAAAATCCAAATTTCTTGGAAAACATCGTTTTCTCTGATGAAGCTACGTTCTGCCTAAATGGATCTGTTCACCGCCATAATTGCAGATATTGGTCGCAGAACAATCCGCATTGGACTCAAGCGTGTCATACTCAGCGCAGAGGAAAAGTTAACGTATGGGTTGGAATGATTGGACGACGCATTTTAGAACCATATTTTTTGAAGGAAATTTGACTGCTGTGCAATATTTAGAATTTTTAAGATTTGAACTGGTTCCAGCGCTCGCTGTTATTTTCCCAAATCACGAGGATGGTGATGTACCCCATCCAAATATTTGGTTTCAACAAGATGGGGCGCCTCCCCATTATGGTGTAGAGGTTCGCCACTATCTTGACGAAATATTTCCCAATAAATGGATTGGACGGAGAGGCGCCATAGAATGGCCACCTCGTTCTCCTGACCTGACTCCGTTAGACTTTTTTTTGTGGGGTTATTTGAAATCGAAAGTGTATTTTAACAAACCGAACAATTTAGAAGATTTAAAAGAACGAATTCGCGTAGAACTTACACAAATATCCCCAGACATAATTGAGGCGAGTATATGAAGTGTTTACACTCGGCTGGGACAGTGTGAGTTGGTTGGTGGGGTCCATTTTGAAAATTTACGTTAACTGTTACAATAAATTTAAGTTCAGATGTATTTTTTTTAATTTAATTTTAATTTTGTACAAAAATAAAATTTTCATATTTTTTTCTAAATTTATATCATTTTTTCAAACAAATTGTGATGCAACATACCAATTGTTTTATATCACTATTTGGTGGATATAAAGATCTACCAAAAACGAGAGAAAAATAATATGGTTGCCATTTAAAGAAAGTGTTGATAACGTCATCACTCGAAAACCAATGACGTCATAGAAAAAAATTGTATGTCAAAAGATGGCGTTTTAAAAAAAAATTTACCTGTCCGAGCGTTTTTCCTAAAAATGTAAAATAATGCGGTTATAAGCTTGGTTACAAACTTTATGACCACACTGTATATTAAGAAAAATGTCGTCGCTAGTTTGTGTGAATAAAACAGTTAACTTTTTTTTATATTTGTTGCGAAGTTGCGGTAAAAGTGCCCCAAAAACTTCTCCACTCGTGCAAGAGGCTTATGAACTGTACTTTGCATGTAAAAGCTGATGATTATTAAGGCAAGCCGTGGGCTACAAAAATTTGCTCCAGTTTGTGCTCAAGAACACTGACAAGAGTGGTTGAAAAGTACTGATAAATCTATACCGTTTGCAGTTGCAATGATTTGGAGGGAACCTCGAAACATGTGAACGACTGTTAGTTTTGCATGACGAATGTCAAGTAAATTAGCTGTTCAACCAAAATAATCTCCATCGCTGAACAAGATTTTGTGGTAAAACAGTTGGTCAAAGTCAATGTTGTTTTCGGCCCATATGCCGAACGTGTATGATGAGCACGCGGCTGTATCTCTTGCGCGAACTGGATCTGGTAAACCCTTAAACCAACATCTTAGCGTAAAATCTTCCATAAAGTGGATGGACCAAGCTACAACTCTTATGCACGAGACCGAATAATTCAGGAACTGAAACCGAACCCGAACCTGAACCTAAACGGGTTCAGGTTCGCTGTTTATAAAGACTTTGAACCCGCACCCGTTGAACCCAAAAATTCAGCAAGGTTCGGGTTCAAAAATATAAAGAAATATTTAATAGAAGAATAATAAAAAACATTACATTTCTTGCATGCAAAAAAAAATTAAAAACAAAATCAAAATAAAATAACGACTATTTGTAGCGAACAAGTAACCAGTAACCTTCACACAAACTAGACTAAAATGGGAAATCCCCTTTTTCTGTTTGAGCTATGTACAAACATAATATTTGTGTTACACAAATCAGTAGGCAAACATTTTCTTGTAACCAATGCAATTAGTAGCGACGCAAACCGTGTATTATTATATTTTAACTTTCTTAAAGTAAACGTGGGTTGTTAAAATCAACTCTTAAATTGTTTTTAGTAAAGTGATTGCTCACATTCAACTTTAAAAATTTATATAAATTTTTTGATTTTTCTAACCCAGAGATGTCTACGAAATTTACGAAAAATTTATTTGTTTATGATGCAGGAAAATATATATCTAAATGCTCACAATGCAAGTATGAAATGAAAGGTAAACATACGGCAAATCTTGGGCGGTATATACAACGGAAGCATCCTGAACTATTCAAGAAAACTCAAAATAAATCGTCAACATCTAAATTGAGTCAGATCACCAATAAAAGAGCAAGAGCGGAGGAAAATACCCTTGGACAGTATTTAAATATTATCAAGATAAAAACCTGCAAACAAAGTTTCATTGATTCATGCGTAAAATTAGTAACTATTATTGGCCGTCCTTTCACAATCTTCGAAGATTCTGGAATGAAAGAAATAATCGATCCGATTATGAATGCACTAAATGTATCAGTAAATAGTCATAATATAAGTGATCTTGTTAACAACAAAGCAACGGAAATAAAAAACAAAATTAAATTGGAAATATCAAAAAAAATTATTTCAATTAAAATTGATTCTGCTTCTCGTCTTGGTAGATGTATTGTAGGGATAATTATTCAATATATTTTTGACGGAAAAATAAAACTACGAACTTTGGACATGCATGAGGCTCAAAACCGTCAGACAGGAGCCTACATAAAAAATCTTATCATCAGCGTTCTTGGTTGTTACGACATAAAACTGCAGCAAGTATATTCAATTACATCAGATAACGGAAAAAATATGATCAAAGCTGCTGAATTATTAAAAGACGAGTATGAAAACTTTGACATGGAAGATGAATTTGATGCAGTTGAAGCAAATGCGCTTTCTTATATTGAACTGGAAGGACAGAAACATTAGCACATTCACACCCAAATATTATTCATTTCAGATGTCTTGCTCATTGTTTACAGTTGGCAGTGCTCGACACAATATCTAATCCTCCTTTTAAGAAAATTCTTGATCAATGCAGAGCCATTTGCAAAAAATTGCGAACACCAAATATTTCTTCTTTAGCTAAGAAGCTAAACTTGAAAAAAGCCGTACTAGACTGTCAAACTAGATGGAATTCCAGTTATGACATGGTTCAAGCCTTATTGGAATACAGAAGTTTTTGTTCGGAATTGCTGGATGCTGAATTAACTATGACTGCTAGTACTTGGAATATTTGTGAAAAATTCCTAGAAGCTTTTGCACCTGTTAAAAAAATAATGCTGAAACTACAAGAAGAACAGATGAATCTAGGCGATTTTTATAGAATCTGGCTTACTTTTAAATTGGAGCTAACAAAAGATGACAAAACAAAATCATTTTCAAAAGAATTATATTTAAATATTATAAAAAGAGAAAACAACTTTATTAACAATCCACTTTTGATTGCAGCAGTATATCTAGATAGCAGATTTAAGGTCATTCTAAGTCCCGAAGATGTTGAAAATGCTAAAAAACATATTTTGAAAACAATAAAAATTTTGAAAAATTTACAAATGGAAAGAGAAAAAGGGAATTTTGTGAGATAATAAATATCTTTTTCTTCAGAAGATGATGAAGATATGCTCGAACAAGTTCTAAAAAAGAAGGAAAGGTTTTATAAATCAAGTTCTTCAAATGTAAATGTCACCGCTTCGATTGATAATTTAGTTAAAAATGAATTCGATATATATGAAAAATATCAAAGACTGGGAAAAGAAAAAAACATTTTACTATTTTGGGAGCAACATAAAACGGAAACGCCATTATTGTATCAAGCGGCTCAGATTATATTCGCAGTACCTGCTACGCAAGTAAGCGTCGAGAGGGCCTTTTCAGCCTTGAAATTCATTTTATCCCCACAAAGAACAAATTTAAAAGAAGAAAACTTGAAAAATATATTAATTGTAAAATTAAACGAAAACTTCTTTGAAAAATAAATTGTCTACTAATAAAACACATGTAGTTTTTTTAAACTTTGAACCCGAACCCTGAACCGAACCCGAACCTGAACTTTTTATTTTGATTAACCCGAACCCGAACCTGAAGCCATTTTTTTCATGGTATCAGTCCCTGCCGAATATACTTATTTGTGTCTTTTCTTTTGTATTAACAGGTATCTCATAAACTAGTGATTTAATATGACTCCAAATACAAAAAACAACAGAAATCGTATTTAGTGAATGTGCAGGCCAAAAATCAGCCCTCCTCTTCCGATCCATCAATTTAGAATCCAATTTAATTTAAAGTGTGCTGATGCACCACCATGCTAGAAAAAAATATTTCTTCGAAAATTAAGTGGGACATTTTCAAGCAATTCTGCTAAGGTATGTTCCAGAAAAATCATAAAATTCTTATCACTGGGGCCTGTTATAGAAATTCTGAGGCCAGAACTGGATTCAGCATACCAAAATACATAAGAAACAAACAAAAGTATTTCAGGGAGGAAAAAAACTTTTGAAATGTTCAACAGTGAAATTTTAACAAAACAAAACAATTATAAAAGAATATTTCAAACGATTTCTTACGAATTCTTTTTATATAAGGCTTAAAGTTTCTACTAGATTAATCGGAGAATTAAATTATATAATAAACACGAAATAGACTCATTATGTTAGCCCCTATATTTAGTGAATTTGCGCCAAACAAGATAAATGGTATACTGCGTTGAAATGTATTTCCTCATATGTTTAGTTTACTCCTCGCTGAACAGTAATTGATTGAATAAGGACGAATATATTGAGGAAATGGCCTGGATTTGTTATCACGGAGAAGAAATATAAGGAAAAAGTGGAATACACAGAAAACGTATTTAACATTGTAATCGAGATTGTTTTGTCGATTGTATTGTGTCGTGGAAATTGCATGACATTTTCGAAGATTCAATTTTACAAACGAGTTAATATTATTGTTATACGACGCCATTCAAAAATTCGAATTGACGACTAAATCGACGCAAACAATATGTTATTCTAAAGTATTATAATAAAATAAATGATGTATGCACATGATATTATTATAAATTTTATATTAATAATTAAAAAAAAAAAAAGTAAACTGTTTGGGTGGGTATATAAAGCATACAGTGTATATCAGAGAAACAAGAACATATCAAAGTCTTCACTGGTGAGCCAAACCACAAAAAACTAAGAAATTTTTTTGTTGGAAAGAATCTAACTAATATTAACAAGAGAATACATGATAGATAATGCACCTATAAGGCAAGCCTTGTATATTGCTTGACATAATTTAGACCTTAAGTGAAGATTATGGCACCAAAAACAGCATTTTTCAATAATGAAAGGTATTAGATCACAAGGTGTAAGCTACTTATAGGTAATCTAAAATAGATCCGACGACATAAAATGGTTGTATAGACTAATGTAAAAGACGAGAGTATTAGATTGAGTAGAATAAAAAATATTGCCGAATCTTGACGCTTGTACAGCCTTCAAGGCCGAAAAAGTAAGTACCCATATTTGGATAACTTTGTAGCGGCCGAAACAGATAATAATTTGATAATGCTGGTCTGGGGAATATGGAGTGTGCTTCATGACTTTTCGCCAAAAAGCTCTTTTGCCTGGTCACCAAAGTAGTGTCTGATTTGATGGCAAAGCTTTGTGTGCTATGTAAAACACCATCGTCTTCCTGTTTGCCAATTTTGGTCGTTTCCGCAACGCTAGAAATTTCAATTCATCTGCTTCTTCTTCTTTTTTCTTCTTTCTTCTTCTTTCTTTTTCTTTCTTCTTCTTCCTCCTCCTCACATTTTCATTCATCAAAATTCATATTTTGTTCTCAC
Source organism: Melolontha melolontha (assembly GCA_935421215.2). Lineage (NCBI taxonomy): Eukaryota > Metazoa > Arthropoda > Insecta > Coleoptera > Scarabaeidae > Melolontha > Melolontha melolontha. The sequence continues at coordinate 116,125,922 of OW285243.1, read as the reverse complement.
GTTCTAATTGTATGCTTAAATAATAAACACTGTCTAATCTGAAGTAGAAAATTACTGGAAGCCATATCTAATAAATATGATGGATAAGACCAAGGATTGTATAAGAACATAGGATTGCTCAATCCCGCAATATTTTCGCCGCGTAGTAGGGAGCCATGACGTCACAAACGGACCAGGTTGAACGCGTTCACTACTGTAAAGCACCTTATAAAATGTGTTTAGCTACTACAACAATTAATTATCGAGTTATATTAGTGCTATTATTATGGTATATAATATTTCATTTGATAATAACATATCCGTCAGTGTACTGATATAAATATAATACACGTTTTTATGCCATAAGGTTATACTGTCGTTTATAATTAAAAAAAAACTTTTCCAATTTCAAATAAACACATTTATTAGGTACATAAACATAAATAAAGAAAACCGATGAGCATGTATTCTCTATACAAAGCAAAAAATATATATTTTTCAATTAAAAGAGTCAGTATATAGCAATGTTTTATTACGCAGTAATTAAATAAAAACGAATCAAGTAGTGGTTTTTCGCATTTTTTTAGCTGGTGTTCGTTGAGTGTCTGACGGTGTACTAGTAGAAAGCTTACGTTTACTCGATTTTTTAGCATTGTCAAGGGTTCTTTTTGTATTTAAATAATTCATACGGATAACAGTTCTTAATTTACAAAATAATTTTATAATAACAAAGCACAAATTTTCTCGCTTTTTAATTTTTAAAGCTAGTCTTTTAACAACCAGTATTTCTTTCCGCAGTTTATTATCGCCATGATATATCTCAAAATATTTGTTCCACTGTTTAATGGTACTTAAGAAATCTGTTGAGGGCTTAATAAGACCACCAAAAGAGAGCTGTTGTACCCATGAGGGTAAATTGTAGGCGTGATCGACTTTAATTTTATAAGTATAATCGCCGAGTTGGGGATGACTGTTTTTAAATTTCTTCGCTATAAAACCAGCAATGTACTCAAATGCATCGTCCGTTGTTTCTGGTGATTTTGCATCAGATATTTCTGAAATCCCAGATGATGAAAACGAGCTTCCATTGCTACTTTGAGTTGCATTGCTGTCAAACTCATCCGGTAATTCAAGTGAAACTTTCGCTTGTTCCAAAACTGTGGCCACTATATATTCTTCAGGAACAGCTTCTTGTGTGTTCACCTTTAAAAAAAAGTATAGCTATGTAGATAGGTACCTATATAATACTAGGAATATGTAAAGAATTAATAAACACATTTTATGTACCTGTGCTTCTAAAATACCAGGATTCTTCCCAAGAATAATCATTCTTATTCTTTTGATGGCTTCCAATGGAGATGGATGTTCATTCGGCCCTCGACATCTAAGCTGGAAGAAAAAATTCTCCAAACAATCCTGATTAAGTTTATGAGTACATATATAATGTACATCTTCAAATTCGGTCTTCATATCTCGTAAAAGTAGTTTCAACGATTCTATAGAAATTATTATTCCTTTCTGAAAAATTTGCAAAGTGTTTTTTCCTTCAGCTCTCATGTCAAATATTAAATCTCTAACTTTATTTAAGTGTTGTTCTTGGTCCTGTAAATAAATTCCAAAAGGGGCTTTCATAGGGTCAGGGTCAGGAGATCTATTCACATGGCTATTAAAAATATCAAACCAAGAATTAATATTGTCTATGAACATTCCGACATCTGCAGCAAGTTTTTTATCAGGGCCTGGTTTGTATCGTAATAATGCCTGGGCGGTCTTATGTGATAACAATTCAGTCGCTAGTCTTACATTTTGTCTTTTACTCTTTTCAACTGTAATATGCTTTTCAGAAATTTTATAACAGGAATTTACTTCTACATTGGTTAATTCTATCAAACTTTCTAAAGGTTCTTTTCTTATCTCTTTCTTTCCAGCACTTCTCAATATAAATCCTGTGTCCAAAAACCAATTACGGAGAAGTTTCAGTAAATGGGGAGCATCTGCGAAAACATAAACATTTTTCTTGGTTTGCGGATGCTCGAAATAGGTCTTATTTATGTCAACGGACAACGCTTTCCAGAGACCTACATTACTGCTTCCGCAATCACTTACAATTGCAACACAGTTATATGATATTTTATGCAATTGGGTGATCAGATCCATTAACACATCCTTTGTCATATTTTTGTCAAAGTCTAGTTAGATAGGCTGTTTCCAAGTAGAAAATAAGCTTCTAACCATACAGACTTGCATTAAATTGTAAGGACCTAGCACCTGATCTTCACCAACACAATACTCTAAAGTGGTTTTAACTTTGACTTCATCAAAAGAAATGACTACAGTTTTCTCTCTTGCAGACATATTTTCTTCTGCTACCTTTAGAAAAGTTAGTACATCTTCTAAAACTCCCGGCGTTATTCTGATTTTTGATGCCCACTTTCTCAAATATGACAACGCTGGCAACGGAAAATTAAGTTTAGTTCGCAAAAATATATAGCATTTCTTGCTGAGGTAACGAATAGTAAAAGCAACAGCAATCTCTTCAGTAGTCCAATTAACGCGTTTCTTTTTGTTTAGAAGAATAGAAATTTGATTTTCTGTTAAGAGTTTTCTCAGTATTTTTACCGTTTCCTGTTTTTGTGCAAGTTTATCTTGCTTGTTCTTTCTTCTATAGTATAAAAGTTGTTTTCTCTGCAAATTCAATTTGCGTTTCATAATTTCCATCTCTGTAGATAATTTAGTGTGACTTTCACGAAGCTCCGCATATTGTTTAGATAATATATTTTCTGCTGGGACAGTTAAAGGCTTATCGGTTTTAAATTCTGCTGTTGAAGACGCTGTTGATAGCTCACTTGCCGCTAAACATGAAGCTATCGATTGTTCGGCAATCAACCTATTTACTTCTTCTTTCCTTTCATTTTCCTTTTTTCTTTTTAAATATGCTTCCCCTCTTGTCGCAACTTTCTTTATATCTTTGGACATTTGTGGAAGATTTACACTAGGCACAGCAGTGTATTTAAGCTGTTTTCGTACAGGTAACCCTAGAAATAATTACTATGTATTAGAATAATTTATCTCATAACGTATAAATACATTTATTACCTAATAATTCGTTCCGCATATCACGTTCATAATCGTTTGCATTAAAGTGGATTGAGCAAATTTGGCTAGTATTTGGATTCCACTTATCTGCTCGTTTGCAGCGCCTTATCCATTCTTTACGGACAGTATCGGATACGAAGTTTGTCGCCTTTGGAAATTTGTGATAAACGATTTCTATATTGGTAATTTTCGTAGAAATACGACTGTTATTACAGCCAACTACCGCACAACGACGTCCCGGCATTTCAGTCGCTAATTTACAAAGGGTAACGGCGAAAACTAAACTAAAACACTTTACTTTAACTCAAGCAATCCAAGACCTCAACTATTAATCGGTGCGACTGGTCCGTTTGTGACGTCACAGGAGGCGGAGTCACGGCTCGATGCGAACAACACTGCTGGTATAGGGATGCTATCCTATGTTCTTATACAATCCTTGGGATAAGACAATTCGTATCCCAATTCAACAAATTTAGCGAGTACCATAGCAACTGAATGAGAGGGCGTGTTATCTAGATGAAACAGAAGCAGACAGAACCAAGAAAAATCCCTAACGACAATGTAAATTAACAAACTCTAAATATGTGTTTCGGCAACCAAGTTTCCACCTTCAGAAGAACAATCTGAAAAAGAAGGATTGTGCTAAACGTAGCGCCTTTGGTTAAGGTACAACTTTAGCCAAAAGCTAACGATTTGAGGATAATGGTTTTTGAAGATTTCTAGAAACTGAGTGATACGATAGTCAAACAAACTTATCACCTTGATCTTTTTAAGGTATTATGAATTATTTTTTTTAATCCTATGTTTTTTAATTAGGTTAGTTACTATTTTCGAGTCGGAACTTTTGTATGCTAAAATGTTTCTGATTAAACTGAGTTTTTTTCATATCTATCTTGCGTAAGCAGATAACTTATCGACCGATGGGTAATAAAATTAAATGATGCCATCTTGTGTTAGAAACTATGATTTGAATCCGTGGTTATAAACTTGTTAACACTGGTGTCTTTGCGAAAAATATCTATTTCCAAGTTGTTATTATTCCTAATTACTAAAACATCTAAACATAGTATTTGTTCATTGTTTCTATTGTGCTATTTCTATGGAATGCCCAGAAATTAAATTCACAATAGAAAAAGAAAACAATTAACAAATACTATTTTTAGATGTCTTAGCATTTAGAGCATAAACATCCACTAAACTAAATAAGACACTTAAGTGTGTTTGTTTTAAAGAAAATTCTATTTAGAATTATATAAAAGGCTTCAAATGTATAAGTTTCCTTCACATTTTTAATGTGAGATTGTGACGATATCTATAATTAAGTTCTACATTTAATAAGTTCAAATATTTATGTATGTAAACAAATTTTAAACAATGCATATTGTTGGGGCAACTAGTGGATTTGGTCGTCGCTCCTATGTTGACTCACCGCGCACGGGTTGTAAGGCCGTATACGCACTAATTTTTTAATCTTCGGTGACAGTTATTAATGAAATGCGGCACATCCAATTTAACACCTTTATTTACATATTTACATTACTTATACATAAAATTTGTTGTATAATGAAAGACGGTTGTCTTTTGATAAAATATGAGACTGGTGTCTCTTGATATTAAAAGTCGATTGCTGTCTTTAACATTGTTCTTACGACTGTTTGTCTAGAACTTTATTATGTTAAGACTTGCGACTGTTAGTAATTTATGTAGACTGTTGTCTTGAACATTGTCCTTACGAGTATTGTAAGAACGTTGTTCTGTGGCGAATTGCTACTCGACTTGTCTTAGTGACTTGAGTTAGCGGCTTGCTATAGCGAATTACTATATTGTAATCGCGCGCAGAACTATTTAAAAACTTTTTAAACATTGTAAGCAAAATTTACCCTTCCCTTCAATTAACAAAATAGGCCACATGCGGCTAAATGACGAACAAAGGTCGGCAAGTTACAAAGAAACGCCTTGCTTGTATAAATTGTGCCTACAAACCAGCAAACGTTGCATCTAGTTTTTGAATCTAACTGTATACATGCACGTTAACTAATAAATATAACTTGATTTGAAGCGTATCTAATAATAATGCGGCAATTGATAAGTGCCGGTATAAACAACGGTCCACAAATATGTGTGCGGCAATAAATAGTGCCGATCATGTTGACAATATCTGTATGTGACGATAAATAAGTACCGGGCATGCATATCTGATGACAAATATGTAATACGCGGTATCATAAATTTTATAGTGAAACGTTTGCATTTTAATACAATAAGAAAAATATAATAATTACATATACAGAAGGTTTTAATTTTGTTTCTGACTCTTATATGTATTTAAATACTATAATCTATTATTTCTTTATATTTCATGTGTAATATTAAAATGAAAAATACTTATATTTAATATATAATACAAAATTAATAATATTTATGTTTACTATACGATATATAAATTCGTTTCGTTTATAAGACGAAACACATATCATTTTTCTTAAACATTTACTCTGTGGATGCTAAGCCTGGTATAAAAGAACCTTAATGAACCCCTGAGATTAGCAAATATGGCAAAGAAGTGTAGGGTAGGTATGTGCTTGTGTGTAAGCCCATACATTTCATATTTACAGCAAAATAAATAACACAGCAATATGTAACTGTTATAATACAATCATCTCAAATATTACCCGGGATAATACCTGTCAGATTTCAAATGTCTAGACAGAAAGTTAGTCCTCTATTGAAAAGTAGTGAAAGTGACTTTTTTGCAAACGAAAAATAATAAGGCAGATTAACATTCCCTTGTCTTCAACATTTCGTTGACAATCTAATCCTCCACTCAGACTATTTATTCACGTACATTTCGTTAAAAATGTACTTAGAAATATAATGTAGCTACATCTACGTAATTAATTAAAATACGAATATTTGATTAAATTTAGTAATATTTAACTATCTGCGGCGCATATAAAGTGGTAAATTTATTCGGATAATATATTTAAAGTAGGTAAAGTAATTTTAGAACTGACTGCATATTAATAAATTAGGTAGCGAATTTACATGAACTTCAAATTAAACTAAACATAAAATTTTTACATCTTGAAAACAGAGTATACGAAACATGTTAATAGGTACATAATGCATTATATAAATTTATGCTGCAAAATAAAACGAGTTAGATATAGGTATAGTTATATATGATGCTGTATTGATTTTGAAAGAAGCATTATTTGAAGTTGAAAAAGTTTTTTCTCAGTGAAATATATTAAGTAAGAATATCACAATTTTTTAGCTTATTTATATTATGCACAGCTAGCGACTTTCTGCGCTAGTGTGAATAGAATCTGTATCACAACGAAGATGAAAGCGAGTGAATTCTAACATATTATTCGATAAAATATGCAGAATTTCGTTAATTAATGATAATTTCATTTTAACCTGAATAAACATTGAATATAAGCTAACAAATCGGAGACTGTGGCTTATAAGTGAATAATAAAATTAAAAAACCCTTACCACAATAGAATTTAATGATTCTAAATACGTATTTCTACAACCACGTTGTCATCTTCAGTAGGAAAAAAATTATTTGTATATAAAATAATATTCTTTTTAGGCATGAAAATTCGTTTCTAGATTGATTTTAATATTAAATATTACCCGGGATAATAACTGTCAGATTTCAAATGTCTAGACAGAAAGTTAGTCCTCTATTGAAAATTAGTGAAAGTGACAGGTTAAGGACTTTTTTGCAAACGAAAAATAATAAGGCAGATTAACATTCCCTTGCCTTCAACATTTCGTGAAAGTTAGTGAATGAATTCAGAAAATTACCAGAAAAACCAGATAGTTTATCGGTCAATAATTCTTTAGAATTTATTCAGAAAGTTAAAGATTGTCGACTGGAAGATGGTGACATTTTGGTTTCATTCGATGTAACGTCCTTGTTTCCTTCAGTACCTATCCCAGAAACGTTAAAATATTTGTCTGAATTACTTCATAGCAATCACGTTGAAAAGGAAAAAATAAATGAATATTTGCAGTTAACAAGCCTTTGTATGGCCCAAAATTGCTTCCAATTCGAAGGCAAGTTCTTTGAACAGCAACAGGGTACATCCATGGGTAATTGCTTATCTCCATTTATCGCGAATTTATTTATGAGTCACTTTGAGATTGAGTTTAAAAAGTCAGCCAAATATTTTCCAAACATATGGGTCAGGTATGTAGACGATGTGTTTGCAATTTTTGATACCAATAAGTGAGACTTAGATTATTTTGTAACAGAATTAAATTCAAAATTTCCTAGTATTAAATTCACGGTTGAAAAGGAAAACAGCGGAGGTTTGCCATTTTTAGATACCTTAGTAATTAGGAATGACAAAAACTTAGAGTTTGATATTTACCGAAAAGAAACCAACGTCAACAGATTTATAACCGCAGATTCAAACCATACTTTTCAGCACAAGAGTGCCTCTTTCAATTTTCTTATCAATCGTTTGTTAAGCAAGCCATTGACAAAGGATAGATATGAAAAGGAATTAACTTTAATTAAGAAAATCGCGAGTTACAACGGTTTCGATTCAGAAATAATAAAAAAGCGAGTTAGAAACATAAAGTAAGAAAAACAATTCAGGATTCCACATGTTTGCTACCTCAAATTGATTCGAGCAAAAAATTTATTAGTTTACCGTTTCACGAAACTACGAAAAATTTAAGTAAAACCTTTAAACAGTATAATGTTCAAGTAGCATTTCGGTCGAATAACTCCCTAAAATCTCTCTTAGGCAACGCGAAAGATAAAGTTGAGGTAAACAACAAATCTGGAATCTATGAAATAAATTGTAAAGATTGTGATAAAAAATATGTCGGCCAAACAAAATGTTCGATTCTAACACGTTGTAAAGAACATGTTTCGCATATTAGATTCAATAGACCGGAAAAATCAAGTGTTGCCCGACATATTCTTGAATCAGATCACAACGTAACATCTGACTGTCTGAGATTAATAAAAACCGTCACACGCCCCCTCGAATTAGATAGTTTTGAGAGCATTTTTATCTTTAAAAATAGGAATAACGTAATTAACGCAGATTTGGGTCCTATACCAGGTTCTTCTTCATTTGAGTTAATTGACAGTTAGATGTTATTAAAGCAAGAAAAATAGGAAAACCATTAAAAAATATTCGAATTCATGGAATTTATTTTTAAATTCGTTTCATTACAATATTTGCCATTAAAATATTCTGACTCAACATTAATTTCCAAATTTATATTTCAACATAATTTAAGGATTAGTTTCATAATTGGATTCTTAATGTATGTTAAATTACGGCTTTTATAATATTTCTAAACGGTTTTTCTATAGAATTTACAAATAATGGATTAATGCTCTTGCATGAATAAGTGGGGTTTACCAAAATGTAGGTAATTTTTGTAGCATTTAAGATTGAAGATTTTAGTGTTAAACTAGAAGACATTCAGAACAATCCTTTCTGAGTGTTTTTGTGCGTTCAAGTGTTACACTGCTTTTCTACTGAAGATGACAACGTGGTTGTAGAAATACGTATTTAGAATCATTAAATTCTATTGTGGTAAGGGTTCTTAGTTTTATTATTCTTGAATATAAGCCCTTAATTTAGATGATTATTGATCAGATTAGCAACACGATGATCGTTTTGGGAGTTGTCCAGCCATGTAACTTTTAAACGCCTCCACAAACCGTTTAAAGGTAACGTCGACTATATCATACATCTTCGTTAGTGCAAATCAAAACGCGTATGTTGTATAAGGCAAAGCAATTAAGGACTTTGTGCTACATATGGTTTAACTTTATACTGTTATTATTAAAAACTATTAAAATTTTGTGGAGTCTGGGAGACTCCGCCTGAACTTTACAAGCATACACCTACACAACAGCAAGCCAAACAGTACTGACATAATGCACATGTCAGTTCTGTTTGGCTGAGTCAAGAAATGAAGGTACATAAAATCTGGTAGAGGTTAAATCGGGATTTGATAAAATACAAAACAGGCAAACTTTGCAGGAGTCTCGTAGACTCCACGTCACCAGTTACGGGTTAAATTTGATCGTAAGTAAAATTTGTGATGGTTTCAATTTACTAATTTCTAAACATTCCAGTAAATTTAATTGTGTGCCTTTACTTTCTAAATGTAGAATTTGAAAACAATTATTGAATGTGTGGTTTTCTTCTATTAGATGATTAGCAAAAGTGGAATCTTATTTTTTATTTCCAGTTTAAAATAAAAAAGTTGACTATCGTTTGACATTAATGAAAACAACTGAAAACAAATAAAATACTGCTATTTTGTAGTATATTTAATGCTATTAAATTTACTCTTTGTTTCAATAAAATCGGACAATGAATAAGTGAATTATAATTGTTGGCGCTTTTTACGGGACAGTCCGTATATACATATACTTAGTATATATTTATATACTTATTATACCTTCTATATTTTTTAATATTCGGTTTTAATATTCAACTACCTAAGCTAGATCTTATTTATTTAAAAATGCACTTTAAAGAATTTAATACCACGCTTTTCTAATTGTATTAGGTATTTAAAAATATTTCATTTAAAATAAAAATATTTTGTCAATCAATTAGCAATTGATAAATAATCTAAGTATTTGTGAACGATTTCAATTAAAATTCCAAGATTCGTTTACATATTAAGAAATTGTACAAATGTACATATTGAAATATATTTTTCATACAAAAGCTTTTAATAATATGAATAAAAAGAGAAAAACAATATTCTATGTGAGAAAAAGAATGTCAAATACGAAAAAAAAAATTATTACTTCAAAATGCATTTTAAGAGAGAAAATATCACAAGAAGAATTCGGAGCAAGAAAACACTTAAAAAAACTGTCTCCTGACCTACTTTATAAAATCCATTATCGAATTTCTTGGAATTTTTGCGAATGCATCTAATGCTAGGTCATTGACCCGATATAAGTACACGCGTACGCGATAGCTTATTGGCGGTCGCCGTCCACGTTCTGTTGCTATGCCACTCCCACTCCGACAATTTGACATGATAAGAGATGCATAGTCCACGTTGCTTGATCGTATGGATCGCATGGCAACCGTTAATTCGCATTCAATGACCAATTTAATAGAAGTAATTTAAATATTAAATTATTTTCTCAGTTATTTCTTATTTGGAATTTTATAATTTCAATGTTTTAAACTACCTATTTTAGTATTTAGGATTCGAATGTATGAATATGTATTTTAGACGTGTAGTCAAATTCATTATAAACTACATTTATAATAAGCTATTTCTGTTTTCTCTCATATCTACATGTCGTTACTCATTATTAATCTAATTTTAAATTTTAACTTTAATTGTTAATTTGATTGGTAATTCAGTCTTTAATCTAATTTTAATTGTAATTGTTAATTTAATTTTTAATTCAGTCTCACAAAAGCAAACACAGTTCTCATGTTTTCATTGTATTAATACTTGTTTCTAGTTACTTGAAAAAGACTGAAAATAATAAAAGTCGAAACGTCGTAGAATAAAACATCAAAATTCAATAAAAGGTCGCTAAACCAATAAAAAGTCTATTATTTTTAATATTAAGACACGGCCAATAAAATAAATAAGAAAAATAAAATTCTTATAAACACTAAATATATATATATATATATATATATATATATATATATAAATATATAAGGTAATCTTAATTAGTCGGCGATTAAAGGTCTGGTTATTACTTCAAAGTGTATATATTTAAAATAATCCTACATGTTTCGGCAATGATGTCTTTGTCAAGGATATAAAAAATATAAATATATTATTTATATTTTTATATCCTTGACAAAGACATCATTGCCGAAACATGTAGGATTATTTTAAATATATACACTTTGAAGTAATAACCAGACCTTTAATCGCCGACTAATTAAGTTTACCTTATCATACCAAGGTCACGAAAATACTATATATATATATATATATATATATATATATATATATATATATAATTTAATATAATCAATTATCGACCGTAATATATTGAATAAAATAATTTAAAAGCAGGCAAGCGGTCTGTCAATGAAAAACTCATTTATTAATTATCCCTATCCGAAATAGGTAGAGACTGTGGCTTGTAATCTGAAACATAAATAAGAAAAACACCCTAACCACAATATCTAACAATAAATACTATATACGTATTTCGGCAACAAAGTTGCCATCTTCAGTAGAATAACATTAAAAACTGAAAAAAGTGTTAAACGTAGCGTTTTTGGCTAAGGTAAACCTTAGAAGATATGCTCTTCACCAAATCGCCAGTGGGATAACACTCTATTATCCCTATATTTCGCAACAACTTTGTTGCTTCTTCCGGAGATAAAAATGTAGAGTTAAAAAAAATAATAAAAGTGACGTACAAGGACAATTTTATTGTCCTTGTACGTCACTTTTATTAATACTATATATATATATATAGTAAATTCAATGAGTAGGCGATTCAAGGTCTGGCTTTACTCCAAAGTATATACATTTAAAACAACCCTACATGTTTCGCCAATAATGCCTTTATCAAGGATATAAAATACAAATGACAGTATACAAATGTCATATAATTGAGTTGCCAAACGAAACAATATTTATACAAAAGAATACAAGCCCACAAATACTCTAAAACAGACAAAACTGCTTTATCTACACACAAACTACAACGCGATCACCATTTCGATTTTGAAAACACACAGATAATTGATAAAGAACAACACACAATGAAAAGAGAAATTAAAGAAATGATTAGTATTAAACAGGAAAAAAATTCAATTAACAACAGAAATGATATAAAAAATTTAAGCAGTATGTACTATAATTTAATTTTGTAACGATCTACAATTTACCATCATAATATTTTTTTTTTGTTATATAATTATAATTATATATATCTTAAGTTATTTAAATATCAATTACATTTAAATATCATATACATTTGCTTATCATGCTGACTGTTCCGTGTTTTGATTCCTGTCTGGTTGTCCGAGTAGGTTTTCGTGGTTTTCCTTCTCGTTTAAGGCGAATGCCGACAACTTTGCATCTTAAGACGCTCCACGGGCGCATACATAATAATAACTAGAGCTGAGGATGTTTGCGGTATAACCATGGTTATATCATGTAACCATAGTAATTTACTATGGTTACATGATATAACCATGGTTATACCGCAAACATCCTCAGCTCTAATAATAACTCATGTCTTGCTTTTCCCTGTTTTTGTTGTCTATCTGTTTTTGGAATACTAAGGCATGATTTATTATTATTCAATTGAAATGTATCTTTGAATAAAAATATCCTTAGCAACTCAAATATATGACACTTGTATACTGTCATTTATATTTTATATCCTTGATAAAAGCATCATTGCCGAAACATGTAGGGTTGTTTTAAATGTATATACTTTGGAGTAAAGCCAGACCTTGAATCGCCTACTGATTGAATTTACCATATCATACCAAGGTCACGAATTAATTATATTTATATATATATATATATATATACATAAGTTTACCTTATATATATATATATATATATATATATATATATATATATAGTAAACCTAATCAGTAGGCGATTAAAGGTCTGTATATTACTTCAAAATATATGTATTTAAAAAACTCTACATGTTTCGGCTGTGTACGCCTTTATCAAGAGAATACAAAATATGAATTCATATTTTGTATTCTCTTGATAAAGGCGTACACAGCCGAAACATGTAGAGTTTTTTAAATACATATATTTTGAAGTAATATACAGACCTTTAATCGCGTACTGATTAGGTTTACCATATCATACCAAGGTCACGAAGTTATTATATATATATATATATATATATATATATATATATATATACATATATAATGGACTATAAGTTAATCGTATTGTGAGAAACATTACTTCCAATAAAATTGCCAATGAAAAAGCTAAAAATATTCTATAAAACTTTAAACTTTCAGTAAAGTAGTTGTAAAATTTTCTATTCCAGATATCTTTCCCAATGTTGTCAACAAACGAAGCAAATATCCGTTTATACGACACTTTAATTTTGTAGAGAACGGACAAATAAATATTACCATCTCTTCGAGAGAAACTGTGTAAAAACTTGAACAATTTTAATCAGTAAATAAAGATTTGTATAGCTTTTCATAACCATTAAATTATTTGAATTTCTGAAGAGATTTTAAAAATGAAAAGGCGACCAAACGAAAAACATTTTAGTAATGAAATCAAAAACTTTTTACACGAGTTACCTTTCATAATGTTGCAGAGTTTGAGGTATATAAATGTCTTGAGACATATAATTCTATATGAAGCTGGGAATGTGTGTTATTGTTCAAACTTTCGGAAACTAATGTTTATTATCTAATAACTGATATTTCCTTTATATAAGTTAGTCATATGGGATTAATATTACAAACATTACTTTCGATTTATCATGTGTATACGTGATGGTATTTAATTAGAAATATTCGAATAATAATTCACATACATTTACTCCGAAGTCAATTAAATCTCCTGAATTCAATCTTGCAAAACAAACAAAATTTGCTTGTGCTAATATTATTACTATTATCACATTAACATTGACAGATTTATATACAATTTAAGGGGGACAATTTCCATATAATGAACAACAATGGGAGTATTAACTACATTATATACACGGGCTACTGTTGTGGAAGCGATTTACGCTCTTTCGTTATAATTTGATAACAAAAGGTTAATTAAAACAAATTTTGACAAATATCAACCAACTCTTAGGTACTGTAAGAGAGTCTAATAAGTACTATACATATTGTATAGCTATAAAATGACAAGACTGGTGCTGTAAAACATTAAACATGATTAAACTAACTTATCAACATTTGGCAAATGACCCCTGATATATTCACATACTCTGTGTAGTGCCTGTGCTGCACAGGTAACGTATAGCATATTTGGATAAGATTGATTTAATAACTTCCCTGTTTTTAACATATAAGCTGCCGCATCAGTCAAAAACAATAGCATCTCGTCTTTATAATTGTTATCTGATGACAGAATATTATAAATATGTACATAGATCAATTACTTCTGCAACTGTTTCACCATTTACGATTGGCAATATTTTAGTTGCAATTAAGTATGGTTGGTATTAAGTTGTCGGATGAAGAATACCAACTACATTTAACACACATCGTCCCATTACATCCGTTATATCGTCTGCACTTACCCAAAGTACAGTGACTATATTTAATACAGTGACGACAACTAGGTGTATCAATTTTGATTGGTTGTTATGATCACATGGTACCAGACGCCATTTTGAGGCAAGAGGCAAATTATTCTATGAATTATTCGAATGTTATATATTTTGAAGTAATATGTTTTCTTGGTTTTATGTGCTTATTTTTGGAATTTTCAAATAATAAGATTATTAAGTGATAGAATTTACATTACAGGTTATATTTGTGATTATAGGATATTTTCTGTATTTATTAAATTTATTAGTTTGCCTTAAGTAAGTATAATACGTCGGCAAATACAATATTTATTTATAAAATTGAGTTTTTAGTTGTAGAATAAATCATTTATTTTGTGAAGATTATAGTTTTGTAATTGATTTAAAAATAAATTATTAATGTACGTACTACGTAGAAACAATCTTAAAATTAATTATTTTCTATTGATTTTGAAGTCAATTCCTTGTTTTGACATATATTTCAGAAAACAAATGAGAAATTGAATAATATAACTAGAAAATGTTCCATAGTTGCTATACTCGCAGATTTGAATTTGCCTCAAGATGGCGGTTGGGCGGGACTTAATATGCACTTGTCGTCACTGTATTAAATATAGTCACTGTAACCCAAAGATAATGGACCAGATAGGTTGGTTCGTATTTTTTCAATGGTTCTCAAATAACATTTTGGTAACTAGTATTTACGTAAAGTAGATTCATCTGGTATATGACGATCAGTATATTTTGTAAGAAACCTCTTGAGGACTAGATTGTTGGCCTTTTTGAATGGGATATTGGCCGCCATGAAAGCTTCACACAGTCCTTCGTTAAAAGTGTCAGGTGAACTTTGCTTTTAAATTTAATTTATTTAAATAAATGGTTGTGAAGGTAGTTATACAAGCATATTTTTGTTGAGACTCTGTATAATATTTGGGTATCTCAGGGCTATTTTTTGGGGTTCTACGAATTAGGCCTGGCGTCCAAAGTAAATGCAAAGAAATAATACAGCAAGAAGTATTCGTTTAAAAATATTTTATTGTCTGTTTGTATTTTCACATTTCATTTTAAATCTAACATAAAATATTTCATTCTTAACCTATATCTTAACCTATCAACGCAACTTTAATATACAAATATTCTTTAGTTAATCCCACACGGATAGTATTGGAGTTTTAATTCTAATTCAAAATGAATCTCGCAAGCAACAACTCTTGAGGATTTCACTCGCAAAAGGGGGTATTTGCCCCATAAATGCTGAGATTAGTACTCAAAGCCTATCTCTGTCTGAAATGTGGATCTCTAGTCTCCACTGATAAGTTTCTACAAAGCGAGTGTGTTATTCATCGTCTATTTAAGCCTACAGAATAGGACGCTTATCATCAACCTGTATAAGTATTATCTTATTTTCTACCATTATTGTTGAACGTTTTAAATTTGAAATTTCAATGGCACAGATATTTCTAGAGTATTTGAGGAGCCTACTTCCTCCTCATCAGATTCTAATATCTGGCCGGAGATGCATTTTAATCGTGTAATTTATGACTAATTAATTATTCAAAATAACAATCCACATGCAGTTTTCTGATTTAATTGGCTCTATTTCCTCCAACTCTATCGTGTGTACAGTTCTTACTTACTTGGAGCCAAGTTCAGCATACAAATTTTCGAACTTCTCCTGGTACATTATTAAGCTTATATAATAGTGATGAGAATAATAATGATGATAAAAATGGAAATAAACTTTACTAAATATATTGCCAACAGGCTTAAAATTTCAGATATTATCGATTATATCAAAATTAAATTTAAAAAATGACTTGATGAATGTAATGCAATAAATCTCGAAGTAATTTTTGTGACCCTCGCAAATAAATATCAGTAAATGTTTGATTGTTCCCAGAATTGTGAGCCCACTTCATATCATTTATTTCTGTTTTATCTAATTTTCATTCTTATTTAACATTTTTATCCTTGTGTATTTTTATTTATCATAGATAGCTTCGTTTTTGCCATCTCCATACGCAATCTCCCTATTTAGATATTTTTCTCTTTCATCATAATTTTGGTATTTGTAATTTTTATTATGGAATTGTAAATTATTAATCTCGCTATTTCCAGGAAGTCTTTTAATGCTCGTTTGAACAGGAAGATTTTCGGGGAGAATCTGTCTACGTATCATTCAAAATTTCTCGCCTTCTTTCTTTCTCTTTCTTCCCTCTGGGCTTGTTCGTATGGTGTTTTCTTGTCCTTTGCTTTCCTTCGAGTAGCCATTAAGCATGTTTACATCGCGTTGAGTATACGCCTTTGATGTGCATTGACACATAATTTACTTATTTGTTTACATCTTTTAAACATCAATGTCTTATTTTCATTATTTGTATTTTTCAATGTTTGCTTGTTTCTGGTGCTGATGCTTCCGTTGTTTTGAGATTTTCCTGGTCCTGTTCTTGACGTTTCATATTTTTCTTATTTTTAAAATGGACGTCTTATTTTAATCCATCCGTTTTGGCAACGTTATTTATAAAAATATAATGAATTAAAATTAAACGTAAAATAAAACAATAACTTTGTTATACCACTTTATTCACATGTAATAGTGACCGCGGTTTCGACATACAATGTCATTATCAAACACACAACATTGAATTTGATTTATTAGATGACCACATTAGACAACAAGTTAGTGAAATTATTCATAAGAAACGACTCATTCAAAAAAGGAAGTTAGAGTCTCTATCAAACCTACACAATACAACCCTAGTTAACAATACTTTCAGTAATGTTCAGTTTTACCCTAGAGTCATTAATCTCACGAATGTTAACTTCTCAGACAATGAACTTAGCTTATTAAATAAAGGTCCTAAATATGCACCACACATCCATTGTAACAAACAAAAAGAAATTCTAGCAAAACAAACAGAACTGGCATTTGCAAATAATCAAATTAGCAGTATCTTAGGTAAAGCCAAAGTTACAAATATTCTGAAAAACAACTCAACATCTCGCAATAATCAGTCAGACAGACGAGCATTGCAAAGTATTAATCACAAAGTCATAGAAAACAACCTCACGATAACAAGAGCAGATAAAGGAAATTCGTCTGTAATATTAACTAAAGGTGATTATGAAAATAAAGTTAAGAAATTTATAGACGACAATACTATCATAGAATTGAAAAAGGACCCCACTAAACAGTATCAGGCAGAAATTAAAGAATGTGTCAAAAATTGTAATGCAGTAATCTCAAACACAGATAAGTACAAACTTTTCCTTATGAATCCTCCCCCCCCCTAAATTATACGGTTTAGTAAAAATTCACAAAGTGGAAGCACCCATCAGACCAGTTGTTTCGTTTATTTCTTGCCCCAATAAAAAATTAGCCGAAAAATTAAACATAATAATTAGACAATATACCGAATTTACAGATAGCTCTTCAATAAAAAACGCAATACAGTTAACAGCTAAATTAAAAGATTGTAATATACAAAAGACAGAAATCCTGGTATCATTTGATGTTTCCAACATGTTTTCAAAAATACCACATAAGGAATGCTTTAGGTTAATAGAAAACATATTAGTAAAGAAAAATACAAACCCGGTTGTCAAACGACCTTTAAAATGAGATATCACTCAACCCCCATTTCCATTTAAATTTTTAGAGGTTATGTCCACCCCCGCTAGAGGGTTGATGTAATTTAATTGAAAACCAGCCTACAAAATGTCCCCCTTAAAAATAAGTTTGACGTGTTTTTGCATATTTTTGGAATTTCTATAGGGGCCGAAATATAGAGGGTGGTACGTTTTCAAAATGACACCCTGTATAGGTCGGACTGGTCGAAGTTTTATTATACGGGTAAAAGAACACTTGAGGTCATATAAACTAAAGAAGACAGATTCAACATTCGCAAACCATCTTATTACAGAAAGGCATACATAACAATAGTTATAAAAGTAGCGTAATTGACAGTATACTAAAGAAAAAACAGTTACAATTGGCCCTTAGTTTAGTATATCCTAAAGATAGTGCTAATTTGAAACAATTTGTCTCGTTAACTTACTTCGGTAAAATAAGCGAGCAAATTGGAAATATAATTTAAAAAAATAATAGTAATGTTAGTATAGCTTACAAACCATATGTAAAAACAAGTAATTTCATTTTTAACGCAAAACCTAAAACAGATATCAATAATAAATCAGGAGTGTACAAATTATATTGTAATGATTGTAAAAGTGTATATATAGGTCAGACTGTTCTTAGTTTTATTATACGGGTAAAAGAACACATGAGGTCATATAAACTAAAGAAGACAGATTCAACATTCGCAAACCATCTTATTACAGAAAGGCATACATTTGGTCATCATAAAATATTGCATTTGGCCGAGAAAGGTCGTAAATTAAATCTTTTAGAGTCACTAGAAATTTTTAAAAGCCGAAACAACACAATAGATATTGTTCTAAACGACCAGTTGGATCTTATATATACACCTCTTTGTTGTATATAATAGTTAAGGATATAGTAGTAATTTTAAATAACATCATAAACCACCTCCATATATTTTTGTGTCATTTATAAGATCTATGTAGGCCTGTAACTTTTGCAGTTTGATAATGACATTATATGTCGAAACCGCGGTCACTATTACATGTGAATAAAGTGGTATAACAAAGTTATGGTTTTATTTTATTTTATTATTTTCAAAATGAATTACCACAAAGTTACGGCTACCAGTATTAATTTTCTTAAAATTAAACGTGTTTACTAACGTTACTAATGCACAAAAAAAATATTATTCTATATACTTTTACTATATTACTGGTATGTACAGCATGTTTTATTAATTTACTTATATTCTGTGTTCAATAATCAAGCTAACCTAAAATTGATTGACATAACGTTAACTTATTTACATATCAATTCTTGGTAATATGCATCTAAAATTTTAATACTAAATTGGAATATGATATACGAGGTGCATTTACAAAGACACGACGTCGGTTGATTTCCTGTTTAATTTGTTTTTGCTTATTCAGTTATGTTTAATTAATTTATACGTTATTAACTCTATTTTTATTTTTCACCCTAGGTCAATTTCACAGTAATATGTTTGCATGTCTGGAGAGATACTTACAAACAAATATGCACTTATATTGTATTCTACACATCGAATTTTTAATAATACTTTTATAGTATTAAATTTCTTTTGTATTATACAAAATTTTATTCCCTTTATCCTAATACAGGGTGGCCCAAAATGACCGAAGGGGTTTGAGTTCATTATAACTTCTTATTTAAGACATAATTATTAATTTTTTTAAATTTTAAATACAGTATATTAATGGAGAATATTTTTAATTTAATTATGAAAAATTATATCTCGCAAGTGGTGGCCATTTTCTGCTTCGCATATTCGTGCTCTTTCCAAAACATTTTCCATAACCTTTCGCAAAACTTCAGGTGTTATGTTGTTGATTTCGTCGCGTATATTATTTTTTAATTGCTATATGGTTCGAGGCTTATTAATATAGACTTTTCCTTTCAAATAACCCCAAAGGAAACAGTCTGAAGCGGTTAAATCCGGTGAACGCGGAGGCCAATTAAAATCGCTTGTACGGGAAATAATTCGTTCACCAAAGATGTCGCGTAAAAGAGCCATTGTGTCCCTGGCAGTGTGCGCTGTGGCTCCATCCTGTTGGAACCATACTTGCGGATGGTTTTCCACGGCTGGCCTTAAAAAATTTTCCAACATTGTCCGATATCTAACACCAGTGATGGAAACGGCGACACCGTGTTCATTTTCAAAACAATATGGGCCAATTCCTTTCCGACGAAACACCGCACCAAACGGTACACTTAAGTGGGTGTAATTCCCGCTGTTGAACTACTCTTGGATTTTCCGTAGCCCATATCCTGCAGTTTTGCCTATTAACGAACCCATTTAATTGGAAATGGGCTTCGTCGCTCATAATTAAATTATGAATAAAATCATGATTTTCTTCTGCTTTTTGACGAAAATAAATTGCATAATCAAGTCCTTACTGGTAATCTGTCGGTTTCAATTGTTGGACAAGCTGAATTTTGTATGGAAACATTCTTATTGTATGCAAAATTCTCTGCAGCGACCCTCTTGAGAGGCCAAGTTATGTCGAACGTCTCCTGGTTGATGTTTCTCCATCTTCCCGAATACTCTCCTGTACCCGTTCAATATTGTCATCCGTGTGCACCGTTCGTCGTCTGCCGGCACCAGGAAGGTTCCTTGCTGCCCCTTGTTCTCGAAAATTTGCAACCAGACGGTTTATTGTTGACTCTGAGGGTCCAACCCGCACATTAAAATAACGACGATATGCACGCTGAGTCAAAACAATGGATCGTTGATTTGAGAAATAAAATTCAACGATTTTGGCACGTTGTTCAATTGTGTACTGTTCCATTTTAAATTCCCCAAGTCTTCTTTACAAAATACTGGAAACAAAAAAATAATTAATTTATTAAAAATTAATAAAGGAATTAAAACCCCTTCGGTCACCTGTATTATCGTATCGTTAGTGTTGATGCTGGTATTTATGTTTGTCTCAGGATCCAATATCTAAATTTTAATTTATTTATTAATAATTTTTTTTATCTCTTTTTATGTATTCGTGGATTACAATCAAAAACATTCCGTAATATAAATAACAAATCCTATATACTCCTTCCACTTCTAAGCCCACATTGTGCCGATTTTTTTTCAATAATGGATCTTAATCCGTTTTCCCGTATTCCTGCCAATATTTTCTCCGGGATATTTGATAACGCAATTATTTGCTTTCATCCCTGCTGCAGTAATGGTGTAATATTTTTCCTGAAATATAGTCCTTTGGCATTTCTATATGGCATAATTCAATATTTCTTATCTGGAAGATTAAAGGTGTATTCGAAAATCTTTAAACTATGCTGAACTTACCAGTAATTACATACAGCTTTGAATACACCAATATTGGTAGTGAAAAATTTTACAGTGATTTGTGTATTATAGCAATTAATTTTACCTCTCCAAATATAGACTAATAAATATTCTACTGAAATATATATACGTAATGTATGTACTGAAATTACGAATATTTGCTTGCATAAACAGAATATGGTAGTACCTTGTGTATTCAGGTTTCCATTTTGCGTTATCACATCGGAAATTTAAATACTGTTTCATGAAATTTTCGAATATCCTTCCGTAATTAATTTGTTGGTTTAAGGTAATTTTAATTAAATATTAAAGGTAGATGAAAGGTATAATTGATTAAATTAATTTATCCACAATCGTTTTATCTACAATCATGTAAAAAGTGGCAGTTTTTTTTCCATGATTTTCAGTGCAAAACGTTGGCATTTATTGAACTCATGCAATAAAACTTTTACCTATATGTACGACTGCTTTACGATACTGTTTTGCAGCTATAAAACTGTATTTTATTTTACTAATAAAATTAACTCCTGGACAAAATTAACTCATCACTTATAGTAAGTGACAAAATTCTCCAATAACTATATTATAGAAATTATAAATAACGCATGAAGTGTAACAAAAAACACTTCAAATAACTTTTAACGACATTTTCGACGTATTAAAATGCTAATTTAACAAAAATGTTACAGTAATATCTATTCTGTCCATATAGATTTAATTTGTATTTCAGTTTTATTTGCCTATAATAAAATAGATTTAGTTTAGAATTTTATTTTACATATTAAATCATAGATTTTAATTTTATACTGTTTGTAAATGTAAAATGTATAGAAAGGTACACTCAGGTCTCGTTTTATGCGGATTTTTTTAATGCGAATTCAAATTTATGGGATTTTTAAATTAACGATTTTTTTTTAGAATTTTAACAGATTTTGAAATTTTAGATGTTTTTTTAAGCTTTTTTATCGTTTTTAAATTAAACCAAGTTTGCATCACTGATATAATCGTTATAGTTTGTTTTATTTCGTGTTTTTTCTATGCATAGGCGATACGTATGTATGCGTGTTGTGTGTGTATGTTATTATTGAAAGAACAAACTGGGGATTTCCCTTCTTTTTTTTTTAATTACGGTGCAGTGTTTTTTCTGTGCATAGAAGATACGCATGTGTGTTGTGGGAATTGCCCTTTTTATTAGCTGGTTCATTTGTTTAATTACGGTGCAGTGAGTGAGTGATTCGAGTGCTTTAACATTTAAATTGAAATCAGTTTTAAACCTCAATAAACATTTCACTTTGGGAAAAAGTAAGTGTAAAAATCATAAATTTTGGTGGCTTTTTTATTTGCTGAATGTTTGTTTATTATTTAGGATATAACAATGGAAAAAAATAAAAAAAAGAGACAAACGATATCCCTGGAACAAAAATTGAAATTTTAGATCGCATTTCAAAAGGAGCAAAATATACCGCACTTGGAAAGGAATATAAACTAGGGGAATCAACAATTCGAGCTATTAAAAAAAAATGAGATTTCAATAAGAAAATCCGTAATTTCAGGCACAAAACTAAGCACTAAATATTCTTCTTACTCAAGAGACACGTTAATTGAAAAAGTGGAAGAAGCTCTCGTTATATGGATTGAAGACTTAACGAAAAAGAAATTTCCTGTTAGCGGATACATGATCACAGAAAAAGCTTTAAGATTTTATGAGACAATTAAAGATTCTGAACCGTCAATTTCTAGGCCAAAGGATTTTACAGCAAGTAAAGAATGGATGACAAGATTTATTAAAAGAAATAACCTCCATAACATTCAAATTAGAGGTGAGGCAGCTTCAGCAAATGAGAGCGCTTGCGCAGCTTACCCAGAAAAATTTAAAAAAATTATTGAAGATGGAGGATATTGCCCAGATCAGGTATTTAATGCTGATGAAACTGGTCTGTTTTGGAAAAAGATGCCAAGTCGAACCTACATTGCGAAATCAGAAAAACGAGCAAGTGGATTTAAAGCTTGCAAGGAAAGATTAACGTTTTTACTATGCAGTAATGCTTCAGGAGATAAAATGTTAAAGCCGCTAGTAGTAAATAGGTTTTTAAAGCCACGAGCTCTTAAAGGTAAGGATTTGACTTGTTTGCCAGTTCATTGGATGGCAAATTCTAAAGCATGGGTGACAACTTCAGTGTTTACTGAATGGTTTCAAAAATGCTTTGTACCAGAAGTTGAATCTTATATGAAGAAAAAAGGTCTTGAATTTAAAGTTTTGCTGATTGTAGACAATGCACCCGGCCATCTGAGTCATCTTTACTGATGAAGCATAGTTTTATAAAACGGGATACCTAAATTCACAAAATACAAGAATTTTGAGTAGTGAAAATCCACATGTAATTAATGAAGAATCGCTACATCCAGAGAAAATTGGTGTTTGGGCAGCGATAAGCTAAAGGCGAATCATTGGACCAATATTTTTCAGGGAACGCTAACTGCTCAAGGTACCGTACGGAAATTTTACAACCATTTGTGAATCAGTTGCATGATGATGAGCTTCAAAATGCATATTTCCAACAAGACGGAGCACCTTGTCACTGTACCGCAGAATCTTTGGATTATTTAAGAGAATTTTTTGATTAGCGTATAATTAGTCGAAATACTGAAATTGTCTGGCCTGCACGTTCATGCGATTAACACCTTGGACTTCTTTTTGTGGCCTTATCTAAAAAATAACATATTTCGAACACCTATATTGAATTTGAATGATATGCTACAGAGAATCGAACAGAAATGCATGGAAATTAATAACAATCCAGTAATGTTGCAGAATATCATAAGAAATTTTGAACGGAGGATTTTAAAGTGCATTGATCTTGAAGGACAACATTTTCAACATTTGTTATAGTTTTCAATAAATACCTATTATTTGTTATTTATTTGTATGCATGAAACTATCAAAATATACGACTTGGGTTAAGTAGTAAATTTTAATTTACGACATACTTCAAAATGTAAATCACAGTAAATCACATGCTACTAGATTGACTTTTCAAATGAACACTTGTTACTTAATATATGTAGAATAATTGCAAAATAAATATAAAGCGATTCCTTTCTTGGTTCTATTATTTATATTTCATTTAGAATAATATCATTTCTAATTAAACTATTTTATCAATCAAGGGACAAGCAGAAAAAATCAAAATACATATGAGACTGTTTAAATTAAAATACCAGGAATTGTTTGCTATTAAAATTTGCCATGTACTTATGTCAGTCTTTTCTTTTTCTCGTTTAAAGCTTTTTTTATAATTTTGTTAAAAACACTTACTGAATTTTATGTAAAGAAATCCTGTCAAATAATTTCTTTAAAATACATTTTAAGAGAGAAAGATATCTTTTTAAAGTTTCAAATCACTGACAAAAACAATTCCAACCAAAAAAAAGCTAAAAGTAATAGTCTTAAGAAATATGTATTTAAGTATTTCTTTTATACATAAGCTTCTTATGGTGCGAATAAAAAGAGGAAAGCAATATTCTATGTGCAAAAATAATTTCAAATGGAATGAAAAATAATTTCTTTAAAATACATTTTAAGAGAGAAAAATATTTAATTTTAAAATTCCAAGAACAGTTTTAGCGAAAACACTTCTAGCAATTTTTTCTAATGCGTTCTAATGCTAGAGCGTTGATTGGCTATTATGCGCGTACGCGGTTCTTCGTTGGCGGTTACGGTCCACGTTGACCAAGCCACACCCTCTCATATCTGACATATGATAACTAGTCCACGTTGTCCGATTAAATGGAACCAATGACAGCCCTTAATTTGCATTCAATATCCAATGAAGTAGTAGTAATCTTAATATGAAATTATTTTTCCAGCTTTTTCTTATTTAAAGTTTTATAATTCTAGGATTTTGGACTACCCATTTTAATATTTGTAATACATATACCTACATATATGTATTTTGAATGCATTATAAATTACATTTATAACTTGCCCATTTTCGCATTAAATATTTCTTGACAATAAGTTACATCTTGTTGTCTTAAAAGAATATCTATAGTTTGTTTGATATATGTGGGAAAATAATTTCAAATATGGAATGATAAATAATTACTGACATATGCATTTTAAGAGGGAAAAATATTTTTATTTAGTTGTAAAATCGGGAAGCAATTTCCACACAAATTTTATATCTATTTTATAAAATCAATTAGCGGAAACGCTTTTTGGAATTTTGTCTTATGCATTCTAATGGTAGGGCCATTGATTTGATTTTACAGGCGAACAGCCGTTAATTCTCATTCACTTATTAAATAAGTAGTTCTAAATATTAAATTATTTTTGCAGTTATTCTCCATTTGAAGTTTTGTAATTGCAACGTTTTATACCACCCTTTCATGCCTATTTAAAATTTGAATGCCTGTATAGTAGGTATATCAAGATTATTTTTTAATACAATTATTATTTTTCTTGTAATTTGACGATAAAACAACTAATTCTAGATACTTAAATATTGATACCTAATTTTAATGTGTAATTTTAAAATACTTATATCTATTCCAATTTTAAGATATATCAGTGCAACTTTACGTCACCAGAATAATATTAATGTATCGGACTTGTAAGTATTACGTCGAACAGGAAAAATTTTGCTCTTCCATTGTTAATAAAACATAATTTAGACAAATGCATAAAATCTTAAAAATCCTAAATCAGCAGTGGGTGGAGCAAACTTTATTTGAATAGGTTGTATTCGTGAATTTAAAATGAATCCTTAAATGTAACGTACACTAATGACCAGAGACCGGATTGAAGCGATCGCATTACCAATTGCACCGATAAAACGTGTGACAGTATCATGCATAGTATGCATGTTATAACAGCCCCACTATTTACTTGATCAATTGCATTTGTCGAGCTGATGTTCTTATTTCCGTAATTATTGTATCTATTCATCCAAAAATTCTATTTTACAGTGGCGCAAAATAGAAAATAGTATATTATGAAACTCGTTTCTTAATATACTATTTTCTCTCTTAAAATGTATTTTAAAGAAATTATTTGTCAGGATTTCTTTATATAAAATTCAATAAGTGTTTTTAACGAAATTATAAAAAACTTTTAACAAGAAAAAGAAAGACTCACATAACTTATAAGTAGAGAACGGACACGCTTACCACATGACGCAAAGCCCAGTGCAGTACTGGCGAAAGGCTGTATTTCTAAAATATTTAATTTTATTTATATAATTGGAAAACGAACGGCTGGTGATCTATAAAATTACGAAATACATATGTATTTGTTGAAAAGTTGTATTTTTAAAGTTTTTAATTTCACTTCTATAATTGGAACATTTTTATTTGTTCATTTTGTCGTTCAAGTTGAGTAAAGGAGTATTAATATTGACTAGCAATAGTTTCTCAAGGTTTTCTTCTGTCAATTTTGTTCTCTTTGAATTAAGTACATACTTATAAATAGAAAACGAAATTAAGTAACGAAATTTTATGTACACTTACGTGAAAATAATTGGAAGATGTTACTTAAATCAAAAGAAAAGGAATGTACGTGCTATTTCTCTTACGAAATACGATAAACTTATTTATTTTATCTACGTACACGACACCACTGCAAAACACTATATTTTCCGAATACAATAGCTGGGTTGTCCATTGTTATCGCTGCGAGACCAGGTGGCCGAGTAAGTCAAACAAATACTTCATTGAATTACGCCGGGATGTACTGAGCGACGTTATACACAATTCCAATTGCCGATTGCGTTTTATGGAAATTGCATCCGTTCTCTACTTATAAGTACATCACAAATTTTAATGGCAAACAATTCCTGGTATTTTAATTTAAATAGTCTCATATGTATTTAGATTTTTTCTGCTTGTCCCTTGATTGATAAAATATTTTAATTAGAAATGATATTATTCTAAATAAAATATAAATAATAGAAAGAACCAAGAAAGGAATCGCTTTATATTTATTTTGCGATTATTCTACATATATTAAGTAACAAGTGTTCATTTGAAAAGTCAATCTAGTAGCATGTGATTTACTGAGAACATTTTGAAGTATGTCGTAAATTAAAATTTACTACTTAACCTACGAAGTCGTATATTTTGACAGTTTCATGCATACAAATAAATAACAAATAATAGGTATTTATTGAAAACTATAACAAATGTTGAAAATGTTGTCCTTCAAGATCAATGCACTTTAAAATCCTCCGTTCAAAATTTCTGATGATATTCTGCAACATTACTGGATTGTTATTAATTTCCATGCATTTCTGTTCGATTCTCTGTAGCATATCATTCAAATTCAATATAGGTGTTCAAAATATGTTATTTTTTAGACAAGGCCACAAAAAGAAGTCGCAAGGTGTTAAGTCGCATGAACGTGCAGGCCAGGCAATTTCAGTATTTCGACTAATTATACGTTCATCAAAAAATTCTCTTAAATAATCCAAGGATTCTGCAGTACAGTGACAAAGTACTCCGTCTTGTTGGAAATATGCATTTTGAAGTTCATCATCATGCAACTGATTGACAAATTGTTGTAAAATTTCCGTACGGTACCTCTGAGCAGTTAACGTTCCCTGAAAAAATATTGGTCTAATGATTCGCCTTTGGCTTATCTCTGCCCAAACACCAATTTTCTCTAGATGTAGCGATTCTTCATTAATTACATGTGGATTTTCACTACTCCAAATTCTTGTATTTTGTGAATTTAGGTATCCCGTTTTATAAAACCATGCTTCATCAGTAAAGATGACTCTTTGCGAAAAATAAAATTTTCTTGGTTGTAAAAAATATATTTATTTATACTAAAAAAAAATTTGCCATTAATTTTAACATATTTTAAATTTCCTTGAGACGATGTCGTCTTAGAGCTTCTCTGGTTTTCATGTAAAGCCAAATTTTTAAGGACTAGAATACAAAGTAAAATCTATGTATTTATATATATATGGTGACATATTTCTTAAGAAAATAAATGAAAATTAATAAAAAGATAGAAGAATGGTTTACTTTTGGAAAAGAGAGTTAATAAATAGGAAAAACATAAAACATTCACTTATTCCTTGTGGCCACAGATTTGATAATGTTACAAGATCTCTGTCTGACAAGGGATAAATAAAAACGCTTTGTTTTTAGTTATTTATATGTTATTTTATTTCAAAAAAGAATATTTGTTCATATTGGGGTAGAGTATCCGATAATCCGCAACAATTTGCACTATCTATTGCTTTTCTTCTTCGTCTTTGGATAACACTAAATTAAAATCTTCCATTAGCTTAACTGTTCGTTCTGCCGAGTCATTAACAACATTCATATTTCCAACGATATTCAAGCCAACGTTAAAACTAGGTTCATTTACCCATTCCTTTGGATCTTTTGTTAAAAAGTCCGTTGGAATACCAAACCTTTTAAAAAAATTACGTGATTTTTGGGTTATAAAATATTCGATGTTCTTATTAAGATATTGGCTTATAGTATGAGGAGTTACGATCAATTTTTTTAATTCGCAATCAGTAGGGTTATCCAGAGCTTGCACCATGATTCTTCGACTCGTATGTAACATTTGGATCATAAAAAACAACGCTGCTGTTTCTGGGGTTAAATACCACAAATGATTACTTAATTTGCTTAGTGACGCACGACTAATCTTCTCATCAACCATTTCATAAGCATGTAAATCTTTTAGCAATCTTAAATCCTGTATAGGGGCTTCTGCTGCAACTGGTGCTTGTATCCAATTTTTTAAATACACCTTTACAACAAATATGCAAATGTCACGAATACTAGTTATCTCCAATTGTATCATTTTAAAGTCGTTTCGAAATAAATATAATTTAAGGCAATAAATAGCTTTCGACATCCAACGGGCGTGATGAAATGCTCCAGGCTTTTTGAAGGCAAATTCCGGAACTGTACTACCAAGAAAAACTATACTTAATTGAAGAAGCTCTTTGTAATCATCACGTGGTTGTTTTACTTCAAGATTTTGAAATGCAAATTTTATAATCTCGGATACACTCCCAACTGCATCCTTCACTTTCTGATCTTCAACACCACTCAAAAAGTTAATTTTGTCAATTTTGATCCAAGCGTCTCTAAACTTCTGTCTTAGGTTTGCGGTCATTTATTTACACTTTTTACACAAGCTTTTATTTTTAACACTATTTCGGTTAAGTAACACACTCTTCTAATTGACAATTTTAATCAATTGTCATTTTATAGGGGAAGTCCCTTTTTAATTTTCTTAAATGCTGCACCACAGTGATGCCAACTTTTCTTAACAAAAACGCGTGAGAGTATTCGAAAAAAGGGATAAAAAAGCTATATTTAGAACTCGTTGACTTAAAAAAATATCTATGCTTGTAAACTATTATCAGGATATGTAAATAATTTAGTTGCCGCCACAATTTTTAAAATTTGATTCCAATTAAATGTTTATAATCAAATTCTTGTTACAAATCGTGGCTTTAATTAAGTTATAATAATAAAGTTATAGGTATATTGTATACTAAAAAACAGGCGCGGCTCGTGATTACGTATTTTGGTTTGCAGTACAATGATACGAGTGCCTCGCGTGTTTTCGGTGTTTACTAAGCAAACGTTACAGTTAGTACACGAGAATACACGAAGCACTCGGATTATTGTACTGCAAACCAAAATACGTCATCACGAACCGCGCCTGCTAAAAAATATAAATACATAAAAAAAATTATATTTCTGAAAATTAATACTGGTAGCCGTAACTTTGTGGTAATTCATTTTGAAAATAATAAAATAAAATAAAACAATCACTTTGTTTTACCACTTTATTCACATATAATTGTGACCGCGGTTTCGACATACAATGTCATTATCAAACTGCAAAAGTTACAGGCCTACATAGAACTTATAAATGACACAAAAAATATATGGGGGTGGTTTATGATGTTATTTACAAATTACTACTATATACTTAACTATTATATACAACATTGGAAAAGAGGTGTATATATAAGATCTGGTCATTTAAAACGATATCTATTGTGCCGTTCCGGCTTTTGAAAACCTCTAGGGCCTCTAAAATATTTAATTTACGACCTTTCTCGGCCAAATGCAATATTTTACGGTGACCGAATGTATGTCTTTCTGTAATAAGATGGTTTGCGAATGTTGAATCTGTCTTCTTTAGTTTGTATGATCTCAAGTGTTCTTTTTCCCGTATAATAAAACGTTGACCAGTCTGACCTATATATACAATTTTACAATCATTAATACCTTAATGTAAATCAGAAGAGTGTCTCTGCGGTGGAACCAAAATTTGGATTCTTGTTTAATCCAAATTCTCTTCGCGGCATTGATCGCTTTTTTAGAGGATATGGTGTGTGTTCTGGTTCTCAGCTGTTCATAATTCGGCGTTAAATTTCTTCGTAAGCATTGTTGATTAAACCATATATTTTGTACTATATTACTTTCAAAATGAATTACCACAAAGTTACGGCTAACAGTATTAATTTTCTTAAACAAAGCAGTGTAGTGCAACAAGCCAATTTCTACTTTAAGTTACGGGTGAAACACAGGATGGCAGTACAAAATATATGGTTTAATCAACAATGCTTACGAAGAAATTTAACGCCGAATTATGTACAGCTGAGAACCAGAACACACACCATATCCTCTAAAAAAGCGATCAATGCCGCGAAGAGAATTTGGATTAAACAAGAATCCAAATTTTGGTTCCACCGCAGAGACACTCTTCTGATTTACATTAAGGTATTAATGATTGTAAAAGTGTATATATAGGTCAGACTGGTCGAAGTTTTATTATACGGGAAAAAGAACACTTGAGGTCATACAAACTAAAGAAGACAGATTCAAACATTCGCAAACCATCTTATTACAGAAAGACATACATTTGGTCACCGTAAAATATTGCATTTGGCCGAGAAAGGTCGTAAATTAAATATTTTAGAGGCCCTAGAGGTTTTCAAAAGCCGGAACGGCGCAATAGATATCGTTTTAAATGACCAGTTGGATCTTATATATACACCTCTTTTCGAATGTTGTATATAATAGTTAAGTATATTGTAGTAATTTGTAAATAACATCATAAACCACCCCCATATATTTTTTGTGTCATTTATAAGTTCTATGTAGGCCTGTAACTTTTGCAGTTTGATAATGACATTGTATGTCGAAACCGCGGTCACAATTATATGTGAATAAAGTGGTAAAACAAAGTGATTGTTTTATTTTATTTTATTATTTTCAATTATATTTCTGTTCATTTTACCAACAGGGGTCACCTTGTGAGGCGGTGCGCCACGCCTTTCCTTTATTCGATACCCATAATTTTTTGCATACCGTATTTTTACACAAAAACAAACATTTCCAGAGGGAGTTACGGTCTATAACTTCAAAAAATTTTTCTTTCATATATCTAAAGCCCACCCTAATATACATTGTATATACACCACAAAACCAAAAAAAAAAACCTGCACAAAAAACCGGAAGCAACAAGCTAGAAAATACACTCAAGATACTCCTCAACTGCATAAAAAGAATGTGGAAACAGGAGTAGCTTAATCCTTCATAAAAATTTATTTATGCTTAAGATTTTTATTGCATTCGAAATTCGATTGTAAAGCTTGGGGCCCTAATAATCAATACCTTGCTGTGTCAATTTAAGGCGATGGTATGAGATCCCTAGCGCGTCCTTGAATTGTGTGACGATGTCGACTATGGCATCTTGGACGCAGCGATGTAACGAATACTGCGTCCATCATCGTTCAAAGCTATAGTGTTCGCGCCACATTTTCTGCTTGCATTTTGTCAGCCAATAAGTGTCAGTACTGACTGTTTAAACAACCTTTCAACACAACTGATAAAAGTTGAATAAATAGCACACCAAGATTTTTTGGGTTGGGTTGGATTTTTTTTGGCTTCGTAATTTTTTTTGTGCTTCTTTTGGCAGTTTTAATAAATTAAATGTTTTGTATCTTCTTTAATTGCCAATTAAATTGCCTTATTTCATAGATAATATTGTTTTGTTAAAAATTTAGAATTTACTTTTTAAATTAGAAATTTTTTTAAAATTATTTATTTTTCTCATCACAGAGGTTGCATTATAGAATCATCTATTTGTTTAAAAAATATATTTTAACCTTCTGTTCTTTTATATTAAAGGAAGTACCGGATTTGGTAAGCCGAAAGCGTACAATATTGTATGATAAATGTATGAGGAAATTAGCGCACCGCGGTATTAAAATGACGGTAAATCAAATTTAAATAAAAGAGGAAAACGTAAAAGGAAATGAAATAATTAAATTCTGTTTCTTGGTTGATTTTATTAGTGTTAATGTATATTAGGCCTTCCACCGGTTTAGTATGCTGGCGTATTCTTTATGTTAAAAAGTACTAATTAAATTAAACTTTTTAAATTTCATTTTTGATACTTTTACGCCAGTATTCTATACCTTTAGATATCTAACGGACAAAATTATCTTCTAGATAATTATGTATACTACTTTAAATGATCAAAACTTTTGGTTAAATGAATGGTTCTGATGTTGATAAATGATTTATTAAATGTTAGCAATTATGTATGGAATACAACAGTGTGATAACGTAATGCAGTTTGTGTGTATGCAATCAATCTCAATCAGGTCACAGCCTCGTTCCCGTAACGCAAGTGTAACGTGTGTTACAAATACGTCCTCGCTGACGCGAGTTGTTTGCAAACACAGCTGCATGTCAGGGTTTGTATAATATTCCCCAAGTAGTCCGAGGACCTTCTCTTATGTATATATACTGTAGTGTAAGCAAGATCATTCAGATTCAGATTCACAGATTCACATTCACGTTCACATATTCAGTCTAAACAAGAGTCAGATTCTTAACCAGAATCATGTCCTCTTTTATACTCTCTTTAGATAGACAGTAATATTATTAATGATAAGTATATCATAATGTATATAAACGTTATCCAGTTCTAAGTGTTATGTATTAAATTATATGTTACCCGACTGTGTGTATTATTTAACGGGACAACGATATCTGCGTGAAGGCTCAACGATGTAGCCCTCAGGACCAGGCTAACATCACGTGGCGTCCTGCCACGAAGTGCGCTAAACGGCACTAATACCACATGGCGATTCTGC
The DNA here is from genome assembly GCA_935421215.2 of Melolontha melolontha. Classification (NCBI taxonomy): domain Eukaryota; kingdom Metazoa; phylum Arthropoda; class Insecta; order Coleoptera; family Scarabaeidae; genus Melolontha; species Melolontha melolontha. The sequence continues at coordinate 116,092,488 of OW285243.1, read as the reverse complement.
CTAAGGGCGTATGCCCCCACCGTTAGCACAACAGTCCCATGCCGTAATTGCGTGCACCGTAAGTCATTGTTAGTATAAAGTTGTTATATTAATCGCATTGTTCTTCAAATATCGATGGCGCAAATTTCTAGCGCAAAAAAGAAAAATAGAGCCGCAAATCACTAATATGAAGTTAGTATATAACTTCGGCAAGAGCCGCATTTTTTTTCAAATATCGATGGCGCTAATTTTTGGCACCAAAAAAAAATTTTATCCACAAGTTTTAATGTTAGTATGAAGTCGTGATATGTATGAAGTCGGTATATAACTTCGGCAAAAGCCGCATTTTTTCTCAAATATCGATGGCGCTAATTTTTGGCACCAAAAAGAAAATTTGATTCACAAGTTTTGATGTTAGTATGAAGTTGGTATATAATTTTGGCAAATGTGGCATTTTTCTTTAGATATCGACGGCGCAAATTTTTGACGCCAAAAACATAATTCGCGCCACAAGTCGTGATATGTATGAAATCGGTATATAACTTCGGCAAAAGCCGCATTTTTCTTCAGATTCAGACGGCGCAAATTTTTGGCGCAAGAAAGGAAATTTGCGCAGCAAATCGTGATGCTAGTATAAAGTTGGTATATAACTTCGGTAAAAATCACGTTTTTCCTTAGACATCAACGGCGCAGATTTTTGACGCCAAAAAGAAAATTAGCGCCGCAAGTCATGATGCTAATGTGAAGTTGGTATATAACTTCGGCGAAAGCCATATTTTTCTTCAGATATATATGGCGCAAATTTTTGGCTCAAAAAAAAAAAATTTGCTTCACAAGTCGTGATGCTAGTACGAAGTTGGTGTATAACTTCGGCAAAAGTCGCTTTTTCTGCACATACCAATGACGCGCATTTTTGGCACCAAGAAGAAAATTTTCGCACTAGTCGTGGTACCAATACGAAGTTGGTATTATGAAAATATAATTGGAGCTGATTATAGATATGAGAATTATATCGAAAGTTGTACCCCGTCAGACGTGCAAGAGGCAGCTGAACGTACAACACTTGGCCTCTTGTCACAAAAGTCGCAAAAAAAGTACGAATCAATTTACATAACTTTTATGGATTGGCGCTTCACCAAGAACACGAATCATTTTCCAAAAATGTCCTCTTAGTTTATTTCTCCGGACTAGCAGAGAAATACAAATCCTCCTCGTTGTGATTTCAATATTCTATGCTTAGATCTACTCTGAGCAGTCACAACAATATTAATGTTGAAACCTATCTCAAATTACGTGCATTTTTGAAAAAAAGATCCGAGGACTATCAGGCTACAAAATCAAAAACATTCACTGTCAAAGAAATTGATGAATTGTTATGCAAATCTCCAGATGAAATATATCTTGCAACAAAGGTAAACATATTAACTTCTCGATAATATCCTGTCATGTGTAACTATAATTATGTATACTATTTAAGGTTGCTCTTATAATGGGTGCTTGCAGAACTAATAATACATGCCATGAAAGTGAATGATATTGCTGACTTAAACAAAACAATGTTAGTCACCATCCCCTTCACAAAAATCAAAATTGAACGTGAAATGACAGATAAAGACTTGCTCTAAATAAACACTGTCTGACTGTTTTTCACAGTCTACTAGATTTTTTAATTCTCAATAAATTCAGTTCATCTCTTGTATATCGTATACTTTTAGCAATAGATCTGCGACTCAAAGGTAAAACAACACATAAACAGTATTCTGTTGACCATCAAATCAAGATAAAACAATTAAGAGATTATCGAAAGTAGATAATTTAATAATTCGTCAACAACAATCGCATTTATAATGAAAAATATATATTATGTTCTTGAAACGGACCCGATTTACATACAATCATCATTATTCATGTTCGATGGACTCTTCTTACTGAAAACAGATTATGTTAAGTTAGGAGAAACTTTGAAGCGACTGATTTAATTGTAGATCCATCAAGTACGTGCTTGAAGAAGCTGACCGCACAAGACTTCAACTTGTCAGATACTTTCAAGATATGTGAGCGTGGATACAAACCTCTTAATTTAGTTTACAAGAACTTGGAGTTTCTGTAGTTTAGCGAATTATACTCATTATAATCAAGCTCTAGTTTCCTTGTATAAGTACAAACTTTAGTTTAAGTCAAGGATTAAAGTTAATTTTTTTTTTTTAATTTAATTAAATCGGCCGATACTTGCTGGAAATCCATAATATGTAAATGGGATTTAAGTAAAACACTTATACTAATTTCCAGTATATATTACACTTTATTATATGTATTAATCTGTTTAGATCAAAACTATTTTTGAATTTGACAGTAAGATATATTCGTGTAATGATGGCCTAATAATGAGCAACCCATTGAGTCCGTTATTATCAGAGATTTTTATGGATAATTTAGAAAGTCAAATTAAAGAACATCCCAATTTTAAATATTTTATATACTGGCACAGATATGTAGATGACGTATTAGCTTGTTTCAGAGGCACAGATAGACAATTAAACCAATTTTTTGAACACATAAATAATCTACACCAAAACATTAAGTTCACCATAGAAAAAGAATTAGATCATAGTATAAACTTCTTGGACCTTACAATTTCTAGACATAATAATTAGAGAACGGACGCAATTTCCATAAAACGCAATCGGCAATTGGAATTGTGTATAACGTCGCTCAGTACATCCCGGCGTAATTCAATGAAGTATTTGTTTGACTTACTCGGACACCTGGTCTCGCCGCGATAACAATGGACAAGCCAGCTATTGTATTCCGAGAATATAGTGCTTTTTAAAGTGTTTTCATGAGCGTAGATAGAAGTGGGGTTTTTATAATGTATGTATTTTATTTATTAGTTTATATTTCGTAAGATAAATAAAGTGCTGTGAGTAAGTTTCTTGTTTTCATAGTTTTAACTGTTAATTACATCGTAATTTTTGTGATAGATCCTGTTTAATATCGTTTGATTGAATCTATTTCTACCAATTATTTCGACGTAAGAGTGTGCATACAAAATTCAGTTCAGTTTCAATAACTTACGCACACATTTTTAGTTTTCATTTATTTAGATCTAGAGCATTGTTTAAGTTACTTTTTCAGGCATGATATGGAAGAATGTCGAGAACGGCATTGTAAAACAATGGCGAGTTGGATTGACGGTCATACTGAATTGTATGTCCGTTGTCAGTGATTCCGAAATTTATTACAAAATCCGTAAAATATCGTCAAAAATTCGTCACTTAGGATCGCAAACACATCTGAACTCTGTAAAACTTTTATGGCGGCTAATATTCCATTAAATAAACTTAGTAACCCCACTTTAAAAATATTTCTTCAAAAATATACTGGTCGAAATGTTCCTGATGAATCAACTTTACGCAAATATTATGTTTCTAGGTGCTATACGAGAACAGTAGAACGCATTAGAAGCCATCTTTTAAATCAATACATATGGATAAGCGCCGACGAAACGGTGGATATGTTAGGACGCTGTGTGGTAAATGTTGTAGCTGGTGTACTACATCCAACTATTCCCTATAACTCATATGTAATAGCAACAAGTGTTATAAATAGAGTTGATGCGGAAACAGTTGCTGAAACCATTAAGGAGAATATGCAAAAAATGCTTCATTCGGACGCCACGTACAAAGAAAAAATACTTTTATTTGTCAGTGATAGTGCTGCGTATATGTTAAAAACAGGCAGACTATTGAAGAAAACATATCCTAATATGCTGCATATTACTTGTGTAGCACATGCTCTCCACAGAATCTGTGAATATATCAGAGACACTTTTCCGGAAGTTGATAGACTTGTATCAGCTTTTAAAAAAGTTTTCAGAAAAGCACCATTGAGAGTAGCTCTTTTCAGGGAAATATTTCCATCTCTGTCACTGCCTCCCACTCCAGTAATAACTAGATGGGGAACATGGCTGGAATCTACTAGTTATTATGCTGAGAATTTCGATAGTCTAAAACATTTCATAACACTGCTAAAGGAGGATGCTAGAAGTATTGGTGAGTGCCAGGAGCTCACACAAATCCCAAATTTAAAAAATCAGTTGTACTTTCTTCACGAACACTTTGGAAAATTGCCAAAACTAATCACTTATTTTGAAAATCGAAATCTCAAATTAAATGACGGATTAACCACATTAGATGTGGCTGTTAATAATTTGAAAAGTATTCCAAGTGACTTCGGATGTGGCCTTCGGCAAAAGTTTTGAAGCAATTCTTAATAGAAATCCAGATTTAATTACATTGCAGCAATTATGTATGGAGACAATTCCACAAAATCTAACGGCTAAATATGAAGAAATAAAAGAATATTTCCAGTATGCACCTATAACCAGTTGCGATGTAGAAAGGACGTTTTCTATTTATAAGGATGTATTTAATTCAAAGAGATAAAATTGACAGAAGAAAACCTTGAGAAACTATTGCTAGTCAATATTAATACTCCTTTACTCAACTTGAACGACAAAATGAACAAATAAAAATGCTCCAAATATAGAAATAAAATTAAAAACTTTAAAAATACAACTTTTCAACAAATACATATGTATTTCGTAATTCGATAGATCACCACCCGTTTGTTTTCCAATTATATAAATAAAATTAAAAACTTTATAAATACAACTTTTCAACAAATAAATATGTATTCCGTAATTTTATAGATCACCACCCGTTCGTTTTCCAATTATATAAATAAAATTAAAAACTTTATAAATACAACTTTTCAACAAATAAATATGTATTTCGTAATTTTATAGATCACCACCCGTTCGTTTTCCAATTATATAAATAAAATTAAATATTTTAGAAATACAGCCTTTCGCCAGTACTGCACTGAGTGGTAAGCGTGTCCGTTCTCTAATAATAATAAACATGTCTTTTCAATATATCACAAACCCTCACACACAGATGTTATATCATTCACAATAGTTCATGTCACCCGGTTAGTCATAAACTAGCATCATTCCATTGTATGATACACAGATTAATAACAGTACCTTTAAATAATAAAAACTTCTTTAAAGAATTAAATATCATTAAACAAATAGCGCAAAATAATGGATATAACCCAAATATAGTAGATACAATTTTAAGAAAAAAGAAATATAGGAAAGCAATAGAAAATGTGTACCCAATAATAAAAGATAAACTAAGCAATTATAAATTAGTAACATACATAGGACCGATAAGTGAAAAAATAGGAAAAATTTTACGAAAAACAGATATAAATGTGGCTTATAAATCTAATAATTCTCTAGGGAAATTCATAAAAAATAATAAATCCAAGACAAGCAAAAGTAGTAAATCCAGAGTATACAAACTAACATGTAAAGAGTGCCCTAAAACATACATAGGCCAAACTGGTAGGAGCTTTGAGAAAAGAATACAGGAACATTTTAAAAGTTTTATTAACAAAAAGACAGATTCCAATTATGCACTTCATTTGTTGGAAAATAATCATAGCTTCAATACAGATTTTGAAATTTTACAGTCAGAACAAAAAGGATTAAAGTTAAATTTACTGGAATCCTTAGAAATAAGTAAACTTAAATATGCAGATATATTGTTAAATGACCAATTAGACCTTAATAATTCCCCACCTTTAAACTGGTTTCATCAAATATTAAGATAACAATAACTTTAAACGATACATCGGTAAGAGACGATTCTAATGTAAACAAGTGCAACCCATTAAAATACTTTAGAAAAAAGCCATACATTTGTGAAGATCTGAAGAAGCTACATCGTAGCGAAACATGACGTCAATTTATTAATACATATAATAAAGTGTAATATATACTGGAAATTAGTATAAGTGTTTTACTTAAATCCCATTTACATTTACTTAAAGTTAATTCGTTGTTCTTTCACAGATTTGGTGATTTTATTATACAGGGAATGTTCTTTTAGTTAAGAAAACTGATGATAACTGAGCAAAATTAGAAAGAAAAGTCCAAAACTCTCCTTGTATAATATATTAACATTTATGGGTAATCCAAGACTAAAATACTATCTTCTGTAGACGATTTTATTTTGCTTTAACAGTAAAAATTTAACAGGCACAATACTTACCTCTAAAGGTATCATTATAAACGTGACCATCAAGTCGGCAATTGTAAGATGTCTTATCATAAGACTAATTCTGGATTTTCTCCGTCTCGACTTAAAAAGACTGATAAAAACCGATAAATTTCCTACCGCCGCGATTACAAAGAGCGCACTGTACACTAGAACGACAATAAGCGAATTATCATTGAATTTTAAGTACTCTGGAAGAGTGTCATTCGTTTCTGTAACCGATATGTTTATTGTTTCCTCCAGGGTCCAATCGTTCGATAAGTTGTATAGCTCCAATGGATCCATTATCGGTCATTTCGTAAATATTTTCCGCATGACGATTTCCACGTCCAATCTATAAAAGAAAACTCAATGTTAGTACGTTTTTTTAAGGAAAATCTGCAGAAAAATAGAAAACTTGATCGCAAATTGAATATACAGGGTGTTAGGGAATGCTTTAGCCAAAATTTATACACCAATTTATTCATAAAATACAAGCAAAAAAAGTTATATGCCATTTTTGTGAAATATATAGCGTTTTGGAGCAAAAGCATAGTTAAATTTGTTACAAGACACAAAGAATAAAACTGTTTATAGGCAAAATGTTTATTTGTTACACATTCCTAAGATATCTGTGACATTTTAAACGCTGTCGATATGATATTTCGTTAAGTTAACAAAAATAAAAATGAAAATCTCTACCATTTGCTTCAAGACAAGTTTCAGCACGCCTGCTTGCTGACTTACTGGAGATAATTCATTGCAACGGTTCACTGCTTCATCAGTAGATGCTACAAGATTAATAAAGCAAGACATCTTGTAGCATCTTCTGATGTGGCAGGAGACTGTTACTAAATATGTAGATTGGAATAAATGAGTCGGCTTATTAATCGACCGACCGCTTGACCGTTTTGAATTAATTATTCACAAATATAGTACGGTCGATAATCCTCGTAATGTTTTATATATATATACATATATATATATATATATATATATATATATATATATATATATATATATGTATATATATATATGTATATATGGTAAACCTAATCAGTAGGCGATCAAAGGTCTGTACATTACTTCAAAATATATGTATTCAAAAAAACTCTACATGTTTCGGCTGTATACTGATTAGGTTTACCATATCATACCAAGGTCACGAAGTTATTATATATGTATATATATATATATATATATATATATATACAGTGTGGTCATAAAGTTTGGAACCAAGCTTATAACCGCATTATTTTACATTTAAACGCTCGGGCAGGTAAATTTTCTTTTTGAAAACCCCATCTTTGACATACAATTTTTTTCTATGACGTCATTGGTTTTCGAGTGATGACGTTATCAACACTTTCTTTAAATGGCAACCATATTATTTTTTTCTCGTTTTTGGTAGATCTTTATATCCACCAAATAGTGATATAAAACAATTGGTATGTTGCATCACCATTTTTTTGAAAAAATGATATAAATTTAGAAAAAAATACGAAAATTTTATTTTTGTACAAAATTAAAATTAAATTAAAAAAAATACATCTGAACTTAAATTTATTGTAACAGTTAACGTAAATTTTCAAAATGGACCCCACCAACCAACTGACACTGTCCCAGCCGAGTGTAAACACTTCGTATACTCGCCTCAATTATGTCTGGGGATATTTGTGTAAGTTCTACGCGAATTCGTTCTTTTAAATCTTCTAAATTGTTCGGTTTGTTAAAATACACTTTTGATTTCAAATAACCCCACAAAAAAAAGTCTAACGGAGTCAGGTCAGGAGAACGAGGTGGCATTCTATGGCGCCTCTCCGTTCAATCCATTTATTGGGAAATATTTCGTCAAGATAGTGGCGAACCTCTACACCATAATGGGGAGGCGCCCCATCTTGTTGAAACCAAATATTTGGATGGGGTACATCACCATCCTCGTGATTTGGGAAAATAACAGCGAGCGCTGGAACCAGTTCAAATCTTAAAAATTCTAAATATTGCACAGCAATCAAATTTCCTTCAAAAAAATATGGTCCTAAAATGCGTCATCCAATCATTCCAGCCCATACGTTAACTTTTCCTCTGCGCTGAGTATGACACGCTTGAGTCCAATGCGGATTGTTCTGCGACCAATATCTGCAATTATGACGGTGAACAGATCCATTTAGGCAGAACGTAGCTTCATCTGAGAAGCCGATGTTTTCCAAGAAATTTTGATTTTGGTCACAACGTAACATTACGTCTTCACAGAACTGCAGTCGACGATCTTCGTCATGATGTAATTCCTGTACAAGTTGAACTTTGTAAGGACGATAGTGTTCTTTTTTAAATAAGTTGACTACAAATGAGTGAGCCACCTGATTGGCTAACGCAAGTTGTCTGGTGGAAACATGATGCCTTTCTTCTGCTTCTAGAAGAACATTTAATTTCACATCTTCTCCTACTTGAGGTCTACCTTGCCGTGGTCGATCTTTTACGGATCCAGTTTCGGTAAACTTTCCAACTAGTTTTGTCACCGTAGACCTGGTAATTGGAGGTCTATCAGGGTGTTCATGGTTAAACAAATCGCATGCTTCTGCATGCGTTCTTTGTTTGTCCCCATACCCAACCATAATTAAAATTTCGATTCTTTCTCGCTCAGATAAATGTGCCATTTTTTATATTAGCGGAAATGAACAATTTTTACGCAATATCTCAAAAATTTAACGTCAAAAATAGAAGTAAATAATTCAACAATGTTGCCGCTATAGAAACAATTTCAAACTAAAATTTTTGTACATAAATTGTATAAAAAGAAGCAAGAATGTCATAAAGAAATATCTTGCAAAAAAGTGCGTGTTTTTGTTTTTGTAAATTTTTTTCATAGTAAGATAAGTACATGTGCTTTTGACGATCCGGTTTGTTCAAGAAGTCCTCACACAAGACAGAAGTGTAAAAAAAACTTACTTACATATTTCAGTAAATTTTGTAAGCTTAATTAGTTTTTGAAATCTTCAATTTTTGGGCGATAATTTTAATTAAAAAATGGTCTGCCACATCATGTCAATTTTTTAAATAAATTAAACTCTTTGGCCCTTTTTTGTGAAACTATTTAATGTTAAATAAGATTTTTTAATAAGTAATTGACCGATTGGGAAGACGAATTTCTTTTGACCTGGAGCGAATAACGCTGATTACTATTGATCGCAAAGCATTTGCACTCGGCTGGGACAGTGTCAGTTGGTTGGTGGGGTCCATTTTGAAAATTTACATTAACTGTTACAATAAATTTAAGTTCAGATGTATTTTTTTAAATTTAATTTTAATTTTGTACAAAAATAAAATTTTCGTATTTTTGCTAAATTTATATCATTTTTTCAAAAAAATTGTGATGCAACATACCAATTGTTTTATATCACTATTTGGTAGATATAAAGATCTACCAAAAACGAGAAAAAAATAATATGGTTGCCATTTAAAGAAAGTGTTGATAACGTCATCACTCGAAAACCAATGACGTCATAGAAAAAAATTGTATGTCAAAAGATGGGGTTTTAAAAAAGAAAATTTACCTGTCCGAGCGTTTTTCCTAAAAATGTAAAATAATGCGGTTATATGCTTGGTTCCAAACTTTATGACCACACTGTATATATATATATATATACGAGCTGTACATTTAATCGTAGCAATATGAAAAATAAAAATGTCGAAACCTCACATTATTAACTTTAGATAAATTTCAACTTAAATTGATGGATGTTACATGCTATGATTATTCTCACTTTTCATTAGTTATTTAACTACACAAACAAATTTAAACTAATACCGAAGTTTCTTCAGATAAGGAACGCTGACCTTCCCTAATAAATTGGCGCTTGTGACACGTCAGCACTTCATATTACATTCGGAAGTGTTAAAGTTTCATTTTTGCGTTCGCTTGGCATTTTATTTCAGAAATATTCAGTAAAATCAGGCAATTTGATTTACTATTCGACAAATATTATGTCAGTTTTGATAGCGTTTAAAAATTAATTAGGCGCGTTTGTCCTTTTTAACCCTGCGTCGGCGATAACGGTCGGCTATAATTCCCCTGTGCCTCGTGCGTTTTGTTTGCTGTGAGTTTTGTTTACAGTGCGTTCGTGTTTACAATGTGTAAAATTCAACCTACATAGAAGGTAGATAGTGTGGTTTTTACTATTTACACTAGTGATCATAGGTAAAAAAAAGGTTTTATTAAATCGGATACTGTGGCTTGTGGGTTATCAAAAATTGAGGCTTTATTTTTAACTGAAAATAGTACACACAAAATAATGATAAATGAAAAAAAAACTTGTGATAAAAGTTGTAAAGTAACAGAGATATGCACACTTATGCGAGCAACACAGGAACACCTCCTAAAGCAAATGTTCGAAGTTACCACCTCCTGCTTGAATACAAGCTCGCCATATCCACGAGTTGCAACACGTTCGAATATCTTGCCTGCTTATTGTGTCTGCAGCATCTTGAAGAGTCTTGAAGGTCAATAATTGAATGTTTTCAATTTAACTATCGTTATTGTACACCAAATTTTTCATATGTCCTCACCAGGTATAAAATCATGAAAGTCCTTAAGAAACACAAAATGAAACTCTTTAAAATTCGTTTGCTGCAACATTTACAACCACTCGATCTGCAAAAACTGATGAATTTTTACAATTGGTTATTAAATATAAGACGACGATATTTATCACACATTTTATGGATGGATGAAGCAAATTTTCATAGGAATGGTGCGTTTAATAAACACAACAATCACTTTTGGGATGACGTGAATCCTCGTAGGATCCAGTAAACACCTTCTTCTACAAACGTCTAGATAGTTGTGATATTAGGACCCCATTTATATAACACCACACTTAATAAAAACCGAAGTTTTAAGCTGTCTTGTAACTGAATTTCAAGATTGTTTAGACCATCTGCCTTTAGCTATTCGGAGACAAAAATGGTTCCAATATGACGACGCATCGCCGCATAACGTGCAATTAGAAACAAATTTTCTATAATTAGAGTTTGAAAATAGGTGGATTCGAAATAAAGGGTCAGTCAGCTTTATGGCCTCCGAGATCGCTTGATCTTTCAATATTAGATTTTTTCGTCTGGATATTTATAAAAATAAGATCTTTTGCGCCTTGTCGAATATCCTGGAAGAACTCAAAAATAAAATACAATTGGCAGCACAGGAAATTAAACCGGATATGTTAAGAGTTAGATAAGTTATTCGGGAAATAATGTAAATGTAAACATTGCTGTCTACAATTACGATGCTAATTATTCGAAATTTTTATTTGAAAAAATTTCGTCCTAGGGGGACTTGAATCTACGTCCATGTCTTGCCGGGCCATCGCTCTAACTAACTGAGCTACGAGGAATTGGTTTCAAGTTCATTGAAAATGCATGAAATAAGGAAACAGATAGTAATATTCTGTCGGTTGGAAATTGTTAAATTTTCATCCTTAGCTATTTAATAATATAGAGACAATATATTTCTTAGCCGTTCATTTAATATATCATTTAATAAATTTTTGGAGTTTCGGCTTTATATTAAATATTTTAAATTAGTATCAAATGATACATAATATTCGTGAGGTTTTCGGCGTTTTATAGGTCAGATAAAACTATTAATTATTTCAAGAATTTTTATTCATTTACCATACATGTTTCTAAAGTGTGTTTCTTTTTCAAAGGTGTAAGTCTGACTATGTTGTGAATTATGTCCATCACAACACAGCCGGAGCTACACCATCTTCTAGTCTCTAGAAGACACCAGTTTAACATGTGGGCTGATATTGTTGGAGAGAATCTAATATTTCACTTGATGTCTACTCGTTTGAACGTAGACATTTTTCTGAATTTTCTGCAAAATATTTTGCCCCTATTATTGGAAAATATTCTATTAAACATTAGAAATAACATGTGGCTTCAACATGATAGGGCACCTCCACATTTTGGTTTAAACGTGCGCCAGTATCTAGACCAGCAATTTCCCCGCCGATGGATTGGAAGAGGAGGACCTGTGGCCTGACCTGCGCGTTCTCTCGATTTTAACCCCTGGATTTTTTCTTTTGGGGTTATTCGAACTTTTTAGTTTACGTATCTCTTAACAAGACTAATGGCGAGTTTTAAACATGTAGAAGCTATTCCCGGAATATTTCATAGGGTCCGTGAGTCAATGAACCGACGATGTAATCTTGTGATTTATTTTTGTCTTTCTAAATATTTTTTGTAAAATAATACCGAAACAATTTTTCCCTTTTTATACATTTGCGGACATATGTTTATTAAACAAAAAATGTTTGTTTTGATGTCATCTATTATCCTTTAAAGTTTGTCGGTATATTTTTGGGGCACCCTGTATATATCCTACTTATGTGTTTTATTTGTTGTTATTATGCCGTTATTCATTGCCCAAGGAAAAAAAATTATATTATATTCAGAATTGAATAAGCTAGCTAAATATCCAGTAATATACAGGGAGTCTAATTTAAAAAAATTTCATTAGATTAACTTTCGTTTTTCAAGTGCACTCTATTATACAGGATTAGAAAGAGGGCAAAAAATAGTTCGGATACATTTTAATTTTCTTTTATATAATACTCTCCGACGAAATATTGCGTGTACAATTAAAGACTCAATATACAACCATTCTGTATATTGAGGGTCTTGAATTTTACCTTGCACAACGCTTGAGTAATATAATTTTTCGCAATTTGCATTCGATCTACTGCGATAAGCGAAAACTCGTTTAAAAATTTTCTCACATCAGGAGAAAAATTTTATTTTTCTGGTTTATTAAGAGCGCTTTACCTAGCTGGAGGAGTTTTCTCTCTGTCCTTACAAAACGATTACGGTAATATTTTCATATCGATGAAAATATTCAAATTCTAATATTAAACTATTAAATTTAAATAGAGGTAATATTGAATGTCGCAAACTTTACATTGAAGTAGTTATATTATAATGATAGTTTTCTGCGAATTTCTAGTCAGTTATTTTTTCGTTTTGCTGAAAATAACAAGTCTATAATTATATACAGAGACTTCAACGTGACTGTTTTGTATAAAACGACAACTCATATTTCTAACTTTTTGTTTTACATGGAATTAAATCACTGATTTAAATCTAACATATAACTTTGCTATAATTTAAAAATGGATTGTTCGAATCACATTTAACAGTACATTCCTACTTTGTGGAATTAAAGACTGCAAAAGAAACCTGGAATTTTCATATATAATTACTGTATCGCCTGACAAGAAGTAGTTGACGCTGGATAATTAATTAAGTGGTTGTTTGGGCTATTTCCATCGTTCGTAGGATTTTTAATAGTCCGACGTTTCGTCAGTCAATCTACTGACGTCTTCGAGGTGACCCTGAGGCGATCTAGATCTTGCCAAAGTCGCGTCTGACATATACCGGGTGTCCTTGAAATAAAAAGACATCGTTTTAAAAATGGAAAGATTAAATTATATGTCCGACGGGAACCTGACGTTTTTTAAATGCACACAGTTAGTATTTCCGGAAAATTGTATTTTCATATATACAATTGTTTGTCATTACATGCCATTATAAACTGAATACCACCTATGAAAGATTACACAGGCCTGCATAAAATTTGTGATGACGTGATTTTTGTTTGTTAAGCTCAGTTTTTATATAGCAATAACTAATTAAAATACAGTTGGTCTCTACCACCCACAGATTTTTTTTTGCACAAAAGAAAAAGAAAAAATATAATAAAATCTTATAATAGGCGTTTTAATACATTTTAAAATGAATGTACTACTTCAAATTCTAGGTATTAACCCAAAAATGATTTTCTGTTGTGGTTTTAAAGAAATTTGTTAAATAGGCTCTCATTACCTAATGTAAATCTTTTTTTACATGTATTAATTTTGGAACAGATTTCCGGGAATTTTTACATGCTAAATCCTATTTATTATGCTTTCACTTTATTAGTACTGCGAAGAAGGATTTCAAGTTTATCACTCCAAACAAAACGTATATTTTAATGTCATTTACTTCATTATAGCTCTGAGTGTCGATCAGTAAACAAGTAAAATTAATTTGCCTTTAGTGTTGTGCGTGCTATTTGATAAATAAACATTGCTTAAAAATATGTCTAGCCGGTGTTGCAAAAACAAACCAGATGATTTCTGTTATAGTTGTGGATATTTCGTCTTGAAAATGTTTAAGAAACCAATTGGTGAATTTGTGAAAAATGCATATTATGCTTATTTCAAAATCAAATTAGGAGATCAAGATAAAGATTGGGCACCGCACGTTGTTTGTAAGGTATGTGAAGAAGGTTTAAGACATTGGACCAAAGGGAATAGAAAAAGCCTTCCTTTTGGAATACCGATGGTTTGGAGAGAACCACAAAATCATCATGAAGATTGCTATTTTTGTCTTTGTGATATTAAGGGGCATAATAGAAAAACTTTTAAACATATTTTGTACCCAAACAATATTAAATCAGCTATCAGACCAGTTCCTCACAGTGATCATGTACCTATACCTATACCCCCCCAAAGTACTACAAGAAGATATTGAAACCTCTTCAACTTCCGGCTCCGTACAGATGGATAGTGATTTTGGACCATCAACCTCAGGTCAAAACCAACCTCAGCTATTTTCACAAGCGGAACTGAATGATTTAGTAAGAGATTTGGGACTTTCAAAAGATCTTTCTGAAGTACTGGGGTCTAGTTTGAAACAAAAAAATTTGCTTGCCCCAGAAACTACATTCAGATCTTCCTTTAGCTGAATATGACAGAAAAACAACCAAACGAAGCTTTTCTGAAAAACGAAAATGTTTTTTTAAGAAGCATAAAGAATAAATAACTATTTCTAATAGTTTCTATGTGTATATTTTTGTATTTTTTTTAATATAATATAAAACTAGCTTATAAATGAAATAAATCGTGTTTTTTCTATATTTTTTGATTTTACTGGTTTGAAAAATAACCTTACGTGATACAAAAAAAATAAAAGCAGATTTGAAATCAACGCTACCCAATTACTAGAAAACAGTTAAAATTTTTAAATCAACATTCAAAGAGTTGAAAAATGCAGGCCTGTGTTATGACGGGTAGCTCCTGAATGCAGTGGTCCAGCCTTCACAGAAAATCGGCCATCACCAGACTCATCATTTCAGCTACTATTTTCCTGATTGCCTCCTTAAGTTCTGCCAATGTCCGATATTTGTGAAAGTACACCAGCGATTTCAGATAACCACACAAAAAAAAATCGTAAGTCAGGTGATCTCGGGAGCCATGAGACAGGGGGCCATAAGTGCAGGTAAGTACAGGTAAGTCAGGTGATCTCAGCGGCCATAAGAGGTCCCCAAAACGTGAAATTACCCTTTCTGGAAACGTGGGTCAAACCACTTGCTTAGACACACGAGCAGTGTGTGCGGTGGTATCACCATAAAATGTTGTCTATTATGAAAATAATAAAATAAAATAAAACAATAACTTTGTTATATATACCACTTTATTCACATATAATCGTGACCGCGGTTTCGACATACAATGTCATTATCAAACTGCAAAAGTTACAGGCCTACATAGAACTTATAAATGGCACAAAAATATATGGGGCTGGTTTATGATGTTATTTAAAATTACTACTATATACTTAACTATTATATACAACATTTTAAAAGAGGTGTGTATATAAGATCCAACTGGTCGTTTAAAACGATATCTATTGTGTTGTTTCGGCTTTTAAAAATTTCTAGGGCCTCTAAAAGATTTAATTTACGACCTTTCTCGGCCAAATGCAATATTTTACGGTGACCAAATGTATGCCTTTCTGTAATAAATTGGTTTGCGAATGTTGAATCTGTCTTCTTTAGTTTATATGACCTCATGTGTTCTTTTACCCGTATAATAAAACTTCGACCAGTTTGACCTATATATACACTTTTACAATCATTACAATATAATTTGTACACTCCTGATTTATTATTGATATCTGTTTTAGGTTTTGCGTTAAAAATGAAATTACTTGTTTTTACATATGGTTTGTAAGCTATACTAACATTACTATTATTTTTTGAAATTATATTTACAATTTGCTCGCTTATTTTACCGAAATAAGTTAACGAGACAAATTGTTTCAAATTAGCACTATCTTTAGGATATACTAAACTAAGGGCCACTTGTAACTCTTTTTTCTTTAGTATACTGTCAATTACGCTACTTTTATAACTATTGTTTACCGCTATTTGTTTTATAGTATTGATTTCACGAATAAAACAAATAGCTGTAAACAATAGTTATAAAAATAGCGTAATTGACAGTATACTAAAGAAAAAAACGTTACAAGTGGCCCTTAGTTTAGTATATCCTAAAGATAGTGCTAACTTGAAACAATTTGTCTCGTTAACTTACTTCGGTAAAATAAGCGAGCAAATTGGAAATATAATTTCAAAAAATAATAGCAATGTTAGTATAGCTTACAAACCATATATAAAAACAAGTAATTTCATTTTTAACGCAAAACCTAAAACAGATATCAATAATAAATCAGGAATGTACAAATTATATTGTAATGATTGTAAAAGTGTATATATAGGTCAGACTGGTCGAAGTTTTATTATACGGGTAAAAGAACACATGAGGTCATATAAACTAAAGAAGACAGATTCAACATTCGCAAACCATCTTATTACAGAAAGGCATACATTTGGTCACCGTAAAATATTGCATTTGGCCGAGAAAGGTCGTAAATTAAATCTTTTAGAGGCCCTAGAAATTTTTAAAAGCCGAAACAACACAATAGATATCGTTTTAAACGACCAGTTGGATCTTATATATACACCTCTTTTCCAATGTTGTATATAATAGTTAAGTATATAGTAGTAATTTTAAATAACATCATAAACCACCCCCATATATTTTTGTGTCATTTACAAGTTCTATGTAGGCCTGTAACTTTTGCAGTTTGATAATGACATTGTATGTCGAAACCGCGGTCACGATTATATGTGAATAAAGTGGTATATATAACAAAGTTATTGTTTTATTTTATTTTATTATTTTCAAAATGAATTACCACAAAGTTACGGCTACCAGTATTAATTTTGTTGTCTATTATGTTACTTTTATATTCATTGTTGATTGCTTTTTGCTTAATTAAATTTAACTCTTTTTCGAAATCTTTTTGGTTCAACGGAGTATCGATTAATCTATGTATAAGACTGTGATAAGCCGATAATTTGTGTTGTATCAGATAGCAAGAAGTGTTATGAATCGTTATATCTGTATTTGACTGTTTGTGATAAATTGCAAAGTTACATTTGTTATTAATTCAAGTAATGGATAAATTGAAATAGTTACTACTGTTATTTGTTTCTTGTTCCATTGTAAACTTAATATCGGTATGCAATGTATTAATATAATCAAATAACAAATTTAATTGTCTCTTTGTTCCCGTGAAACTTAGTAAAATATCTCGTCCACGTATTTGTACCAAAATAATACATTTTGAAAATATTTTTTTTCTTTATTTGCCCCGCTTTACAGTAATGTTATTAATTCTTTTTAATGGAACTAACTCTTAAACAAAGCATTTAATGAGTGTTGGATTTTCACAGAATCGACGAGAATAATAACTATTTAACTTTCCAAACTGAAATGTGCATATAAAGTTTGATTTCAGTTTCAAGTTATAATACATAATACTCGTTATACCCTGCTTTGAGAATTTTCTTTGTTAAATATACTGAACACGGCGTAGAAATGAAAGTCAAACAATATTTTTGCCGAAATAAGTTTGTATCCGCATTTCCCCATCTCCAAGGTAACTTACCTTTCATATTTACATAAGAAGTGTATCTAATATCCGACAAAAACACAAATTTAATCATGTTCTCGTAATCTATAGCTTCCATATTCGCGGTTTATTTTTGTATACTTCATCAATTTTTTATCAAACCAACGCGTAGCGTAACTCGTTCAATTATTATCTTTCGTTTTTTTTGAAGAGGATGGCTAACTTTGTAAGGGTTGATCCAATTAATGTTTTATAGGATTTTAAAATTAAATAAAACATAAAAATTGGTCTGCGACACAAAATGTGTTGTTTCATTCGAAAGGGCATCTTATTGCAATTATATCTTGAAGATAATGTCATTCAAATGCAGTGGCGGCTCGGGGTGGTTCACATAGGGAGTGCATAATTTCAAAATTAAAAAGTGTAATACAAAAACGCCTACCCAATCCTTATAAATTTCACCGACGTACTGTTCCAGACGGGTACTGTTCATTGTAGAGTTTGTTTTGAGGGAATAGTAAATATTACACTACACAGTTTAATTACATCTAACGATAAGCGAAGTCCATTTTACGTGTCTTTGACTTGCAGAACAGTTCTATCACTTTTTCATTAAAGTTTGGGAAGTCATTTATACATTCTTTTTCACAAGATAATATAGTAAGGGCATTTAATCTCTCTTCTTTCATTGTATTTCTCAGAAAAGTTTTTATTCTCTTCAACCGTGAAAACTGGCGTTCCGCTTCGGACGTTGTCATTAGGATTGTAATGACAATTTTTAAAAGCGTAACAACTTCATTAAAGGTGTCGCTTAATCCATCCAGCAGAAGACCTAGCAGACCTACAGCACCGACTTCTATATTTTGCCTAAATTCTTCTCTAGAATATAGAACGCTTAATTCAGTTCGTAGTCTGCTTTCATTGAGGCATAGATAAAATTTTACTGCTTCTTTAAGGCAATCTTCCGGAATTTTTTTTTGAAAAGAGGAGAACTGTTAAAAGAAATTAAGTTTGCGAATATTAAGTGCCCTGTATACCGAAATCTAGTTTTTATTTATAGCAAAATAATATTGCACACTTCAATAGTTTCCCTCCTTCTTTGGCTACCATCAGTTACTCTTCGCCGCTTTGATGGTCGAGGAGTCAGTTCTGGGTCATTTTGTTTAACCAACTAATTATCTGTGTCAGCGATTTCGGTTCGAATTTTTCCAATAGCGCGTACAAAATTATCTAAATTATTCTTGATTTTTAATGCATCTGTATTGACATTTTGTATTTGATTAAACAATATGTCCACATGTGGCATAATTTTATGAAAGAAAGTTAGCCAATAGATACAATTTTTCTCCTCTAAAATTCGCAAATTGGCACTAGCTTGATGAATGGTAGTTTGTAAACTAGCTTCTCCCTCGATTTGTTCTAGAGCTTCAATTATTTCTTCTCGGTGCTCATATATTGTATTCACTGTCCTAGAATTGAAGTTCCATCTTATTTTTGAAGAACGAGGTAAGCTTTTTCTCTGAAGGAATTCTTCCAATCTTGCAGCTCGTTGTGGTGAAGTGGAGAAGAATGTACATAATCCCGTCAGATTGGCAAAAAAAATTCTGCAATTACTACTGCTCGATGTAGCATGTGACATAATTAGATTTGTCCGATGTGCATAACAATGTACAAAATTAGCCCTTGGATACTGGTCTTGGACATGTCTTTGCGCGCCGTTAATAGCACCACTCATGACTGCTGCCCCATCATAGCTCTGTGCAATCAGTTTTTCTGGGTCATCAACAAGCAAACTAATTTCGTTAAGGATGGAGGCAGATAAAGAATTAGCATCATGTCCACTAAGCAGAAGAAATTTCCAAAATCTTTCGACCGGTCTCGCGTTCACAATATATCTTAAAACAACCACCAACTGAAACTTATTGGACACATCTGTGGTTTCATCAACTATCACAGATATGAAGTCGGTTGCTTTAATTTCACTGGCAACTTGTTCATGGTACACGTTCAACATTGCATCAAGCAGCTCATTCTGTATCGTTTTTGATAAACCCTTAAAAACCGGTGCTGCTTCGATGTGATCTCTGAGCGATTTATCCAATTCTGCCGTAAAATTTATCAATTCCCGAAAAATGCCCTTGTTATTCGACGTTTGCTGTTCATCATGACCCCGAAGTGCCAGTTCAAGCGCGCCACAAAATCTAATGCAATTTATTGTTAAATTTAACACATGCCTATTTTTTGTTACCTTTTCATTGTGTTGTTGAATTGCTTTTCTATATGATGAATCTAAAACATTCTGAATGTTATTTTTTCCTAACATTCTTAGACTAAATATATTTTTCAAATGCCCTTCGGAATTTTCATGTTTACTAATTTTAGCAGTAAGATGAATTAAGTCTCTTATTCCGTTCTTTGACCAAGACGGTTGACCACCAAACAAAAGACACGGAAAACAAAACAAAGTATTTTTAATTTCACACCCACAAATCCAGTCATTTTTCTGATAAATATTCATTTTGAATTTTCTTATAACGTCTTTACCTTTAACAGATTGTTTATTTTCTAAACATAATTGAGGCATCGGCCGTTTAAGATTTTTTACTGCGATTTTTTCATTATACGTTAAACGCGAAAACGCGTTGTTTTCTAAAAAAGACACGGAGTTCATCGCAATAACGCCCGAGAGCAATCTGGTTTAGTTGCTCCAACGTTATATATTATACGACATTGAAGTACGGCAAAATACAGTTCTCCCCACCATCAATGTAATGTTAATGCCTTAACAGAGCAACGGTAGGGCTTTGCTCATTATATCTGTGACGACGCTCGGTGTATGTACGTTGTTAGCGTGCCACGTTCCTCGTCAATAACTATGAATACCTAATATACATAATAAATACTTTCAGTTAGTCGCCGCTTGGTGTTTCATAATTCCAGGGGGTGCAATTGCTCACTTGCTCTCATTAAAGAGCCGCCACTGTTCAAATGTACATTACGACGTTATTGACAATAGCGTATTCAATCAGTCCGGTTTCTCATTACGTTTTCACAAATTGCGGCCGGTATCAAACAAATAATAGTTCTGATGTTGGTTTTTAAATCCTCAATTGTTGCTGGGTTTTTAGCATAGGCTTTCGACTTCAAATAACCCCACAGGAAGACTCCTTTCTGTGGGGTTATTACTAGAGACCGGACACATCAAGCCGAAATTACGATGGACCATATAAATAGTCTATAATATCGGTAAGTACAACACACAGTTATTGAATAGATTATTCATTCGGTTAGTCGCACATCTGCTTTTTGTCGTTGAATTGTGATGCATTTACTTCAATATTACAGTTAAATTCTTTCTTCAAGGGCGTAGATAGAAGGGTGAGCAGTTTTATAATTGTTTTTTTTCCAATTTTACTTATTAAAATGATCATTACATATAATGAATTTCATTATTAAAACAACATTTTAATCATAAAGGTGAATAAAATTAATCAAAACAGTGAATAAAATGTCTCTAGCAACACTTTATTCACACTGCTATTGACAACAGTAGCAGAACAGTATATCGACGAATCAATTGCCCAAAAAATGTCCACGTCAAAAAAAATTTTGACAGATGTAAATTCAAATGAAAGGCCTGGAACTTCCACTGCACTTGACCCTGACGAAAGTAGAGTCAACTTAGCTTGCACTGTATTTGACTCTGACGAAAATAGAGTAAACTTTCCTGGTTTAAGAATTCATCAAATTATTAATTGTACAATCAATATTCATGTAAATAAATTACATAATCAATAAATTTTATTGAATCTTTTGCAAAATTGGAAAAAATCTTGTATGATACACGTGAATAAGCAAATTTTATCCACTCAAAAACATTATCGCACTCGGCTTGCACCTCGTGCGCTAAACAATTTTTTCGTGGAGAAAATTTGTCTTTATTCACTTATACCATAAATAGCTATTATTTATTAGTTTATATTTCGTAAGATAAATAAAATACGGTGAGTTCGTTTCTTTTTCCCATTGTTTTAACTGTTAATTACATAGGTAAAGGTTTCAGAACGCTGAGCGGCATCATAATATTTATGCATTTGCTAGACTAAAAGAAACTTTTGAAAGAACAGGAAGCGTGCATTATGAAAGGAAATTGCAAAGGCAAAAACGTGTGGTCACTGATGAAAATGAACACATAGTATTGGAGACTGTAGTGCAAAATCCTCATAAATGAGCACGTATGCTAGACCGCCAAGTTGGACTATCGAGAACTTCGACGAACAGAATTACTCGAAATCATAAATTTCACCCATACCATGTACGGTCGCGGTCACATAAAAGCGACCGGCACTTTTTCCTATTGTATACATCATGTCACTTAATAATGAAAAAAGTCAAATATTATTTAATTTGTCATTAGTGTCATTACTTACAAAGCCAAAATTTATGAAAAAAAACACAAAATGTCAAATTAGTGGTCGCTTTTATGTAACCGCGACCGTACAACCGGTACAAGAACTGACCCAACACGATTTTATTAAAAACTTAAAAAAAGGTATATAACCTCTTACCACAATTATTAATCGTATCCTATATACGATTTTCGGCAACTAAGTTGCCATCTTCAGTAGAATAACCTTAAAACTGAAAAAATGTTAAACGTAGCGTTTTTAGCTAAGGTAAACCTTAGAAGATATGCTCTTCACCAAATAATTCTAATTTACTACGTTTACCGTACAGATACATTTCTAGGTTCAACCATTTCATTTTTGCATATGAAATGACCTTATCGTTATTTCTACAATTTGTCGTTACATTTACGTTCATGAATTAAGGAAAAATATTGTTACATTTACACCGTTTCAGGAAATTAATATCTGTACTTATGAGTTTAACTTTAATTTATAATTTATGAAATCTATTAAACTCCTTTGACGGGGAAGTCATTGTGAAAAGTCTTTCTTTGGAGACTGTGGTTAAGTAAAAACTTAAGAAAAGGTATATAACCCCTTTCCACAATAATTAATCGTATCCTATATACGTATATCGGCAACTAAGTTGCCATGTTCAGTAGAATAACCTTAAAAACTGAAAAAATGTTAAACGTAGCGTTTTTGGCTAAGGTAAACCTTAGAAGATATGCTCTTCACCAAATAATTCTAATTTACTACGTTTACTGTACAGATATTTCGTTTCTAGGTTCAACCATTTCATTTCTGCATATGAAATGACCTTATCGTTATTTCTACAATTTGTCGTTACATTTACGTTCATGAATTTAGGAAAAACATTGTTACTTTTACACCGTTTCAGGAAATTAATATCTGTACTTATGAGTTTAACTTTAATATATAACTTATGAAATCTATTAAACTCCTTTGACCGGGAAGTCATTGTGAAAAGTCTTTCTTTTGGAGACTGTGGTTAAGTAAAAACTTAAAAAAAGGTATATAACCCCTTATCACAATTATTAATCGTATCCTATATACGTATTTCGGCAACTAAGTTGCCATCTTCAGTAGAATAACCTTAAAACTGAAAAAATGTTAAACGTAGCGTTTTCGGCATATTTGGCATTTCATATGCAAAAATGAAATGGTTGAACCTAGAAATTAAATATCTGTACAATAAACGTAGTAAATTAGAATTATTTGGTGAAGAGCATATCTTCTAAGGTTTACCTTAGCCAAAAACGATACGTTTAACATTTTTTTCAGTTTTTAAGGTTATTCTACTGAAGATGGCAACTTAGTTGCCGAAACACGTATATATGATACGATTAATAATTGTGGTAAGGGGTTATATACCTATTTTTAAGTTTTTACTTAACCACAGTCTCCAAAGAAAGACTTTTCACGATTTTATTAAACAAGAATTATCAAGAGCCAAACGTGTTATTTGCAAACGAAGCCACATTTCATAAGAATGGATTTGTTAATTATAGCAATTTTCATTATTATAATAATGAAAATCCTAGAATAATTCCTCTGAATTCCCCTATACATTAAGTGGCCTCTTAATGTATAGGGTGGAATTCTTGGACGTTTTGTAATAGGACCATACTTTTTCGAGAACACGGTAAACGGAGAATCATTTTTGAGGTTTTTACGAAATTAGTTTGAAGATATGATCGATAGTTTACCATTACAAATTACCAGGCAAGTGTGGTTACAGTTACATGGAGCTCTTCCACATTTTAGCAGACAGATGAGGATTATCTCAAAACAAATTTTGATAATAAATGGATTGATAGAGGAGGACTAGTGAACTGCCCTGCAAAATCCCCGGATCTGACGAAAGTAGACATCTTTTTATAGGGTTATGTTAAAGAACAGGTATATAAAACTACTCCAATTACTGTGGAAGATATGAAGTTTAGAATAAGACGTGTATTTGAATCTATTGAATCTATTTCAATTTTCTTCACAGATTTACTGTCTGTCAAGAAAAAAATGGTGGACATATTGAACCCCTAGTCTAGTGGGTAGTTTTGTGTAACCTTGAAAGTAGGCTGAAGTTGTTATAAAGTTCACTGTCTCGGGTTTATATGCCCATTGCTCAGTATTATTTTTGATTTAAATAAAAATTCGTTATTTTGTTTCGTTTTGTTTCATTAATTCAGCAGCATATGTTATAACTAGAGCAGACCAATTTCCGTGCGCGCCATGTGCCCCTATGTGAAGATGATTGTATTGCATCAGAACTAATAAAAAGCATTCAGTATGTGTTTGGTACTTGCTTAGACTGCATGTAAGTGTAAGCATACGTAATAAAATGTCGTCCACACATAAATCGAGAAAACGACCGTTGTCAGACGAAGTGAATAAGTTTATTATGGATTTCCCGGACTTAATATACGATGGCTCAAAAATTAAATGTTTAGTGTGCAATACATATCTAATGTGTTGGTCAAAAACACATTGTAAAGAACACGTAAGCAGTTCGAAGCACAATAATAACAAAATTAATCGACAACAGTTTATACATGAACTATGTGTAACTATGATTGTGTGTACACTGCCGTTTACCTTGTTAAGTAATTCATTTATTCCATTTTGGAATAAATACGCGAATCAAACATTATCGTTACGAAGGAATTTACCATCGGTGCGTAAACAGGCTGAAAATAAAATCAAAGCCGAACTGAAAAATAAAAAACTGTGGTTATGTGTGGACGAAACAACTGACAGCAAAAAACAATCTGTAGTTAATGTGATGGCGCGTAATATGGAACCACATCAACCAACGTCTTCAATTTTATTGGCATCCAGACGACTAGAACAATGTAATGCCAAAAAAATTTCAGAGGTGCTATTAGATACTTTGGAAAAATTTAAACTTTCGAAAGACCAAGTATTAATGTTTATGACCGATGGTGCCGCAACCATGTGTTCTGTAGGCCAGTCTCTTAGAAAATATTGTCCTAACTTGTTACATATTACTTGTAAACTCCATGCTCTACACCTTGTGGCAGAACAGGTTCGTAGATGTTATCCAGAGGTAGATGCTTTAATATCGAGTACAAAGGCAGTATTCCTGAAATCTCCAAAACGTATTCGGAAATTTAACGAATTGTGTCCACATACCCCTGAGTCACCACAGCCGGTTCTGACACGTTGGGGTACATGGTTACGGGCGAGGTTTTACTATCATGAACATTTTGAAAAAATTAAGGACGCGGTTTTATCAATCGATCGAAAGAAAGTGCAGCTATCAATACAAGCCAGAAAAAATTTCAAGATGCCCAGATTAAAATGGATTTACAAAGTATTCGTGGGAATTACTTGGGACTAGAAGAAGCAATAACAAAATTCGAAAATAAGAAAATTCGTCGCTGTCGTTAGAGGAATCACTGCAAATCGTTAAAGATATTCACGCACAACTGTGTGCTGTAGAAGACGCAAAAAGTGAAAGTGTTCTAATTAAATTTGAAAGTGTTTTAGACAGAAATGCAGATTTTGACACCTTAACATGTATTTGTGAGGGCACATCTACAGATGCATTAAGTTGATTAAAAAAGTATTTTGATTATGCGAATATAACATCACTAGATGTAGAACGCTCGTTTTCCGAATATAAACAAATTTTTTCCTCACGGCGGACATGTTTTTCAGAAATAACCTTAGAAACGCACCTGATGTTGAAAATATACAATCGAGTTTCTCCAGTTTGTCAATCCTTGGAAGACGCTTAAAACGGTAAGTGTTTTTTTAAAACCTCTGTCGTGCACACAATCACTGATTTCATACATTTTCCATTTTATTTATAGGTACATACAACGCTACTATAATATGTACTATTCTTATTTTTCGTGTGTTTATGCATATTACTTTAATAGCAGAAAACCAAATGTATATTTAATTATTTCTGATAGAATAAATGTCTCTACTTCTATACTTATATCGGTAACAAGCTCATGTTGCGTCCCTATTCTATCGCATATTCTAATATATTACGAATTACACTCCTATACCGGCGCTCATGGCGCGCACGGAAATTGGTCTGCTCTAGTTAGAACTTAATATCTTACGTTTCACTGAATAAAATAAAATATTATGTAAGTAGAAACAATTCAAATTAAAATCCCCGTGTGCCTTCATATTGATAAGTTCTTGTGAAAAATTCATTTCTAAAACATAAGGAAACGCACACATAGTTGACATATAGAGCAAATACTGCATTAAGCAATTTGACAGTTTAGAATTTTGATGTATGTTAATTGTTTTCCATGGCCGTCTTAGTTTTACGAACTTATTGCCTCGATGTGGACGGCTTTTTGTATAGCGATTTTAAAAACGAAAAATCTCGAAATCTATTGCACATAGGTATATGATATGCTTAAGTAAAAATATAGTGCTTTACATTAGGAGTAATTAAAAAAATTAATTTTAACAATCTCACATACAAAAAATTTCGTTTCAGCGATCAAACATAACTAAGACATGACTTAGGAAAATAGTACCTGCACATGACATTTATTATAGAAATCAGACTCTAAAAATAGAATAAAATATAGGGTATTTCGTTTGAAAAAATTAACTTTGGTTCAGTACTGCTGGTCTGAGACAGCCTGTATAAACGTAAGTATTTTTAGGCTATGCTCCTTTAAGAACTAAATAACATTTGTTTGAAAAGTTTTTTTGTACGTTAGATATCGACCGACACCGCACTATTGGGACAGCCGCTATATGTTAATAACTTTGGCCATAAATAAGTTTCTATCGAAGAAACATTGCGTTTACGATAATTGCTGAAATAATCCTTGAATGCAGGAACAATTTTTCGCAATAATAAAAATGAAGTGTTAATATAAAAATTGTGTTTTACTAGAAATAATTTTTAAATCATTCAGTCCATTACTTATTTAAAACAACTAGATAAATATTTTTACCAAATTAATTTGTAGTATGTGTACTTTGTTTGTCTTATCTCAGTTTAATAATTTCGAAGAACAATTAACTTACTTAATTTTCTTCTTTAAACTCAATCACATTATAAAAGGAACTGTTTCAACACACAAGTATTCATAAGTAGTATCTCAAACTATTATTTATAAAATTTACGTGAACATAAACAAGAATCAAGTAGGCATAATATTTATTTTAAAAGTTTTCTAAATGACTTTTTCCAGAAACGTAGTATCGAACTCGAAAACTCATCGCTTTTTGGCGCGCGCTCCTAACCAACGCTTTGTTATTCGGTGTTTCAACAGAAAGCCTGATGCGCTACTAAACTGATGCCAGTCAAATCTTACGGAACCAATTTACTGGATCCTGCGTACTGATCGAAATGGCGAATTTTTACTTGAATTAATTTGAGAACCGTTATTAGAATTTTTTGTGTTTCAAGATAAAAATATTATTAAATATATTAACTTTATAGCGATATAACTTACGTATAGAGTTTCGAAAATAATTTAATAATGTGTTGCGTATACAAATTAATACAAATCTGCATAAACTTATGTGTATCTGTACACATGAACATTCTCGTAGTCACTTCAACCGCAGACACATGCCCTTCGATCATTAATTGATCTCATCATTGCGGATTTGCGTTCGACCCCCCGTTTTTCTTAAGTAATAAGAATTTTATTCTGTCAAGTTACAAGATATATCTTGTGACATCTAACGGACAAAAGAGACTTGCCGATGAAAGCGGTTTACGCTCAAATTGCTATGCCATTACAAGGGAGGAATAAAACGTAAATTAGTGTAGTCCATTAATTCGTTAACTAGTAGCCAGATGTCTCAATATACCAAGAAATATTAGGATATCGATGCGAAACGCATCAAGCGTATACACATTAATACTAATATGCATGGACCGACACAAGGGCGGATTTACGGGGGAGGGGGGTAATAGGGTAATTACCCCCCCCCACACACAAGAATTCAAATTTTACTCTAGCAAAAACGTAATTAGTTAAAGAAAAACATAACCGTACTTAGTTAAAAAATAAAAATTATATACGCTTAGATACATACAACCAAATGCTTTTTGCCGCGTCTCGATGACAGGTACACATTCGGGTCGTTCGGTCTTGCCTTACGCGGGTGAGGAAATCCCGTACCTCGTACT
Source organism: Melolontha melolontha (assembly GCA_935421215.2). Taxonomy (NCBI): domain Eukaryota; kingdom Metazoa; phylum Arthropoda; class Insecta; order Coleoptera; family Scarabaeidae; genus Melolontha; species Melolontha melolontha. The sequence continues at coordinate 116,064,025 of OW285243.1, read as the reverse complement.
GAACTGTCTTACAAAGGTATGCCGAAAAGAGAGAATTTTTTAAATAAATAATTTACGACATCTCCGGCGTAGAATACAGAGAATGGTCAACTTCCTAGACATTTGGAAACCAGATGACGTTTATTGCATTCTGGGATCAGCAGAGCGAGAATTTTTTTTACGGTGTTGTGCGGTGTAATAAATGCTAATGTAGGTATTACTTATTCCTTGCAACTTTCGGTCACTTACAGGGGCAGGGATTAGGGATTTAAAAATACAATCATTCTCTAATAAAAATGAAAATAACTTTTATGAAATATGAAACGCAAAACTGGCTACAAAGCTTTCGAATGGGACCCGGGCTACGTAGGCCCCTCGGCGAGCCGGCCCCCCCGTGATGCGGAGTCTGCGGGGGTGTTTGTTACACCACTGCAACACCCGTCCGCCGTTTGCCCGCATGCAACGTGTTGCATGTTGATAGCCTGGCTGGTTAGACAGTAGACTAGTTAAGACGTTAAGACTCGTTGCTTGTTAGATAATGTGCCTGTGTGTTGATTAATCTGTAAGCTAAAATCAAATCAAGAGAAAGGTAAGAGCAAAAATTATATCATGTAAACCGGCACAATATTCATATTTGCATTTTTTTATAAACTAAAACTCATAATATTTTTTATTTCGCAGCAATGAGTAATCGGCGGCAAACCTTGTTGGATTTTAATTTTATAAATAAAAAAGAGGCCGATAAAGATGAAGGTACTCCAATTCAAGAAGATATGAAAATATCAAAGTTAAATACGAGTGATCGGAGTGATAATCCAACTTGTAGCAAATTTTTAGAGGATGGCATTAATACAAATAATAATAATAATACCATTATTTGTAACTTCAAAAAAAATGGTGTAGATATTGGCGCCTATTCTCAATTGGAAGAATTAAGCGATACCGAAAAGGTTGCCATATTAAAAAGTAAAAATATTATAGAACATTTTGAATATCCTTTTAGCATTCATAATAAAAAGGGAAAGGATGTAAAAAGTTATTTATCTAGAAAACAAATTGAAACTTTTCAATGGCTTACGTACTCCCATAGTCGAAAAGGATTATTTTGTAAATTTTGTGTTTTATTTGCTAAACCTGGAGGTCTTTACAAGCAAAGTCAGTTAAACAAACTATTAAAGACACTTGATAAATATTCAAAACTATTGGGAAAAGATGGAGATTTAGTTTGTCACCAAAATTTTCGATACCACCAAGAAGTCGAACGTGCTAATTTATTTCTAGAAAAAATAGCTAACCCAGAGTCATCAATTGAAAACTTGTTAGACGAGGATAGGAAAAGACAAGTGTTAGAAAATCGCAAAAGATTAATACCAATTATTGAAGGTATAATATTGCTAGGACGACAAAACATCGCATTTAGTTCGCACCGGGACGATGGATTTAATTTTGAGGCCACTAATACCAATAAGAATATCGAAGGAGAACGAAATATAGTTATTTCTGAAAAGTCACCTGTTAATTAAAGAAACTTTAAGGCCATTTTAGAATACAGAGCAAATGGAGATCCAGTTTTAAAGGAGCATCTAACAACATCTTCTGCACGATCTACTTACATCAGCAAAACAATTCAAAACGAGTTTATCTCCATAATTGGCCAAGAAATATCAGATGTCATCATCAAACGCGTAAATGTGGTACGGTTTTACAGTGTTATATTTGACGAGACCACTGACATATCTAATAAAAGCCAAATGTCATTGTTTATTAGGTACGTCTTTTCTGGTGAAATACATGATGATTTTTTAAGTTTTATTGACTGCTATAAAGAAAATTATGAAACTGAAGATTTACAAATATTGGAACCCACCTTATCCGGTACAGTTTTAGCGACTACAGTTTTTCATACATTACAACGGTACTCACTTAATTTAGACAACTGCATTGGTATTGGAACCGATGGTTGTAATGTCATGTTAGTTAGGGGAACAAAAGGGTGCTGTAAAATAACTAAAAAATTATCTTAAAAACGCAATTAAGTCCCCTTGTTACAACCACGCGCTGACCTTGTCTATTTCAAAAACTAGTAAAGTTCAAAGTTGTGATAACGCAATGCAGTTTGTGTGTATGCAAACAATCTCAATCAGGTCACAGCCTCGTTCCCGTAACGCAAGTGTAACGTGTGTTACAAATACGTCCTCGCTAACGCGAGTTGTTTGCAAACACAAACTACATGTCAGGGTTTGTATAATATTCCCTAAGTAGTACGAGGATGATCTGATGTATATATAACGAGAGTAATGCAAGGGACAGAGATTCAGATTCACATTCACATTCACATATTCAGTCTTAATCAAGAGTCAGATTCTTAATCAGAATCATGTCCTCTTTCATACTCTCTTTTGATAGACAGTAATACTATTAATGATAAGTATATCATAATGTATATAATCGTTATCCAGTTCTAAGTGTTAATTATTAATTATACGATGTTACCCAAACTTCGTGAGTGTCTTACTTTACCATAAGTCGCCCTACCTGTTATCCCGTGCGGCTACCCAACAGCCCACATCACAAAGTGTTAGAAATTGTATTGGCACAATGAAAGAGATTATCTCATTTTTTAACATGTCACCGAAGAGATGTGTTGTTTAAAAAAAAAACTGGGAATTTAAACTTGATTAAACTTTGTGAGACAAGATGGGTTGAAAATCACAAGTCCATATTTCGATTTTGTGAGTCCTTAGAATTAATAGTTAATGCATTAGATGTCATTTCAAACTGGCAGGATACAGAATCGTCTAACAAAGCAAATATTTTTAAAAATTCGATATTAACAACTAATTTCATTGTAACAGTTTTCTCCCTGTCTGAAATTTTGTCTTTTACAATTAATTTAAGTAAAATATTACAGAGGTATAGATGTAATTAAACCTAGAATAACAGGCAGACAAATAAATCGACCAAATGTAGTAACAACAAATTGCGAGGCATTTTACCGAATTAACACATACATTCCAATATTAGAATATATTATCGAAGATTTGGAATCCCGCTTTGCTAATGACCTTATGAACATTTTAAACTTAAATATTGTCTTTCCTACTGGTTTTTCTAAATTAAGTCCTAGTGAAATATGTGAATCCCTAGACAAAGTAATATTATTTATAAAACCATTCTTTATAAACGATTCCTTGTTTGAGTTGAAACTAAAAGCCGAATTCGAAATATGGAAAAATAGATTTACCGATCTTGAAAAAACTGAATCCCCTCATTCCCCTCAGTCTCTATACAAATCTTGCAATGAGGTATTTTTTCCATCCATAAAAATTATTCTACAAATTCTACTCACCTTTCCTGTTTCCGTTGCTTCAGCGGAAAGATCGTTTTCTGTTTTAAAAAAATTAAAAACGTGGTTGAGGAGTAATATGACCGAGGAACGATTGTGCGGTTTAGCTATTATGCATGTGCATAGGGATATTCCAATTAATATAAACAATGTTATTGACACGTTCGCGAGAATTAAAAGGCGAGTTAAAGATTTTGTTATTTAATAAGTCTTAATTATATCATAATAATTTTTATTAATATTTTGTGCTGTAAATGTTACTTTTTATATTTGTTCTGTTATTATTTTTTATTATATTTATGTTACTTTGTCTGTTATTTTATTTTCAAGACGTTTATATTTTAGTTTTTTTGAATGTTCAAATTGAAGATGTATAATAAAGATATACTTTTTCAGTTCACTTATGGATGTTTTATTAAACGCTTCTATTTGATATTTCATTCAAGGAAAAGCGTACCTATCTAAATGCATAGGTAATTGACAATATCTTTTAAACATGTGGTTCTATGAAATACCCCCCTCCCAATGTTGAAAAGCTAAATCCGCCCTTGGACCGACACTACGTATTTAACAGTAATCACTTCAACCGGAGACACGTTTCGATAATTAATTGATCTTATCAGTGACATTTCCAATTCGAGAATCTAATTGGAAAATCCAATCGGAAAATGGCGCACGATAGTAGTACATCTCTATAACACTAGATGGTGTGATCTACGTCTATACTAAGTCAATTTGTAAAAAAGGACTTTCCTAGGAGGTGACAAACAGATTTTATGTTTATATTTGTTGTGTTATGTTTGAGTTATTCTACGACACTACAATATCTGATGTGAATACGCCAAGAAATTAACATTACTGCAGATGTCATCGACAACGTTCACGAATTTCTTAATCGCCTTGGCTATCGTCTGATTGTTAACGAACATTTAATTTATATGATTGTGTTTTCATTTTTAAGGTTTACGATAATATTCAAAATTTCCTTATGCAAACATCATCCAAAATTATCTTGTCGTATGAATAAATATCTGCCCATTCTAATTCGGTAATAAAAAATGGGTGTTTATACTTTAAAAAAATGACGTCATATCGGCATTTGGAGATACCCTGTATATTTTAGTTTCACGTAAGAAATTTCTAAACTAAAAATAAAAATCGACAGGTCCAAGAGTTTTTTTGAAAAATCTCCCTTGAATTTATCCGCTACTTTACAAATGTTTTGTTTAATAACACAGGTCTACAGTGATTTTGATGTATGAAAGCTGTTTGCTAATTTGTATATGTTTGGGGGCCCTTATTCCAAAAAAACGCCATATTTTTGCTCTATCACGTAATTTTTTTTTATAGCGCTCTATATCTTAAAAATGTTAATTTATTAATATACATACCTATGACAAGAATATGTTTGTTCCATGTTAGGCATGATTTTTAAATGAGTTGATTTTTATGAAATTAAATGTGATTTGGCAACACTGGTTAATATTAGCTTTCTCAGCAAAGCAACAGAGTCGGCGCAGAAGCGTCAATACAACGTTGAAACCTGCTTATGTGCAGTTTGGTTGTGTTAGTCGTCTCGTTGTCTTCGTTGTTGCGTATTTTAAGTGTTCTAGAACGTATAAATATGGAAAGAAGACATTGTGTGAACAATACGAATAACTTTTGTTATATCTGTGGTAGTTATGTCGTAGTAAAGCAGAGGCAAACTATAACTTCGTTTGTGAAAAATGTATACCACGCTTATTTTGGTGTAAAAATTGGCGACCAAGACAAGTCCTGGGCTCCTCATACTGTTTGTTCCGTTTGCGTTGAAGTATTAAGAAACTGGCAAAAAGGTAGGAAGAAATGTTTAAGCTTTGGTGTTCCTATGGTATGGCGAGAGCCTAGAAATCACAGTGATGATTGTTATTTTTGTTCGTGTAATGTTCAAGGATTCAACATAAAAAAATAAGAAACAAATTGCGTATCCAAATCTTGACTCTGCTATTCGACCAGTTCCTCATGGACCAGATGTACCGATACCTACCGCTCCAAAAGCACTAGAAAACGTCATATCGTCAGAATCAGAGGAATCTAATTGCGACCCAGATGACTCAGATTTCACACCAGACTTCAGACAGCCCGAAGTGTTTAACCAGAGCGAACTAAATGATTTAATTAGAGATTTGCACCTTCCAACGGATGCATCCGAATTGTTAGCCTCCCGACTTCGTGAGAAACATTTACTGGCACCTGGCGTCACATCAAGCTTTTACCGGGATCGCGAAAAAGAGTTATGTCAATATTTTACTCAAGACGGACCGCTAGTGTATTGCAAAAATATTCCTGACTTAATTTCAAAATTAGGAAATGCGCCGTATGTAAAAGAAGAATGGCGCCTGTTTATTGACTCAAGTAAGCGTAGTTTAAAAGGCGTTTTATTGCACAATGGTAACGAGCTGGCCTCGGTTCCCGTTGCCCATTCGGTACATTTAATGGAAACGTATGAAAATTTTGAACTTCTTTTAAAGAAAATAAACTACCAAAAACATCAGTGGATGCTTTGTGGTGACCTTAAAGTGCTGTGCATGCTACTAGGACAACAAGGAGGTTATACAAAATTTCCATGCTTTATTTGTGAGTGGGATGGTCGAGCAAGGGATAAACATTGGACTCAAATAGAATGGCCCTCTAGAACAAGCCTTACACCTGGTAGCAAAAATGTATTAAGAGATAGCTTAGTTGACCCCAAAAAAGTTTTACTGCCTCCTCTCCATATCAAACTTGGCTTGATGAAGCAGTTTGTTAAAGCCCTAGACAAAAATGGATAGTGTTTTAAATATTTGTGCGAGACATTTCCAGCCATATCCGATGCCAAGTTAAAAGAAGGTATTTTTGTTGGGCCGCAGATAAGAACATTATGCAAAGACAAGGATTTTCAAAACACAATGACCAATGTCGAGAAAAACGCCTGGGTTTCATTTAAAGAAGTAATTTATAAGTTTCTTGGGAACTCTAAGGACGAAAACTACGAAAATATTGTTCAAAATATGTTACAACACTTTCATCGTCTAGGTTGTAATATGAGTTTGAAAGTGCATTTCCTGTTTTCACACTTGAACTATTTTCCTGAAAATCTTGGAGCAGTTAGCGAAGAACAAGGAGAGAGGTTTCACCAAGACATTAAGGAAATGGAACGGCGATACCAAGGCAGATGGAGCATAACGATGATGGCGGACTACTGCTGGATGTTAAAACGGGATATGCCCTTAAAAACATACAACCGAATGTCCGGACAACGCAGCTTTCTGGCAAAAAGACAAAGATTTCACTTAAAAAAGACTGAGTAAAGTATTTTTTTCCACTTTTTTAACTTCTATTCCACCTTTTTACTCAATAAACAAATAATTTTTTTTAGAAATATCGTTTTTTTTTCATTTAATATTTGCAAAAAAACCTTACGCGATACAAATAAATGCATAGAATTTTTGAAATCAGCCTACCAAAATTATATAAAATCAGTTTTCAAAATAAAAACATCTGTCAAAAAGTTTAATTTTGTAGACTTGTGTAATTGTAGATAAATACTATTATTATTATTAATGATAATTTGAACTGAAATTTGTTCGGATTGTCGCCTGTTCAGATTGTAGAATTAACACTGTATATATATTTTAATCTATTGTTTTTGTTAAACTGACGAAGAATGAAATAAAGTTACAATATTTGAACCAACAATCACTGCGTATTTCTTAGGTTCATCATTAGTACCCCTTTCGTTATATTGTTTTAAGATTTCATTATTTATTTATCGTACAAATCTATAATTACCTTGAACGGTGGTGATATTAATTACTTAACCAACAAAAAAAGATACTACAAAACAAAAATATAAATGACAATACACATAAAAAGTAATTAGATTTAACGCAAGGTTACGTTGCTTTTTCCAAAGATTACAGGAAGTTGAGAAGGAATTTTAAATAGCCAGAAAATCCTTTAAGGACTTCTCTGCCCCTGAAGGAAATCGCAAACGGTACCCAAATAAAGGAAGCTATATAAAATTCTTTTTACGATCGAGTAGATAACGTTGGACAAATAGGAGTGATTTTTCTTTTAGATGTCATAGTTAAAACTTTATAAATAATTTTAGCGTTTCACAGTTTAATAAGATTGATGTTAATTTATTTTCTTAGTATATTTTGACTAGCTTGTATAACATATTTGCTTTTTTAACAATAAAATAAAGACATTATTCAACAGATTTAAACTTTTTAAAGTAACATTGACGAATAAAGAAATTAAAAACCCTTACCACAATAGAATTTAACAATTCTATATATGTATTTCGACAACCACGTTGTCATCGTTGTCATAGCGCTCAGTGAGTGTTGTGTGTTTTTTGTGCTTTCAAGTGTTACACTGCTTTTTCTACTGAGGATGACAACGTGGTTGTCGAAATACGTATATAGAATTGTTAAATTCTATTGTGGTAAGGGTTCTTAATTTTTTTATTCACTTAAAAGCCACAGTCTCCGATTTTTCAGTAAACATTGACGAATATAGGTGCATTAATGGAAATAGCTTCCCAACAGAGACGGCATGTTTTTAAAACGGCATAACAATCATATTTAAAATGGTAGAATTAGTATTGTTTGACAATTCATCATCGCAAAAAACACGTTCCAACAACGTTTGTATATTACCCAAAAGTTTTATAGAAATAATCGTTCTTTTGTTCAAACTCAACGTGAATCATCGTGAAAATTATGGTCCACATAATCGTCCTTCTGTGCTTGCCATTCGGTGAATCGTCGAAAATTCGGAACAAATTTCACTTTACACAATACCAGAACACCAATAAAACAACCGAAATGCAAGAAACCTAGAGAATATTGACACTGTAGGTTCAGTGTTACACAAGATGCAAATCGGTCGCTTAATCGACGTTTTCAAGAACTTAACCTTCCAAGAATGACAACTTGGTGAATCTTGAGAAAAGATTTGGGTTTACATCCGTATAAGATTGTGTTGACTCAATAACTGAAGCCACTTGACCATAATAAGCGTCGTGTGTTTGCTGATTTGGCTCTAGAGCGACTTGAAATTGATCCTGGTTGAAAAAAAAAATGATCGTTTCAAAGCTTATTTCTGGTTAAACGGGTTTGTTAACAAACAGAATTGTCATTTTTGGAGTGAAAATAACCCCCAACAGATTCATGAGAAGTCTTCGCATCCATAAAAAGTTACTGTTTGGTGTCGTTTATAGCATGGTGATATCATCGGACCATATTTTTTTTGAAAATGCAAATGGAGATGCAGTAACAGTGATTCAATGTTAACAGATTTTTTTTGTGGCCAAAATAAAATAAAGTTGATTTACAAGACATGCTTTTCCAGCAAGATGCTGCAACACCATACCACTATGCAGTTATTGGGAGGAAAGTTTGGTGAGTCTGTAATCTCCAGAAATGGAACTGTTAATTTACCTTCAAGAAGTTGTGATTTAACACTTTTGGATTTCTTTATGTGGGGATATTTGAAGTCATTGGTCTATGCCAGCAAACATCGAACTAGAGACGCTTTGAAATTGAACATCGAACGCTGCATTAATGAAATTACACCTGATTTATTGCAGAAAGTTATCGAAAATTCGGTTCTTCGAATTCGATCCTGCAAGCGAAGCCGAGGCGAATATTTGCAACCCCAGATTGTTTAGCGTATTCTTAGCATCCAAGTAACTCTTTCTTGGGCCGCTGTCGAGATTGCGTGTACGAAGTCAGAAAAAATCTGATGCTACTAATTAGACTACCTAATCAAGGCGCACATCTACCACAATGGGTGATTATAAATTCGTAATTAAAAGAATCAACGACTCAAAATCACGTAAAAAGAGCCTCGACTCAGGAACAAGTCCAACTCTCGATCACTTTCTCTCACACCTCTCCTATCGATGCGCACAAGTACAATGCACAAATATAAGTCAGCTAGGGCCGAACATAATTGCAATATACGGTAAGAAAATCCATCTACGAGGGTCGCTTGACAAAATATCGTAACACTGTCAGAATATTGTCCTAATTTTCTACTTTGGAAATATCACTTTCTCCAGAAACTGGATGATCGCATTCATTTACCAATTGCAACCACATTTCCTCGGACTTCGGATCATCAAACTTTACACTTTGTGCACGCCTTACTTTTTTACTTTTGTATTAACTTCACTCAATACAGCTTGCATGACAAAGTATGATGCACATCTTGTAATAACGCAAGTTCCACATACAAATTTGTTAAATACTTCAAATTATCTAACAAATTGGGAAGTATTTAAATAGAAACATTCCTTGTGGGTCTCGCAGGCTCGGCTAATATCATTGCAGGAAAGTGATGATAAAAAATTATTTTCTAATTTAAAAAAATAAATACAAATTATTTGACCTGAGAAAGAATTGAATGAATGTATGTTTAGACCATACCAGAACGCTGTATTAATTTAAGTATATTAATAGAAATAATAATAATAAATAATTAAATTATAATTGCACCGAGCCACAGGGTTAATATCGGACTATCTACCCGCACGCAATTAATTCTGAATAACAAATGACTTCTATTTCATCTTGAACATCGTAATAACTAATTTTCTTTCCTATTACTATTTCCTTATTGAAACAGTAGTTTTATCTTATAAAAGATAAATAAGAAATTGTAAATTTTAAAATTGAAATAATACTCGGTATTTGTTTCTGATTTTCGTTTAAGAATGATATTCTATTGGAAGGAAGAAGCAAATTCGTACTTCGCAAATACCTTTGGTCTATTATTTAAGCCCTGGTAACGGTTCAGTGGATTTCCGGAATTGAAATATTCTTTTCCTATAAATGCCGTAGAATCTTAAAGATGGGAATTAATTAGCAGTGGAATACACCCGCGGAAAACCTACGCCCTTGCATTACCTCTCAATTCATTCAATTAAATTCTGAAGAGAAAATGATTTTAAAATAAATGAAGTATTCTTTTATTTAATTTAATTGTTGAAGGAAAAATAAAATGCTGTGAACATTTTTTTAAATTTTGTTGTTTAAGTGGATTGATATTACAGCTTGTTATTAATTTAATTGTTGGACATTTCGAATTTAATTGCATCAAAATGCCCAACAATCAAGTTTGCAATAGAATAAGAATTTTTTAGGGCCGGTATTATAAACATCGAATAAATCTCTGAATAAAATGAAAAAATACAAAAAAATTCTAATTCTTTACTATTTCTTTTTGTTTATAATATGTATTTGTAAAATACAAACCGATAAATCTGGCGTTATAAAAATTCAAGTTACCAAACACAAAATATAAACTTTTAAAAATAGAGTTATGTTTAGTTGAACACAGTGAAGTAAACAGCTGTTCGCATTTAACCAATGAATAACATTTAATACCACGATTTTCTAGGGTGTAAATTAATTGGTAGATTTAGTTGCTTAGTTTACTTATTCGCTATTTGTAATATAACAAGTGTTCATTTGAAAAGTCAATCTAGTAGCATGTGATTTACTGAGAACATTTTGAAGTATGTCGTAAATTAAAATTTACTACTTAACCTACGAAGTCGTATATTTTGACAGTTTCATACATACAAATAAATAACAAATAATAGGTATTTATTGAAAACTATAACAATTGTTAAAAATGTTGTCCTTCAAAATCAATGCACTTTAAAATCCTCCGTTCAAAATTTCTGATGATATTCTGCAACATTACTGGATTGTTATTAATTTCCATGCATTTCTGTTCGATTCTCTGTAGCATATCATTCAAATTCAATATAGGTGTTCGAAATATGTTATTTTTTAGATAAGGCCACAAAAAGAAGTCGCAAGGTGTTAAATCGCATGAACGTGCAGGCCAGGCAATTTCAGTATTTCGACTAATTATACGCTCATCAAAAAATTCTCTTAAATAATCCAAAGATTCTGCAGTACAGTGACAAGGTGCTCCGTCTTGTTGGAAATATGCATTTTGAAGTTCATCATCATGCAGCTGATTGACAAATGGTTGTAAAATTTCCGTACGGTACCTTTGAGCAGTTAACGTTCCCTGAAAAAATATTTGTCCAATGATTCGCCTTTGGCTTATCGCTGCCCAAACACCAATTTTCTCTGGATGTAGCGATTCTTCATTAATTACATGTGGATTTTCACTACTCCAAATTCTTGTATTTTGTGAATTTAGGTATCCAGTTTTATAAAACCATGCTTCATCAGTAAAGATGACTCTTTGCGAAAGTTCTGCAATATTGTTCATATTTACAAACCAATTACAAAACTGTAGTCTTTCTAACCATTCTTGTACTGCTGTGACACGGTATGGATAAAGTTGCATATCTTTTTTTAATAACTTGTGAATTGTACCAACAGAAAGGTTTATTTGTTGACTCAAATGTCGAACAGATGTTTGTAGTTCATTTTCCATTATTTCTTCGACACGATTGACAACTTGAGGTGTACGTTTCTTAACTGCTCCGCTGCCTGATTTTCTTAAGAGACTACCAGTTTCAGAAAAAAGTTTTTAAGTTCTATCCAAAGTATTCTTAAATTGTATATAATTTATTACAAAATGTGGAAACTCAACTTTAAATTCTACCATGCAATCTTGAACTGAATAAACACATAAACCATCAATTTTATTACCACTTCGAAAATAAGCCTGGACTAAAAAAAATTTATGTTCTAAAGTGAAAGCCATTTTAAAACTGAGAAGCAATTTATTTAAACCAGAATCGACGCACGATTATTTTATGCACTAACTGATATTTGTGATTGACATTATCAAATGTCATTTGGATTTACGTTTACGGAACAGCAAACACATATTAATATATTTGCGTCTTATTCTTATCAAAATTTCAAATTAACCTAGATTGACTTTTCAAATGTACACTTGTTACAATCTATAGAGTAAATTAAATTTACTTGCGTAGTGAATAAAATCTGCAGATTTTATCGTTTTTAATAGCGGCCCTTAGATGTTTTAGTAATTAGGAATAATATAAACTTAGAAATAGATATTTTTCGAATAGAAAAAGTAACAAGTTTATAACCGTGGATTCAAATCATAGTTTTCAAGAAAATATGGCATGTTTGGGATTGCATAATATAAACTAGAAAACAACTCAAAACTTTACAGATGTATGCCACTTTTCTAGTTGCGCGCCATCTCAGTAGTGGCATCCAGGACTGCCGCAACTAATTTTTCAAATGTACTAAACAAATGTATGAAAATGTACTAAATTGTACTAAGCTTACTGTAGGAATTGAAAATTATGCTTTTCCTAAGAACGAGAAATCAAAGTGCATAACCTTTTGCGGTTAATTTAAATCACTTCCCCTATTTTAGAAACGAACTATAACTAGGGACCGGATACGAGAGGCCGATGACTCTCGCCTACGGGCATACTATTAAAAATTTGTATTTTTAAAGAGTTTTAAATTTTATTTATAGAATAGGAAAACAAACGGGTAGTGATCCATAAAATACGAAATACAGTGCAACCTCTACAGTCAGGTCATGTGATCAATCGGACACTCCAGTAATACGGACATCGTCACAATTCGGACATTTTGTGTGTAAATCTCTCTTCAGTCCGGACGTGGACACGCGGTAACGATCCTCGGTTCGGGGAAGTCCGAAATTACAACACGCATATATTCCGGAATTCACAGGCAGTGAGCTCGTATAACTGCGTAAACCGAATACAGCAATACCTCGCATAGTCCGGATAACTGGTTCCACGGACTTCCCGGACTGTTTGAAATCGGACTAATCGAGGAATTAGATATACATATACAAAAATTGGCAATTGGTTCAAAGAAATATGTCCCTCAGTAAGTAAATCCAAATGTCTTTATTAAAAATAATTGTATGTATAAAAAATTCATTTTGTATTGTCTAAAAATTGCAATATGGATGTCTGCACCTTTTTCTTCGATTTTTTCTCTTCATAAATTTCTCTGTAGCACCGAACTGCATTGTTTATTGTTCGGCAAACTGTAAGGCTACGCTCGATATTGGGATCAACTTCCTTAATATGCTCCGATACGTTCTCGACCATTACAATAATTTTTGATAGTTGTTCAGTTGTTAATTCCCTTGTAGGAACTTCAACACTATCGTCGTTGTCTAAGTTGTCCTCCTGTTCTTCATAAGCTCGTTGTTCATCTATGTTAATAAGTGTTTCATTATCCAATTCATTAGTGTTCGATTCAATGCACTCAATTACGTTGGCGGAATCTAATTCTTCGAAAACCGAGCTGCTGTCCAATTTCCAATATGTTATTAGTTACCTCAGCAAAATGAGTCAATGAAATCATTTGCACAATGTGGTATGATATGTTTCCACACTGCTCTCATATTGCTTGCTGTTAATTCATGCCATGCTTCGCTTATATTTTCGATAACGTTTCTGATGTTATAGCTTTTCCAAAATTCCGCTAAAGTAGGTGAATTTTCTCCTGTTGTAGCTTTAATGGCTTGGGAAAAAGTGCGGCGCAAATAATACGCCTTAAATGTGGCAATGATACCTTGATCCATAGGTTGGATCAACGACGTCGTATTTGGCGGAAGAAAACTTATTTGTACATTTTCATTTAATTCCGAAAGACTAGTCGGATGACCTGGGGCGTTATCTAAGATCAGTAAAATCTTAAAATCTAACCCTTTTTCGTTACAGTAACGTTTCGTTGCAGGACAAAAGTAGTTGGTGAACCAATCTTCAAATAAAGTTTTTGTGACCCATGCTTTCTTATTTGAACGCCACAACACTGGGAGATCATTTTTTGCTACATTTTTAAGAGCTCTAGGATTATCTGCTCGGTACACAAGCATGGGCTTTAATTTGAAATCGCCTGCTGCATTTCCGCCTAATAACAGTGCGAGACGGTCCTTTGAAACTTTATAGTCAGGGCATGACTTTTCATTGGCTGCTATAAAAGTGCGTGACGGCAACTTTTTCCAGAATAACCCCGTTTCATCTACGTTAAATATTTGTTCATCTTTATAACCACCTTTCAGTATGATTTCACTCAATTCGTTCGGATATCTTAATGCAGCTTCTTTATCTGCACTGGCAGATTCACCAACAATGCGAACATTGTGGATACCAGTTCGTTGCTTAAAACGAAAAAACCATCCACGACTTGCTGTAAAATTTTCACTTGTTTCCTGACCTTCGCCTTCTACTTCATCAGTAGTCTTTAAGTCGTTGTAAAGACTTAGTGCTTTGGTTTGAAATTCCATTTGACTAAGCGGAACTCGCTTTTGATTTAAGTCTTCGATCCATATGGATAATAGTCGTTCCATATTTACCATTCGAGCGCTTCTTATTTTAGTCACTTTTCTTGACAAATAAGAAGCCGTAGCCATACCTTGCGATTTGTATTGATCTTTTTTTTGATAAGTTTTCGGACTGATGACTCATCCATTCCTTTGTCACGGCCTATTTTAGCAAAGGATGCACCTTCTTCGTGAAGCTTGATTATATCGAGCTTTTGTTCTAAAGTAAGCCATATACGTTTTTTGATGGCAGAATCACTTTCACGTTTTCTTTTTGCACTCATTTTTATTTTAATGGAATTCAGATCTATCTAATTTTGTATCACAAATCAATTTTACTGTAGATTTACACATCGATAACTAATAGAACATCCACTGTTTATGCGCACACTACATACAATACATGTACGACTTCATAGTTTATACATTACGGCGTTGAAAGGGGAACCACCGAAACTTTATACGGAGTTTACATTCTCATTCAGTCTAGGTACATACATACACAACGGGGAACCCCAGAAAAAATTAAATTTCATATCGCATAACTTTAAAATTTTTTAAATTTTAAACCGGACTATAGTGAATCCGGACTGTTCGAAGCCGGACTATGCGAGGTATTGCTGTATATGCAGTTTTAGTTCGGGAGTGCGACCTTGTTTGCAGGTTTAGTCGCGTTACTTCCGTAAGTGGCAACATACGTATGTATATGTATATTAATAAATAACTACCTAAATGTATAGCTTAACCATGCCACCGCAAACGAAACGGAAGCACGTTACTGCGAGTTTGGCAAAAAAATGTGAGGTTTTAAACGAATTAGAAAGTGGAAAAAGTGTGCGATTTGTGGCTATGAAATTTAATATAGCAAAATCCACAGTAGCGGACATAAAAAGAAAAGGGACACAAATAAAAACGTTTATTAGCTCATCATATCATACGATACGTAAGGCAAATTTTATATACGTAATTAAAACCCAAAAACTATAGGTGACATTTTTTTCAGAACATAGGAGTTATGAAAAAGGCTCAAAACCCTAAAGTAGAGAAAGCTCTGTATACGTGGTTCCTACAACAAAGAGCCTCCCATGTTCAAATTTCTTCGGATATTTTACGAGAAAAGGCAAAATTATTTTACGAACAAATTACAGGAAACAGTAACTTCGTGGCTAGCTCTGGGTGGCTCGAGAAATTTAAAAGACGACATAGAATTAGGTTTTTAAAAGTGTGTGGAGAACGACTGTCCAATGATGAGAGCGCTGTACAGCCATTTAAACAAAAGTTTTGCGAAAATAGTTAACGAAATGGATCTACATGAAGACCAAATTTTTAATGCTGATGAGTCGGCCCTCTTTTGGAGAGCACTACCCTTAGGGACTTGGGTGCATCAGAATGAGAAATCTGCTCCGGGTAGAAAAATATCCGAAGATAGATTAACTTTTATGCCTTGCTGTAATGCATCAGGAACGCATAAACTTACAGTTTTTGTTCTTGGAAAAGCGGAAACCCCCCGTGTATTTAAGAATGCATCGTTACCAGTAATATATAAAGGATCCAAAAAGGGATGGATGACTAAGAAAATATTTTCCAGTTGGTTTAATGATCACTTTATTCCTAATGTTAAACAATTTTTAGAGAGTATAAATAGACCTCAAAAAGCATTATTATTAATTGATAATGCTCCTTCGCATTTAGTAACTGAGGAATAAATGTTGATCCCAATTTTCGCATTTTGCTAATGCCACCTAATTGTACAGCAATTTTACAACCGATGGGGATTCAGGATATTATTGAAGAGGTTACACATGTTGACGAAAGCTGCGATGAAGATGATACAAGCGATTTAATCACAGTACGTAGTATACGTCACACTGAAGTCATCAAGTCGTTTGAACACTGCATTGCATGGGCTCAAGAAAATGACTTTCCTTTGCAAGATATACTCCTATTAAAAAGAATGAAAGAAAAAGCGCAATATAATCAGAACGCGAGGTTGAAACAGATAACGATTCAATCATTTATTAAATAAATGTAAAAATGTTAGATGAAATTAATATGTCTGGTAAATACACTGTGTTTTTTCTTAATATTTATTAATAAAATTACATAAACTATATTATTTGAATGTGATTACTAGTTTTTTTGAAAACGCCGCTAATCCGGACAACCTCGATTATTTGGACAGGCCGTAAACTTTATGTGTCCGGATTATCGAGGTTGTACTGTACATTTTTATTTGTTCATTTTGTAGTTCAAGTTGAGTAAAGGAGTATTAATATTAACTAGCAATACTTTCTCAAGGTTCTCGTCTGCAAAATTTGTTCTCTTTGAATTTGTAAATAAAAAACGTCCTTTCTATATCGCAACTGGTTATAGGAGCATACTGGAAAATTCAGGCGCGGCTCGTGATGACGTATTTCGGTTTGCAGTACAATGATCCGAGTGCTTCGTGTATTCTCGTGTACTAACTGTAACGTTTGCTTAGTAAACA
The DNA here is from genome assembly GCA_935421215.2 of Melolontha melolontha. Classification (NCBI taxonomy): domain Eukaryota; kingdom Metazoa; phylum Arthropoda; class Insecta; order Coleoptera; family Scarabaeidae; genus Melolontha; species Melolontha melolontha. The sequence goes on along the minus strand of OW285243.1, from coordinate 116,046,902 downwards.
CCGAAAACACACGAGGCACTCGTATGATTGTACTGCAAACCAAAATACGTCATCACGAGCCGCGCCTGCTGGAAATATTCTTTCATTTCAGCGTATTTAGCAGTTAGATTTTGAGGCATTGTCCCCATATACGATTGCCGCAATGTTATTAAATCTAGATTTCTATTAGAAACTGCGTCTAACTTTTGCCGAAGGCCATATCTGAAGTCAATTGGAATATTTTTTAAATTATTAATAGCCACATTTAATGTGGTTAATCCATCATTTAATTTGAGATTTTGAATTGCAAAATAAGTGATTAGTTTTGGCAAATTTCCTGAAGAATTTTCTTGTTCCTGAAGAAAGTACAACCGATTTTTTAAATTTGGAATTCCTTCACTCAGAAATACTTCGAGCATTGTTATTTAAACATCTAAAACCATCGACATTCTCTGCATACAAACTAAAGTGGCGCCATCCCATTGTTAGATCGACGGACTTCAAAATTTTGTTTTTATTTAATTCCCATAGATGGCGCTGCATGTTTGTGTTTTGATATAGCGTTTATGAGCGTTTTGATTCTTTATTTTACTTCTTTCACGTTAATGGTTAGGATTATTTGGTTTTGTATATTCATTTTTATTTTTTATATTAATTTGAGAGCTCTGGATTTCTATTAAAAACTTCGTCTAACTTTTGCCGAAAGTCACATCTGAAGTCACTTGGAATATTTTTCAAATTATTAATAGCCACATCTTTTGTGGTTAATCTATCATTTAATTTGAGATTTTGATTTTCAAAATAAGTGATTAGTTTTGGCAAATTTCCAAAGTGTTCCTCAAGAAACTACAACTGATTTTTTCAATTTGGAATTTGTATTAGTGCTATTCAATAACTTGCTTGTTGTACTTATAAACTATTTATATGGTCCATCGTAATTTCGACCTCTCATGTTCGGTCACGCAGTAATAGACAAAAAGACTTGTCTTGTAAACTTGCATATAGAGTATGAAATTGACTATTAGTAAATCTATTCGTGTTTATTGTCTAAACAGCGTATTTTCTTTGCTTTTTTTCCTTTCTATGCCTTACAACAAGTAATGCCACACAAGCGCTTTCTACGAAATCCATCGTGGAAATGACGAAATAATTAAGCAACAGACTTGTGTCGAAGACACAAAAAATTTACAGCGACTCTTGCTTGACTTTGTCGCCGCTACATTGCCGGAACTATATATTTACTCTGAGTATGTAGGAGTCTCGTTAATTATGATTCAGTTGTTTACCAAGAGTTAATTAGTGCTTCGAGGTATTAGAATTACTAAAAGTTGTAAATAATATATTCAAAAGCGTATGATAATCTTAAGAAAAGAGGATTAAAGACGGTCGATAAATAAGATACTCTTTGAAATAAACTTCGTAATTCTACAATGCGATCTCAAAGTCTACCCTAGCAAAACCAAATTTCGAAAGTTCAATAATATCGTTTCCAGGAAAAGAACATGTTTCTTCTGTACCAATTAGTAGTTCTCTTAGATTCGTTACGTGCCTCCAGGCTCAGAGAAAGTTATACAGTGTTCTTTGTTTCAACTTGAGCAATAGTACACTTCCGATTATAAATACACCCGCCATTGTACCAATAAAATCAATACGTAAAAAGCGAGAAATTTTCAAACTTTAAACTTGGTATTAAAATAACAGGTGACCACAAGTGATTGTAAATGATTGTAAATTGATTTCTTAAGCTGGCAACAAGTTTGCAACTTTATGTTAACATGTCCGATTTTTAAATTCAAATTCGTCAAATATTTAGCAAAGTAAACGTCAAATATTCAAATCAATAAAATAATTTGTAGGTTTTACCTTCTTCCCCTTTTGACCAGTTTTTTTATAGAGGTTCTGTTTGAATATCCGAGACAGGTCTAACATTACGCACAGATATTTAGGGTGAGGGTTATGGTTGACCCGACTACCACCAAATTCAACATTCAGCTATCTGTTGGCTTCCTTGTTACACAAACAAAAGGCACATGATTTGGATTTTGAAAGATTTGGTTGCAAGCGCTATTTCTTCTAATATTCTAAAGCTTGCAGATTTTCAGCAAGTTGTAATTCTCCATCCTCTAAATTCTTGGTTTGCGTGCGTGAAGCCAGGCCATTTGCAGATAGAAATTTTTGTGATTTTGTATGTGGGAGATCATTGGTGTAAATATTGAACATTAGATGAGCCAGAACCGAACCTTGAGGAAGGCCATTATTCAGGGTTTTACCACTACTTGTTCGATTATTTAACCAGACTGCGATTCTGTTCAGCATATGCCTGGATGAGTTTGCCTAATTTAACACATGATTTTTTGAAATTTTGAAATGGAAAATTATTCCATTCTTTCAGATGGCGAGATCAACGAAAGCAGGCGATGTTTTCATACCATTCTGAAAATCTGCATCAAGGGGCTATACCAGTGTGAACGCTGAAAACTTGGGTAATTTTCGGGAATTTTTTGGAAGAAAAGTACTCAACTAAATGTTTCGGGAAATTAAGCACTTATTTAGCTATATTTGACCAATATTCCATAATTTTTTCATAGAAACATATTGAGATCCAAGCGACTTATGCGCTGCCTTCGGGGGCGTCAAAAAAAAAAGTTCCTCCATTGCTGACATGATTCCGGTCGATTGAGTAGCTGAAACCGAAAAAGGAAAAAATGTCGGTAAAAACTGGTAGGTTTTTCCTGTACGATGACGTAGGATTTTCGAAGAATATCAAAAAAAAGGCTGTTTTCTTGCTTATAAAATGATCGTTTCTTTCAATGCCAAATCGTCAATTTTCATCCAATCAAAAGTATCCGTCATCCTAGAGTAAATATATTCAAGAGTACTAAGATCAAATTTCAAGTCAATCGGATAATTGCTCTTCGAGTTACAATGTCATCAAATTTGAAAAATCTCATTTCGAGAAAAACGCGTTTAAAGATTTAACTATCGATTTTTGCAAGATAAAATTATATATATACAGGCTATTCCACGAGAGCCGTTCGTTAGAAGTTTTCGTTGTTAGAAAAAACTTAGAATTCTGAAATTTTGGGTTCCAGGGTTATTCAAGATTCTCTTTCATTTTAAAATATGTTCAAGATCATACTACTTCCGGTTATACCGGAAGTCGCCATTAACTTCCTTATTTTAAATGGAACACCCGGTATATTATTTCATTTTTGGATTCCTGAGAAAATTTTATAGTGGGTTTTCATCAGGTTTCCCTATACTTATTTTCAATTTTTTCTTAGATATCTTGATTTTTTTGAAAATTTTGACAGATGTAGCCCTGTTTTGAGCATTGCGCCCTTTAACCAATTTCGATTGGTGGAAAGCGCTTCTGGGGTAGACGGAAGCACAGGAATGATACTTTCGAATGCCATATTGACAACTGATTTATCGCATACAGGGTATCCAAAATTTAATGACCAATTACATCATTTTAAAAGTTGAAAAAGTTCGTTTTTTCAAATAGGACACCCTTTATTTTATTGGATGGTCGGATGCAGAATTTGATTCTGCATCGATTTGCTATAACATTCCCTATACCTATTTCCAGTGGTTTTCTTGTTAATCCATATTTTTTATTTTAATGTGTTTTTTTGGCAGAAACCGAAACATCGCTTGCCTTTCGTAGCCAAATAAACATCAATGAAACGGTAAAAAAATTACTTTAATTATAACATGACATTAGTACATAACATTTAGAACCAAATTATAAAATAAAAACAAAAAATTGGAACATAATGACAAAAAATAATAAGAGAATGTAAAATTACAATAATTGTTCTATATGACCTCCATTTTGGTTCAAACACTGAATAACTCTGTCATATACTCCTCGCGAAACAGATCTCCGAAGTTCGTCTGGACTTATATTAGTAAACGCATGGTGAACACGGTTCAATAATTCCTCTCTAGTTTGTACCGGCCTAGAGTACACTAGTTCTTTTATACGACCCCAGAGGTAAAAATCCAAGGGGGTCAAATCGGGTGATCTGGGTGGCCAGTTCCAAGGTCCCCGCGGGCCAATCCACCGATCCTCGAACATCACTGACAATTGCCGGTGTACAGCTATAGTTGAATGTGCTGGAGCACCATCAAGCTGATACCAACTGTTTGCTCTATCACGTGGAAGTAGGGCATTTAGAAAATCACTAACAAACCCTCTCTGTATCTCCAGATATCTAGCCGCATTTAAATTTTCATCGTACACTTGATAAGCCACTCTGTTGTCCATAATTAAACAAAAAACATTGAAACTAAAGCGGTCTTGGTGATTATGTTCCCTAATAACGTGTGGATTATCTTGTGCCCAGTAGTGATTATTTCGGCGATTTGTAATTCCTTGCCTGCTGAATTTCGATTCATCAGTCCACATAATCTGATGAAGAAATCTCGGATCTTCGGTCATTTTCAAAATCATAAATTCGCAAAAGTTGACACGTCTTGCCTCATCACCAAGACGTATTCCTTGAACAGTTATCTCACAAAAAGGATGCATTCCATGTTTTTTTAATATTCTGTGGATTGATGTTTTTGAAAAACCCAAATCCAGCGCTGCTGTCGAAATTGAACTCCGCGGATAAGCTTGAAAAAACGCCAACACATTCACCACGTTATCTTCATTACCAGTTACGGGCTTTAGGTTATTTTGAGTTGCCCTTACGTTTCCAGTTGCTATAAAGCGAGTTTCGATTCTTGCGAATTTTCCGGGAGTCATTGTTAATATTCTTCAACATTCTCCATTATAAACTGTACTTAAGCAAGTTAACAAAATCCCTAGAACTGTAAGTAGATACCTCACGAATCTGTACGATGATACTGCTTTGACATTAAATCAACATTGTTTCAATTCCTGTCAAAATCAAGGCTTACTAGGTAGAACTTTTGGAGTTTGATCACCTTTTGATAAAAATATGGATTAACAAGAAAACCACTGGAAATATGTATAGGGAATGTTATAGCAAATCGATGCAGAATCAAATTCTGCATCCGACCATCCAATAAAATACAGGGTGTCCCATTTGAAAAAACGAACTTTTTCAACTATTAAAATGATGTAATTGGTCATTAAATTTTGGATACCTGTATGCGATAAATCAGTTGTCAATATGGCATTCGAAAGTATCATTCCTGTGCTTCCGCCTACCCCAGAAGCGCTTTCCACCAATCGAAATTGGTTAAAGGGCGCAATGCTCAAAACAGGGCTACATCTGTCAAAATTTTCAAAAAAATCAAGATATCTAAGAAAAAATTGAAAATAAGTATAGGGAAACCTCATGAAAACCCACTATGAAATTTTCTCAGGAATCCAAAAATGAAATAATATACCGGGTGTTCCATTTAAAATAAGGAAGTTAATGGCGACTTCCGGTATAACCGGAAGTAGTATGATCTTGAAAATATTTTAAAATGAAAGAGAATCTTGAATAACCCTGGAACCCAAAATTTCAGAATTCTAAGTTTTTTCTAACCACGAAGACTTCTAACGAACGGCTCTCGTGGAATAGCCTGTATATATATATATATATATATATATATATATATATATATATATAATAACTTCGTGACCTTGGTATGATATGGTAAACCTAATCAGTAGGCGATTAAAGGTCTGTATATTACTTCAAAATATATGTATTTAAAAAACTCTACATGTTTCGGCAGTACGCCTTTATCAAGAGAATACAAAATATAAATGTATATTTTGTATTCTCTTGATAAAGGCGTACTGCTGAAACATGTAGAGTTTTTTAAATACATATATTTTGAAGTAATATACAGAACTTTAATCGCCTACTGATTAGGTTTACCATATATATATATATACATATATATATATATATATATATATATATATATATATATATATATGTATATATATATATAGTGTTTATAAGAATTAAAATTTATTTCTTATTTATTTTATTGGCCTTGTGCATAATATTAAAATAATAAGCTTTTTTTTGGTTTAGCGACCTTTATTGAAATTCAATTTATTTAACTAACGACGTTTCGACTTTTTTGTATATAATTAAGTCTTTTTCAAGTGATTTAGAACTAAAAAAAAAATTACAAACGAAAGGTAAGAATTATATTTACATTATATGAATGAATTAGAATTAAAATAATGATTAGAGTAAAGAAAGTTAAAATTTAAAATTAACAAATTCCGGCATTACATCTTATCAGTTTTCTACATTTGCGCATCGCACTCCAAACACAAATATCTTTTGGAAAGCGCCATTAAATCGCATGATGAAGAATGCAGAGATGATATACGTCGATACTCGATATATTTACTGGGAGTCGGTGTAGAGAACGTATTTGATTGAAAAGGTTCTAACTCATCGCACCTGTTGTAACATCGATCCTAGGACACTGTATAATAAGCTGTGTAAGCTGTTTTTTTTTAATAATTATAAGCATTCTAGATTATTTCTCGAATATCCTGAGAGAAATACTTTTTATGTCGAGGGGCATCGCACCAAAGTCTTCGCTAGAAAGAGCGGATGTTGACGGTTCTAACATTATAACCTCTAAAAATATTAAATTATACCCTTGAATACATAAAATTCCAACAGTACATGATATTACGTTTTAACACCGCAACAATATTGTGTAGTATTGAAAAAAACTTTTATACGATAGAAGAAAGTAAAGACGTAAATAGTAAAAAATGACACAACAAATATAAACAAAACGATTAACGGACAACAAGTGAGAAATTAACCCAAAATATTCGAAAATAATGATATGGTCCGGTCGATATTTTTACAACCTCTAATTCATATCTCCATATCTTTTCATTCATATATTCCTTCTTATTTTTGTTAGAAACGGATATTTGTGAAAACGTGCGAACTCTAACCCTACTAAAACATAGTCTAAGCTTAATTTGTAGCAGAATTTTCGTTGTATAATTTCCATAAATTATCACTATGTTGCCGTTTAGGTACACACTATTAATTCGCGTGTTATTGTTTTAGTATAAGAACCTTATTGACATGAAATTTACATAAGCTTCTGAGCAAAATATAGGTCTTATATAGTAAGTCTCTTCGTATTAGTAAATGTATTATACATCTGCACACGCCTGTATTTTGCAAACATAATTAGAAGCATTTACGTTTCAAAGTTTTTGCGTTATTTATTTCTAGAAATTCTAAATCACTTGCAGAGATCTCAATAATATTTTAGGTTAGAATAAACTTATTTTTTTAAAATATTTCTAACCTGACATTTTTAAAAAATACCAGTTTTAATAATTTCAAGAAAATTAGACATTTATGATATCTTCAAGTTAATAAAAGTAATAATTTATTTAAAATATAATTAATCAATAACACAGATCTACAAAAAGCAAAAAAATTGCGTGTTTTTTAAATATTCCAACTGGATATACGATGGTCAGTCAAAAATTTATGCCTCCTATTTTTTCCCTACTTTTATTTGTCAAGAAATAAAAATCCATGCTGATTGGCAGATGGAAGGGATAAAATATTCATTCGAATACTTTGCTAAAATTGGATACGATACTTATTGGCCTGTAGTTCGTGATATTTGACTTGTCACCCATTTTTGAATACTGGCACAAGTTTATTAATTTTCAAAGCCTGTGGGAACGTCGATGTCTGGGACACTAACCCAAATAAAACACACAGTGGATAAGACGCACAATCGCACACCAAAAAACTCGGAACACCATCATCACCGGAAGTCATGTCGGGTTTTAGTTTTGAGGCACTGCAAATCACATAATTTTCATCGATACAACCAATATTAAAAGAGATTAATTTTTCGGGCAAAGATGTATTCGTCTGGTAGATATTAGAAAATTCATGTGCAAATATGTTAACAATTTCAAAAAGTTGAGTGAGTTTCTCATTGCCACGAAACGTCCAGGTATTACAGAAGAAGAACGTTGAACACGACTATACGCGAAAGAAAAACCCACAATTTTGCTCAGAAACCACTGCTTCTGCACGACAACTGCAGGGTGCATAAGTCACGAATTGTTCAAGCAGTAATCAGTGAATGGGGCTTTGCGGAATTACAACATTTATCCTACAGTCCCAACCTCACCTCCTGTGATTATTATCTCTTTCCAAAACTGAAAAAACAATTAAGAGGACGTCGATTTTTATCGAATGACGAGGTGAAAAACGCTGTGGGGTCGTATTTTGAGGAATTACCAAAGGAATTTTTTTCGAAAGCGTAGCGTTATTAAAGAAACGTCGGAATAAGGATGTTGGTGTTAATGGTTCTTACGTTGAAATTTTTTGTTTGTTTTCTAATTCGTTTGTTTCATAGCTAGATAGATAAAATAAAAGCTCCCCTCGTAAGAGGTAATTAAGTGACTGTGGGGAATTTCCGAAATAATAACTACAAGAGTGTATAGTAATAAGTATATTACTAAGAAAAATACGATAAAATTGTCGTGGATTCATGAAACTATTGATTACTTTTAGATGGACTCATTTTTTTAATTTTTAAAGCAAATTTCAATGTACTTTCTATAAAATATTTTGTCTTTAATAAAAGACAAATATAAAACAAGAAAACATCTCCATTATTACACTTACTGAAAACTCATATAAGCGTTAATAGATACGTGTTGCAGATAGAATTAAATTTTCGTTTATCTGATAGTTTCCTATATACAGGCTGATTCATTTTCGGCCCTCACCATGGGGATTTCTCGCGTATATATTGGAGATAGAGTATAGGTTTAAATTTGGCAAAGTTGTTAAATTTTGTGTATGTTATAAATCCGTAAAGAAAATAGACCTGTGACAAATGACCTTCGTTATTTAAAAAAAAAAACGCGAAGACGCCATTTTCTTCTTTTACCTGTAGCACCGACATTTGGCCTTGTAGAGAAAAAATAAAAACACATCCTTTTGGCCATTTCTAAACTTCTATCCAGTGGTGTACTCTAAATTTTTATACGACATTTCGTTTCTTTCTGGCCATCATCAACTATCTAATTTCTTACAGGCGGCATATTGGATTTAGACATCTCCAGAAAGAGTTTTTTTTTTCTAATTTCAACCATGTACCACATGCTGACTATAGTTTTTGACATTAGCTTTTATTTGAAAGAATAAATTATAAGATTAAATAAGGTAGCCATGGAATTTCAATCTGTCAAACATTTCATTTATTGTTCATTAATAATACAAAAATGTTATACACTAACGAAGAGAAACGAGATATGATGAAGTATTTTTTATTCTTCGAAACGAAATTCAACAGTAGCGAGTACAAGATAACAAAAACATTAATTAAAATACATAGAAAAGTAAACAATTACAGTAAATGTTAAATTATCTGGCCATCTTCGGTAATGCACAATTGGGCACGCCTTCTGGCATTTTGTACTGCCCTTTGTATAGTTCTTCTAGGAACTGCATCGAAGGCATTCTGAAGTCTGTCTCGTAATTCTTCAATGTTTTGTGGCGCATCTACTTTATAAATATTATTTTTAACATATCCCCATAAAAAAAAATCTAGCGACTTAAATCAGGTGATCTCGCAGGCCATTCAACAACTCCCCTATTTCCAATCCAACGGTTTGCAAACTCTTGATTTAAGAAATTTCTAACAACAGCTGCATTGTGTGCTGGTGCGCCATCTTGTTGCCACCATAAATATTATAATTGATTTAATGGGATATTGTCGTCAAGATAGTCAGATACGTATGTACGTAAAATGTTTAAATAACTTTCTCCATTTAAATGTTCTTCATACATAACTGGTCCTAAGAGACGATTTACCAAAATACCCATCCAAACATTTATTCCAAAACGATGTTGTGGTCTTCTAGCCCTGTTTTGTCGGGGATTTTGTACCGCCCAATAGTGCTCCGTATTTCTGTTGCACATTCCAGAATTTGTAAATTTTGTTTCATCTGACCAGATGATTTTGCTTAAAAAATTTTCGTCATTTTCTATCCTTCCCATTAACCAGTTACAATATTCTGGCCTTCTCAAATTATCTCAAGGCAGTAAAGAGTGACTAACATGGATCCTGTATGGTTTAAACCCACTTTTATGTAAAGTTCTCCAAACTCTGGACTGGCACAAATTTAATTCTGACGCTACTTCGCGTGTAGAAATTGATGGATTATTATGTATCTATAAAAATACAAGATTAACATGAAATTTGAAAACACGCTTTTAATTTACCATTTGTAAAATATCTTGTCGATTTTCATTTAAATTCCTGTTGTCTTGACCATTACGCGGCTTAGTAAACGATCCATTCTCGACCAAATTTCTGTCGAGATCTAGAAAAATGGTACGATGAGGCTGTTGTCGTTCTGGATATAATTGTAGATATCTTGTACTCGCTACTGTTGAATTTCGGTTCGAAGAATAAAAAATACTTATCATATCTCGTTTCTCTTCGTTAGTGTATGACATTTTTGTATTATTAATGAACAATAAATGAAATGTTTGCCAGATTGAAATTCCATGGCTACCTTATTTAATCTTATAATTTATTCTTTCAAATAAAATCTAATGTCAACAACTTTAGTCAGCATGTAGTACATGGTTGAAATCAGAAAAAAAAAAGCTCTTTCTGAAGATGTCTAAATCCAATATGGTGCCTATAAGAAATTAGATAGTTGATGATGGCCAGAAAGAAACGAAACGTCGCATAAAAATTTAGAGTACACCACTGGATAGAGGTTTAGAAATGGCCACAAGGACGTGTTTTTATTTTTTCTCTACAAGGCCAAATGTCGGTGCTACAGGTAAAAGAAGAAAATGGCGTTTTCGCATTTTTTTTTAAATAACGAAGGTCATTTGTCACAGGACTATTTTCTTTACGGATTTATAACAAACACAAAATTTAACAGCTTTGCCAAATTTAAACCTATACTCTATCTCCAATAATAAGCGAGATCCCCATGGTGAGGGCCGAAAATGAATCAGCTTATATATGAAGATTAAACACCATGTGCCATGTGTGTAGATTATATCGAGACGTGCTTACAAATAAATTGAAAGGTTGTAAGCAAGGATTTAACGGTTAACTCCCTAATTTGGAAAATGTATTTTATATAAATTAATTAATTTTGCATTTTTCTATTTACTGAATTTCCTTTTTTCAATATTTTAAGTTAATTTCCAATAAACCGTTTTATGGTGTTATTTATTTTCCGAATTCATTTATTTTTAAATTTGTGCAAAGATAAATAAGCTCTTAATACGCGTATAATACGCTGTAACTACCATACATGTTAGGCTCTATATGCTTGTGAGGTTGTATACTTTTATTCTAACATTACAAACTACAACAACCAACGCATTAAATATGCTAATTTGTATGCCAACAAATATTTTCTTTCTCTGTCAACGTAATCTAAAATTAACGTAGATGGCGCTTCGGAAGCAAATTGCCACTAGGTTTTAAAATATTGAACATGTTGAACATTCACCACACAATCCGATTTTTAAAATTACTCAAATTGGTTGAGGTTTAAATTAAATTTTCTACAAATGACAGTTATATGATGAATAGCTTGAATAATACAAAGCCTGTATTTGGCTTATTTGTAAATCAGTTTCCCAATTTGAATTGATTTGAATCAATTTACAGTAAATATTTTTCGTACTATGTGCAAATGAAACATAGTAACACATTTATTTGTTATAAATAATAAATTTATATGACGTATCGATGTTTTTATTCATTAACTTGTCATCCACACACGATGCAAAACATTGTTAAAATATTAAAAAGTCGAACATAGGAAATAAACTAAAATGCATAAATTTGAATAAAAAACACAATAAAAGAAAAACCTATACACTAATCAAACGTGAATGATGCATAAAAATAACTTATAAATGAACTATACACTAGTGTTAATGTGAATAGGTTAAAAACGCAGAGAATGACACCAAAAACATTACAGACATTGCTGCATTTTTGTTTAGCATAATAAAAATAGTTTCGTTGTGTTAAACAACAAAGGAAAAAAGGCATTAAATTTACAATTATACTTACAATGGTTACAACATATAATTATCTACTTATGTAGCCAATTATTAATATTAAAATTATGAATAAAAACATAAAAGAAATTGTTGCAATTACAATTCTAAAGACAATAACTTTATTTTCATAATATTTTGAGAAAAGATACCATAATTATTAATTAATGGAATACATGAAATGCCATTTAATATTCATATATGCCATTTATATTATATTGTTACATATATTGTAATAAATTTATTAAATATATGCGCCATCTATTTTCTAAATATTACACTGCTTGTTTAAAATTAAAATAAAATTTACTTAATTAGTACAGTTTCCCCTATTTACATAACAAAGTAGATTTCTACTTCTAACAATTATTTTTGACATAATCTAAGTAGAGTTTTCAAAATTATTGATTAATAGAATTATGGAATATATAAAATACCATATAATATTCATACACCATCTAAATTACAAATGCCAAATTGTATTGGTACCAATTAAAAAATTTTAATATTTAGACTAAATTAATAAATATAGTTTATTATATTTATATAGACAAGTAGATTTTTACTACCAACAATTATTTTTATAGTATTATTTATTTATTATTTATATAGTATTATTATATAGTATTTTGAACAAAGATTACATAATCACTAATTAATGGTATACATAAAATGCCATTTAAAATTCATTACTTTAATATTATATTGTAATAATTGTAGTATTTATGCACGCCATCTATACTATAAGTGCTGCACTGTATTGCCAAATTAAAATAAAAATTAAGTGGTGTTCAGAAACATTCGATGTCAAGTGGGCTTTGAACAAAAAATCGTATATCTTTACTTAAGTATCTGATTTGTAATAATTATTAAAGGTCAACAGTTGTCTGTCAGAAATCAATCTATCTCAGACATGACTTCATATTTTCAAGGACTACTTTGACTTCGAATGTTTCTAAACACCCATTATTTACACAAAATTAATGTAGTTTCCTGTATTTACGTGATGAAGTAGATTCTACTTTTAACAATTATATTTTTAATATTTTAAGTAGAGATTTCATAATTATTAATTAATGGAACACATAAAATTCCATTTAGCATCCATTTATGCCATTTTTACTACAATTGCTACATTGTATTGTGATAAAATAAAATATCAATATTTAGAGTAGATTTTTACTACTAACAATTATTGTTATAGTATTTTGTACAAAGATTACATAATCACTAATTAATGGTATACATAAAATTCCATTTAAAATTTATAATTATAAATATTATATTGTAATATTTATGCGCGCCATCTATACTATAAGTGCTGCACTGTATTGCCACAAATTCAAATACAAAATATTTACACAAAATTAATGTAGTTTCCTGTATTTTAATAACGAAGTAGATTTCTACTTTTAACAACTATATTTTTAATATTTTATTTAAGTAGAGATTTCATAATTATTAATTAATGGTATACATAAAATTCCATTTAACATTCATTTATGCCATTTATACTACAATCGCTACATTGTACTGTGATAAATTAAAATATTAATATTTAGACTAAATTAATACAGTTTATTATTTATATGGAGAAGTAGAATTTTGTTTTTAACAATTATTATTATAATATTTTGAACAGAGGTTACATAATCAATAATTAATGGAATATATAAAATATCATTTAATATTCACATATATCATTTATAATAAATGTAATAATTGTAATAATTTTACTAAAGTCACTAGATTTACATCTAGTGATTTTAAATTTTACTGTTTATGCATGCCATCTATACTATAACTACTGCAATGTATTTGCATAAATTCTAATAATACTTAGCTATTAAAAATAAATTAATACAGTTTACTATATTTATATAGAGAAGTTGATTTCTACTTCCAGCAATTACAAATTATAAAAATTTAGTTTACATATTTAAACATGAAGATATATTTTTTAATATTATTTCATTATTAATACTTCAAAATAGTATTAGACAAGTAAATAAATTTAAAATAGCAATAAAACTACGGTTCTAATCTTCACTTTTAATCTTTAATCGTAACACGAGAAGGAGGCCACTGTGCTGGCGAAACGATTGTCGTGTTACGATTAAAGATTAAAAGTGAAGATTAGAACCGTAGTTTTATTTCTATTTTAAATTATGGATCTTCATCAAGTAAATGCCGAATCAATTCAATTAAATAAATTTAATTATTTAGGTAAATATATAATATTTACATAATTTAAGATAGGCTGAAATTTTAGAACTTAAAAATAATTTTCTTAATTTTAAAAATGTGCTAAACCTAAAATAAATTTATAAGTAGTAACCAATAATTCGTTTTCTGATATTAAATTTTTACAATTAATTTTTTAATAGATTTTTCCCGAAATTTGAAGTATATTAAAATTCTGAACTTTTATTTAAAAAGTGGTTGACTTTCTTAATTTGGTTTATTTGCTTTTCTAAATAAAAAATATCGGTAAAACCAAAAGCAAATTTTGAAAAGGCGATGTCTTGTCAGTATTCGCATTTATTGAGATTATTTATTAAGTAAATGAAGAGGTAAACTTAGGTGCAAACAAACTACAAAATTATAAATTATATCAGAATAATTGAAACATACATGAGTAGGTAAACCCCACCAGTTTTATATAATACAAAAGTATTTTTAATAATATAAAATATTATTAAGAACCTGGTGTGAAGAACACAAATACAGGTTCACTATTAATTTTTTTTTTCTGTTCTTTTTTGGTGTTCTTCACACCAGGTATTTAATAATATTTTATATTATTAAAAATACCTTTGTATTATAAATTATATTGCTCATACAGTATATATTTAATTTGTGAGTGAAGAATATAAGTCTAATTTGTTTTTAGTTAAGCCTTTTTCAAAATATTTAACATATAAAATTACGTTTATAATTAAACATGTTATAAGCAAACTTTTTTAACAAAAACTACTTATGGTAATAATATATTCATAAATTTAAGACATGAATTTCGAAATAGGATAATTAAATTGAGTATTCTTAAAAGAATATATGCCAAAGAGGAAATTATAGCAATTTTTATATATTCATAAGCTTAGGTGATTAAGTGTCGGTTTAGTATGTAATAACACAAAATAAAAGATATGGAATATAATTATTTACTAATAAGAGTCACAATTTGAAATAATTTATAATACAAAATTTAGTTTCGAAAAACCTACGATCCTTATATCTTACATACATAAAGTAAAAAAATTCAAATATTCTAGTGGATTTAAATATATTTCTAAATTATTTTGCAAAAACACAAGACACATAGTATGATAAAAGTGTTTACTGCAGTCTTAATTACAAGGTTAAGTAAAAATAATTCGTTTCATTTAACCAAAACTATGACGACAATCCTTTCTTTTGTATTGCTACAGAAACTGCTGCACTGAGAAAATCCATTTGATCTGTCATTTCAAAATTATCAGTTTTGTTTAGGTCGGAATCACATAACATCTCCTGCTCAGCATTTTTTCTACTTTCATAATAGATATTTTCGTAATTATCTAAGGCCGATTCCTCTAAACATGATGATTGAATGAACGAAGGAGGTATAGGATAATCACCAGATCGACTTGTTTCACCTAACGCTCTATAACCAATATTATTTATACAATGAGTCCCTGATTGTAAACCGTGTGATTGTATTGCCATTAGTATTCCTTCATCTTCAACATGTCCATCATTATCGCAATTTTCGACAAAATCAGCTGCATCTACTGGTGCTAATTTCCATTGATCTAGTATACTATTTATTATATTGTCTACAAAACATTTAGCTACTTGTCTCGCCTGCCATTTTGTCAGGTAATCATCTTGATTTTTGGTGTTGGGTTTTACTAAAGTGACAGGAATTTCATCATATATTGATCGATCTATATTATTCGAATCAGCTTCTATATCACTAGAATCTTCACTTTCTAATATCTCATTCGTTCTAGCTAATAATGTGTCTAAACAACATTTATTGCAGTTTTTACTTTTTATATTATTATTGTGGTTAGTGACAATATCTGTACACGGATCAGTTTCTTCTGTTAAATCTTTGGAAGTACCTTCTTTTACATCAGGTGTGCTTGACTGCTTGTAACTGTCCTTTAAATGATATTTACCTTTCAATTGCCAAACATATTTTGCTTTTTTAAATGGTCGTTCTTCGTCATTATCGTTATCGTTACGAATTTTTTTAGAATGCTCCCCTAATTCATTATTTCCCATATTTTCATTTGTTTTCTAAAGAATTGAGTTTCTCAAAGTGCCCACAAACATTACATTTATTTCTGACAAATTGTTTATTGATCCCGTTTGACGCCTTCTGTTGTCATTTTATGATTACAAACACTATTTATTATTCGTCAAAAATGTGACTTATTCAGTACAACAGCATATGTACATTCATATATACTTATTGACATTATTTATTCTTCATAGTTTAATTAAATACTATGGAGTGTTTTTAAGACGGTTTGTTTTTCTTTGTGTACAAAACACGACACGTTACTTTCTACCCACTTTATTGCCTTGAAAATTTATGCTAACTCTCACGTGTATATAAATGTTGCATAATTAAAGGGCATAAGTTTAGATTAAGTTTATTTTGTATTGTTTTATTTAGAGTATAATAAATGAAAATAAAATAAAATTCCGGACAAATTCTCATAAAACCAACCTGGGAAAAAAGTGCGACATAAATATGGTTACATTGGGTTATATCATAAAATTATCTACAGTAGTCTGCAATACCCTACAGATTGCTACAGACAAGAGAAACAAGAAAATATAGGCGGAATCATTTTATTTAGAACAAAATTTTGTCGAAGCTCCATCATGCGGACTCAATCTCATACTATATTTATATTGATTTTCGTTTTAAATTTGAAATTATTAATTAACTATGCCACTCAGATTATACAGAATTTTTACCTGAAGTTTAGAAGTAAAGACAAAAATACTTTGAATTGAATGTGTAAAAGAAAATTTTAATTAAATTTGAATAATTTTTACTGCTCCAAATAAAATATGCAAAAGTGTGTTCAGAATTAATTGATGACATGCTAAGTAAATAAATTATATGAAGTATCGAATGTTTCTTTCTTTTGCTGAAAATTGTTTTATGAATACCCTTCAACGAATTAACCCGTTTGACAGGAAAATTGTACAAGTAAATTGAATCTATTTGTATACAATGTTGGTAGTTTATCATTTAATATTTTATTTATAGTTTTCGTAGAGGTAAATTAATGAAACTTAACAATAGATTTTATAACATAGTATTTTATATACACTAGTATTCATAAAAAAGCGTACATCCGATATTTTCTTTTGTAAATTGATGAACATTAATTTCGTTTGCTTCCTAAATATCATTATTTTGATAGACTTTTTCTATTATCAAAATTTATTTAGCAATATCCAGACAAACGTCGGAAATAACAAATATCGTGAAATATTGCCAAATTTGCTTATAGTACAAACTTATACCCTTTCTTCATAAATGCAACTGTATGTAAATTATTTGTATGGTACTATGTGAATGTCAAAAATTTAAAATTTTGTAATGTGTGTAAATTAAATTTAACAAATCTATAGCCAATTTATTTTTTAAAATGCCGCAATTATCAGAATTACAGAAATCTATTATCAAAACCAAGTTTTGAAGTACTGTCGTGAGCAAAAAAAACGGGACATGTTTCTGCGTGGGTTTAAATTGTGACTACTTAAGTGGCTATCTTTACTCATAATAGTAAGTCAGGGATTGTCAAAAATGTGTGTCTTATTGACATTTATTAAACATTCTTAAAATAAATGTGAATAAAAATTACTAAAAACGATATAGAAAGATTATTTATTACATTAAAATAATTAGTATTTCGTCATTCCACCGTTATTATTAACTGCATCTAATCTTGTAGACATTGAAGCGACAATATTTTGTACAAAATTTATAGAAATTTGATGCCAAGCATTATGAACAATCTCCCAAAATTCTTCCTGGGTAGAAGCTCTATCTCATTAATCCCCATACACTTTCAATGGGATTTAGATAAGGACTGTAGGGCTGGATATCTCAAGTTTAAATTTCATTCTCTTGTAACCATTGTGTTACAAGATGAGACAGGAAATTGTGTTGTTCTTATAGCTTCCTTTAATGTTTTGAAAGGGTCGTGCCTAATCTCAGTAACTAATGTTTCGTCTTTCTGCGTATTCGAAATTTTGTTACGTGCGGAAATTATTTTCCGATTTAAATTATCCTCTTCCCTCCATTTTTTTTTATATATTCTTGCGGCTGAACTTTTACCAATATTAAATTTAACCGATACACTTCTCAATGATTTCCCATTTTTCAAACTAGTAACAAGTCTAGCTTTATCAGTTTTCGAAAGATGCGGCATTTTCAATTTTGAATTATCAACTATGATATATAATTTGACGTAGAGTTTGAAAGTTAATCAAATGTTAAAATTACAACGCTAAAAAATAAAGGAAATTGACATAACGATTTTGACATGTCCCGTTTTTTTTGCTCACGACAGTAAAGTTTTGTATTCTGATATTTGAAATTAAATTTTTTAAATTTAAGTAGTGCAGGGCACTATCTGCAGTTTTATTAATAATTTTTTTAAATTTACTATTTTTGCAATACATTTTGCATTTTACGCCAATGATTGGTTTGAGTACCGTGAGTAACGTTTAAAAAAGTTTACACCGCTTAAAATGTTTTTTGTATTTAAGTGTCTGAGTTTTCAAGGCCCGCAACTGTACTTAATTTTAATATAGTTTTCAATAATTATATATTCATATTGTATAATTCTATATAATTTTTTTCTTAAACTGGCAATAATTTTCCAACTTTATGTTGACATGCCTGTTGTCTTAAATTTAAAATTGTCAAAAATTTAACAAAATGAAAGCAGAGAATGAAAGTCAAATATTATGTAGTTCTAACCATGTCATCCATATTTATACAAAATATTTTAAACCAGAAAGATAAATATAAATGATCAGGCAAGGCAATTTCTGAGTTGCCAAATTGCCAAATAAATAATTGCTTCAATCATTTATAATGGGTGTTTCAATAAGAGCGCAAGATTTGAATTGCGCGCCATGTTTGACAGTCATAATGTCACATGATTATGACGTGGCAGATCGAAAGTTGACAGATGGGAGTTAGTAAACATGGAGCATTACACGGTAGAACAACGCGTCCTGATTGTCAAAAATTATTATGAAAATGGTGAAAGTTTAATTGCCACTATTCGTAAAGTGCGTCCAATGTTCGGTCGAAATAATGTGCCTAATTCATCTACGGTTAAACGAATAATCGAAAAATTCGAAAGTACCGGTTCGGTTAGTGATACGAGCTCATAGAGGTCGTTCAGAACAAAACATCACGGCAGTTCGCGAGAGTGTGACAGAAAGGCCAGAGACGTCAATTCGCCATCGGGCACAAGAATTGGACATTTCAACAGGCACTCTTCAACGAATTCTCACTAAAGATTTACAGCTGCATGCCTACAAAATCCAACTGACTCAACAACTTCTGCCAGTACACCATGAACAGCGAAGAGAATTCACCAATTGGATCCTTGAGCAACTTGCTGATTTTGCAAACAAAATCATTTTCAGTGGTGAGGCCCATTTTCACCTCGATGGCTTCGTTAACAGCCAAAACTGTCGCATTTGGGGCTTAGAAAATCCACGAATGATTCATCAGAAAGCAATGCATCCACAACGGGTCACTGTATGGTGTGCATTATGGTATGGAGGAATAATTGGACCGTTTTTCTTCGAAAACGAAGAAGGTAATGCAGTAACGGTGAATGGCGAACGTTATCGTGCTATGATAACACAGTTTCTTGTGCCTCATTTGGAAGCTATTGATCTTGACGACATGTGGTTTCAGCAGGACGGTGCCACATGTCATACCGCCCGTGAAACATTGACGATCTTGCACGAGTTTGCTCCTGGTCGTGTCATTTCCCGATTTGGTGACCAGAATTGGCCTCCACGCTCTTGCGATTTAACGCCTCTAGACTTCTGGCTGTGGGGTTATCCGAAGTCACAGGTTTATGCCAATAAGTCTGCAACCATCGAAGCATTGAAAGCCGAAATTAGACGCTGTATCAATGAAATACCACCATATGTATTCAATAACGTTATTGATAATTTCGTCAAAAGGGTACGCATATGCCAGCAAAGCCGTGGCGGCCATTTACAAGATATTTTGTTTCATTCATAATTCCCAAATGTATATTTTCTAAATCAATAAATATTTCAATACTTTGCTACAGAAAACCATGTTTTATTGAACACTGAAATCTTGCGCTCTTATTGAAACATCCTTTAGTACCTCGGTGCATTCATCAATTTAATAAAATATCTTGTTGGTCAAAACTAAAGTCACTAGATTTACTTAGATGTAAATCTAGTGACTTTAGTCAAAACAAAGAGTGTGCGAGTGTGCTATAATAAATTTATCTTTTTCAGCAAGTAAGGCAGAACTTTCTATCATGCTCCTACGAAATCACCTCTAAATATTTACATTAACATGTAGCAATTTTTTTGCTATCGAACCTGCAATAAGACAGTACCTAGTTTTTTTATAAATGACTAATTTTACTTTTCACGAATAGGTATTTGTATTTTAATTTCTTGTAGTGGAATATGTTTTCAAGTAGTATATTTCCTTCTGAAATGAATTCTTTTAAACTGTACAGTGGCATCTTCCTAGTTAGATGTCATTAATGATTTAAATGTCGCAAAAAATTGATATGAGATGTAGGTATATTTCTCAGCTTAGCTAAAGAGTATGGCATATTTTTCAAAGTTAATTATTGTGATCTTAAAAGGACTTCAAAGGAAAAATTTTCCTGTAAACTTATTGTGGAAAATATACAATTAAATTTATGTTTTGGACTAGGGTTTATTTCACAAATTTGCTTCTGTAGGTATAAATATAGTAGCTAATAGCATTCAAAAAGTATTAAGATAAGTAAATTTATATAATGCCTGAATAATGAATTAAATTGTTTTCTAATCATTTTTTAAATAGTTTTCACCGTTAGTGCTTATAAATTTCAAAATTTATATGGTTTGAGATTAAAAAAATATATATTCAAAGTTTACAATATTTCAAAAGTTCTTGTTTGTGAAAAATGTTCAATAGCAAACCATACCATATCAGTATTTCAAAAATATATTTACTTGTACTTATTAAATATTTAAAGAATTCGATATATAAATTTAAATTATATACTGAATATTAAATTGCTTCTATATAATATCATAATAAACAATATAATAAACAAATCAAACATCTTACTTTTTATTGTAGAGTATAATTTATTTATGTAAAATTAAATAATGTCAATCGATACATATTTTATTTCATTAGATAATTCACTTCAAAATTATCTGGAGATTTACTATCCTATTTATAATTTCCCAACACAAGGGTGTTGGTGGACCATGTTTTCTTTTCGCCATTAATATTTTCAAACTTTTCAATACCATCAAGTTTAAATGTTACATTTTTATAGCAATCCAATTTTCAACATTGGTTCGAATCCTCTCCGTGAGATTTAATTACATGATATGGTGAAAGTCAACTGGATAGCCACTTATTGCGAAATTTAAACAATTGCATAACTGATGTTAAGATTGTGAATTTCAATTAAAGCACATAGATCTGGCTTCACAAAAATTTATTTTCATAATCGATGCTATACTTATCTAACTACACCAACATTTTATGTTGATTACTGTTTGCAGTAGGGTATTTAACCACCAAAACATTATGATTACTTGCTTTATCCATTGATATTTGTTTTTGGAAATGCTTTAACATATATCTATTATTATATTTGAAGTACCTCTGTAATTTCTGCTTGATTTTTTAATTGCATATTATTTTCCATACCTAAGGTTTTCTGTACATATAACAAACACAGCAATAATTATTTTACCTGATTTATCTAGACTGTGTCAAAGTATTGTATCACTTGATAAGCATCTAAAATAATTGTAGAAATGAAAATACTGCATTAGAAACTAATTAAGGTATTATTTAATATAGTATACCCACATCTAAATTTTAAAACTCTTAATGCTTTAAAATTAACTTGGTTACATTACAAATAAACCTAGAAACAATATTTTGAGCCTTCAGTAATTGATAATTTTGTCTACATCATCCACATGCATATAGGCGATAATGCGGCTCTAATTTTTAATTTTGTCTTTACTTGGTCTTACATGCAACGAATATGCCACAAGCACCGAAAGATCTATTATTAAATCATTTACTAAATTTTTAGTTATACAGTATAAATCTTGAGATTCATTATCTGGTAAGAAGAAAGAATCATTATCATTTCTCATTATATGTATTTCGATGTTACGTTTATATATATATTACGTTTTCTTATACCTATTTTCCAAATTCCTCAGTTATTAGTATCATATTATGACCATATTGCCTATATTTAAATAGGAAACATTTTAATTTTTTGAATTTTATTTTATTTTAAGTATAGCATGCTAATGGTTATCCATGTGCCATCTATACGTAAATTGACTAATTAGACAATATGAGTTTCCTGGTCGATGATAGAATTCTATTTCTCATAACAAGATATTATAGAAAACTAATATTTTAGACGACGTCATGACGCTATCGAAATAAAGTGAGTAGAAACCTATTTTGATTCTGGTACCGAGTTTCTGCAATTATTAAATAGAGGGCGCCGTAGATATGCAATTTTGATTTATTGTGACGGGCTAAAGATGTAAACAAAATATCCACTACTCATGTTAGTATGAAATTTTGCTGTGTAGTAAGTAGTAACTATTGCGAAAGTATAAATGATGGCCATTAGTAATGGCCATCATTTTGTATACACGCATCCGGTAAATGTGTAATGGCCCATTACACATTTACCGAATGCGTGTATACAAAATTTCAACAGGTTCTCTATCTAATATTGGTTTCTTATCATTTTCATCGTTACTGTATTTGGAAATTCGACAATCTTTGAGATTTTTTAAATAAAATAATAAAGTAGTTTTTTTTTGTGTAGAAACTTCAGATAAAAACAATATTTTAAAATCTAAATGCTTTTTTTGTAAAAAATGTAAAATACTCATTAATTTTTTTAATTAGTTTTTTTTATAGTTTTTGTTACTGTATTCTTAAAATTCAATTCGAAAGATCTTTTAAAGTTTTTTTTAGTTACGATATTTCAAAAACGAAGTATTTTTTTTATTTTGTGGAAAAATGAAAATGTGTGAAGGAATCGTAGCTGCCAAATTTCCAAAAAATTATTGACATGACGAAAATTGAAATTTTTTAAAGCGGTACGCACTAAGAAATTTTCGATTTTTGGTCGCTTTGGAAACCATGTTACATTTTGGTGTTGAATTATTTATAAAATAATTTAAGGGCGTAGAGAACGAATCCGGCGTTAATTTTGACGGGAAATGTACGGTTTAGCAGATAAGTTTTGTTCAGTGCTATTATGAATGTGCAAGAAGTTTAGTAGCGGATATAAGAAAATTCAGAAGAAACAATAACTTGAGAAACGGGCCATGCAGTTTACCGGTAAGCCGGTAAACTCCACTTATAGACTGAAGTCTATACGTGGACGCGGTGTAAAGTAGTTGTTGCGTAAGCGGTTTTCTAGCTTTACTGTGCCCCATGTGCGACTTTTTAATTAGTGGTTTTTACCTACTGATGATGACAACTTAGTTGTCGAAATACGTATTTAGGATACGATTTATAATTGTGGTAAGTGGTTATATACCAGTTAGATATAATTTTGCTCTTCGTGTTTTACGGGCCAACGAGGCGCATTTTCAACTGAGTGGGGGTCTTAATACGCACAATTGTGGGATTTGATCGTAAAATCGTCTGTAATTCAGCAAGAGATTCATGATTTGAAAGTAACCATGTAGATTGGGTTCACATCCCGATTCATTTTAATATCATACTTTTTTGTGGAAAACTAAATTGGACAATTAAAAACAGTTACTGGAGAACGATATTTTACCATGCTGCGAAATTATGTTATTTCAAGATTACACAATTACGATATTGAAAATATCATCTTCATGCAAGATGACCCAGCCTTCCATGTTTACGCTGCAGTAAAAAAACTGTTAATTAACACTTTTGGCAATCGTATCATAAGCAGTAACTTTCCCAATCCTTGGCCAGCACGTTCTTCAGATATTAATCCGGCAGATTATTGGCTATGGGGCTATCTTAAAGACAAGTTTTGTTAAAGTTATTCTGCGACAATCCAGCAGCTCAAAGAATCAATTTCACAACAAGTGGCAACTATTCCAGATAATTTATTCTACGATGTTGTCAACAGTATAGAAGAACAAGATGGCGGACATATTCAAAATTTACGCTGAAGTGATTTGCTTTGTAATAAACCCCGTTGTTTTACCAATAAAAACCTGTTTTTAATTTGTGTATAATTTACTTTATAAGGAAATTACAGCAACATCAAAATGTAACTTATTTTTGAATAACCCTATATAAAATTTCCCTACCAAATTTTAAAATGAAATAATTATTGTAACATTGAAAGAGCTTTAAAAGCAACAATTTCTTATTAATTAACTTGACAAACTGTTAATTGAAATTGCTCAAATATGCAATAATGTAACGGATAGAAGCACAGATATAATCACTGGTCTACACGAAAGAACACATATCCCAAAACTATACACCATATTTGCTTTTTTTTAAGACGCAAAATATTAATTTGAATCGCCAATCGTCAATAGGACAGGAAACACAATCTTATTACATTTAGGTGAAGACCCCATTGTGAATCCGTTTCGAAATCATTAGTGTAGATTGTTTTGCCACATTACTTCGCGAATATTTACGTGGACAGTCGATTCAAGTGAAACGAATACCGTATCAATCATGACTACAGACGCGTTTGAATTATTCATTTGCCATTTAGGAGATTTACAGTTCAATTTTGTTTTCCTCCCCAAGGTAAATAGAATTAGATGGGTGAATTCGGGAAAACTTTTCTGTTGCCGTGTACTTTTAAAGAGATGCTTGATTAATTATCGTGTTTGTAAATGTATCTTAGGATTTATTTAATTAATTATTATCTTGATGGAATAATAATATACCGTAATATACGATAAATGAAACTAACGAAGAAAACAGATAAAATCCATTAAATCTTGCTAGATAGAACGTTTGAAAAAGAAAATACTAACACAATAGTAAACTAAAGAACTTTTTATTATTGAACCCAGCAAGTCTTACAGGAGGACACAGAAAAATTAAATTCTGAATCTCAGATTTGTGGTTTCTTGAGCAAACTTGCAGGTCAGTTTTTAAATAATGATAAATTAACTCCTATATAAAAATGTCCATATGCGGGTGACATTTTTGTCACTTTGACAGCGATAAAAACCTACATAGCTTTTTATCACCGATAAAAATGCTTCTTCCTCCGATAAAAATGCTTCTTCCTGTTACATATCTAGTAGCCCTGCATCACTTAATTTATTTTGGCAGCTGACAGGTAATAACTATTAAGTATCGTTGAACGTAAAATACGAGTCGGTTTGGGGAAATTTCAACAAATATCAAAAGATCAATACTGCAAAACACAAGAAATACAAAATCGTCAATATGGAGACAATTTAAAAAGTTTTATTCATGTCGTTAATTTATCTTGCCAAAAAACACTCGAGCTTTTCTTTCAATCGGATAAATTTCTTTTTAACTCAATATTTTTCCAATCAGTAATTTCGCTCGAAAAACTTACATTAGAAAAAATCGCTCGACTATCGTCTCGCGATTTTTTCATGTAAGTTTTTCTCGTCAAATTACTGATTGGCAAAATAATTTCGTTACAAAGAGAAATTTATCCGATAAAAAAAAAGCTCTTGTGTTTTTACTTATGATAAATATTACAGCGCTTGGCCGTAAAGTGCTTATATGGTTAGATATCCTTAGGTAAAACATTTTTAATTATAGAATTTAACAATTATTGTTAATTGTCAAGACCAACAGATTACACTAACTACCACAATAATAATATAGCCCAAATTATCGCCATCAGAGACTCTACAGACGGTTGGCACAAAGTGAGAAACTTGATCTTCATACTATAAGTACGACCCAGGAAATGTCTTCAAAACCATAGAAGGAAAGACATATTGGAATTGTACAATAATAACCGATTGCCGTACACCACACAATAGACCCGACGCACTGTTCGTAGAAAACCAATCAAAAACGGGATATATTATTGATATTGCCATATCAGTAGCAGCAAATCTACAATCCAAACACAGGGGAAAAATTGAAAAATATAATTTTATGCCTTTTGAGATCAAGAAATTGTGGATTGTTGACAAAGTTTTCATCGTACTAATAATAGGAGCTACGAAGAAATCTCACCTAGCCTATATAATTCACTGGTAAAATTACGTGGTTCATGAAAATTTTTGATAGTAATGGACCCATTACTTCACGACCTTCACTACAAGTGTATATTGAATTATTAAACTGGAAGTGATTTTGTTTCAGAACAATATTTAACATAAAAATACATATGCTTTACAGCAAAAAATGTGACTCAGATATATGGATGACATGGATGACATGGAAAGGAATCCATTTAGGATTCCTTGAACACTTCAATAACATAGAAGAATCCATCAAATTCACTATGGAAGCGGAAAAGGAAGACAGGATCCTATTTCTGGACGTCCTAGTATGTAAAAACTCAGACGGCAGTCACAAGTAAAGTATATAGAAAGCTGATGCATACAGGACAACACCTTCACTATCCAATCATCTCCATAATGTTAAACTAGAAGTAGGCGGAGCTTATTCGTCAGAGCGATCAACATCTGCTTAGATGAAAGAAATAGAGAAGAAGAGCTGAAGAACGTAACAAACACATTAAAGCAAAACGGATATATAGAAAAGACGTTGACAAAAGCCAGAGAGAATAGACTAGCACAAGAACAACAGCAACTCAGCGCGCACCACGGTAAACCCGTATATCAAGGGCCTATCCGAAAAAATAATAAAAATAGGCAATTACTATAGGATCAGAGCAGCCATGAAGACAGCAAACACCACCAGATCCACAGTGACAAAAACAAAACTACACAATGAAAATCGGAGAAGCTAAGACTGTATATACGAAGTACTATGCAAATATGGAAGAAAATATATCGGAGAAACAAGTAAATCTCTATAAGTGAGGCTCAAAGAACATCAGAAAGTGGTCCGGTTGGGAGAAACCGCCAAATCGCGCCTAGCTCTACATGCCTGAGAAGAGGGACACAGGATTACATGGGACAATACAATAATACTGGGAAAAGAGGACCATCAGATCAAAAGAAAGCTGTAAGATGCAGCATATATGGCAATAACACGAAACGCCATAAGTACACCAAGCCTGGAGATGAAAGACGTTTGGCTACCAATTATTCAGAGAAAAAATAGACAAGATACCCAACGCCCGCAGTAATGTAGGACATAAAACTACTGCGCATATGACATGGCACAGGCTACTGCGTAACATATTCTGCGCAGGTACATGTAGCTCAAATAGAGCTATTAAAGAAATAATATTCTGTCCCCCAAATAGCGTAGTGGTTAGGTGATTAATTCAGTTAAAAATGTTCGAATTTCAGACCAGGTTCAAATCTCATACGAGTATATTTCGCAATTAAAAATTGGAAATTGGTCAGACGTGAGTTTGGCAAGAATCAGCCCTTCTCAAGGTAACTGTAAGAAGTGCTGATTCCTGCCAGACGGCAGTAGATTAACTGCCGAAACGTCGGATTATCCAAATTCCACGATGATAATAGTTCAAACAATTACTCAATTTTTAACAAATTTAAGATTTTAGCTATAAATACAGCGTTAGTGTTATTAGCTATAAGAAAATTTTCAATTAAATTAATGCCCCCCTGGCGAAACCGTTAAATTTAAATTATGGATCTTTTCAAGTAAAAGCCAAATCAATACAACTGGGTGTTTGGTTGCCGTATGTTTTGAGCGAAAAATACAAGAATCAGCGTGTCAAGATTTATGCCTAGATTTACTAACTCGTCAATAACATCGGCCGTTCTTGTCCCACGCTGTTACTACTTTCGGAAGTTATACGTAACTTCTGAAGAAATTATATCTAGAGTTGCAGAAAGCAACATTATTAGAATTCTACAACATAATCAGAAAAGTCATGAACATATCGTGGGCGTTCAAGCAGAAATAATTAAGTCCAAATAATCAATTTTATGGTAACTAAGATTTAAAGTTCAAATGACATGCTAAATTACATTTTCAATACCAGGGCTAAATTTATAATATTTTTAAGATGTATTAAGGCATATCATTCCATGATATTAATGAAATAATAAGATTTTTTCTCATAGCTATAAAAAAAGGTATTTGATGGACTTAGTTATCTTTGACGGGAACAGTATTTAAATCAGCAGTATAGTGAAAAGGTGTATTTTTACTCAAAAATATTAATTTAATTATAGATTCATACTTTAGGTACATTAAGTACATTTTGTTCAAAAACATATTATTCATCAAAAATATTTTGGTAAAAATTTCAGTCCTGTTCAGTTTCACTGTCACTATCTATACTAGGTTCAGGATTTTTATCTCGAACTGATGTCGAAGTAGGTAAAGATGAATACCAAGCATGATATTCTATAGGAATAACTTCATTTGTACACAATTTTTGTAAATCATTATATTTTTTCTCAGAAATTGGTAGCATTGCTGAGTACGCTTTTTTCAGTAATGGTAATTTAGAAGGACGGCCTTTTCCGTGTATGTCAATATATAGATAATCTCCTGAATGGGTGTAACTATATTTTACTAAGGATGGACTAGCTTTCTCAATTCGGAAACCTTTAACCTTTAGCCAGTTTACCCTATCGCCAAGAGTATTTATTGTTCTGTTCTTCAAAATATCTAGTGAGAGCTTTTTAAAGTCAATAAAATCTGGAAATTTCAGTTCCTTAACTTTATACTGGTCGTTCTTCTTTATATCTCTCTTAGATCTAGACATTTTAAAAATATTAATCCAGTCATTCATCCTGTATACAGATAAATTCCTTTTCTGTTTTTCAATGGCACTGTGCATACTGTCACACTCCATCATTGAGTGTCCAGATTCAAGGAACTTTTGCTCAATAACTGCAATGTTACTGGTTTCATGGTGAACGAAATAGTATATCATTATAAGTACATTTTGATTCCGATTGTGGCCACCACATGTATCAGAGAAAAGTGATACTTCTTTCACATGTTCAGGTAAAGCTTTTAAGTATAAGTACAAGCAAGTACCAATTTCTAGACTTCCGCGTGCTCCTTTTACTTCTGTTCAAGCAAAACAGTAGGCGTTGTTAGGCGGAGCACCTTCGTAAATTGTTAAATTATATCCACACAATTTTCTAATGTAATACATAGGTGATACATCACTGCACGGTATTTGAAGAACACTTTGTAAATCGAATGTTACAGTGACAAAACTAGAATCAGCTGAGGCGCGCTCTTTGTCACACATTTTGGAATTATTTGCATCAGCTTCACGTTGTTTGTGCTCCTCATAGGTTGATTGTAAAGTACCTTTCTGTTCTGTTGTTGCTCCGTTATACCTTACACACAATGGACATTGATCCTTTCTAGGTTTAAAAAATGAGAAGTTATATTCTTGACAAAAAATCCTCTTATTTGTCGTCATGCTTCGAGGGATCTTACCAATGCCAGCGCACATTTCTTTGTATAAAGAATACATTTTGGCTATTGATAATGTAGCGTCGAAATATTTTCTTTATGAAGATTTTCTACAGTAGTGTGACTCTGTTACAGGAAATGCCTCGAATACGATCCTTAATAGTTTGCTTTTCCTCTGGAGACAGTTTGTTGGCTGGCTCGTGTTTTCCTCGTTTATCTTCACCTTGATATAATCCAGACATTCTATCTCTATTTGCTAAAGCTTTATTAAGAGGTCCGTTACTAATGGAAAGTGTTTTTAAAAAGAATGTTTGGCAAATTCTAACAGGTGTGCCATTTTTAAGGAAATAGAATTGTTTCGAATTCGTCCGTGCTTTTTCACTTTCTTTACGCAATCGTTGTCTCTGCGGAATAAATGATTTGACATTTTGTAGAATAAAATCTTTCTTGCGACAGAAAGATTCTAATCGCCAATAGCTTAGACATAAATTAACTCGATCTTCTTCGCTAAAATTCTGTGAGCACTTAAATTTGCAATTAGTGCAATTTATATATTTGGGAACTTTGGCAGGCATCTTTCCATTTCTTGTAACATACGGAAGTGCTAAACTTCTGCGTTTCTTTGCTACGTAACGACACCATCTTGACTTATCAGCTTTATTCCAACGACTTCTTTTCTTACGATGTTTCAATAGTCTACCTGAAAGTTGAAATGAGTTATATTTTCCAACTTAACAAACTTCATAATATTATCGCTGTCATTGTATTTTTTATTGTCGCGTTAACTGTGAATATCTTACCAGCTTTTATGGGATTATCTATATTTTCCGTACTAGTATCTGAGGTGTTGCATAATTCTTCATTTGGATCAAAATCCTTATCTTTGTCACTATCATCGTACTGTTCAAAAGCATCTGTTTCAATAATCTGTAACACATCGTTGAAAAGAAATATGCTAAGCACAAGATAATTCTAACCTCGTCCGAAACGGCCGGCATACTATTAACTCCTTGTACAATTTTTTCGGCTACATTTTCGTTGTTAATGGAACTAAGAGCAAGCTCTAACATTCGTTTACCTCTATTACCCTCCATTACCATTAATCGATAATATGTTAAACAGTTCTATAACACTTTATCACTTTACCTTCAGAAAGAAGAAAAATTATGAATAATAGAATAAACAAAACTCACTAAGTACAGAGAGTGATTTTTGCCTGTTATATAAAATACATTGAACAATGAAACAAACAAAACTCTGTAAGTCCAGTTAGTGACTTTTACCTGTTATAAAAGTACTTCTTTCTAAGTTAACTAAACTTACCATTTTACTTATTGGTCTACTTATCAACCTTTGGATATAGTGAGTTTTGGTAGGCTAAAAATTAAACTTTTTCGTATTCCGCTGCATTAAAATCCCAATAACGGCAAAAATGGACTTAGTGATTTCTGCTTTAACGCCCACGATATAAAAAACAATCTAAAATTACCAACAATTAATCAAAATACACCTCCATAAAAATATGCAACACACCATGATACTTGTGGTAAGATACCGTTTCATAAGATACAAAACACAGGAATATCAACTGCGTACCTCCGAGTTCATACTAATAGATATTTGGGTTGAGTAAAATGTTTCCTGACTATAGGCTGAATAGTGTATATTGGTCCAACAGATCCTACAACCCATTAATAGAACAAATTAACAACTAAAACTCTGAGCGACCTTACCACAAAATGTTACTATAGACATATCGTTGGCATTAATAATTGCCCGTACCATAGGTGTTCTTCTCATAATGCATGAAATGTAAAAGGTGTTTGGGCATTCTGAGAATAGCAATAAACTTGAAAGAAGATGAGGCGAATAAATTTTGTTATTAATAATATCATATACAAACAGCGCACTGATACGATCCCTGTGAGTATTTAGGTAATCTATTGAATGGCCTTGTATTCAATATTACACCAATTTTAAAAATTTTTTTGTCATATTTTGATATATGTTAGAGTGAGGGTATCAGATAATATTACCATATTTAAGATTACTGCATACAAATGCATAAAATACAAATGCGTTAAATGATGGTCAAAATGGTACTTAACATTTGTTTTCTTGTAGCAACGTCACT
Organism: Melolontha melolontha; assembly: GCA_935421215.2. Taxonomy (NCBI): domain Eukaryota; kingdom Metazoa; phylum Arthropoda; class Insecta; order Coleoptera; family Scarabaeidae; genus Melolontha; species Melolontha melolontha. The sequence continues at coordinate 116,014,936 of OW285243.1, read as the reverse complement.
TCCCTTAAAGGAATTAACTTCCACAACGCAAAATCTTAAGTAACTTGATAACTAGAAAATATCTGTTTTTGAAATGCCATCGGTTACTCTGATCAAAAGACGAGAGTGTAATACAGGTAATAATTTATTATTTTTGTCTATAACCAGCAAACACACTTATCAGCTAAAATATCAATGTCACTGTTACCTTAATATTGATACCTGTTCCTTTCATATTGAAAAAATCCAGTTTACTCGCGATATCTAATACGGGTACATTTTTACTTAGAACACCTTTAGATTGACGTTCTTGTGGCAGTAATACGACATCTGTAGAGCGTAACATGAGATATTGTTAGGCAAAAGAGAGGAAAGCTTTTTGGGAGAAATGCGTGGGGAAAATATATCATATTACTCTAGCGAAAATAGTATTTTATAATATAATACCTCTATATTTATCTTAAATATTACCTTATTACATGTAGAAATTGATAAGATGTAAAATAATATATGGGAATGATTTGATGCGTGACTATTTCAATGAAAAACATATTTTTTTAAATTATAACAACGCTATAAAAGCATCGAAAACGTTGCGTTTATAATCTATAAACGAATCGTTTTAGTTTAGTGTGATTTAATTATTTACGGGTGGCCAATCGGAATTTAAACGTCAAAAATGTGAAGTCGATTTGTCAAATGCAAACATAGTCAATTAAATATCAAATAATTTAATTACAAACGGTACAACAACAATGTTTATTTTAAATTATGCTACTGAATTATAGATATTATATTTGTTCATAGTTACATGAAATGTATCCTGCGCATTTATGGTAACACCAGGACAATTATTAGTAGATAGAATATTTTGGTGAAAACCGTTCCTGTCATTAATTTGAGTATCCTGGTCTGGACTCGAACATGGTATAGAGGTATAGAGTTGTGATAAAATATACATTGGACAGACTGATAATCAGCTCTCTACGAGACTATCTTTACGCAAGAGTGATATTAGAACAGGTAAAACTAGATGCGCTTTGGCTAAACATGTCCTGGAACTTGATCATAATCCACATTTTAAACATACAACAATCTTAAATTCTAATAGTAACAGAACAATTAGGTAAATTTTGGAAATTATTTATATAGACAAAAATGAAAATATGCAGTATGAATTTCAAGTCGGATGTACAAAATTTAACAATAATACATTCAAATTTATTAGATCAGTAATTATATTTCATTTAATCTTCTCACTTTTACAATAGTCAAAGTATATTTAACTCACAATAGATGGCGTTGTCAGTTCTCTAGTGTATGTAACTGTATAATTTAACATTTTTAATAAAATAATATAGGTAGAACCATTGTTAATTAATGTTGGACTGAAATTTTACTGATACCCCTAGTTTTATTAGTTCATCGATATATTTTTTGGAATTATATACATATTTAACTTAGACATACTTATGGTGATCGGTTACATATGTTTGGTTATTTCGTATTTTCCAGACAGAAATCACTTTTTGTAGGTTAACATTTTGTTTTGTAATATCGTACATCTATTGTCTTCCAATTATATTTTAACGTTGTATCCCTGATGAAGCACGGATACAAGAGCGAAATATTGGTATGACATAAAAGCCTAATTAAATATATTTGTCAATATATCTGATTCCAACCTATACACTAACGGCAAGGATTTTTTTATTAAATATACATATATATATATATGTATAGTTATTTCCCTTTTTTAGTTATAAATGACAGTACATTAATATACTGTCATTTAAAGTTTAAAATTCTTTGAAAAAGGCAGTAATTGCCGAAACATGTAAGAGATTATTTTAAATATATACATATTAAAGTAAAACAGACCTTAAATCGCGGACTATCTAAATCTATTATATATATATACATAAATAAAAATGTGTGAAAGTTATATCCATTCGGAACGTGCAGATACCGATATTTCATTGTTATTACAAATCATCAGTACACGTTATCCGGAAATAGATACGACTTTCATTTCTATACTCCGTGTATGTATAGGAACTGTGAAGGACTTCATGCGCATGAGAGTTAATAACTTTTCAATTCTCATATTACATGTAATTGTCAACAAATTATATGTTGTATTATATATGTCTGCATAACATATATTATACAGACATGCGGGTGAAAAAGGTCTAGTTGAAATTTTACAGTTGCAGTTGTTGTTTAAAAATGTAATGGTTATGTTATACTTATGAGTTGCTAGTGACAATTATGTGCAAATTAATTGTAAAACTGCCAAATCTTAACTATAACTCTTCTCCTGATGAAATCATTAATAGATTGACGAAATATTGAGATAGAAAATTTGAGTTTTAATGTAAACAGACTGATAACTCAAATATTAGTGAATTTATATATATAATGAATCATTAATTAATCGAGTAAGCGGTCTGTCAACTAAAAAACAATTTATTTCAACCTCTATATTTCGTAGCCATTGGCTACTTCTTCAGGAGACTCCATAGGATTAAGAAAAACCCACAATATATGAATGAATATACCAATACTAAAATACTTACAAAAACAGAGTTAAAAATTAGTAGTGAACGTAACTAAATATGTTAAAATTGATTTACATTATTGACTATCTCTTGGTTTCATGTAAACCTTTTAAAAACATGCATACATATACGTTAAAATATAAAAACAAAAATATAGAACACAGCAAAAAAAATGTTGTCATAAAAATATCGAAACCAAAAAATATAAGCTATACATTAAACAATACAAGGACTAGTTAACAAAACTTGGCAGGTCAACTAACCACTAACACCGAGTATATTAAAATACATTAAACTTAGTCCATTCGTATCCAGCTTATAATTTACGCTACTTTTGTCTTCGTTGATGTGAACCATTTCTAAAAAACATCCTCTTTTGTGATTGTCTTTAGCGTCCACTATTCTGACATCGCCAGAATTAAATGCATGGCCCAGATCATATGCACGATCTACCAGGGCACAAGATCTCTTACCAATACGGACATCACTTTTATGTTATGTGATACGCTGTTTCAGCCATTGTGATGTTGGGCCTATGTACACGCCACGACAATCCGAACACGGTATCCTGTAGACAACATGACTATTTAAATACAAAGGTGTTAGTTACATTGTTGGTCTTACTATACAATGTTTTCAAAGTATATGTGTTGTATGTGGATATTTTAATATTACTAAATTGTTTAAAGTGTGATGTATATGATATATATATAACGAGCCATCGAAAAAATTCATAATTGGAGTAGACTGTGAAATTGGTTTGGTACTTTAGCCACTTCCACATATTGACACATTACTTGATGCTTGACAGTTTCATTTGGTTTCATTGTAAAAACAGGTTATGGCATTGAAATGATACTACAACAAAAAAAAACAAATAATTTATTTAATATCGAAATCAAATCAAAATTTACATATAATAATTTTATAATTTTTGCTTTTTGTTCTATGTTGAATACCATTTTTTAAATAAATTTAATGCAAGCAATTGTATTAGACGTTCATTATCTTTGATGCCTACTATCGACTTCCCTCACATGTTATTTTCAAATCTAAAATCAATTAAATCCCTAACATTCGTTTTTCCTGCATTATTTTTAATTATTCGTACATTTCTTCTCCGTTATCAATCTATAAATCTTGGAATGCCAAGTTTATTATTTTTATATTTCATATTCGTAGTATGTACATTAAAAACAAAATTAAATAACACGCAGAAAATAAAAGAGTGAAAAAGAACATACAACCTTTGATCTGTACATGGTCATGAGATGTAAGACATTTTCCAACGGAGAAATGCATGTAAATTTAGTTTCGCCCCCGGAAAAACTGTATATCCGAGAATATGTACGAACTCTCACCTAATTTTCGACAGTGTCGATAGAGGGCGTTCAAAGGCAGGAAAACAGGTCGTATACATCATCGATTCGATCAAGTAGTGTTTGCATCTTTCGTATTGTCAAAGAAATGAAAAAGCATTGAAGTTTGTCGAACGGAAACTGTTATAATATAAAAATTGTATCGTTGTCTACTTTTAATAAATTTGTATAATGCAAGCAATTTCTTTTCTCAACTTGATGTCTTCGCTTCAATTATAAATAATATTTAATGCTATAATAGAATAGATAGAATATTTATTGTCAATAAGCACATACAGTACGTGGACAGTAAGCAATATACACATACAATTATAGTATAAACACATAACAGTAATTGATTAAGTTGCCAAAACAAACAAATACATGTCACCTAATAAAAACACATGATCAAAGCAATATTAAAATAAAAACAAATTAAAAATAAAAGCAAGGGATTCCAACGTCAACCCGCAAGGAACCCATCCAGCGAGTACAAAACCTGCCCGAGGAGCAGCACCTTTAATTTCCCCTGGAACTGTTTTAAGCTTGAAGACTGCCTAATGTTCATTGGCAGTCCGTTGAAATACTGCAAGCCCATATAAAATATTGAATCGCGACTCGCTCTTGTCGCGGGCTTTGGTAAATTCAGAAGTTGGTTGCCGCGTGTGTCATACGAATGAATATCAGACCTATGCTGGATATTACTTTGCTTTTTAAAAATGATAGACAATGATTCGTATAATAACAATGAATAAACCGTCATGATTCCACTATCCGCAAACAACGGCCGACAGTGGGCGTCCGCTGCCGCCCCGCACAAGAGCCGCACCGCCCGCTTCTGCAACCTAAAAATCGAAAGAAGATTCCCAGCGGTCGTGAATCCCCAAAATGCTAGACAATACCGTAGACGAGACTCAAACAATGAAAAATATACTGTCCTAGCCGTGGACTCTCCCAGGCTACGACGCACCACTCCAATCGCATAACAAGCAGATGATAGCCTACATGAAAGGCGACGAACATGCCCGGCCCAACAAGGGCCTGACTCCAGAATCAGACCAAGGAACTTCACGGAGTTCACAGGCTCTAAAGTGACGCCACCAATCTCAATATTCACACTTACATAATTGTGTCTGTGAATTAAAAGTTGAATAATAAGTAAAGGATTTTTCATATTTTCTTTGTAAACTAAAACGCAGTCTTCCTGAGAAATTGAAGATAATTTTGAATTTTATGTAAAATAATATTTATCTTGGTTTGCGGACCTCTTCAGGGTTTGAGCCCTAGGCGGTAAATAAAGAGACGGTCAGGTCACACCAACACAAAATTTTTTTTTTTTTATTGTTACCCATTTGTAAATACATATACTATATATCCCTTAACACATTCCCTGACCATTTTGCTATTTTTTAAACAGAATAAGAAATTCCACTTCTCCAAACACAAAAGACACAGTCACACAAAATATTCGAAGCGGCGCGGTCGTTTCCCTGAAAAAGGGCTCGGATAATTTCCGACGACACATGTGCACAATATGAGTGTTAAAACAAAACAAATCGGTGAGTTTTATGTCATTCAATGTTTCCGTACTTTATTATTACTTTATTATTATTTTAATTTAAAATTTTTTAATTCATTCATACAAATGTAAACATTTTAACTTTTCCTTACTTTAGTATTAATTTGATTTTAATTTTAATTGTTAATGCACTCACACAGATTCAAACATATTTTCTTACTTTTCATTGTATTGATTTTTGTTTCTAGTTACTCGAAAAAGACTCAATAATAATAGGAGTCGAAACGTCGTAGAAGAAAACATTAAAAGTCATTAAAGGTCGCTAAACCAATAAAAAAGTCTATTATTTTAATATTAAGACACGGCCAATAAAATAAATAAGAAAATTAAATTCTTATAAAGACTAAATATATATATATATATATATATATATATATATATATATATCGTGTACTGATGATCTGTAACGACAGTGAAATATCGATATATGCACGTTTCTGGACGGATGTGGTTTTTTTCATACAATTTTCATTATCCGCACAGGTGGATGGCTAACGTCGCGACGTGTTTGCGTCTACATTCTTCGGCAGGAGTAATCTTGTCAGATTGTAGAATCAATTGCACAAATTTAGCGACAATTACATGTGAGAGGAGATTTGAATAATTGCTATTTCTCACTCCAATTAAATTCAATATATATATATATATATATATACATATATATATATTCTGTTACATTTACAATAATTCAAAAATCAACAATACAAGAGAATTTAGAACAGGAATTAGAATGAACTCATTCATTACCTTTTCTAACTACGTATATATTTATATATGTATATATTTTTTATTACTTGTATGTATTCCATTTAACTTGATAATTTATGTACATATATATATATATATATATATATATATACTTACAGCATGCAAATCAAAAGTGAAGGTTTTGCATTTCAACTCCCGGACAAGTTAATAAATCCTTCAAATACATATCTCTTTATTTTACCTTTTTATTGTAGTTTAGAATGTCGCAAACGCGAGTGTTTATTTAGTATATAGTATATGTAGATATAACATATATGCAATTTAGATATCAAATTGACGTAAGACAATACCATTTTGTAAAATTGTTTTTGATATTCAGTTTGATATAAAATATTCTTCAGTAAATTATTCGTAAAAATAAACGAAAAATTCAATATTCTTCTGAAGCAAGAAACTAGAGTAACTAATAGAGGAGCCTAGGATAAAAGATCTATTATGCAAGTGTCCCGTATTGTTATGTTCAAATTTTAGGAATGTAGAGTAGACTTCATTTCAAGTAACAAAAACGCAAAACTTGTATATCCATTTTTATTTGTTTCAAAGTTACGGATCTATGAATGTGATTATCAGATCATGAAAAAAAATGTAATCCTAAAGTCAATAAATGAGTATTAATTGACAGACCGCTTGCTCGTTTTTAATTTATTTTAATCAATATAGTACGACCGATGATTTCTTTTAAGTTATATATATATATATATATATATATATATATATATATATATATATATATAAAAGGTGTCCCGTATCGTTATGTTCAAATTTTAGAAGTGTAAAGTAGACTTCATTTCAAGTAACAAAAACGCAAAACTTGTATATCCATTTTTATTTGTTTCAAAGTTACGGATCTATGAATGTGATTATCAGATCATGAAAAAAAATGTAATCCTAAAGTCAATAAATGAGTATTAATTGACAGACCGCTTGCTCGCTTTTAATTTATTTTAATCAATATAGTACGACCGATGATTTCTTTTAAGTTATATATATATATATATATATATATATATATATATATATATATATAAACGGTGTCCCGTATCGTTATGTTCAAATTTTAGAAGTGTAAAGTAGATTTCATTTCAAGTAACAAAAACGCAAAACTTGTATATCCATTTTTATTTGTTTCAAAGTTCAGTTCAGATCATGAAAAAAAATGTAATCCCAAAGTCAATACAAACTGATTTTATTTAAAAAAAGTTATATGTTTCAATAACACGCCTGTGATTGTTAACGTCGCATAATAAAATGTTATCCTAAAATAAATAAACACGTGTCGTAGTGCATACAGTAATTTCTTGGAAATCTACAGAAAAGAGTACCGGAAATTGATTTGTGATAAAGAAGGTTCTTACTTATTTCGTAAGTGCTGAACCATGAATATCATACAATAAACAAATGTTCAGATGACTGTTAACGTTGCATTTTTTAATAAAGTATTACATTACGTTTCAGTTCATACAACAGCTTATTACTGAGTGGACACGTTTTCTTTATTCAAAATGTCTTACCGATGTTCTTCTCAAGAGAATGCGGACATGCATTTTGTGTACGGCTACTGTAACGGCAATGTACGTCAAGCAGTTATTGAATACCGACATCGGTTTCCCGATAGGCGTATTCCTCATTACAGAATGTTTCTGGAAGTACACGGACAATTTCGGGAATGCGGACTGCGTGATTATCTTTTCGACCGAGGAGTAAATTTTCCAGCAGACTTAGAGGAAGAAGCAGTAGCTATTGTTACAAAGGATCCAACTCTCAGTGTACTTCGAATCGCTGGACAACTAAGAGTGCCACGAACGACAGTTTGGCGAATTTTAATACGTCAGGGACATAACGATACGGGACACCTTATATATATATATATATATATATATATATATATATATGTATATATATATATATATATATATGTATATATATATAATTAAATATACAGTAATATATAGTATATATATATATATATATATATATATATATAAAAGGTGTCCCGTATCGTTATGTTCAAATTTTAGAAGTGTAAAGTAGACTTCATTTCAAGTAACAAAAACGCAAAACTTGTATATCCATTTTTATTTGTTTCAAAGTTACGGATCTATGAATGTGATTGTCAGATCATGAAAAAAAATGTAATCCTAAAGTCAATAAAAACTGATTTTATTTAAAAAAGTTTAATTAATTATATTTTCGAAATATCCACCTCCTTGTTGAATGCAGGCTTGTGCTCGTAAGTCAACAGAAGAAGTACTTATCAGAATTTCATACTTGTTTTGTCGTATTTGCTCGACAGCCAGGTGAATACGATCCAACAACTCTTCTTTTGTGTTCGAAACTTGCGCGTAGACTAAATTCTTCATATACCACCATTAACAAAAGGCAATAGGGTTAAGATCGGGTGATCTGGGTGGCCAGGGAACAGGATCACCTCGACCAATCCATCTTGGATAATTGACGTTAACCCAATTTCGGACAGCAATTCCGAAATGTGGTGGTGCCGCATCAATGTGAAACCACATGTCTCGTCGAACATTCAGTGGGCATCCTCTAAAATATCTGGCAGTTCGTCAATAAGAAATTGGAGGTAATTGTACATATTTAACCTCCCAGGAAGAACGACAGGACCAATCAACAAGTAATCGATTAGGGACGCCCAAACACTAATAGAAAATTCATGTTGAAATTTAGATGGGCGTGTAGCTTTAGGATTTTCCGATGACCACCTGTGCAGGTTTCTCAGATTTGTAACACCACTTCTTGTGAACGTATATTCATCTGTCCAGAGGACTGTTCTACAGAAATTAAAATGAAGCCGTGACAATCTTAATATTCAGGTAGAATAAACTAGACGAACATAGTGGTATGCCTCAAGCAAATCGTGTCCCCTGCGATAGTGATATAGATATAAGCCCTCACGTTTTAAAATTCGCCAAATTGTCTTTCGTGGCACTCCTAGTTGTCTAGCGATTCGACGTACGCTGAGAGTTGGATCCCTTGTAACAATAGCTACTGCTTCTTCCTCTAAGTCTGCTGGCAAATTTACTCCTCGGTCGAAAAGATAATCACGCAGTCCGCATTCCCGAAATTGTCTGTGTACTTCCAGAAACGTTCTGAAATGAGGAATGCGCCTATCAGGAAATGACGGTATTCAATAACTGCTTGACGTGCACTGAGGTTACAGTAGCCATACACAAAATGCATGTCTGCATACTCTTGAGATGAAAATCGGTGAGGTATTTTGAATAAAGAAAACGTGTCCACTCACTAATAAGCTGTTGTATGAACTGAAACGTAATGTAATCCTTTATTAAACAGTGCAATGTTAACAGTCATCTGAACATTTGTTTATTGTATGACATTCATGGTTCAGCACTTACGAAATAAGTAAGAACCTTCTTTATCATAAATAAATTTCCAGTACTCTTTTTTGGATCTCCAAGAAATTACTGTATGCACTACGACACGTGTTTATTTATTTTAGGGTAACATTTTATTATGCGACGTTAACAATCACAGGCCTGTTACAGAAACGTATAACTTTTTTTTAAATAAAATCTGTTTGTATTGACTTTAGGATTACATTTTTTTTCATGATCTGACAATCGCATTCATAGATCTTTAACTTTGAAACAAATAAAAATGGATTATCAAGTTTTGCGTTTTTGTTACTTGAAATGAAGTCTACTTTATACTCTTAAAATTTGAACATATCGATACGGGACACTTAGTATATCACACTATACATAACTTTTGCCGACATTGAGTATGTAACGATGAGAATTGCGTTGAAAAATAGAATATTTTTTCCCCGAAAATAAGTATTTCATTGAACAACCACTCTTCCGTCAAATCACCTCGCAAAAATAAACTAAGTTCTAAGCGATTTTAGAACTAATTTATTACATTATTAGTTAAATTTTGTACACGGTCAATGACAGTTAAATATTTTATGGTTATTTATAGAAAGTGTATTACTCTTTGGTGCAGATTTTAAAGTGCTATTCACTAATAGCAATAAAATTTCTTTTTAGGCGTATATGTATATCATATTGTTAATAAATCTATATAAATGCAATTTATATAGAAAGGTAAAAGTGGAGAAATTTTTGGAAAAACCGCTCATATGATTTAAAAGAAATGTAGTTTGTACAACAGAACTGAAATTTCTCTGACCTTAAAATGCATTTTAATAATATTTCTTATATAGTAGTAATTTTAGATAACAAATCAAAAATCGAATGGAAATTGTGTTCTAGTCGCAAAATATCTCACAAAGTAAATACATTAACCCTACGATGCATAAACCGGGCTTACCAGGTCCGGACTAATACTTGATTGCTTATATATTATATTTGTATTAACTATTCTTAAATTAATTCAGCGTTCTGGTATCGCCTAAACAGATATTCAACTCTCAGGTCAAATAACACTGGTATGACGTCCACTTTTGAATTACATAACTGATTCTGAAGCATTTTGATGCGCTGATTGCGAATATGTATTCAGCTTTTCTTTTCGAAGAATTCGTCAAGCTACTGCGAACCGACGAACATCTACGTACAGCCCTGTAGATGTCCATTACAGCGGACGAAACTTTGGCAATTACGCCTAACTCGACGCGGTTCCAACCCGGAAACCCAGATATACATGTACCAACTCTGTTTATTAAGCTTATTATTTTTAACGCTAAGAAATAAGTAATTAAACTTCTAGTTTCAAAAATTCTTTTATTGTAAATACCACTACAATATTGTTTCGCCATACAATGGCTTCATCAGGTGGATGAAATACTGAATATGTACAATACAAGTTTGAATATTTATGTGAAAATTATTGGGGAAATGGTGGTGGAAAAATTTTTACAATCTTAAATTTAGTACAGGGGAGTTGTTTAAATCTAGTTGGTCATTTAAAGCTAATCATAAACTATTGTATCTATTAATTTCTAAGTTTTCTAACAGGTTAAGTTTTTTACTTTTTTCTTGAATGTGTAAAATTTTGAAATCTATATTAAATCTATGATTGATATCTATACAATGACTTGCGAAAGTTGAATCTGTTTTCTTTTCTTTATGGCTTCTCTCGTGTTCTTTCATCCTAATTTTGAATGTCCTCCCCGTTTGTCCTATGTATACCTTATTACAATCTTCGCATGTTAACTTATATATACCAGAGTTTGATTCTTTGTCTATTTTAGCTTTGTTGTGTTTAATAATGTTCTGTATAGTATTGTCTGTTTTAAATGATATACCGTGTGCACAACGTCGAGCGATCGATGGATATATAAGTAATGACTGGCCAACTGCAAGTGGGAGGGGCTACATACGTTAAACTCCTACAGGGCGTATTTAATTGTGGTGAACTAAGAAAGCGTTATGGTTGTTTATTAATAAATGATGTATAAAAATAAATATTCCAAATTAATAACTAATTGTTTAACAAACTACAAAATTATTTGTAGTATATTATTTATGGTTAATGTAGGAATTTGGATATTTTATCCGACTACACCGTTGCTTTTCGCACTATTAGTCATATGCCGGCTGTCAACGTCCCTACAATAACGGATACTTTTGTTTATGTCTCTTCGGCCATAATACTTTAAATTTAACATTTAAATTTAAATAAAATGATATAATATAGTTGAAAGTATCATAAAATACAATTCGCCGTAAAGTGCAGAGTTTTTGTTTACTGCATAATAATAATTCTTACCGGCGAAGCATCAGATATTTTCATCGCTAAATATTCAATGATAAGTTTCATCATAGCTTTGTGGCTTGAACTTAAAAAATTCTTATTCAAATGAAAACACATAAATAATATAAAATTATGAAACAAAACCGTAACTCTTATTGAAAAAAATTAAAATAAAAAGTATTCTGTAATAGCATAAAATTTCAAAACAATAACAATTCTTGCAAGAATATAAATAAAGTGTTTACCAGTATAAATAAATTGTTTCCTTAAATAAACTACCTATAAAATATTAAATTTAACTAAAATACCTTTATTGGTAATAAATATTAATTATTAAATAAAAGAACATTCTAAAAAGAAAAACTAATTATTTAGTAAATGCTCAAATAAACCACCCTCTTGAGCCGAGCAGTAACCCAATCGGTTATAAAAATTACGACGGACATTTGTTAGCATTTCTATACGTACTCTACCTACGGATGACAAGGAGCAACTGAATGCAACTGAATGACCAGTCGCAAGCTTGTTTTCCGATTCAATATATTCCGCCTTGCTTGAACACTTTGAGCGACTGATAGGAATATTCAATGTGTTAGAGAGAGATTATTTGATTCGTACTTAGATCGTATGTAGAATTTGTTGGATAAAGAAAGGGAACGCCCGTACAGTTAGACAGTAGAACAGACTGAATATACTCTCTCAACACTAACCACATAAACTCGCTATTCGTCTTCGTCTTACTACATTGTGGTAGATCAATCACTCCCGGGCGTTCATACGGTATGTTCGTTATTAAGTTTTTTAATGAAAGTACCAATTTTTTCCGAAATTTTTCCTAAGTAAGTGATTGAATTATAGGAATTAATTATCTTGTATTTTAATTTTGGATAAACTAAGGAAAGGGTTTTAGATTTTTGTTGGCTATTTAGGATGTTATTGACAATATTTATAGAGTAACCATTGTTTAATGCTATTGTGTATATTCTATTTACTTCAAGGTCGAAATTACTTTTACTCATAGGTACATGAATTAATCTATATACCATTGATTTTAATTTCCTGATGCTCGACAGAATATTACTTCCTGTAAAATCGTAAATTCTTAAGCAATCCATGGTAGCAGGTTCAGTATGTTGATCTTAGCGGCATAAATTGTCAGAGTAAGCATTAGAGAAAACCCTGACAAAATTCTCAACTATATCATCAGCAGAGAGCGGACTGAAGCCATTGAATGACAAACCTAATAAATATATTACATTTTATTTAACACAACGTAATATAAACACAGTTTTCAAATAATAATTTATCCAACCACATTAAAAACAATAAAGCTAAACAGATAAAAATGAAATTACAAAAGATTTTTATTTAACAATAAACAATAAATTATTTTTTTTACTATAAATAGAATTATAACAGCTGCATTCTTATATGAAATGGACTAAGGTATTCTTTTAAGACAACAGGCTTATTGTGAAAAAATATTTAATACGAAAATGAGCAAGTTATAATTAATTTGTAAAGCATTTTTACACACGCCCAAAATACATATATGTATAATACATGTACATGTATTGTAAATATTAAAATGAGTAGTTCAAAATAGAGGAATTATAAAACTTCAAATAAGAAATACATAGCTGCAAAAATAATTTAATTTTTAGATTACTAATATTTTATTGGTAATTGAATGCGAATTAACGGATATCATTGGTTCCATATAATCGGTCAACGTGGACAAGTTATCATATGTCAGATTGTAGTGGGTGGGGCTTAGTCAACGTGGACCGTAACCGCCAATGAAAAGCCGCGTACGCGCATAATAGCCAATCAACGCTCTAGCATCAGAATGTATTAGAAAAAATTCCTAGAAGTGTCTTCGCTGAAACTGTTCTTGGAATTTTAAAATTAAATAATATTTTTCTCTCTTAAAATGTATTTTGACGAAATTATTTTCCCACATTTGAAATTATTTTTGCACGTAGAATATTGTTTTCTTCTTTTTATTCATACCATAAGAAGCTTACGTATAAAAGAAATACTTAAATATATAATTCTCCTGATAATAAATACTTATTCCTTAAGACTATTTCTTTCAGCTTTTTTTGGTTGGAATTGTTTTTGTCAGTTATTTGAAACTTTAAAAATATATTTTTCTTTCTTAAAATATACTTTAAAGAAATTATTTGTGAAGATTTCTTTACATAAAATTCAATAAGTGTTTTTAACGAAATTATAAAAAAGCTTTTAACTAGAAAAAGAAAAGACTGACATAAGTACATCTGCCTAGCATTTTAATGGCAAACAATTTCTGGTATTTTAATTTACAAACAGTCTGGAAATATTTAGATTTTTTCTGCTTGTCCCTTGATTGATAAAATATTATAATTAGAAATGATATTATTCTAAATGAAATATAAATAATAGAGCCAAGAAAGGGTTGCTTTATATCCATTTTGCAATTATAATTCTATATTAAGTACATAAAACTAAACTTGGACTTGCGTCTTATATCACTCGTTCTGGAATATATTATACCCCTACTGTTCCGAAGTTTATTTTGTTTGTATCATTCTTCACCCACTACAATCTGACATATGATAACTTGTCCACGTTGACCGATTATATGGAACCAATGATAGCCGTTAATTCGCATTCAATTACCAATAAAATATTAGTATGTAATCTAAAAATTAAATTATTTTTACAGCTATGTATTTCTTATTTGAAGTTTTATAATTCCTCTATTTTGAACAACTCATTTTAATATTTACAATACATGTACATGTATTATACCTATATGTATTTTGGGCGTGTGTAAAAATGCTTTACAAATTACATTATAACTAGAGAAAGGACATTCTTACCACATCACTCGGCGTAATTCAATGAAGTATTTGTTAAACCATCTGGCCATCTGGTCGACAGCGATTACAATGGACAACACACCTATTGTATTCGGAGGATATATTCCATTAAACGCAATCGGCAATTGGAAATATTTATAAACATCGCTGAGTACATTCCGGCGTAATACAATGAAGTATTTGTGTTTGATTTTCTCGGCCACCTGATTTCGCCAGCGTTAACAATGGACAACGGCTATTGTATTGGGAGAACTTAGTCATGTGGTAAGAATGTCCGTTCTCTAATTATAACTTGCTCATTTTCGTATTAAATATTTTTTCACAATAAGCCTGTTGTCTTAAAAGAATACCTTAGTCCATTTCATATAAGAATCCAGCTGTTATAATTCTATTTAAAGTAAAAAAAATAATTTATTGTTTATTGTTAAATAAAAATCTTTAGTAATTTCATTTTTATCTGTTTAGCTTTATTGTTTTTTAATGTGGTTGGATAAATTATTATTTGAAAACTGTGTTTATATTACGTTGTGTTAAATAAAATGTAATATGTTTATTGGGTTTGTCATTCAATCGCTTCAGTCCGCTCTCTGCTGATGATATAGTAGAGAATTTTGCCAGGGTTTTCTCTAATGCTTACTCTGACAATTTATGCCGCTAAGGGCGGGTTTATTCACCTTCCAGTAAAGTA